>NHZP01000024.1:0-600000 GCA_003313425.1 Pseudopyrenochaeta lycopersici
TTAGGCTTAGTCTTCCTTTTAGAAATTCTCTAGTCGCGATAGTAAGGGTTAAAGTCTTATTAAAGTAAGTTACTAAGGCTACTATCTAATTATCTACTATGCCCTTCTATTTAATAGGCGAGACTTACAGCAAGTTTTAAACCTAAGTATCTACTATAATCCTGCGTGCTAAGGGACTTTAACGTTACTATAACGCTTAAGCTTAGTTCTTATAGTCTTTAATAGCTTCTTTACTAGTAAATTATATAATCTCTATTAGCGCAGGCTTAATTATAGTTATAGTTAGTTAAGGATTTAGGTTTAATAGTAGGGGTAGACGCTTTCCTAGGCTGTTTAGGTATCTAAGGCAGCTGTAATATCGCTTAAAGTTTATACCTAGCAGGCACTTATATGTCTACCTTAGAAAGTTTTAATAAATAGTAATAGGAAGTAAGAAAGAGAAACTTAGGCCTGTAGGATTAACTACAGGCTTAAGATTTAGAGGGGGTTTAAGCAGCAGAGAGTATCTTTCCCTCCCTAACTTTTACTTAAAAGCCTTACTAAGGCTTATTAATATAGTAAAAGGTAAAGTTGCTATTATTTTAACTCCTTCCTATTACCTAATTAGCTAGTATAGCAGGTCCTCTTAAGAGTTAGCTACTTAGGAACGTTTCCTAAGCAGGTCTTATCTTACTGCTAAACGCAGCTATTAACTTACCTTTATACTTAAAAATATTAATTATCTTATCTTCTACCTCCTTTAATTAATTCTGTATCTTTAAATTGTCGCTCTATGATCTTGTAGTTGCGTTACTGCTGTTAGCGTAGATATTAAGTTGTCTAGCTAATCAGATTTCAGCAGGTCTTACTAAGCTTACCTAGCGATTACTAATTAGCTAGATTCTTTAACACCCTAGTTTCTCTACTATTTTTAATTACGCAACTAGGAAATTAACCTCCTAGCAACTCTAAATAATATTTCGTGTAGTTTTAACTTATTTTTATATGCCTAGGAGGTTACGCTGCGTATGTGTAATGCTAAATGTGTAAAAATATACAAAATTTAATAAAGGAAATGCAGCCCCTCCCCTGCTTTAAGATAAAAGCCCGTCCCCTAGGCTTAAGTAAGCTTATCTTCTAAGTTAGAATTAATTTCTAACTTAGGTATTCGAACATATTATTGTCTCTTAGTCTCTATTAAAGATCTTAGTATAATAATAGGATAGCTGCGCGCAGTTAGCTGTATTATATCTTCAGATAAATCTAAGTTTATAGGAGGGTTAATCTCTATCTCTTGTAACTAAATCGCGTCTTAGTTAGGATTCTTAATAACTGTAAACTTATCGTCTTAAGAGTTATTAAATTAAGCAGGCGGTAGTAAAAAGTTAGCCTTAACATCCTATAATAATAGATCCTATAGCTTTGGCGCGACCTTAATACTCCTAAGTAACCTCGCTTTTATCTTAAGGTACCTATAGTTTAAGTCTCTATCCTAGGGTAGTGTTTCTAAATCGCGTGCTATTAAGGTCTATAAGTTAATAGTTACCTTTATTCTAGTTAGTATAAAAGACTTTATATAGTCCTAGCTATCTACTCGTAAGCTTCTTATCTCTTAATATATTAATATCTCTAGCTAAGTCCTATATTAGTATAAAGTTATTATCTTTAATTTCTTCTTAATAAATCTCCCTATAATTATCTTAATATTCCTTCTTTTTACGTTATAGGCGCTTAGTTCTCGACACTACGTCCTTAAGAAATTAATCTCTTAAATCTAGCTGCATAGCTTGTACTGCTAATAACTAGCCTCTTAATATTACTTATCTAAATAGTAATGTTTACTATATTAGAAGAGTAAGCTTAATTAGAAGTACTAGATTCTGACTAGTAACTAACTAATAAGGAGAATATCTAGTCTAACTCTGCGTAGAAATTCTGTCTGCCTACAATACTATTAGAAGATTATTAACCTAAGGTCTAGGAAGCTTTATAAGTGCGTTGTATATTAGCTTATAACTGCCCTTAAGTTTTCTTATAGCCTAAGAGTTATATGCTAATACCTAGATTCTCCTAATATAATAAATCTTAGTAAGAGCTTTAACTACCTTTCTAAAATTAGGCCCGCTGTCTACAGTAAGCGTCCTTATTATACTTTAGTAATATAAGATTTCCTTATATAGAAACTTAGCGACAGTAGATAACTTATTATTAGCTATTACTTGTGCCTCTAGCTATCTACTAAGGTATTCTCATGTAATTATAATAAATTTCTTTCCTTAATAATGCGGCATGTAAATAACGTCTATAGTAACTCGTTCCTATAACGCGTGATAGTAGGTATTTATTAGTATCTCTTACTTATAACTTAATAATCTTTGCTAGTACTGTTCGTATAATATAATTATACGTCGCACCTCCTTATATATCCTTTCCTACTAGTATTGTTAAGTAAGCATTAAATAGACGCTATTTACTCCTCTATAACTAATCTGTTAATATATTTCCTATATAGCTATAGTCTTAAGATTAGGATTATCTATAACTTAATAAATAGCTATATTCCTTATAGACTTTTAGAAGAGATACCCTTCTCGTATAAAGAAATTTATCGCCCTCTTTTTCTATGCTTAAAGTTATACTCTTATAAGGCCTTTAGGCTTCTTAAATCTTATTAAGAACTAAGTAATTACTTTAGACTTATCTAAGTATTACTTATTTAGTACCCTACTTATCTTAGCAGGTAAGGTAAACTTAAAGTTAGTAATTACGTTTTTAATAAAATCTTTAAGGTTATCTTTAGTCTTGTCTAGCTGTTCCTATCCTTCTAGCTTTAGGTAACGTAATAACATATTAGTAATAATATTCTTCTTTCTAGGAACATACTTAATATTAAAGTTCTAGGTAAGGATAGCTGTAAGCTACCTGTTTTAGACTAACCTAGGGACGTCAGGTGATAATCTGTTAAGTTAATAAATAAGCATCTAAGCGTCCGTTTTAATAGTAAAATATTGTCTATATAGCTAGGTTCTAAATTTCTTTAACGCCTATAATACTGCCTTATACTTAAGCTTTATTAAGTGCTAGAGACTCTTAGCTTTTAACTAAATTGTACTTTTAAATCGACATAGGTGTCTCTTTCTATCTACTCTAATCTATTCAAGAGACGCGCCTGCGCCTTCCTTGCTTACATCTACTACTATAAAAAGCATACCTCTATTCTTATAATTAGGACTTGCTAACGCTAGGGCTAAAGTAATATATTACTTTAAGGTACGTATAGCCTCTTATTAAGCTTCCTGCTATGTCTATTTAACGCTAGTCCTTATTAACTAGAATAAGGGCTTCGCGCGAATAGTAAAGCTAGGCACCTATATCCTGTAGTAGATACAGATACCTATAAACGCCCTTACTTCTTTTACATTTCTGCATTCTAGCTAATCTAGAATCTTAGCTACTTTCTATTAATCTAGATATCTCCCTTGCGCAGTAACCTTATATCTAACTACCCTTAATCTAGAGACTCCCTAATAACACTTCTTGCCTAAAATTATAGCTCTAGCTCTTTCTACGTTAGCTAGGGCCTTATCTAGCTACTAAATATATTCTAATATATATCTTCTTACTCTAGGAAATGCTTCTTCTCCTCTATAGTTAGTTTTAGGACTGCTAGCAGTAATATTATCTATAAAAGGAATAGTATATAGCTAATAATCCTTTATAATCTTTATAACTACTTACTAAAAGACTGTAACTAAGTTAGTCGCGCCTTAAACTATTATATAGTATTAAAGTAAACTAACTAGCGTATAAAAGGCAGTTATATCTCTACTGTCTAGATAAAGTGTAATCTAGTTATATCCTAAGAATAGATCTATAAGAGATAGAATACAACATCTACTAAAACGCTTAGAGAATTTATCTGCTATTAGAGGCAGATTAGCATCCCTAAGAGATACTGCGTTTATCTTAATTAACCTAAGTATTATCTAATAACTCTTATCTTTCTTTTTAACTAGAAACTATAAGTTTCTGTACTAACTAGCGCATCTTTCTAGTACCCCTTAATTAAGTCTGTTATTAAATATTATAACTACCTCTTCTTTAACAGCTTACGCTATTAGGAATAATTTTTCTTGCTAAGCTTTATATTTAATAGTCTGTATCTTATATAGAGGACATATATCTTTAATAATTTATTCTGTCTTAGAGAAAGTGAAGGCGATTACGCCTTCTCTGTTTATTAATATTTTAATAAATAACTAAACTTCTAATTTTATTAACTTAGATCTAAACTTTTATAAGGCTAGCCTTTCTAGTGTTAATCTTATACCTTATAGGAATACTGTATATCTATACTTAAAAAGGTAATTAAAAGGTCTAATATTAGGAGGTCTTAGACTTTTTCTTAAGAGTTATAGTTTAATAGTATGTTACTTCTAATCCTTACGCCTAAACTCTTTAATATCTAATGCTGCAGGAATATCTACAGGTTATACCTTATTAGCTACCCTCTTATGCAGGGTATTAACCTAACTATCTGTGCACTTCTTTCTCTTTTCTTATTACGCCTAACAGTTAAGTTTACACATAACTAAAAAAGACTCTAATTCTTATATAGCTAAAGGATCTTTAGAGGCTCTAACTGCATAGCTTATTACTTACTTTACCTATTCTTTAAATTACTACTTATTATTAGTTATAAAAATAGGTAAAAATTTACTAAATCTAATAGAAGCTTTTATAAACTTAGCCTCCTAAATATACTTAACCTAAGTATAAGATAAATAAGATTCTAAACTAAAATATTATCTTAGGTATCTTCTACTTAAATCTAGACACTCCTCCCTAGAAAGGGTATCTACTACGTGTTTTCCTTATCTTTAGGAGTTAGTATATAGTTTCTTAGATGCAGCGGAGCAGAATTAGAGGCTATAAAGATAGCGTTCCTGTCTCTATTCTTAGAAATAATCCTACACGTAATCCTTCTATATATGTTATACTAAATTAATAACTTTACTAAAGCGTACTAAAGTCTACCTAAAATTACTAATCTTATTAGGTTTTAAATAATCCTAAAGTAACTAATAACAGTTACCTCCCTTACTTTAACTAGGACACTCTACGTAGTTCCTATAAAAGGATTAGTGCTTCTATTTATAGTAACTACTCTATCTTAATATAAGCTACCTTACTTATAGTCTTTATATATAAGCTTTAATGCTTTAGCTGCACTGTGTCTTAAAAGGTTTATCTGTACGCTAGTGTTAATAAGATACTTTACTACATGCCTATTAAATAAGGCCTAGCAGGTTAGAAGGTTACACTGCACGTAAGCTATGCCTATCTTTTTTTAAATTATTATAGCTTCTTATTTAGTAGGATTAACTAAAGCTTTATACTAAGTATTATATATTCCTAGGGCCTTATACCTAGTTTAGGTATTAAAAGTTTTAAATTATATTAAGTTAAGCCCTAAATTTAGTCCTTTTTTAAGACTAATAGTCTCTAATTAATTTAATTTAACCTTTTCTTTATTAGAAAAATGCCTCTAAACATCCCTAATAACTTAGGCGGACGCAGGGTTATGCAGGGTAAGGCACTACGGTGTTAGCTAATTAGGTTTTAGTAGGTCTCGCTTAGCTAACCTGGTGATTGCTAATTAGCTGGCCAGCCTAATACTTAATTCTACAGCGTTTACGCTAGCTAATAACGCGGCAGGCTTATTAATTGCTTTTAATATATTTCTAACTTATTTTTAAAGCTAATGTTAGCTTATAAGGTCCTTAAAAGTTATACTACGCACCTCCTAACGTAGCATAGTAGTAGCGATATAGTTTAGATGCGGGCCTAGTAAATAACAGAGCTCTATATTAGTAAGGCTGTTATTCTAGTTCTTCTTTTTCTTATTCTAACTAACAAATTTAGGCTTAGCTTTTAAATCTTAAAAACTTCTATTATTATCTAGAGGCTATATAAAAGAGAATAGCTTATTATAGGCTTAGCTAGCGAATAGAATTAGCTCTACTCGTTTAAATTCCTTAATATCTATTAGTTTAAATACAGTATTACCTCTTATAGCAGGTATATAATAGTCCTTAACTATAACTTGCTTTAGTTACTTAGAATAAGGAGGTTTAGTAAGGGCTTGCTTCTAAACTTTACTCTGCCTAACTTTCTTAAGAACTAGATCTTTCCTAATATTCTAACGCGTTTAAGAGCGTGTTACTACATAAGTTAAGCTAGCATTTACTACTCCTTCCTTAAATGCACCTAGAATAATGTCCTAAGATGTAACCTTATTAAGGGTAAAACACGCCTTAGTTAAGCCGCTTAGTAATATCCTAACGTTCTAAAAGTTTAGAAGATCTTTAGCTAGGCTTATAGCTGCCCTGCTATATCTATCTTCTGTAATTGTATTTATATTAGGACTAACTACCTTCTGTTGCTGCGCAGCTAGTAGTCTAAGCTTTTAATATTAAGCAGGCCTTAAGTCTACTCTATTAAACTTCTCTAGATATACTACTAACGCTAGCTAATCTAGAATATCGTTAGTAACTCTATAATACTCCTAAATTTTCTGTTTTAACTAATAAAGCTGCAGCGTTTAGGGTGTAGTTCCTTAGATTTACTCTAACCTCTTATATAAAGGACTAAAATAGTAAGTCTTATATCTAACTTCTCTATTCTACTTAAAGCTAATCTAGCTAAGATATAGAAGTAGCTAATATAGCTTACATTCTCTAGTAATATAACTAGGGAGGTTGTATATATTATAAGTGTTTTAATATTTACGGCCTTAGATAGTAATCGCGCCTTACTAAGGATTTAAGCTGCGAGGAGCTGTTATTACGTAAGAGCTATTATTCCTTTCTAATAGTAGCTGCTTAGCATTATCTCTTAAGACGACTTAGCTAATAAAGTACGCGTAGGTAGCTAGGTTCCTCAGAATCTAACCTAGTTTAGGATAAACTATTATCTTATTAACCTTAGCTAGGCTAATCTTCTAGTCGCTAAGAGCTAAAATAAGGTCTTAAACCTCTAGATCTACACTAGGTAGAAGAGTAGGCCTAGCTTCCTCTTAAACCTTACTTTTCTTATAGTTATTAACTGCATCCTTTAGTTACTTAGCTATTAATATTTTCTTTTCTTAATCTAGGATCTAGTATGTAAGCTTAGCCTCTCTTTCTGCATAGCTAGGGGATATCTATTTTATCCCCTCTCTCTAGCAGTACACGCGCTTAAGATACGTATAAATCTTCTTAATATTAAAACTCTCTAGCTTATCTAGAATCAGCCCTTTATATATGTAGATAAAGATTATATCCTAGTCTTCTCTTAGGAGGCCTCTAGCGAAAAAGAAGCCAGCCTCTATCTTATGCAGCTAGCCTATCTTAATGCAAGCGTTACTATACGCCGCGAAGTTAGTTAAATACTTAGATAGCCCTAGGAATTTTCTTAACGTCTTAGAAACATAGGTCTCTAGGAACGCTCGCGTTCCTATGCGTTAAGCTATATCTTAATCGTGCTAATACTCTTTTATTACTTCTTAAAGCTTCTTCTAATCTAGTACCCTATATAGCTTTATTTTCTTAATAAAGCTTCTATATATAGTATTATAGAAGTCTAGAATAATTCTTATCTTTTAATAGTTATTATAGCTACTATTATCTGCCTAGTAATTAAAGTTATCTAGGAACTTAGTAACGTCTTTTCTTATAAATAGAAAGTCTTTCCTTACTAGCTTTATAGGTATAAGTACTTTACTAGTATCTATAGTATGTTTTTTAATAACCTTAATAGCAGGCGTAAGATCTAATCTAAATAACAGCAAATTTAGTGTTAAGTTAGCTATAAGGATAGCTAAAGGCTAAATCCTAAATAGGCTGCTACAGCCCTTTAGTATAACTAAATAAGGAGACTGCAACTACTAGGTAGTTCCTTACTAACGCTAATAAGTAACTAAAATCTAATACTATACTACTTCTAAATTATTTCTTAATTATTTATAGTTATTCTTATTTCTATTTTCTATTATCTTATTCTTATTTATTTTTCTTCTTATCCTACTACTAAGTTAGCTTCTGCTTATTTTATAGGAAGTCTTAATTTATTATAGTAAGATAATAAAGATACAGCCTTAACAAAGCTAGTCCCTGTTAACTCTTAGCTCTAAAAATATAGAGGGGGTAGCCGTAACAGCGCTATCCCTCTTAAAGGTTCTAAAGGCTAGCTGTAACAGCGCTATCCTTCTTAAAGGTTCGTTAGGGTTAAATAGACACCTAGCTCTTTCTAAATAATCCTATAATCTCTATATTATAATATAGCGCTCTTATATTTATATTTTTAACATTAATAGTTTAATACTATGTAGGCTTTTTCTGCTCTTATTAGCTATAGCCTATGTAATGGGCTGCGCCCTTTAAGCAGGAGAGGCTTCGCTACTATCGCACGGGGAAAGAACTCCTTAATCTCCTCTGCCCCCTTTTCTTATTAGCTCGTATAAGTTAGCAGCTAGAGGAGCACGTTCCTCTTTGCTTATACGAATATATATATATATCCTCTAAGGATACCTGTAACCTCTTCTCTATCTTTCTCCTTCTGTAGTATAGGACAAATGCACACTCGTTAGTCAGGCCTCTTCGCCCATAACATAAGGAGAAAGATTAATAACCTAAAAAATAATAGACAGACACTAAGGGCCCTTAAACTAACAAGCGTACAAGCTATAATAATAAGAGCACTAGATGTAGATAACAGGAGCCTTAGGACAGCAGCAACACCAGCTGCACCAGCACGCACCTTAGCAACACTAGTTGCATCAGCACAACCCCTGACAACTACGCAATAACTAACCCTTAGTAGAAGATCTATTAGTAACAGTTAACTCCTTATAAGATAGCCTTAACAAGTTAGCTAGTTAATAGCAGAGCTAGCTATATAAGTTATTACAGAACTAAGTTTAGGAGCTAAAGAACTTAGTCGCTAAATTAAGTAGTGCACAGATAGTACACACAGTCTCTACCCCCTTTTTAACAGAATAGTAAGACTCTCCTGTATAAGAGATTAGGAAACTAAGACTGCTAAATATAGAAGTCTTTAAGAAAGGCTCGCACAAGTAATATCTTTAATAGAAAATAAAGGTCTAAGTAAAGCTGTATAGAGACTGTGCAGCCTACCTAGATAATAATAGTAGAGTAAATTACGTTATTACTTATATAACAGGCTAAGCGTTTAACGCTCTTAGCCTATATATAATAAACCTTATAAATAGGCTAGCAACGCTATCCCTCCTTAAGCTATAGTCCTACCTTAATAACTTCTTTAAGGACCCTATAGTAAGAGAGAAAGCCCTTAAATACCTCTGTATAACTAAGTAAGGAAGAATAGAATTTAACTCTTATATCTAAGCGTTTAACCTTAAGCTCCTTAAAGCTAGGTTAGATAACGTAAGCTACGTTTAGAAGATTAACTATCTTAAGAGTAGCTTAAACAGTAAGCTGCTAAGGACCTAAGCAGGTTATTAACTACTATTTAGAGAAATATATAAAGAGTTTATATAATAGACTAGGGTAACCTAAGAAAATTTAAGAGCTATAGAGAGAATTACTATAAGTAAGAGCTATATAGGCGAAGCGTATAATACGCAGAGCTAACTAATAACTTAAAGAGATAATAATAAGATAGACTAAATAACTTCTGTAGGAGCTTACTAGCTCTGTGCGAAACTTAGAAAAGAATTCTAGGGAATACGTAAACAGGTCTAAGAAAGAAAAGAGAACAGCGCCTGTTTAAGGTATAGTCTGTATAACTACTAAGTAGCCTAGTGTACGATAAAGTTATTAAATAGCTAAGAAGGCTATTATACGAGATAAGTTAATAAACCTGTAAAACTTATAAAGATTATATCTGTAACTACTAAATAAGCAACAGAATCCTTATCCTCCTTAGATAAGGGAAAAGAGTAGCTCTAGCACGAAGTTATGTGCTAGAGCCTATATAAGTCTAAAACCCTATATAAATAATAAGGTTACTTTTACTATAGCTAGTAACTATAAAACCTATATCTATAAATATTATTATTAATTCTATATAACTAGCTACTGCTATAATTAATAACAGTTGCTGCACCTACTATTTATTAAGTAAGAAACTCGTAAGAGACTTAAACTTACTACGCATTAAGATCCTCCTAAATAAGATTAAAGGGGTAAATAAATAAAAGAGTATAGTGTTATACGTTACTAAATTTTTATTAGACGTAGGAGGAATACAGCAGTACGCAGCTGCGTACGTTACTCTAACTACTTACTAATACAATATAATCCTTAGGAAGACTTAGTTAGAGAGTATTAAAGGCGTTATTAACGCAGAAAAGAAACTTCTATACTTAAAAGTATATAAGGTTACTATACGTAGTACAGAATATACTACCCTAGACTTTAGCTGTATCCTAGTATTAGCTATAGCTTTCTAACACTACGTACAATACTATAAATAAAGCTATAGTAAGACTTAAATCTTTACTGTAAGCCTAAGAGATATTAAGAAAGCACTACGCCTAAAAGTCTAGAAAATACTATAGGAAATATATAACGCCTTGCTAGCTTACGTACAACCTTATCTAAAGATATTCCTACCTAAGGAAAGAAATAAGCTACCCCTATAGTAAGGCCTATAATAAGACTACGTAATAGAGTTAGAAGAGAAGGATAGATAGAAGCTAGAGATACTGTACAGACCTCTCTACGTAATATTAAGAGATAAACTCTTAGTACTAAGGAAGACGCTATTAGACCTCCTAGACAAAGAGTTTATCTGTGCGAGCAGCTTACTAGTAGCCTTACTTATACTATTTGTACGTAAGCTAGAAAGAGGACTATAATTCTGTGTAGACTATAGAGCTCTTAACGCCCTAACTAAGAAGGACTGTTACCTACTACCTCTTATACGTAAGACGTTAAACTAAATTAGACGAGCTATATAGTATACTAAGCTAGACGTTACTGCAGCATTTTATAAGATAAGGATAAGTAAAGGATTAGAATAGATAACTGTGTTTTAAATATAATTTAGATTATATAAGTAGCTAGTAACGCCCTTTAGCTTAGTAAATACACTAAGTACCTTCTAGAGGTATATTAACTAGGCTCTATAAGACTTCTTAGATAACTTTACCTCTGCATACCTAGATAATATCCTTATCTTTACTAAAGGATCTCTCTCTTAGTACTACGCCTACGTATAAAAAGTATTAGATCGCCTATAAGAAGTAGGACTATACCTAAAACTAAGTAAATATAAGTTTAATATTTAGCGTATAAAGTACCTTAGCTTTATCTTAGAAGTATAGAAGAGTATATCTATAAACTTTAAGAAAGTCTAAGCTATTTAAGAATAGGAGGCCCTAATAATAGTTAAAGGCGTATAAAGATTCTTAGGGTTTACTAACTTCTATAGACGCTTTATCTTAAACTTCTCTTAACTAGTAGAGCTTCTTATACAGCTAATAAGAAAAGAAGAGAAATTCCTATAGGATATAGAATAAGAGTAGAGTTTCTAAGCTCTTAAGGATGTATTCTTAGTAGATAAAGTCCTTACTACTTTCTTACCTAAATAATAGATAATAGTAGAATATAACTCTTTAGGCTTTACTATAGGCGGGGTACTATTATAAGAAGATAAGTAAGGAACCCTTCGCACAGTAGCTTACCTCTTAAGGAAATTTCTAGCGTATAAGAGTAATGTTACGATCCAAGGAATGAGGGGACGCGCAGCTTAAAAAGGCTCACTCGCGGTCCAGGGCTATGACGCATGTGCTAGCCCAGTAGGAACTAGTGTCCCAGGAAGCTTGGCGACGGCCCCCATAGGATTCTCTGGGATCTCACATATATCCCACAGATCCTATGAGATCCCAAGAAAACCCATGATGGGATTTATAGGATCCCATAGGACAGTGTGTATATAGATCGCTGCAATAAACCCTTATAGCTCAGTGTGTTCAACTCAATATTATACTCTACAGTATAGTAATAGCAATACTAATTATTCTCAACCCTTAGTACTCTTTACAGAAGCACCCTCTTACTGTCTTAGTATTAAACCCCCTTCCATCTAGTCCCTCGCTCTATCCCGGAGAACTAACCTTGCAGTCTCATTGGCTATCCTCACCGATAGCCTTTAAGATTCTTCACAAGTAACTACCTAATTTACAATAAAGAGTTACTAGTAGTTATTATATACCTAAATAAATAGGACGCAGAACTCTATAGCGTACGAGAATTTAAAGTAATTACTAACTATAAGAACCTAGAGTACTTTACAAAGAAGTAAAAGATAATAGAATAACACGTACAATAGTTAGTCTACCTATTACAGTTTAATAATATAAAGCTGTAGTACTATCTAGGTAAGGAGAACACCTAAGTAGACGCACTATCTAGAAGAGACTAGGACCTACTATAAGGAACGGACGATAGCTGCCTAGTAAGCAGAGAGTTTGTTATATTAGTACTAGCCTAACAGTAAGATCTAATAGTTATAGGGGTCGTATAAACCCCTACGTTAACTCTTAATAGCTTAATTATAGCTAAGTTCTTACTAAAAGCTCTAATCCTTAAGGACTTAATTACTAAATACTAGGACTAAGCTGTACAAGACGACTTAACCTATTAGGAAGTCTATAACACTATAAAGCTAGGTACTAGGTTGCTACCTAGTATAATAAAGAAACTTACTATATTACTAGGAGATTGCATAATTAACTTAGAGAGAAAGCTCTAATAGAGATCTAGGATCTAGGTGCCTAAAAATAAACCCCTTCGTACAGGAATTATCTAGTAAGCATATCTAGCTGTGCAAACAGGTTACCTAGGAAGAGAAGAAACGTACTGCACGCTAGCTAGTACCTAGTACTAGCTAGGTATGAGCGAAAACGTCTGCTAATTTGTACAGAATTACAGCTTATGTAGATAGGGCACCCCGTAGAGAGACAGTAAGCACAGATACCTACGCCTGTTACTAGTACCTAGTTGTACGTAGTAAGACTTAATAGTTAACTTTATTACTAGTCTACTACTATTATCTAGCTGCACTAACCTAATAGTAGTTAAAGACTGCCTAGGTAAAGGCGTAATACTAATCCTACTTAAGATAATTAAAGTAGATAATATAGCCTAGGCATTTATATAAGAAGTCTTCTACTACTATAAGCTCCCTAGGTCTATTATATTAGACAGGGGCACGTAATTTATAAGTAAACTATAGGGAAAAATCTGTAAACTCTTAGGAGTACAGAGAAACCTGTTAATAGCCTACTACCTATAAACAGATAGTACTATAGAACGCGCGAATAGTAATATTAAAGCAGTTAGTTAAATCTTTTATAACTATAACTAGAATAACTAGGCAACACTATACTTAATCTTTAAGCTAATACTAAACACTTATATAAACTCCTCTACAGGCGTTACTCCTTTCTTCCTTCTACACAGCTATCTAAACTCACCCTTCTTAGAGCTACCTAGGAAATTAGCTAGCAGCAACTTACTTAATAGAGTAACACCCCCTAGCAAACAAGTAGAAAGCATTATATAAACGCTAAAATAAGCTACTAACTAGGCTATCTTAGCTATAACATACGCTTAATAATAACAGGAAGCACAGGCGAATAAGACACGTTGCCTAGCTCCTAAGTATAAGGTTAGAGACTAGGTATAGTTAGACCTTAGGCACGTATAAACTACACGCAGAAGTAAGAAACTTAACTAGAAAAGTAAGAAGTACTAAGTCACCCGCGTACGAGACCCTTATTAGGTTAAGCTTTATATACTATAGAGAACTAAATTATACTATATAGAGAAGCTAAGACTAGCTACTAAAGACCCCTTCCTATTATAACAAACTAATAACTTAAACCCTGCTACTATTATTATATAAGATAATAACTTACAGGAAGACTACCTTAAATAGGTAATTAAGAATATCTAAGATAAGCGCTTATAAAATTAACATAACAAGTTCTATATAAAATAGGAGGGGTACTATAACCTAACTTAAGAGCTAGAAGAGAATCTTATTACTATAGAAGCCTATAAGAAATAGAGGACTTATATACAGCCTATACAGCTACTATCTAGGAAACTACTAAAAGGTTAGAGAAATAAGCTAGCATAAGCTAACTAACCCTATACGAGGCCCTCTAACCTAAGACGTCTAAAAAACGTTTATTCTCTTTAGGCTTAGTAAGGACTTAACTCTAACCTTAACTACGCTAAGGAACAGAAACTCTATTAGAAGGTAGGAGAGGTAGAGCACGCCTAGCTATATAAGACGCACTGTAATCCTGCCACACGTAATTAGAGTAAGCCCTACTCTACTCGCTAGTAATAGAGACACACTTAGTAAAGGCTGTAAACGTATAACACTCTTATATAGCCTTAGTACAGTTATTAGAATAGAAGTTAGCGTTAAGGGAACTACAGCTATAGATAAGGTAGGCTTTAAAGTAAGATTAATAACTAGAGAGGAGTTACTAAGCGTTAATCGTATAATAAGTAATAATAAGAGAGAAATTATTAAGACTATAGCTTTACTAAGCATTATACAGGGATTAATTAATAAGATAAAGGAAGAATTTAGTAATATAAACTAGCTTAGGCTAAATAACATTAGATATAGAAAAGAAAAGAGGAATAAGACGTATAGAAGTAGTTATAAAGAGACAGTAAAACTTATCTATAACTAGAGTATCTAGGATATACTAGATTACGTAGTTAGTAAGGAGAAGAGACGTATTACCTTAAGTAGTAGGAATAATAATACTAGTAGGTTAAGTTTAGTTAGGAGCGGTTTAAGTAAGCTAAGCGTAAGTAACCTAAGTAATGTTAGCCCTAGTAGCCGCGTGCGTAGATATAATATTACTAGCAGTCGTACAAGTAAGATAGTTTACACTACTGCTATAACTACTAGGACCCCACACACTGCAATTAGGCTAACTAGCTAAGGGAGCTGCTTTAGGAGGCATATTAGTAATAATAGGAAGACGAGTTATACGTAAGTAAGTTAAAGTTAAGTAGTAAAAGAGGAAGAAAGAGTTAGAGGAAAAGCTCTTTATATACGTACGAGCGAGTAAACGACTAACCTCTCCTCTACTTTACGTTATTAGGTAATAATAATAGGTAAAGGAGGAAAATTACTTATAAACAAATAAGAAAAAGTACACGCAATATCTCTACTTTTATAGCATAATAACATAACGCTACCTACATAAGTATAAGGTTAAAGTTAAACTACATATAAAGAAGTAATATAGTTATTTAAGGAGGAGGAGGGTATTATAATAGGCTGCGCCCTTTAAGCAGGAGAGGCTTCGCTACTATCGCACGAGGAAAGAACTCCTTAATCTCCTCTACCCCCTTTTCTTATTAGCTTATATAAGTTAGTAGCTAGAGGAGCACGTTCCTCTTTGCTCGTACGAACATATATATATATCCTCTAAGGATACCTGTAACCTCTTCTCTATCTTTCTCCTTCTGTAGTATAGGACAAATGCACACTCGTTAGTTAGGCCTCTTCGCCCATAACAGCCTAACTAGAACAGACTGTTACGCCCCTTAGGCTTTACTATTATTTATAGAGTTAATAAGGTAGTTTAGTATAATCCTGCAGTTCTAGTGTTATAAATAAGAGGTAACGTTAGAATTAAAAGTGCGTAAATAACAGGAGCAGCCCTGCCTGTGCAGTCTGCTAGAAACGAAGGTAAGTATAGAGCCTAATTAAAAGTAATAAACAAAATAGTCTGAAATCTCATTGAATTGACGTAGCTAATGCACTAGCTACTTCGCAAAATCTTAGTTTTAAAGTGAATTATCGTGGTGTGTGGTGCATGGTGCATGATGTTAAGATCTCTCGCATCTCCAAGTCTTATCACCAAATTTCGCTGACAAAGGAAACCCATCATCACCTAATTGCCTAGGTACCCTGTGCAACGGCACAATAGAAGCTTTATTAAGAAAATAAGGCTATATAAAGTACTAGACTAGAAGAAGCTTTAAGAAGTAATAAAAAAGTATTAACGTGTCTTATAAGCGAGCGCTGCGGACAAGCAAGCACCGCAGTCTAAAATACACTAAAAATCTTAAAAAATTATCTCCTATATCTTAACATTAGTAATATTAAATACTCTGCAAACTTAAAGATAGCTTCTTATACTAATTTTAAAGTATTTACTAACTTTTTAGACTAAAAGGCTATATAATTCTGTAGATATAGTATTTTTATCCTTAACTTCTAATAATTTTATTGTATCTTAAGAATAACTTAATATATACCCTTATAACTTTAGAAATAATCTACATATAAGTATAAGAAGCTATCTTTAAGTTTTTAGATTATTAAGTATTACTAATGTTAAGATCTAGGAGATAATTTTTTAAGATTTTTAGTGTATTTTAGACTGCGGCGCTCACTTGTCTGCGGCGCTCGCTTGTGAGACACGTTAGTATAATTAAGATATAGCTTAATATATAGGAACGTAAGCGTTCCTAGAGACCTATATTTCTAAGATGTTAAGAAAGTTCCTAGGGCTATCTAAGTATTTAACTAACTTCGCGGCGTATAGTAACGCTTATATTAAGATAGGCTAGCTACATAAGACAGAGGCTAGCTTCTTCTTCGCTAGAGGTTGTAACAGTGCAGAGCCCCACTACGCCAAATGGCCAAAAGTACATTAATACTAGCTCAACTGCTAGTACTAGGCTCTGTATCTAATATATAGGTGAGCTGCAACGGTACCCCTCTCAGCAATCCGTTACATCTCCCCCTTTGTAAAGTATGTTACATGGATTCGCAGACGTATAAACAATTTTTAACTGCGCCAAAGAGACTAATCTTTACCTTAATGATTACTACCGCCAAATAATATATCTAGAATTACTATGCATGAGTAAACTAGAAGGCGGGGACCAGCCGCGGGGTACTATACTTACGTGCTTAACGAATAGTAATCATTTCTCTTTGCACCTTAAAACTTCAGAACATTTTGTCGTTCAACTAAGATCTCTTTCCCTCAATCTGCTCAACTTCTGCTATCTGCTTGTAACAGCTGTCTATAAGGTCTTGCTGCTTATTTTATAATGCCTCTCTGGCTTATCTTTCACCCTGAAGGCACATTTGAGGACCTGCCCTCAAAGAAGGCTCTCACTCAAGACATCACAAAAATCTATACGGAAATCGGTCTTCCCCCTTTCTACGTGGTTGTAAACTTCATGAAAATGCGTTCTGGAGACGTATGGGTGGGCGCGGATCACGTGTTCGAAAAGCCATTTATTCGAATTGTCGCCGACCATATTGCTGTACATATGCCTAATAGCGACGAAGCATACAAGAAGGTTACCGTACGACTAGACCAGGCTTTGAAACCTCATGTTGCCGATAAGGGATATGACTGGGAGTTCCACGTGGATGAAACGGAGCGGCGTCTGTGGAAGGTCAATGGAATGATTCCACCAACATTTGGAAGTGAGGAAGAGAAATTATGGGTTAAGGAAAATCGTGCGGTCCCATATCCTGGAGCATATTAAATAAGGAATTTTATATTGTAGTTAAGAGGAAAAGACAGCCGGGACAGGGATTATACGTGAATAGCGCCGTCTGAGACGTTCACGATTCCTCTAGGGAAAGCAACCTGTCAAAAGTTTCCGCTTGCTAGTCTTGTTGAACTATCAAGAATACATTCTAAAATGAGCAATTCTGTTAACTACTCGAGCCTCGCATACTTTGTCTACATTTAGCGGAATTGACGTCTTCGCCAGGCTCTCTGGCAATAATTCCCTGATGAGCTTTGCGCGACTCAAGGACATAATCGGTTCGAATGTCACAGACTCACAGTTTGAGGTTGAATAGCAGAGGAAGTTCTTTGGTAAAAAGAATTAATCGGCAAACTATAGTCAATCAGCACATCCACGTGAAAACCACACAGCAGGCTTATGGACAAAAGGCCTATGTACTGTAGGAGTCCCCTGAGTAAGCGGACGAATAAAAAATCATCAATATTTAAGTTTCTCTTGCTTAACTTGTTTTGCCGAGCTTTTCGGCCCGCAGCACATTAATTAACAGCGATGGGTTGGTGTTATGACTGTGATTACTGATTCAGCATAATAAGTACGGGCGTAAGACGAGGCCCAAAGTTAGTCTTAAGAGTTTATTCTAACTACAAGATTACTACACTATCGGGCCAGCGGTAGAGCTAGTTTCACATTTCAACGTAGAATTACGGGCGTAAGATAGAATGTAAAGCTAATATTAAAACTTTATTCTACATGTAGTAATACTACACTATCAGGCGAGCTGTAGTTCTTTAAACTAGTCCTGAAAATGAAACCTCTTACTTCAAGCCCATGTTGATTAAACCGAACGCTGACGAAGCTCTCGAAAAAAGCTGTGATCATGCCCTAGACAGAAATGATCAATCCCCCAGCATTCTATGAAGCCGTGGTTCTGATTCTGCTTCCAGAAGGGGGTGCCCATTGAGTGAGAGAAGAATGGAGATGCCTTTTGCCAAATCGTTACCAACCAGATCGTTGTCAAATCGAAGAATGAAGCAAGTATCTACAAGGTATGGATGGCCTTGGCTGACAAAATATTGAGTCCAAGCATCGCTCACAGAAGGTTGTAACTGGGGATACTACAAGGAATGGGAGATCCAACAATTGAAACCAAGGCTATATTATGGGTCTCTTTGGCTTACTACAGGGACAGACCCGCGGAATAACGCTAAGCTCTCATCGCTTACGAATAAGTCTCATGGCGAGGGCTTTGCGTTTCTATTAGCCATTAAGGAATTTGCATAGAAGATTGCACCGGCAAATACAAAAGTTGTAGATGGCTATCGCCCAAAAATCCACAACGCCCGCCCCCATTCGACTTTTTGGGCCAATTCTACGTCACTTGCTGCACAACTTGGGCATGCGGATGTTAAAAAGAGAGAGCAGTTTGGATCAATTATTAACCACGTAATCAACCCCGGAAAGTCTGAGCTCCCAAGGTTGCCAATATCTCTTCTGATATAATGAGAGGAATATAGTGAATTTCCAGCCAATCAAATAAGACAAATTCCAAGTTGTAATGCCCATTAAGTATCTCACTCGCCTGGAACAGCCTGTTTATCTTCAGAGTTTGTTCTCTCGCGCCGCAAATGACTGCTGGCAAGCAAAATGCAGAATGAAAAGATTCCACCTCTGGGGATACAACTCAACCATACGGTCGTACAATGCCTCAGGGCTCTTCGTCTTAGCAAGCTCCCTTTCAAACGTATAAATATATTCCCTGGTTGACTGAATTAGATATGGTGCATCGGCTTGAGTAGCTCTCTTGTGCCCTGCTACAACAATGTGCGGTTTCAAAGCCTCAATGCGATCAATAGCATCCAGCCACTCCTTGCGCTTAGCTGGGGTGTTTGCTTCACCAAAATGTTGATGACAGTCGCCGTAGACAATATCGCCTGAGACAATAAGGTCGACCGAAGGAACGTGGAGAAAACTAGAGAATTCGTTGTCTGTGTGCCCAACTTCGATGCCTTGCAATTTCTCGCCATCTATGTAGAACTCCCCAGAAGACGGAAGTGCCTTAGGGACAGGCTTTGTCGGATGTAGTTGATCCGGGAACATGCCTGGCCAGATGTGTTCATAGGTGGTGTTGTACAGCTCTTGAATGCCAGCAGTAACGTTTTGTGTGGCGACAAACTCAACGCCTGGAAACAGTTTTTGGAGGACAGGAACACCCATGAAATGGTCGGGGTGCGCATGCGTGGTATAAATGTACTTCAACTTCTTCTGTGGAATGGTCTCGGCAATCCATTTCGATATGGCCTCGCCTTGTTCAATGGTAATAGGAGTATCGATGAGGGCAGCGGAATCGGGTCCATGAACAAGCACGCAGCTGATGGGCGACCAAACAGACTTTTCGTACTCGGTAAAGCCAGTAGTGGCTCTAACAGGGGAGGCAATGTAAATATCTACTTGAAGTTTGGAGCTCATGTTGTCGATTGAGTGAAGTGTGTTTGGAGGTTTGACGAGAAAGTTATCAAATATATCCCGCAGTTGTTAGGACTTTTATACTCCAGCACTCGTGCGGAGAATTAATTCATTAGTATTTGCATTTACGTTAATCCTTGTTAGACAGATATATTCGGACCTTAGATTAATTTCTCACGATCAAAAAAAGTCTAGATTACTTGTCTTCCGGCGTTCCAACTTGCATAGTGTGCATTGACCAACATTGGGTTGCAAGTAATCATCGGCTCTAGGCAAGATGCGGGGTAACCCTACGTACGAGAGCGGCTAACTATAGCGTTCATTTGTCCGATGAAGACAAATCATCAATAATAACTGATATAGACTAGAGATTACGGCAAAGAATTACCGGATTAAGTAACCTGCATTAACATACTCGACAAGGAGGCAGCCGTACCGGTACGTCTAGAGGCTCCTTGACTATGATTCTTTTCGTGCCTGCTTAACTAACAGATCTGCAAGTATGAAGCGCCTATATTCTGATTACAAAATGGCTAGAATAGATGATAATTCACACGACGAAGGAAGATTATAAAGCCTCCAAAGCCCAGTTTCTATCAGCAGAGCCATCTAAACTTCGTTTACCTTTTCTACAGCACACTACGAAGCCTCAGTCAAGGCAATACTTACAGTCATGGGTGTGGAACCAGTTGCTTTTCAGGCGGTCGATAAAACTACATTGCGTGGCTCGTTCTATGTTCCTGCGAATTACTCGGGTCAGAAGCTGCCATGTGTAGTCATCTCCCATGGCTTCTCCGCTGTTAAGGAGCAGGGGCTAACGGCGGTTGCGGAATATTTCACGGCCAACCTTCCTATTACGTGTCTTGTTTTCGACAATCGTGGATTCGGTGATAGTGATGCAGCAGAAGGTATGCCTAGGTTGGAGGTCGACGGAGCGGCACAAACGAGCGACATTTCGGACGCCATTACGTATAGTCAGACTCGGCCGGAGGTGGATCCGGCGAAGATCGGGATTTGGGGTTCGTCCTTTAGTGGAGCCAACGTGCTCTGGGTAGGTGCTGTTGATCGGAGGGTAAAGGCCGTTGTCTCGCAGGCTCCACTGGTTGACGGATGGTCCGCCTTCGCCAACTTGTTGCGGTCGGATGAGGTAGCCAATTGGGAGGCTGATTTTGAGAAAGGTTCGTGCCGAACTATTTTGTTCACTTATTGCGATGTAACTGATCTGAACATTCCAGATCGAATTGCTCGAGCAGCTGGGAAACCGCCCATTATGATCCCTGTTGTTGATCCAAATCCATTGAACCGATCGGCTATGACTACAAAAGACAGCAATGCGGCTATGGGCGGTGCTGAGAACTTCACGCCTTTCAAAAATGAAGTCACGTTGAAGAGGCAAGTTAACTCCAAGACATTGTTGGCCGTGTGAGTGAAAGTTCCTTTTACTAATTTATCATCAGTATGGAGAATTTGAGAAAGCATCCTGGAGCGGCTTGGATTCACCATATATCTCCAACGCCGTTGCTGTTGACTGTTGCTGACAATGACGTTGTAACGCCTACTGCAACTACCTTGGAAGCATATAATCGCGCGCTTGAGCCAAAGGAGCTGCACATTTTCCCTGGTGGGCATTATGAAGCATACGCTACGCAGCCGAATTTCGAGAGTTGTGTCAAGGTGCAGGCTGATTTCTTCAAGAGAAAGCTGTGCCCTCACTGATGCTTGGTGTGTTATGCAGTAGATCCATAAATCTAGTACTTAGCTATATAAATTGGAATACAAAGGCGCATATTACTAGCACATTGCTCACTATATGTCAATTGACAAGTCCTACTTCCCAGCGACCACCGTGTTACAAGCCTGTATCACCACTAGCGCAAATTCAGCCTTACAAATTCGTCCTTCGGGCCTAGTCCAATAACTTATAAAACTCACAAGGAAAGAGATAAACAAAGTTAAAAAAAAAAAGCTTGAATAAGGTTCGTAATCACTTAAAATAACATATAATACTACAACCGTATAAACTTAACACGATGGCGAAACGCTAGGCAAGGGTTTTCAGGTAACCGGTGGAGCCTTAGTAAGCGGTCAAATAGCAGCCCTTAATTATTCTGCGACGCAGATATAATATCCCTAGAAAATTTAGTTAGCGCTAAGCACTAAAACAGTTTAAAGGCTAGTCTTTAACTAGTCCTCTTACTAACTAGCTTAGCTAGCTGCTTACTAGGCTACTTACTAAGATAGCTTAATTTCTACTTTAGCTAGTAAGCTCTAGTAACTTTAACTCTCTCTATTCTACTAAAGTAAAATTAGGACGTAAGAAAATAATAATAAAAAATCTAATTAGTAAGGGGGCCTTATATAAACCTCCTCCTACTTAAAAATTAGATAATAATATATATTCTAAGAGGAGGAAGCTTAATATTATTAACTACCTCTTTTACTACTAGATTAAGGAGCCTAATATACGCCTTAGCCTTAAATAAAAGTAGTATTACCTCTAAAGCCTCTCTTAAGATAGTTTTTATAAGCTTCTTATAGCTAAAGAGACTTTAGAGTACTTTAAAGTACTTAAGAGAACTATTAATAATATATAGTATAACTAGGTTAAGATTATAGGCCTTAGTTAGAGTAGATAATATAATATATTAAGTGTAAAAAGTAAAAAGCTACCTATTATTAAGCTTACTTTATTTAGATAGTTTATTAAGTAAAAATAGTTAAGATAGAAGGTATCTTAGTTCTAGTTATAATAGAGGGTAAAGCTACTATACTAAATAATTATTAGTATTAACTCTAACTTACTTAGTAAAGTAAGTATTTACTAGTAAGCTATATATAAATACTTATACTTATAAGTAGTATAGCTTTAAGTTTTTAAATAGCTAGTTTTAAAGCTTCTACTATTAATAAGATATTACGTAGAGGCGCCTTACTTATACTACTTAGTAGCTACTAACCTACTATCTTAAGTATATAAATTAGTTTTTAAAGTTTATTTACTATAATTTAATTATTTAAACTAGTTATTATATATTTTAGCGCTGTAAGCTATCTTTAATTATTAATATAAATAGAGTACTTTAGTTAAAGCTAAAGCTAATCTATTATAGTACGCCAAGTAGATAGATTTAATAGTAAGAGTACTAACTTTAAGACTCTTATATTACTATAGAGCTATTAGTGTTAGCTTATAATAATAAAGGGCTACTAGTTAATTAGATAGAGTAAGAGCTATTTAAGTAGCTTAGTAGTAAGGAGAGCTTACTAGTAATAAACTTTATAAGTTTCTATAAAAGTAAGTAAGTAAAGTAGCTACTCTAGAAAAATTAAGTTACGCTAGTAGTTATCTCTCTAGGATATATAGGACTACTTTAACTACTAGATATTACTATTAATAAAGCTTTTAAAGTATTATTAAGGTCTTACCTTAAGTATATCCTAGAAGCTAAGGTAGCTAGTAAGTTAAGTAACTAAGCTATAGTCTCTACTAGATAAATAGTAGTAACTAGAGTAGTTAGGAAAGCCTAAGATAACCTTTATAATAATAAATAGTAGCTAGTTATATAATCTTTTATTTATATAAGTTGTTATGGGCGAAGAGGCCTAACTAACGAGTGTGCATTTGTCCTATACTACAGAAGGAGAAAGATAGAGAAGAGGTTACAGGTATCCTTAGAGGATATATATATATGTTCGTACGAGTAAAGAGGGACGTGCTCCTCTAGCTACCAACTCGTACGAGCTTATGAGAAAAGGGGGCAGAGGAGATTAAGGGGTTCGCTCCCCGTGCGATAGTAGCGAAGCCTCTCTTGCTTAAAGGGCGCAGCCCATTACATAAGTATTATAGTAAGCTTTACTAGTTTAGAAGACTATCTAATCTCTATTAAAGATTTTAAAAGTAAAGTTAACTTTACTAAATAAGAGAAAAAAGATAAGAGTAAAGTTAATAAGGCTACTATAAATATAAAATTAGAAGAGTCTAATAATAGCTTTAGCTAGAGCTTACTTAAAAATAAGAGTAATCTTTTAGCTTATTAAAAGTACTTATATTAGTTAAAAACTATTCTAAATTTAAAGTAACTCTATAAGTAAAGGAGCCTATAAGATATAAGCTAGCTTAGAAAGTAAGATCTTATTAAGAAGTTACTTAAGGCTAATATAGTAAGTATATTTATAGCTAACCTAATCCTTATTAATTGTTACGAACAGGAAGTAGGAAGGCGGCGGTTATAAGGATGAGGGAAGAGGCACGGACGGCCAGCAAGGAGACCGAGCCTCTGAACCAACCGATAACGCTAGGATCACGTAATCCCAGGAAAACCACGCTAAGACGGACTATGTCCTATAGGACGGAGACAAACCTAGAAATCCTAGAGGGGGCCTTATAGGAATCCTATAAGATAATTATGTATATAGACTTACATAATGTAGCCCTATAGTATATTGTAATTAACTTAAGATAATCTATAAGTATACTACTATTTAATACTTCTACCTTTAACTTAGCCTGCACGTCTATAGAATACTCTAAAGATATCTACTAGTTAACACTAGTTACTTTATATTATAACTACTTAATTAGATCTTTAATATTTTAATTACTCTTAAGATAAGCAGTCCTAGTAAATACGTAGCCACCCCTAATTCTTTAACTGTGTCTACTAAAGGACGTCTAATTAGTAAACCTACTATGTTTAGTAGTAACTAATAACACCTTAAAGAATAGTTACTCTAACTTAACCTCTACTTTTACCTCTATAAGGATATTAATAAAAGTAATAAGGTACTTATCGCAATTACTTACCTTACAGGTAAGGCACTAGACTAGGTTACATTATAACTAGAATAATATATAGACTAAGGAATTATAGATGCAAAGAACACAGAAATATTTAAAGATTAGGACAAGTTTAAAAAATATATCTAACAGATCTTTAGGATGCAGACTAAGAAAGTTACAGCAGAACGATATATACAGGAACTAAAATAACACACCTCTATCGCTAACTACGCTAATAGGTTTAAATAATACTCTATAATTATTAGATAGGATGATAAAGCTCTTAAAAGAATGTTCTAACAGAGCCTAAAACTATAGGTTAGGGAGAAACTTATAAGAATAGGATTTATTATTAAAGACCTAAATAACCTAATTAATAACTATATAAAGATTAATAATAACCTATATAAACTAAACTAGGAACTACAGAGCTACAGAAAAGGAAGAATAAACTATATAGGTAAACAGAAAAGCTATATTTACTACCTAAAGAACACTTATACTACTAGCTACTATACTTCTAATAAACTAGAACTAATATATCTAGATAACATTAATAAGAAGTAAGGGAACAGGAAGGTAGGAAACTAGAAGACAGATGCAGAGAAGATAAAAGGTAATTACTATAATTACAGGAAAAAGAGACACTTTATAAAAAATTATAGATAAAAGAATAAAGTTACCTAACTTAAAGTTAATATAATTAAAAACTTTAATAATACCTAATTTAGAGACTAGGAGGTAGTTACTACACCTAACTATAGCACTAGACCTTTATTACTACTATAGTAGGATAACAACTAGATTATAGGAACCTATAGATAGGTTCCCTTAAATACTTAGGAGATTAACTAGAATAATAAGGCTCTAGCAGAACTATATCTAGGGACCCTAGTTAACTAGGACTAACTACTACCTATAGAAAGTATTAAAGAAGCACAGGTACTAGATAATAAAATACAGAGAATATAGGGTATACTAGCACTATAGAAAATACACAGTAGAAAATACGTGTGCGTGCGATGCTAGGACTAGAAGATAAAATATAAACTCTTAAATTAGAATAATATGTGTTAGGAATATATAATAGAGAATATTAAGTGTTTTAGATTCTCTATAGAACGAGCTAAATAATAAATTAAATAAAAAGCTTTAGCCTAAGCAGAGAAAGGATAAAAACTCTTTTAATACAACTATAACTAGAGAAACCTAAAACATAAGCTACTATTATACCTTTGTTACACATATAATTACTACGATTACTATTACGCTATTAAGCTATAAGAAGGACACTTCCTAACACTAAAAGGGGCGTGTAAATAGTAATAGTACGACTGTTAACAGGATGATTATATTAACTACTTGTGGGACAAATAAATAATAAACTATTTCCTAGAATATAATAATAAGCATACTGTAAACTAAAACATTATTATAAATAAGTAATATACTAATAAATTATAGTAAACCTATATAAATCTAGGATATAAGCGCTACAAGCTAGAAAAGGAAGTAAACAGCTTTAAGGAAGATTCTTTTTTAGACAGAAACTAGAAGTTAAACCTTCCTATAGTAAGAAGGCTAGAACTAGACAAAGGATTCGTCTATAACTAGACGGCACTAACAAGCAGTGTTAGGCTATCTAATAAAAGGAAGAGAGTCTCTTCTAACTTAGAATAGAACTCTAAGGAAAGGAGCTAAAGGCACTAATAGATTCTAGATTATAAGTAAACTATATCTCTAGGACAGCTATATTAAAAGTAAGGCTATAACCTGTCTTAAAGAAAACACCCTACTAGATAATAGTAGCGAACAGAAAATTAGGAGGGATAATAACCTACAAGGTTACTACTAGCCTTAGCCTAGCCTCTAAAATATACTAGGTTAGACTAGACATCTTTAGGACAGCCGCCTATAATATTATACTAGGGCTACCTTAGTTAAGGTACTGTAACCTAGTAATTAACTAGACAAAATAAAGAGTATCTATGCGTATAAAGAATAACGCAAGAATACCTACGTAACAGTCGCATGCCTTAGTAGATAAGAAGATAATAATAAATATTAAACCTTCGCGAAAAGCTAAGAAACAGCTACTTTATTAGTAGCTAGCAAAGAACGCTAAGAAGAACGAGAAGTTAGTTACTACTCTTAGGATCCTAGAAGAATATAAGGAATTTAGAGATATATTTACTAAAAAGGTAGGAAGAGAAGTACTACTAAAACACTAAGAATAAGACTATAAGATAGAACTTATAGAAGGTAAGTAGCCTAGGTTTATACTAATATACCGCCTAAGCGACTATAAGCTAGGCGTCCTAAAGAAATATATTAATAAAAATTTAGCGAAGGGTTTTATTAGGAAATCTAAGTCCTTAGTAGGATATCCTGTCCTATTCGCGCTAAAGAAAGATAGAGCGTTAAGGTTATGCATTAACTATAAGAAGTTAAATAATATTACTAAAAAGAACTGCTACCTACTACCTAATATATAAGAACTACGCGATAGATTAATAGGAGCTTAATACTTTACCGTACTAGACCTAAGAGGAGCGTACAACCTTATTAGAATAAAAGAAAGAGAAGAGTAGAAAACTGCCTTTAGGACACGATACAGATATTATAAGTATATAGTAATACCCTTTAGCCTAACAAACGCACTAGCAACGTGTTAAGATTTAATTAATAACGTCTTAGCAGAATATCTTAATATATATACTATAGCCTACCTAGACGACATTCTAGTTTACTCTAGAAATATAAACGAGCACAGGGAATATATTAAGGAAGTACTATAATAATTAAGGAACTATTACCTTAAGTTAAAACTAGAAAAGTGCGAATTTTATAAAGAAGAGGTAGAATTCCTAAGATATATAGTTAGAAGATAAGGAGTGCGAATTAGTAAATTAAAAATTAGGATAATCTAAGAATAGAAGACACTATAAACAGTTAAAGACATTTAGTTATTCTTAGGATTTATTAACTTTAACTAATAATTTATTAAGGACTTTGCTAGGATTATAACACCCTTAATAAAACTAATAAAAAAAGATAAAAAATAGAACTAGAACGAGGAACAATAACAAGCTTTCAAGATGTTAAAAGAAGCCTGCGTAGCTAAACTAGTACTTATATTATTTACTAGTAGATAACTACTAAAGATTAAAACAGACGTATTAGACCTCGCAATTAGAGCAGTAGCTTTATAGAAGAAGGACAGAAAATAGTACCCTATAGCGTATTACTCGCGTAAGTTCTTATAAACAGAAGAATAATATAATATCTATAATAAAGAACTAAAAGCTATTATTAACGCACTGCGACATTAGAGGGCATATATAGAAAGTTACTTAGAACTTACTATTTACACTAACTACTAGAACCTAATATACTTTATAATAATAAAATAACTAAACTAAAGATAAGTAAGATAGTTAGAACTCCTAGGATAATATAAGTTTAAGATTATCTATATACTAGGAAAAGAAAATAGAAGAGCAGACGTACTAAGTAGAAGACACGATATAATAGGAAAGAAAACTAAAGTTTACATAGTAATCCTAAAAATAAATAAAGATAGAACTTTAGGACCTTTATAAGAATACTACGTAATTTTAAAAATATAAGTAGAAGTCCCTAAGAACCTACACGAAACTATTATCTAATAATATTATAATAATCTAATATATAGACACCTAGGAATTACGAAAATAACAGAACTTATCTAACGAAACTATTACATTATAAACCTAAGGCAAAAAGTAGAAACATATATTAAAAAATGTGTGCCCTGCTAATAAAATAAATATACTACTTATACACCCTACAGCGAGTTATAGGTGTAATGGGCTGCGCCCTTTAAGCAGGAGAGGCTTCGCTACTATCGCACGGGGAAAGAACTCCTTAATCTCCTCTGCCCCCTTTTCTTATTAGCTCGTATAAGTTAGCAGCTAGAGGAGCACGTTCCTCTTTACTCGTGTGAACATATATATATATCTTCTAAGGATACCTGTAACCTCTTCTCTATCTTTCTCCTTCTGTAGTATAGGATAAATGCACACTCGTTAGTTAGGCCTCTTCGCCTATAACATAAGGAGAAAGATTAATAACCTAAAAAATAATGGACGGACACTAAGGGCGCTTAAACTAACAAGCGTACAAGCTATAATAATAAGAGCACTAGATGCAGATAACAGGAGCCTTAGGATAGCAGCAACACTAGCTGCACCAGCACGCACCTCAGCAACACTAGTTGCATCAGCACGACCCCCGACAACTACGCAATAACTAACCCTTAGCAGAAGATCTATTAGTAACAGTTAACTCCTTATAAGACAGCCTTAATAAGTTAGCTAGTTAATAGTAGAGCTAGCTGTACGAGTTATTACAGAACTAAGTTTAGGAGCTAAAGAACTTAGTCGCTAAATTAAGCAGTGCATAGATAGCACGCACAGTCTCTACTCCCTTTTTAATAGAATAGTAAGACTCTCCTGTATAAGAGATTAGGAAACTAAGACTACTAAATATAGAAGTCTTTAAGAAAGGCTTATACGAGTAATATCTTTAATAGAAAATAAAGGTCTAAGTAAAGCTGTACAGAGACTGTGTAGCCTACCTAGACGATAATAGTAGAGTAAATTACGTTATTACTCGTATAACAGGCTAAGCGTTTAACGCCCTTAGCCTATATATAATAAACCTTATAAATAGGCTAGTAACGCTATCCCTCCTTAAGCTATAGTCCTACCTTAATAACTTCTTTAAGGACCCTACAGTAAGAGAGAAAGCTCTTAAATACTTTTGTACGACTAAGTAAGGAAGAACAGAATTTAACCCTTATATCTAAGTATTTAACCTTAAGCTTCTTAAAGCTAGGTTAGATAACGTAAGCTACGTTTAGAAGATTAACTATCTTAAGAGTAGCTTAAACAGTAAGCTGCTAAGGACCTAAGCAGGTTATTAACTACTATTTAGAGAAATATATAAAGAGTTTATATAACAGACTAGGGTAACCTAAGAAAATTTAAGAGCTGTAGAGAGAATTACTATAAGTAAGAGCTATATAAGTAAAGCGTATAACACGCAGAGCTAACTAATAACCTAAAGAAATAATAATAAGATAGACTAGATAACTTCTGTAGGAGCTTACTAGCTCTGTATAAAACCTAGAAAAGAATTCTAGGGAATACGTAAATAGGTCTAAGAAAGAAAAGAGAACAGCGCCTGTTTAAGGTGCGGTCTGCATAACTACTAAGTAGCCTAGTATACAATAAAGTTATTAAACAGCTAAGAAAGCTATTATATGAGACAGGTTAATAAACCTATAAAACCTATAAAGATTGCATCTGCAACTACTAAATAAGTAACGGAATCCCTATCCTCCTTGGACGAGGGAAAAGAGTAGCTCTAGCACGAAGTCGTGTGCTAGAGCCTACATAAGTCTAAACCCCTATATAAATAATAAGGTTACTTTTACTATAGCTAGTAACTATAAAACCTATATCTATAAATGTTATTATTAATTCTGTATAACTAGCTACTGCTATAATTAATAATAGTTACTGCACCTACTGTTTATTAAGTAAGAAACTTATAAGGGACTTAAACTTACTACGTATTAAGATCCTCCCTATTAAGATTAAAGGGGTAAATAAATAAAAGAGTATAGTGTTGTACGTTACTAAATTTTTATTAGACGTAGGAGGAATAAAGCAGCACGCAGCTGCGTACGTTACCCTAACTACTTACTAATATAATATAATCCTTAGGAAGACTTAGTTAGAGAGCATTAAAGGCGTTATTAACGCAGAGAAGAAACTTCTATACTTAAAAGTATATAAGGTTACTATACGCAGTATAAAATACGCTACCCTAGACTTTAGCTATACTTTAGTATTAGCTATAGCTTTCTAATACTACGTACGATACTACAGATAAAGCTATAGTAAGACTTAAATCTTTACTATAAGCCTAAAGGATATTAAGAAAGTACTACGCCTAAAAGTCTAGAAAACACCGCAGGAAATATACGACGCCCTGCTAGCTTATGTATAACCTTATCTAAAGATGTTCCTACCTAAGGAAGGAAATAAGCTACCCCTATAGTAAGGCCTATAATAAGACTACGTAATAGAGTTAGAAGAGAAGGATAGATAGAAGCTAGAGATACCGTACAGACCTCTCTACGCAATATTAAGAGATAAACTCTTAGTACTAAAGAAGACGCTATTAGACCTCCTAGATAAAGGGTTTATCTGTACGAGCAGCTTACTAGCAGCCTTACCTGTACTATTCGTACGCAAGCTAGGAGGAGGACTATAATTCTGTGTAGACTATAGAGCTCTTAACGCCCTAACTAAGAAGGACTGTTACCTACTACCTCTTATACGTAAGACGTTAAACTAAATTAGATAAGCTATATAGTATACTAAGCTAGATATTACTACAGTATTCTATAAGATAAGGATAAGCAAAGGATTAGAATAGATAACTGCGTTTCAAACATAATTCAGATTATACGAGTAGCTAGTAACGCCCTTTAGCTTAGTAAATATACTAAGTACCTTCTAGAGGTATATTAACTAGGCCCTATAAGACTTCTTAGATAACTTTACCTCTATATACCTAGATAATATCTTTATCTTTACTAAAAGATCTTTCTCTTAGTACTACACCTACGTATAAAAAGTATTAGATTGCCTATAAGAAGTAAGACTACACCTAGAACTAAGTAAATATAAGTTTAATATTTAGCGTATAAAGTACCTTAGCTTTATCCTAGAAGTATAGAAGAGTATATCTATAGACCCTAAGAAAGTCTAAGCTATTTAAGAATAGGAGGCCCTAATAATAGTTAAAGGCGTATAAGAATTCTTAGGGTTTACTAACTTTTACAGACGCTTTATCCTAAACTTCTCTTAACTAGCAGAGCCTCTTATACAGCTAATAAGAAAAGAAGAGAAATTCCTATAAGACATAGAATAAGAGCAGAGTTTCTAAGCTCTTAAGGATATATTCTTAGTAGATAAAGTCCTTACTACTTTCTTACCTAAATAATAAATAATAGTAGAATATAACTCTTTAGGCTTTACTATAGGCAGGGTACTATTATAAAAAGATAAGTAAGGAACCCTTTACACAGTAGCTTACCTCTTAAGGAAATTTCTAGCGTATAAGAGTAACTACCTAATTTATAATAAGGAGTTACTAGTAGTTATTACATGCCTAAATAAATAGGACGCAGAACTCTGTAGCGTATAAGAATTTAAAGTAATTACTAACTATAAGAACCTAGAGTACTTTACAAAGAAGTAAAAGATAATAGAATAACACGTACGATAGTTAGTTTACCTATTATAGTTTAATAATATAAAGCTGCAGTACTGTCTAGGCAAGAAGAATACCTAAGCGGACGCACTATCTAGAAGAGACTAGGACCTACTACAAGGAACGGACGACAGCCGCCTAGTAAGTAGAGAGTTTATTATATTAGTGCTAGCCTAATAGTAAGATCTAACAGTTATAGGGGTCGTACGAACCCCTACGTTAACCCTTAACAGCTTAATTATAGCTAAGTCTCTACTAAAAGCTCTAATCCTTAAGGACTTAATTGCTAAATACTAGGACTAAGCTGTATAAGACAACTTAACCTATTAGGAAGTCTATAACGCTATAAAGCTAGGTACTAGGTCGCTACCTAGTATAATAAAGAAACTTACTATATTACTAAGAGATTACATAATTAACTTAGAGAGAAAGCTCTAATAGAGATCTAGGATCTAGGTGCCTGAAAATAAACCCCTTTGTACAGGAATTATCTAGTAAGCACATCTAGCTGTGCAAACAGGTTACCTAGGAAGAGAAGAAACGTACCGCACGCTAGCTAGTACCTAGTACTAGCTAAGTATAAGCGAAAACGTCCGCTAATTCGTACAGAATTGCAGCTTATGTAGACAAAGCACCCCGTAGAGAGACGGTAAGCACGGATACCTACGCCCGTTACTAGTACCTAGTTGTACGTAGTAAGACTTAATAGTTAACTTTATTACTAGTCTACTACTATTATCTAGCTACACTAACCTAATAGTAGTTAAAGACTGCCTAGGTAAAGGCGTAATACTAATCCTACTTAAGATAATTAAAGTAGATAATATAGCCTAGGCATTTGTATAAGAAGTCTTCCGCTACTACAGGCTCTCTAGGTCTATTATATTAGACAGGGGCACGTAATTTATAAGCGAACTATAGGGAAAAATCTGTAAACTCTTAAGAGTACAGAGAAACCTGTTAACAGCCTACTACCTATAAACAGACAGCACTATAGAACGCGCGAATAGTAATATTAAAGTAGTTAGTTAAATCTTTTATAACTACGACTAGAATAACTAGGCAACGCTATACCTAATCCTTAAGCTAATGCTAAACACTCGTACGAACTCCTCTACAGGCGTCGCTCCTTTCTTCCTTCTACACGGCTATCTAAACTCGCCCTTCCTAGAGCTACCTAGGAAATTAGCTAGCAGCAACCTACTTAACAGAGTAACACCCCCTAGCAAACAAGCAGAAAGTATCGTATAAACGCTAAAATAAGCTGCTAACTAGGCTATCTTAGCTATAACACACGCTTAATAACAACAGGAAGCATAAGCGAATAAGACACGTCGCCTAGCTCCTAAGTATAAGGTTAGAGACTAGGTATAGTTAGACCTCAGGCACGTACAAACCACACGCAGAAGCAAGAAACTCAACTAGAAAAGTAAGAAGTACTAAGTTACCCGCGTACAAGACCCCTATTAGGTTAAGCTTTATATACTATAGAGAACTAAATTATACTATATAGAGAAGCTAAGACTAGCTGCTAAAGACCCCTTCCTATTATAACAAACTAACAACTTAAACCCTGCTACTGTTATTATATAAGACGACGACTTATAGGAAGACTACCTTAAATAGGTAATTAAGAACATCTAAGATAAGCGCTTATAAAATTAATATAATAAGTTCTATATAAAATAGGTAGGGTACTATAACCTAACTTAGGAGCTAGAAGAGAATCTTATTACTACAGAAGCCTATAAGAAATAGAGGACTTATACATAGCTTATACAGCTACTATCTAGGAAACTACTAAAAGGTTAGAGAAATAAGCTAGCACAAGCTAACTAACCCTGTACGAGGCCTTCTAACCTAAGACGTCTAAGAAACGTTTATCCTCTTTAGGCTTAGCAAGGACTTAACCCTAACCTTAACTACGCTAAGGAACAGAGACTCCGTTAGAAGGTAGGAGAGGTAGAGCACGCCTAGCCGTACAAGACGCACTATAATCCTGCCACACGCAATTAGAGTAAGCCCTACTCTACTCACTAGTAATAGAGACACACCTAGTAAAGGCTGTAAACGTATAACGCTCTTATATAGCCTTAGCACAGTTATTAGAATAGAAGTTAGCGTTAAAGGAACTATAGCTATAGATAAAGTAGGCTTTAAAGTAGGATTAACAACTAGAGAGGAGTTACTAAGCGTTAATTATATAATAAGTAATAATAGGAGAGAAATTATTAAGACTATAGCCCCACTAAGTATCGTACAAGGATTAATTAACAGGACGAAGGAAGAATTTAGTAATGCGAACTAGCTTAGGCTAAATAACGTTAGATATAGAAAAGAAAGAGGAATAAGACGTACAGAAGTAGTTATAAAGAGACAGCAAAACTCGTCTATAACTAGAGTATCTAGGATATACTAGATTATATAGTTAGTAGGGAGAAGAGACGCATTACCTTAAGCAGCAGGAATAATAATACTAGCAGGTTAAGTTTAGTTAGGAGTAGTTTAAGTAAGCTAAGCGTAAGCAACCTAAGTAATGTTAGCCCTAGCAGCTGCGTACGTAGATATAATATTACTAGCAGTCGTACAAGCAAGAGAGTTTACACTACTGCTATAACTACTAGGACCCCACACACTGTAATTAGGCTAACTAGCTAAAGGAGCTGCTTTAGGAGGCATATTAGTAATAATAAGAAAATAAGTTATACGCAAGTAAGTTAAAGTTAAGTAGTAAAAGAGGAAGAAAGAGTTAGAGGAAAAGCTCTTTATATGCGCACGAGCGAGCAAATAACTAACCTCTCCTCTACTTTACGTTATTAGGTAATAATAATAGGTAAAGGAGGAAAATTACTTACAAATAAATAAGAAAAAGTATACGCAATATCTCTACTTTTACAGTATAATAATATAACGCTACCTATATAAGTATAAGGTTAAGGTTAAACTACGTATAAAGAAGTAACACAGTTATTTAAAGAGGAGAAGAGTATTATAATAAGCTGCGCCCTTTAAGCAGGAAAGGCTTTACTACTATTACACGGGGAAAGAACTCCTTAATCTCCTCTGCCCCTTTTTCTTATTAGCTTATATAAGTTAGCAGCTAGAGGAGTACGTTCCTCTTTACTTATGCGAACATATATATATATCCTCTAAGGATACCTATAACCTCTTCTCTATCTTTCTCCTTCTGTAGTATAGGACAAATGCACACTCGTTAGTTAGGCCTCTTCGCCCATAACAATAGGTAATTAAGATACCTACAAAACTATAGGAAGATATAGTAATAGACTTTATTACAGATTTATCTAAGTCTACAGATAAAGTAACTAGATATAAGTATAATACGATATGTAACGTAGTATATAAATATATTAAATACGCAGAGTTTATACTGTTTAGAAAGAATTTTATAGTACTATAACTTACAGAAATAATAAAAGACTAAATATTCTAATACTACAGTATACTAAAGACTATTATTAGCGATAGAGATAAGTTATTTATATCTAATTTCTAGTTAACCTTCGTAGCTAAGATAGGTACTTAAAGGAAACTATTTATAGCATACTACCTAGAAACTAATAGACAAATAGAATAAATAAATAAGACTTTAAAATAATATCTACGAACGTACTATAACAAATAATAGGATAACTAGGTATTACTATTACCTACAGCCTAAATCGTATTTAATAATAGTAAATCTAAAGTAACAGGCGAAATACTGTTCTACGCCTATTATAGGAAACACCTAAACCTATTTAAAAGAAACTTTCTAAGTATTAAAGTAGAAGCTGCAGTTAGGACAGTAGGAGAACTACAGGTAACACTAAAACAGTTATAAGAAAGACTTAAGAAAAGATAAGGATAATAAATTTTATATATTAATAAAAAAAGAAAAACGGTACCTTAGCTAAAAAAAGGAGATAAAGTATACTTGCTTATAAAAAACCTACGTATAAAACAACCTAATAAGAGGTTAGACTACGTTAAAGTTAGACTGTTTTTAATTAAATAACGTAACAGACTAGTTACGTATATATTAGAACTACCTAAAGACGTAAAAATCTACCCTAGGTTCTATATTAAGTTACTAGAACTAGTACACCTAGTAACGCTACTATAGAAGACTTTTAGGTACGAGACTAAAGAGGAGATAGAGTATAAAGTTAAAAAGATCCTTAATAAGAGATACTTAAAGATTATAGAAAACTAATATAGAGAAAGAGAGTACCTTATAAAATAGAAGGACTACTCTAACTTAGAAAATATATAGGAACCTAAATTAAACTTAGGAAACTGTAAAGAATAAATTAGTAAATATAACTATAATAAAGAATAAAAAGAAGTTAGGTATTAGAATTATAACTAACCTAATCTAATAACGTAATTCCTAGAGGAAGAGGGTTACCTTTAAGCTAAGATAGAGTAAAAACGCTCTAGTCTAGGGCAGAAGTACTAGGTATTAACTCTTATTTAAGAATATTAACCTTATAATTAATATCTTTAATCGCCTCTAACGCCTTAATCTCTTCTGTAATATAACTAGAATTATCTACCTATTATTACTTATAACGCTGTAATAACTTTTATTATTTACGAAGTTAATTCTTTTTCGCGCGAGCAGTAAGAAGGGCATTTAGCGCCTTCTCTTCTGCGTCGTTAGCCTCAGCTTCTTGCGCGTCTAATTAAGCTAATTCCTTATTTAAATAAGAAAAGTTTAGAACTAGCATATCTACTAGCTCGCATAACAACACCCTATTTTAATAATAATTCCTACACTTCTCTTTTAATAATAATATCTTATACTCTAACTTTTTCTTTAAATAATATTTACAAGAGACTATAGCAACCTAACTAATAGTGTTTATATAATCTCTAATAGAATAATAATAAGTAGTACTATAAGAAGCTATAGGTTAGTTATAAGGATATAAGGACTAGAAGGGGGGATAGTGTTACGAATAAGAAGTAGGAAGGCGGCGGTTATAAGGATAAGGGAAGAGGCACAGACGGCCAGCAAGGAGACTAAGCCTCTGAACTAACTAATAACGCTAGGATTACGTAATCCTAGGAAAACTACGCTAAGACAGACTATATCCTATAGGACAGAGATAAACCTAGAAATCCTAGAGGGGGCCTTATAGGAATCCTATAAGATAATTATGTATATAGACTTATATAATGTAGCCCTACAGCACATTATAATTAACTTAAGATAATCTATAAGTATACTACTATTTAATACTTCTACCTTTAACCTAGCCTGCACGTCTATAGAATACTCTAAAGATATCTACTAGTTAATACTAGTTGCTTTATATTGTAACTACTTAATTAGATCTTTAACATTAATCTACTTATAAATAAAGCTTTATAACTAGAAAATACTAGCTAGTCTTCTTATAAGATTATAACTTTAAAGAGGTAAAAAAGTAAGTAATAAAGAAGTATCTAAAAAAAGTAAAGTAGTAGTAGTAATAGTAGTAGTAGTAATAGTAGTAGTAGTAATAGTAGTAGTAGTAATAGTAGTAGTAGTAATAGTAGTAGTAGTAAAAGTAGTAGTAAGAGTAGTAGTAGTAGAGCTTAAGCTTAGTAGTAGAGTTCTTAAACTTTCTATTATCTATTTCCTAATTAGGCTTAGTACTATACTACTACTAAGTAGATAGCTTTACTATAAAGTAATAGTATAGTATTTAAGTAGTAGACCTATTTTATATAGTAATTGCCTATAAAACTATCCTAGCTCTTAGTAATAATAGCTATTTAATAGTAATAAGCTGTTAGGTTACTAGTAAGCGTAGGGCACGAGCTACTCTTACTAAATTAACCTTAAAACCTTCCAAAAACTAGGTATCGCAGCAACTCAAGAGTAAATAAGTTGCAGGTGGACTGGAAATCAGAGTCGATGTTGATTTTGCAGGGGTTCTCATACTAAACTGCATTCGGTGCGATCTAAGATCCTTCGGCTGTCTCCGACCCTTGTCTAGCGTTTCGCCAGCGTGGCAAGTTTATACGGTAGTACATGTCCAGGAAAAGTACATTGTGTGCTAACCGGGCTGGCAGGCTCTGGTCGCTGTCTGGCAGTCCGATCCGAAGATTCGCTAGCGTCGCCACACCCAGGCTTGAAAATCGTTTGCTATACTGCTAGACCTCCCAGATTAACTAGGTTGAACAGAAGTCTGTAAAATGTAGTTAAGTAAGATCACCGCGTCACTTAGAGTGTGAGTTCTCTGGACTAATGGCGCTAGTATTATTTAGGCAACATCTTAATCCTCTAGGAAAAATTCTAGGTTTAGTGGGTTACTTTAAGAAAACAAAGAGAAAACGTTCTGGTTTTAGCTAGCTAGGGTACTAGTAAGAGTTTTGCTGGGCAAAGAGTACTAATGAATATTTCCTAACTAGGCAGATTATAAAAGTGTAGATTATAATACCATGTCTAGTTAATCTAGCTGAGTAGATAGACTGGATTACTGCTAGGTTCTGCTAGTGATCTGCTCGTTGGCTGGCCGCTGTCTAGCCACCGGCTTCGCCAATGTCGCCAACTTCGACAGAGTTTGACTTTCTGATGTAAAGTAGTAACATATCATGATTCTCCTTTAAATATATTCCATAATCCCGAACTCCACCTTCTCTTATTCTTTGGTCTACCTTCTCTATCCTCTCCTATACTCGCGCTTGACCTTTCGTTTAATTCGAACATCGAACCGTAGCTTGTGGTTGGGCGTTGGCTTGTCGTAGGACGCGGAAGCATCGACCAACGCTGCGAGGAAAGCGGCATAGTCGTCCTAGGTCGATCGTCCGACCTAGCGGACGAATATAGAGTACTGTGTTGATTTTGTGTTGTGGAGTCAGACGTCAATGGAAAACCACCTGAGGTGGCAGGGCGCGCAGGTATTTGTGCTGATGGAGAGACCTGGCTTGATTCTGTTAAAACCCTTGGAGGTAATGAAGGTCTGCTCTTCTTAAGAAGCGTCCGATGGCGCTTACTGGCTTTTGTTAGTACGGAAATACCTCCCTAATCGTACTTGGGCGAGACCTACGGCTTTCCCTGCTTTTCAAGTTGGTGAAGCTGCGCTTCGCTGTGCTTCAGACTCTTCTTCAAGTCGTCCCTCTCTCTCCTTAGGTTTTTTACTTGTATTACCTGTTCGTCCCTTAACATGCGTACTCGCTCAACTTCCCCTGCCCAGGTATCGAAATCCAATTCCCGAGATACAGTACTGGCGCCCGTTGTTGGTCTGCCGTTGTGCACCTTCAAATGTCCCATAGTGGCTGGTCTGGAGCTTGGAGTGCGCTCCCATGTTGGGCTCGTGCAAATGGGGTCTTGGAGAGAGGAGGTCGTGTTGGTGGTTTTCGGAGGCTCCTGCCACTCGTTAAGAACTTCAAGTTGCCGACACTTCTCCTGCAATGTTGCGACCAATCTCTCAAAAGACTTCTTGTCTTCCCTTAGAGCCTGTACTTCTCGCTCTAGAGCAGCAAAGGACGATGCAAATTCGCCTTGACTGTTCCGCATGTCCTCTATTTCTATTCTCTTCGCCTGTTGCTCCACTTCAAGGCGGCTCGCGTGAGCCTGATCCATATCGAGCCGCTGTTGTTGTAGTTGCTCTTCATACTTGTTTCTCAGCTCAATAAGTGCCGTAGTCATCGATCTCACCCGCTTGTCACTCGATGACCCAAGCTCTGAAATATGCCTTTCCTTGTCGAACAGCTCTTGCTTCAGCTGCTCACTGCCTTTTTCGAGGGAGCCGAGTTCAAGCGTCCGCTTACAGATTTGATTATGTAGATCTGTATTATCATTGAGCAGAATCTTGATCTCAGTGTTTCGTTCCGAGAGCTGACGTTTGTACTTCAGCTTTGCCTTTCTTGCGGCATCTAGCTTGGCTTGTGATCCTTCGAGAAATTCTTCAAGACGAGTCTCGCTTTCCGCAACGGCAGCTTCAGCGCTAGCCATGTCTGACTCTAATCCTTCGAGAAATACTTCAAGGTGCGCATTTGCCTCACGCACGTTGGCTAGCTCTGCCTCAGCTGAAGCGAGCCGAGAAAGCAGGTCTTTTTCAGTAGTTTCGAATTCAATGTTCTTATTGCGGAGTGCATTGAGTTGCTGATCAGCATGCAAAGCGTTGGACGCAAGGACCGCACCCTCAGACTCAGCGATATCAAGTCGCATTCGAGCAGCACGCAAATCACTCTCAAGGTCGATATTACGTTGCGTATTGGTTTCTGATTCTTCTTTGAGTTGCGCGTGGACAGAGCGAATGGCCGTGCTTTCGGATTCCGCGGCGTTAAGTCGCATTTCTACAGCACATAACTTAGTCTCGAGGTCCATAGCTCGTTGCGAAGCTGAAGTTGACTGCTGTCTGAGCTGACTGTGGGTGTTCCGCAAAGTTTCCATCGCTTTGGTATGCGCCCCTAACTCGCAAGCTAAAGAAGCTTTTTGTGTCTCGAGGTCAAGCATATGGGATTGCAGAGACAAAAGTTCGTTTTCAAGCGATGTGCTGTGTTGTGCAGTCCCCTCAAGTCGCTCTTGTAGGATGTCTTTACTACGCCGAACAGCACTAAGCTCTTGGTTTGTCGTCAACAGTCTCGTTTCAAGGTCAGAAGTTTTCGATCCAAAATCTTCTACCTGGGACAGAGTCAACGAGAGCTTCTTTTTGAGGCTAATAGTAAGACAATTTGCCTCTACGAGTCTTCCATCAACATCGTTCTTTAATTTTGAGAGGGTTTCAAGCTCTGTATCCATGTCAGATAATCGTTTGGTAAGACTATTGTTCTTTGCATCAACTTTGCTCATTCGGGATTGGCTCAGGTTGTAATCCCTTTCTAGTTCAGATATGGAGCCTAAAGCATGCCTGAGTTGATCCTCAATATCTGTCTTGCTCTGGCGGGTAGCGCTGAGTTGGTTATTCAGATCTGCATTCGTCCTTAGCGCCTCCTTGAATCGTTCCTCTACTGAAACGTTGTTGCGATGAATGGCCACAAGATCCTCCTCCCTGGCGCGTAGTCTGGATCTAAGCTTATTGAGTTCAGTTTCAGTAGCTTGAAGTTGCGAACGAGTGCAGTTCAATTTATTGTCGAGTGCATGCTTTGATGCTTGTATTGTTCTTAGACACTTGTCTGCGTCATATTTTGCGTCTCTCATTCGCGCTGCTTCGGCTTGTAGGGTAGAAATTTGTGAGCGGATATTGTTTACTTCGTCTTCAACTTCAGTCAACCTGGATTGCGCGGAAATTAGTTGGTTGTAGATGTTGGTCTTTGAACGCACAGCTTCGTCGCGGTCTTCTTCAGCCGCTATTCTAGCGGTTTTCGCTTCTTCAAGTGCTCCGTAAAGGTCTGTTATCTTCGCTCTAGACGTCTCGACCTCAGTTTGAGCATGGTTGAGATCCACCTCGACATTCTGTATCGTTTCATGGTCATCTTTGAGCGCTGCATCAAGGTCCGTGACAAGATTTTTGAGCACGGCTCTTTCGCCTCGGATGGCGCTCAGACGATCTTCTAGATAGGCCCTTGACTGAGAGCTTGTACCTAGATCATCCTCGAGCTGCGTTGTTCTTGCTTGCAGGCGATCGCGATCCCTTTCCACGAGTTCCAAGTGAGACTGTATGTCATTGAACTTTGTTTCCAATCCAGTTCTTGATGCAAGTACTTCTCTGAGTTGCTTTTCAGTTGTGTCTTTAGAAGCCTGTACCTCACGCATCCCCTGCTGCAACATATTGGTCAGCTTCTCCGACGAATCCAAATCGGCCTGCAAGCTAGACACAGACGATTCGAGGTGGCGGAGGCGCTTATTGCTGGCTTGCAACCCTAACTGATGTTGCTCTTCAGTTACCGTATTGGCCTCATGGGCCCGCGCAAGTTGGATAATCAGGGTGGCTTCTCGTGCTTCGAGGGTCTTTAAGCTTTGCTGATCTGTCAACTTTGAAGACTTTACATCTGCGAGCTCAGCACTACTCATTCGTAGGTCCTCGCGCAGTTTGAATAACAATTGCCGCGCGTCCTTGAGATCAGCTGCGAGTGACGCTTTCGTATCTCGAAGTGTTTCCAATCTAGCTTGCGTCCCAGCATCAGCACTCTTCAACGATGTTATGCGCTCCTGCGCTGCTCGCAAGTCGTTCTCGAGAGCAGTGTGAGATGTACGTGCGGTTTTCAGCTCAGATAGAAGATCAGCCTTAGCCTCTGCCTCTTGCCGTAGACGCTCTGTTGCGATGTTGAGACTCTCCCCAATTGCCTTTTTGGCGCATTGTATGGCGGTCAACTCTGCTAGCAGCTTGTCGCGCGTGTCGCTTTCCGTCGCCAAATTATTTTGCAGAAGCGTCATCTCCATTCTCATGTTCGCCAGAGCATCTTCGGTGTCCTGCATCTTGTGTCCAGATTGCTTTAGCAGCTCTCGTAGGTCACATATAACACTACCACCAGCTTCGAGCTTCCTTAGCTGTTCTGCAACCTCCGATTCATACCCACTAACTTTATGCTCTAAGAGCTTTATATACGTTGCGCCCCGATCCAACCTCTTCTGCAGGTCCTCACTTACAGACTCCGTCTCTGCGAGACGTTCGCAAAGCGACGATTCATGACGTCCGGCTGTTTCGAGTTTCTCTTTGTATGAGCGCAAGTCTCGCTCCAGGGCTGTCGTGCGATTTTCGAGTTCCCTGAACTCGATGCTGTGAGCACGCAGACGTTCTTCTAGCATTCCTTTCTCTTGCTGCATCTTAACAATCGTATGTTTCTGGCTATCACTGCTCTGCTCTAAATCTTCGAGCTCACTGCTTTTAGCCTGCAAGTCTCGCAACAACTGCTCTTCGGATTTTGTTGCAGTATCTAGAAGCGACCTGGTGGACTTTAGTGTCTCCTCTACTGTAGCTCGCGAACGTTCCAAAGTAGCAATACGGGACTGATGATTGCGGATCTCCTGCTCGAGATGATCTCTTGTGGCCTCCAATAGTCTGCCGTCTTCTTTGCTCTTTGTACACTCTTTTTGCAACTCTTCTATGCGGCACCGGCATGCAGCGAGTGCTTGATCGGATTCTCGTTTTGCACGGATTAAACGATTATCTGGTGTGCGTGCTTCGGAAGGCATTTCAAAGCCGGGGGTCAGCGTCCAGTCAGTGTCATGCCATGACGACGGACGTAACCGTGTCGGGGTCCTAGGCGAGTCTAATGGGCTCTCGGAGGGGCTGGACAGACGTGTTCTCGGTGATGGAGGTGGCGAAAGAGGACTGCGTTGGCGAAGATGTTGAGGTGCAGCCTTTGGAGTTGAGTCTGTAGCACCATGTCAGCATAATTGGAGACAGGCTTACTCATACTCACATTGGAGTGTCAACATGGATGCCCTCTCCAATGCCTCAAGAATGTCCTTATTCCTTCCTTCTTCAAAGCTCAACGCTCGCCTCAGGTCTGCAATTCTCTTCTCCGCATCCCTTCCCTCAAGGTAGTTTCTACTCCTAGTCCTGGCCAGATTCTTCGCAGTGGCCGCAATCTGCTTTTCTTTGACCGATATATTGACTGCCATTCGAAATGCTAATCGACGCAACGAAGCTACGGATCGCTTCGCCTCCGCGCTAGCTATCTGACGAGCCTTAAGTTCTCCACGAAGCGATTTGCGTTGATCCTTGATATATGACAAATGTGCCCAATTAGATATTGGGGTAAGGATATCATCTTCGTTGGAGGATTGCATCCCTGAAGAACTTACGCCGTTGCTTTCGGCGGGTTGAGACTGAGATGATGGGCCCCAATGTTCGAGCATGAAACTGTCAGTCAATGATGATATGGAACGGTCCAATTGAAGGGTGGCAGGCGGTCGAGTGCGTGACTTTGACCTGCTCCTTTTGGTGATGCTTGCCGGCAGCAATTGTTCCAGGCCAGAGTGCATGCGAGTGTCCGAGACAAGACGATTCTTATCCGAAGGTTCGGATTCGGGTGCCATGTTGGGCGATAGCTACGGTGCCATAGAAAAAGTCAAGCGATAGCAAACTGCCTAAAATTCTCTACAAAATGTGGCTGGTGAGCTGCCACGCGACAGTGGCAGGGGTTGGTGTTGTTTTGCGGTCCAGAGACGTGGAGTGTGGTGAGCCAGCCGTCACGCGAGACGCAAAGCTCGGAAACGAAATGGCAGGATCGGGAAACGAGGTAATGATAGCGTTCCGAAAGGAAATAAAGGAGAAAACAGACGGGCAATCGACTGGGTAAGAGAACTTTGCGCAATGAAAGGACAGCAGACACGACTGGGCGTACGGCCTGAGTCTGAGCGAAGCCTGGCTGGTCGGACCACAGCCGTCATAACAAAAGGAAGAGTGATGATGGATGAGGTGACGGCTGTCAGAAGAGTGCGCTCCACTGGTGCTGCGACATCATCCTGCGTGTCAAGCGTTGGCGCGCTTCTGCTGCATGGGTGGCCCTGGGGTCCTGTTGTTGTGCCGTTTTTTGCGATTTTGCGCAGCGAGGTGGGGTTTGGTCTGTTGTCAAGGCGTGCCTAAGCTTCGGATATGCACCGAAAAATCTTGGAAGGAAGCGCCGATGCGGCAGCCCATCGACACGAATTACCATCAGCCGCGCACACCATAGCCTGATATTGAAAGCCACGGGTCGTGGTGTGATAAGTCCTATTTGTCTAGACGCTTCAGGCCAAGTTTAGCTGTGATGAGATTGATTCAGCACTCTAGCGCACTACCTCAGTCATGTTCATGCTCATAGGTCTTTCATGTCATCTTGCGACAAACTCTGGGTTTCCGATCTACAGATCTCTTAATGCCAATAGGTCTCTACTAGCTGTATCACAAACTGGCAAGTGTTTTCGAACCATTATTTTGACATTGTACAAAGTTCAAAGCCCCAGAGATGCAGACCATATGTGTCTCCCAATACGCCTCCCCTGCTTTGTAAGATAAGATAGGTCTACTTTGTGTACTGCTTCTGAAGATGCTTTGCAATTGTCGTCAATTGGATATTGCTCGTTCCTTCGTAAATGGCGCCAATCTTGCTGTCTCTGAAGAACTTCTCCGCAAGACCTTCTCTGACAAAGCCCATGCCACCCATCCATTCGACAGCTGAACTTGATACCTTTCCGGCCACCTGCGAGGCATACAACTTGGCCATGGCGGCGTCCATGACAAAGTCCTCGCCAGCCTCCTTCTTACGAGCAGCATTGTAGACGAGGGCGCGTGCAGCTTGAATCTCGGTCCAGGCTTGTGCCAGCTGGTGTTGCATGCCTTGAAATTCTCCAATCAGCTGGCCGAATTGCTTGCGGTCATTCCATACGTAGCTACAGACTCGTCAGTTTTCGGATCCGGCTCGCGAGGCCGAATATGCTCACCCTGCGGCATTCTCCCATGCACCCAAGGCCAAGCCAGTCATCTGAGCTGCAATACCGATGCGGCCCTCGTTCAGAAGTCCAATGGCGTACTTGTAGCCCTCAAACTCGTTGCCGAGCAGGTTGTCCTTAGGGATTTCAACGTCGTCAAAGTTGATGACGCAGGTGCTGCTAGCCTTGATTCCAAGCTTTTTCTCCTTCTTCGCAATCGAAAAGCCCGGTGTGCCCTTCTCGACAATGAAAGCGGTGATGCCCCTGTACTTTTTGCTCGGGTCGAGGTTGGCAAAGACGATGAAGAAGTTGGCCTCGGCGCTGTTCGTTATCCACATCTTGCTACCACTGATCTTGTAGCCGGTCTCTGTCCGTGTGGCTTTGGTGGCGAGGGCAAAGGCGTCGGACCCTGACACGGGCTCGGAGAGGCAGAAGGAGCCGACTGTATCCGTCGCCAGCTTCGGCAGCCACTCTTTCTTAATCTTCTCCGAGCCATATTTGAGGATGGCTGTATTCACCAGCGTGTTGTGCACGTCGCACATTACGCTGACGCTGGGATCGACCCTTGCCAGCTCTTCAATCGCAATAATGGCCGAGGTGAAGTTCATGCCCGAGCCGCCGTACTCTTCCGGTATCTCGATGCCCATCAGCCCCTGCTCGAATAATTGCTCGACTACGGCGGGGTCCATGGCCTCAGCCTCGTCCATGTCACGCGCCTTGGGCAGAATCACGTCGTTGGCAAACTTGGAGACAGAGTCGCCCATGAGTATCTCCGTCTCAGACAAGTGCGTGATGGGTGTCGGTGGCACGTCTGAAATGTCCATGGCCTCGCATCGTGTTGGAGTCCCTGAGAAGCACCGTAGTCTGGTACCAAGGTGTCAGTCGGCCATATATTGATCTTGACGCTGGAGACATACTGCGGGGTGAAGCGTGAAACTGCGGGTTGAAGAGAGCGAGATGAGGCGGTGGCGGCACGCGCAAGCGGTCTGAGTGATCGTGACAGTAGCGCCATGATGAAAATTAATGCTGTCTCCAAAATTTAGGCCAAAGAACGCGCGTGTGTGAATGAAAGTCGTCAACGAGTTCACGATGCTTCGCCACAGCCGTCAAGCCGAGGCAGCACAAAAGTTAGCCGGTCCAAGCCGCAATGGGGTCCTTGTGGAAAAGCTTGGACTTATCGCATGTGAGAGTCATGGATGTATCAAACATATGACATCAAGCCATGCATTGATTCAACGAACTATTTACTAAGCTATAGCCTTGGTGAACGAAATAGGAGCAATGGTATATAAAGTAGGAAATTCAATCGTGAATGTGAACATGACATGGCAACCAGCAGCGTTCCCCAGAAAAGCCCGCGCATCGGCACATGCTCGCCTTCGGTTCATCGGGAGGGCCAACATTACCGAACTCTCATCCCTTACTAATCTATCGCCTAAATGCGATTCACCGTCGAACCGAACCCAAATTTGCCAGACTGCATCTGTCTCTTATACTCCTGCAACTCAGCGGCCTCCTTCTGCTCATCCGCCAAGAGGGCAGCATGTTCTCTGCGACCTGCACGGCGCTGTTTGACGCAGCAAAAGGCAATGAGGCAAATCATGACGAAGAGCAGAGAAATTGAACCCGCAATGATACCGATTTTGGCGCCTTGGGGGAGGGCATGCCATCTGTTGCGGACGCCGGATGGTGATTGTATCTCTTTGAGGACTTTTGATTTGCCACTATCATTTCGTCAGTAATTATGTTGATGGGAAGAGTAAGGAGCAACCCACGAAATGACCTTGACCTTCTCCCACGAGCCAGAGGGGTCCATGTCATCCCACGAGTATTCGGCCCCCTCAGTATAATCTTTGGCATATATGGACGAGACAGTCATGATGAAGGGCCCTTCGTCAAAGTTTGTCTCGCCACCCGCCCACTCAACAACGCCTGGGTCGTTATTATTCTTATCACCACCCGCCCACGAGCCCATTCTGATGTTCATGGGCGTCTGCGGGTAGTTCTTGCCCCCCAGAGCTTGCGCCGGCACAAGCTCACGCAGCATCTTACCGTCGAGCCACCACTGAATGCGCTCCTTGGTCCAGTCAATTGTGTAATTGTGGAACCCGTCCTGTGGCGCCTTGTCCATCTTGAACTCCTCACCGCGATCGAACGAGGTTGTGTTGCCTTTGCCAAAATAATTGGTGAGAACGTGTGTCTGGTTTGAGCCGAGAAACTCCCAATCTACCTCGTCAAGGGCTTCAGACTGCAAGATGGCGCTCGACACAATGCCTTTGCCTGATGCGGCGCGCATTATGACTTCAAAACGACCGAAGAGCATGTAGAACTTGGACTGTACCATGGGCGCATCGCCAGACCGTTCAATCGAGAAGGTGGCGCCCTTCTCGCTCCAATCAATTTTGCCCTGGTTTTGCTTCTTCCAAATCTTGTCGTCGGAGGGGATACCTGTCTTGTTGAAGTTGAAAGTGGCGTTGCCACCAAGTGCCTGCATCGGAGGGCATCCTGTCGTGTTCAGCGGATTGCAATCGGTGTGGGTTTGCGCTAGTGTCGTAGGAAGGAGCGCCGCGAGGAGCGCGAGCCCAGAGACGGCGAAGCACTTCATCGCGAAGACGGCGTGTGTAAGTAGTTGGAAGAGAGTTTTGTCGCGCGTATACCAGACGCGCAGTTAGTCGAAGGAAGGAATGACTGGGGTCGTTGTTGAAATGAGTGGACTCTCGCAGGGAGAAAAGGGAATGAGGGGAAAACGTCCCAAGGGAGCGTCACGACCGTGTTTTGAGAATTGGTGGTGAAGGGGATGAGAGTCGCAGCCGTGCAGATTAAGGAGTCGTCTAGTGCTGGGAATGCTCAATAATGATCGTCATTGGCTGTGGCACATTAAACGACAGACAGACGATTGCCGATCACCCAGCTTCAGTACCTCGCTGGCGTTGCATCATTAGCAGCTCCGGCTCCCCTTAATTGTGACAGTGACACTCGAATGAACATCACGCGTAGCAGAATGACCGTCAATTGGCATCGAAATGAAAGCTGTGATGCCCTCTCACGAATGTCCAACCTGCAGGAGCACGGAAGGCTTGCGCCACGCCGAAGCCAAGATATCATGAAACATGACCACCTGCCCGACCCGTGCACCAGACGGCCCTTTCTCCGACGAGCACAGTCTGCACCGCCTCTCATTTTCCTCTCAGTTCTGCTGCGGCCATGCCCATCGAGGGGTCCAAAATCAATGTTCGCCTCCAACACAACGCTTTATCAGTCCACGTATTTGCCCAGACGAGCTTGCTGCGCTCCAGGTGAGCATTTTCCATGGCTCAATGTGGCTGTTTGACAGCGCCAAAAAGAGCCGCCTAGCCGTCTGCATTGTGTATGCACGATATCTTCTGCTCTGCGATATGCATTCAACAGGCCATAATCGAATCCTCTTCAAGTGTCAGTCAAGCTCGATCCTCCCAAAGGCCATAACACCACGACGAATCGTACTCTTGCCATCGTCGGCCTCTTCGTCCTGCTCGCCCTCTTCGCTGACATTCCTCTCCCAAGAACTGTTATTCTCTCTTTGCGAACCCTCGCTAACAATAAACGCCCTACCCCATTTCTAGCCCACCCATGCTAAACTCTCCTTGCATCCTCCACCACCTGGTTAAAGCATCGCGAAACTTCGAGATGCGAGATAGTCAAAGCTGCCCTAGACTAACAAAATGGCTCTGTCTGCACATCAATTGAGACCAGGCTCTTCGACGTGACACTCAAGCTTGGTTCTATGCCATGTCCTCTAGAGGAATGCAATTGAGATTGATGACAACTGAAGTGAAAAGTACGGAAGTTATGAAAATGTAACGCATTCGAGTCTTGAATGCAACTCACCTGTAGGGCGTTGATCTCTAATGTCTGAGCCGTGAATACCTTCAGGCTCGCTAGAGGGTCAGCTTCACAGTGTACTATACCATCTCACATCTCGATATCAACTCCAGGCTCTACAAAGCCTTGAGTGCGCCTCTGCTGCTCCGTTCCGTCAATGTCCCAATCATCAGTAATGATCCCTATAGGTGGACCTCCAAGGACGTCGCCCAACTCGCCAATTGTCTTCTCATACACGCTCCCAACGTTACGTTCTTCCCAGTCATGATCTTCTTCATCTGATCTGTTGTCCTCAAAGCCTTCGAAAGTCACTGTGGCCTGGAGTTCGCTTGCGTCTCTTTCTGCGTCTCCTTCTACCTTGAGGTCGGTAGCCATGGGCTCACCAACGTCACCCTCGTCACCAACGACACTCTCTCCACTCATGACACGTACTACTGTGAGCCGTGTGCGGTCGACTATGCCCTTTAGCCTCACTTTTTCTGTCGTGGAAATAGTGCGGCCATTTTCGAAACCTGGTAGTGGACTGCCGCTGCTCGAGTCGCTACCTGTCAGTAGCGAGGAGAAGGCGTAGTCGAGCTTCGAGAGAAGACGGAAAGTGGCCTGAGTGGAGCGAGTGGATGTTCCAAAAAGTGGAAGGAATTCGGCCGAGAGGACGGCAAGATTCAGGAGGTATGGAACTTGAAGGTTTGCTGTGCGGTCAACGCTCTTAGCTCACAGGCCTGATTGGAGAGCGGGTAAAGAGACGCGACATACGTGATCCGGACACCCACACAACATCGATCAGCCCGTCAAGGTCTGTCGCAACCTGCCAAAACGCGCTATATCCTTCATCTTTACCTGCTGTGTGCTTGCCATGCTGGTTTATAACACGATTGTCGACGCGCTTCTGTACTTTGTTCACGCTATGGTCCAAATACCTGATCAATTCGCTTTCCTTCGGCCCGCCAGGCTTCAGCGGGTATCTTCGCGGTTGCGGCAGGGGCGATGGGTGCTGAGAAGGCGCTGCGGAAGATGCTGGCGGTGTCGGCAGGTTCTCAGCAAATGCCGCATCGTTGGGGCTGGTAGCGAAAGCCATGGAGGCAGCAGCGCACCAAGACTTGTCAAAAGTTCCTTCGGAACGTGCTGATTGTATCTGATCAAACACATCCTGTTCGTCCCCAAAGGTGGGAGGAAACAGCGCAGTTCGATGAGTAAGCAGCGGGGTACAATTGTCTTTTCTACGCCGAGAGGTGAGCGCAATGTCTGTTTATCGTCTGAGCCAGGTGACGAATGATTAGGATGACGTTTGGAGAAGCCACAAACCCATCGTTTTGTCGCGTCGCGCCACAGTTCCCCCCGTTAGTCAAGGGTCACTCACAATGGCCGCGAGCGATAGCTATTCCATGTAATACAGCGCTCCAGAATACAACGTTCAATACCCTATTCCCTGAATTCCAGGGTCACGCTGTACCCCCTCCGTTCTCAATTTTTCTCAGGACTACAATGCTGTGAATCAGCACGAAATCACTGATTGCGTAGCGTAGAAAGCTCCAAAACATTCAATTCAACGACCTCAAGGGGAAAAGCGTAGACAAACATAGGAGTATGGGGGTGCGCATACGAAGAAAGCCGATACCATGCTCCCTGAAAGACTCAATCAGGATACGTCCTGCAGTCGAGGTCGAGCCAACTCAGATTGGTTGCGGAATATGGAAGGATTAGCTTTGAGTCGACCGCTCTTTACCAGCTATGGCTGCTACAATGGCGGACTTCACGACAGTGATGATCATTCTCATACCAACCAATGCCAAGTATTTCGAAACTCGAGCGAACCTTAACGTCCTCCGTGGGCAGGGACATAAGATCTTGTCAAGATGTGATGACAGACAATGCTGCTCCTCCTTATCAACGTCTGCGCAACCATGTTTCTCCGCATGAGCAATAACTATTAACATTCTTTAGGGACTGTGATGGGTCGGAAAAGAGTATGCCTAAAGGAGCCAAGGTTGGCCTTCAACGATGCCGGAATAGTGCCAATGATGTCGAGTCTTGATAGATCGATGCATACGGTCTAGAATGTGCGACTCAGATGCTCGCGGAAGTCAGCAAAAGTGACCAACATAACCGGTGGATTGAGGAGAGACCAGTATTCATACGCTGGGAAAAGTTTCCCGCTTGCAATACGGCATTCGCAATGATTCGCAATTCGTCTTCCTTGTATCGGTGCTCGTGGGAGCTTCGGAATTGCTGCGACGTTGTCATTCCGTTGTACCACAAGCATCGGCATTAAGCTCTTCCAGATTTGGACAAAGCCAGCCCGCAAGCGACATCGGTGCACTCGTTGGTGGGCGTTGTGACTGGTCACATCGAAGATCCTGCTGAATAATGTGTCCAGGCGCCCTTTTTCACCTCACTTTGCACGCCCTACAGAGCTTGGTACGGCTGCTTGTCATTTAAACATGCTTGCAATACGCCGTGCGCCTGTGCATCGAATTGCATGTATATCCGAGCAAATCTTCTGTATACGTGGCTTGCATTCTCGCACGCGGAAGACAGGAGTTATTCATGGCGATTCGCCCTTTCAGAAGCGGCCTTTGGTTTCAGTAATATTCTGCAAACAAGGCAGCATCAGTTGCCTCCGATCAGGAAGACGAAGGACTCCGATTTTCAATAGAGCGTACCACTTCAAGTCATAGGTACAAAAATTTTCAAACAAGCCAATGATACGATGTAACCGCTTGTCGTGTATAACTAGGTTTAGGAATTGCAACCGTGCTCCGCTTATTAATGGTTGCGTTTCTCGACAATGTAGAGAGAGGATTTGCAGGCTTGAGGCTGCTATGCATCAGGGCGCCTCTAAGGGGGCCTCTATGTCGACTTTGTGCTGCTGGGTGACTACGCGCATGTGGCCAAATAGTTTCGAGCATAGGAAAGGCGACTTGCGGCAAAGGTTTTTAGCCGGAATTGGGGGGTTCTCTCATGGGCTCTTTTCAAGATCGTTGTTTGGTGCTGGATTCCTTTTGGAGCTAGTGTGCTACGCAATTGGGCGTGAAGGGCGTAATGACTGCGCTCGACTTCCCCCGCGCGTGTCAGAAGTCTAACCGTCGGCCAAGCAAGCCATCTCTTCGCACATCATCCACATGCGCCTGGCAGCCCTCCATCACCCTTCCGCGGGCTGCAGATGACTCAGGCAAAGCATGTCCGCCGGTTGACATGTATAAGATCGCCGTTGGCCCAGGCGTTCGCAGTCTTGGACTGTAGCTCTCACATCCCACTGGCATTATCAATCTAGACTGATCATTCCCCCTTCTGGTGTTGCTCGTAGCTTTCAATTTCCCCGCATCCCAATTCTTAGTCGAAAGTCGCACTCCCCGCCGTCGTTTGCAACAGGCTTGTTTATATTCCAGGCTCGCCAGCCTGCCAGCCGTCGGGCGCACGCGATACCTTCGACATGCCAACATCCTCGGGCGCATCGGTGCTCTCGCACACCAATACCGTGCACTCAATTGGCAACCAGATTGGCTACAAGGTTCGCAACATCGCCCACTATGGCCAGCCCACCATTGACATCGCCCTCGACGAAGCCCCTGGCCCACGCCGAGTGATCCCATCTTATTCCACCATGGACAGTATCGAAGGAATTGTTGCAGTTACTGCAGCACACGACACACGCTTTGAAGATATAGATATCACCTTCGTAGGTGTGTGCTACCACTTGCTATTCTATGCACCCGCTTAGCTCAAAGATAAACGCTAATATGCTTCTAGGCACAAGCCAGGTCTTTGTGGACCGATTGACCACTGCTCCTACCATGACTGGGCGGACTGAAGCTACACATCGATTTTTACTACTCAGACAACCGATTGACGAGTCGGACTTCCCATCGCCGAGGATACTAGCCGCTGGAAAGACATATAAATTCCCGTTTACCTTCACCATCCCAGCGCAACTCCTGCCAAAGGCATGTCCACACAATGTCACCTCGGATCACGTTCGGGACACCCACCTGCAGCTCCCGCCAAGCCTTGGAGACCCTGATCTTGCTGGATTTGGTAGCACACTGCTGGATGATCTGGCACCAGAGATGTCCAAGATCACATATGCGATCAAAGTTAGGATTGCTCATAATCGAGGCACTGAAGGAATTTCAATCCTTGCGCAAAAGTCGAAGAAAGTACGCGTGAAGCCTGCTTTTGAGGAACAAGCACCGTTGAATATCGACAACAATGACGAGTATCGATCGCGCCAAGAAAAGACCATTAAGAAGGGGTTATTCAAGGGCAGATTGGGAACGCTGACGGCTAAGACGGTACAACCAAAGCCTCTTGTAATTCCAGGTGCGCGCTCGACTGGCAACAAGCCGATCACCACAATGGCTAAGCTTGTGTTACGCTTCGACCCGGCAGAAGAGAGCAACGCACCCCCAACGATGGGATCATTGGGAACTAAAATAAAAGTGTCGACTTACTACGCCTCGGCTCCCAGGCAAAGCTTCCCATCACGATCTTCTCTAGGTTTTGACTTATCGCAAGGTGTATACTCTCAGACTGTCTCCCTTTCAAACCTCTGCATTGCTTCCGCACCATGGGAGAAACACAGTGCTAGTTCCAATATCGCCATAGAGAGCCTCATCCGTCGTGATTCTGGCATTTCCGATTGCTCTACAGCGAGTGACTCTGAAAAGGGCTTCACAGCCGGCATTCTACCCGCATCCAAGGACTACAAACAAGGCATATTTTATTCCGCGCAAATTCTTGTGCCAGTCACTCTACCGATGAACAAGAGCTTCATACCCACCTTCCATTCTTGCCTCATCTCCCGAACTTACACCCTCTCGCTCCAGTTTGCACCACATAGTGGGTCAAATATGCACTTGAAGGTCCCGGTGCAGCTCTGTGCCGAGGGTAGTGATACTGGTATTGAGAACGCTCGAGCACGGAGTGTCGAAGAGACGGTACTCAGAGAAACGGCTGATATATTTGCATCTCGAAGTGTTGCGCCCCCTACTTTCGAGAGCCATCGAAACGGAAGCGTTGCTGCTAGAGACGAGCTACCACCAGACTATGCAACTTTTGCGCCTCCGGCGGCCAGATACAGTTCTCGATTTTCGCTCGTCGCGTGAGAGTAAAAGGGCGAACAGATTTCAACAGTGCGAGTGACACAATGATTGGACACCTATACCCGTTCAACACGTCCTAGGATATTCGGGATTTGGTTCTGAGATGTCTGAGCATTCAGAGCTTTCCCAAATCATTTTCTCATGTACATAGTCTTGCGTCTTGCTCCTGTCGGATCAAATTATCAGATCGGACACCAGATACCCGTTTGCAGTAATAGGTCGCCTTGAATTTAGTACATAAGTTATCGCTATCAATCATCTTTGCCTGTAGGTTTCGTCAGGCGTATAGTGTAAGCAAGCGTGTGCTGAAGAATGCTGTCTCTACTGTGGTATGAGTGAAATCATCCAATACGTTTTGGGTCTATCAAGATATTTCATCGTGAACTATCATTTGAGTAGGCGGAGCCGAGAAGTCGGTTGCTAAACAATAGCGCTCCTCGCCCCTGCTAGAGTTCTTACTGTTTTGAATTGCTTATAATAGAGAGAAGGAACGACGATTTCAACCATAGCTCGTCACATGCACTTCAACCAGCTGCCAACCATTGGTCATGTCATGCAATATGCCACAAAGCGCGGAAAGTCTGCCCCCGCCGTGATCGCCGTCCGCCATGCTAGCGCTCGACCCCGCGTCACAAGAACACACACCCTGGCCACGACCAGGCTAAACTTTGACAGCTCTGTCCTTGGCCTGCAATGGGAGCACTCTAAGAGGTTGCACAATTCAGGCAGACTGGGCCAAGCTGTGCTGGCTGTATTGAACTGCAGCTGCCAGCCTTGGACTCGTACTTTTAGTATCAGATGAGGAGCCACGGCCATCTCAGTGCTGACTTCGCCTCCCCTCGTTTGATGCAGTTTTAACGTCAGGCGCTCGACTATGAACACAGCCTGCGCTCGTTTACTTTCGCGACGGCTTTGGCGCAGACAAGGCGAACTTGACGAGACACAGCATGCGCTTGGTCGACAAGTGCAGTACCGATTATATGCACGGAGCTGAAATCGTCTACATCGGAGCTCTGAACAGCTGTATATACGCATCGTTGCGAAGCACCAGCAACTCCACTACCTCCCAACAGATTCAATAATAGAGAAGCGGCGGCCACGTTTGTTTTGTGCCATCATGTCGGGTCAAACGGAAGGGGAAGCTTCGACAGGTCCGAGAAGTAGCACGATTGTCATTGCTATTATCGTCCCTTCGGTGCTCATTCTCGTCTTCCTCACACTAATTGTAATGTCAGTCTCCATGCTTTCAAACGCGTAGCTGCTTGCACGTCTGAGCTAATGAGCAGTAATCGTCGTAGAGGCTTCCTTCTGCCGAGAGTGGTTCGCGACGGCGATGCGCTCATGAGAGAGGAGAGAAGTAAGATGCGGCGAGACGAGCTTGAGAGCAGCATCAAATCACAACATTTCTATGATTGGCTCGCAACGCAGAAGGAGATAAACCCGGGGTCGCTTCATACAACGGATCCTGTGTGGTGAGTGGTGTTGAGCTGTGCATGGCAAGCCAAGTCCCAGCTGATGACATGGGCAGCGCCATTTGTCTCGAAGACTTCGCCGACGATGCCCAAATTCGGGGTCTTCGCTGTTCACACGCGTTCCACGCTCACTGCCTGGACGAATGGTTCGCGCGGTACAATGAGTATTGTCCGCTCTGCCACGGACCGATCATTCCTGGGTCGAGATCGTCACGGAGACGAGGGCGTGAACGCTCGGACCCGATCCCAGTGATGCTCATGGTGTGAAGTGAAGTGAAGTGGAGAAAGGCGTGCAAGGAAGGCTTCAGGATGGACACGAGTGCTGTTGTCGACGAGAACGAGCGCAGCCAACCACATGGTGGTGGCTATTGACGCAAGTTGCAGTGGACACGAAAGCGGTTCCATCTATGGAAGCCTCCAAGTGCCAGTTACACTCCATGGAGGCGATATCAAGGCAGCGTCTTGCATGCCTCAGTCGAGTGAAGGAGGGTTGTGGCGTGGAGATTGCAAAGAAAAGGTGGCTAAGCAGGCGACACATGGTCTTCTACACAATGCCATAGCTACCCTCAATTCCAGCGCACAGCCAGAGCACTCACACTTTGTTCGCAGCACATGGGGTGTGCGCAAATTGACGCGCCACTCGCCGGATGCAATTGTGGGTGCAGAGCCGCGAGGCGCCTCCACCGCCCGGCTGCGCCTTCCCTGCAACCGAAGAAATGTCACGCCACCCTCTGGTGGTCTGATGTCCCTCTGGGCCCGCCCGCCACGGTGAGCTGGATGAACAGTCTGCGCTTCACTGCGGCACCGAGAACCCCGTCCGAGCGACGACAAACACCTCTCCCCACGCCTTTCTCTCCACGGGCACCGGCATCAGCACCAGCTCCTGCACCGGCTCCTGCACCCGCACTTGCTCCTGCACCACTTGCGCGACCACATCTGGTCCACACGCAGGTCTCCGCCTGCAACTCTGTGCCTTACTCATCCCCTCTCAAACTGCCTTTCGTCCCCGGGCTCGAGACAGAAAACCCTTTCTCACACGCTTGGCTCTGCCCTCACTCCTCCAATTCCCCCCCACCCGGACGTGAACTCAGGCACATCTTTTGAAACCCAGCCAAAAGTGGACAAAGTACCGCGCTTATATCCTCGACCCCAGCTTGTTCCGCCTCCTGCTTTGGGCACCTAGTCCCACGTTGGGCCTTGGCCAGCGCACGTTGCCTACCCTCGTGCCGTTGTATCTCCTGATCAACGCCTGAGCTCTTTCGTGCAACTCCCCACCTGCTGACTGGCACCATGGCTCTCAATTGGGATGCATTCCTCAACACTGAGAGTCTCAACTTGCCGAACGACCAATGGTCTGATCTCCCACTCCCACTTCCTCCACCACCACCACCAACAAGCGACCATCACGCCTCTCAGATGCCCAAGTCAATATCAACTGACACTTCAGGGTCTACGCCGGAAGACGTCACCAACTTTGACTCTCTCCTCAACGGATCATCAGCCGATCCCTACTTTGACGACTCAGTGTTCACGTCCAACGACTACTTCCTGAGCGATCTGGAGGTCCTTCAACCCTTTGCCAACAACGTCGCTGGTGGCGACTCCACCACAGAATCCTCCCCTGAGCCCACCACCGGCACAGCTAGCCATTCTGCTTCACAAACCCCCGCATCGTTGTTGAACACACTCGACCACTCACCACAGATGTCACCTGCTCAGAGGCTGGCAATCCAACGTGCAAACACTTTTCCGAACCCTGCCTATGAGTCCATGTTCCCGAATAGCTTGGAGCCCGGCTTTGTCGAAGATCTCACTTTCCCACACGGACTGAAGGGAGCATCCACTTCGTCCAAGCAGGGCCTAGACAAAACCCTGTCGTCGGTTGCCACAACAGTCAAGCGAAACAAAAACAAGCCTGATATTCTCTCTGCCTGTTGGACTTCTCCATTATGCCCCAATCACGACCAAGACGGCCCTCCCCCCAATCCATCAACCTGCGGCGGAGGATGTGCGCCTTTCCTGTTCGCTAACGAAGACACCCTCCCCATTCCAACCATCAGCAATCTCCTAGCTGAGCCCCAGGAAGTCACCGCCGAAGACGGAATAGTAGAAATCCAACCACGACCCAAAAAAAGATCCGAAAGCGATGCCTCGTCCAATGGATTCTCAGGTCGCCACTTCCCGAGCGAGAACACCAGCACTACCACGCCTATCGAAAACAGACAACGGATGAAGAGTGAGGCATCCGAGGACTCCCCCGTCAAAGAATCGCCTCAAGCCAATGAAGACCAGAAGCAGCCAAAGTCTCGCCGACGACTCCCACACAACCAAGTTGAGCGCAAGTACCGCGAATCGCTAAATACACAATTAGACTCTCTTCGACGTGTTGTTCCGTCTCTTCAGCAAAACCAGCGAGCATGCGATGGTGCTGATATCGAAGATTTACCAGCGCCTTCCAAGCCTAGCAAGGCTGTCATTCTGGCTTCCGCCACAGCTTACATAAAGCAAATGGAAAAGGACAAGAAGAGCTTGACTGATGAAAACCAAATGCTTCGGACGAGGGTGAAGGCGCTCCAAGCACTGGTAAAATGCGACGACTGTAGCTTGATGCAATATGTCATGGACTTGAAACTCAAGCAAGCCGCCTAATTCAATCATTGAATTTCATTTCTTTCCGAGCCTTAGACAAGATGCCGGCATCTGCGCCTTCGATACCACTCAACCTCACGTTACGCTTGACTTTCAACTTTACTCGGTCCGCATGAGCATTGATACGGCGTACATACGTCTGTGTTAACACCGGTTGGCTTGTCTGGACAGCCATAATTTTCCCGGTTGATGATTTGACGGGACGCGAATAGCACTCTCAGGGCTGTCCTTCCCTTTAAAACTTTATTTTACTTAGGCGTGCGACAGGTCGGATTCGACATGATTTGGTGGCGGTTCTTAGCTGTCGTGTATTGATAGGAGTTACCGGGAAGTGGAATACATGCAACATAAGCTGGGGCAACAGCTATTATCGCGTTATGGCGTTATATGGAAGGTCTTGTGCCTATATGCAACCTTCTTTCTCCGGGGGTTTCTACCATAGCAGAATTAATGACTTTGAAAACGGTAGTCTTGTGAAATATGTTGATGAATAGCGAGGCAGAAACTTTTTCTGGATACTGGCTTCCAGACAAAGAAATGAGTCCGCAACATGGTTCCCAAAACAGAGCTCTGGGTTGAATTGGATACAAATTGGACTCGCCAACGATCTTGACGTCAGACGTAAACTTTGTCTAATTGTCTTCGCTGTCTGTTGCCTACTGTCACATAAGCGTTACAGATCTTAGGCTAACACTTATATTGCCTGCATGATGCGGGTGATAATTCATTACTGTAATTGCCACCATAAACTTCGAATATCTCACACTGAGTTGCTTCTTCAGCCACAGTCGCTTAAATGGGTTCGATAAACATAATTATGGTGATTGAAATTTGTCGGCGAAGTTCTGCGGTACAAGGGGCCTTGGCAGACTATGTGAAGTGAAAGATTTTGCGTTATGTGTACAATATTGCGTCTGTTTTTTTTTAAATGAGTACTGTGAGTTGAAAAAACATTGTGGTAATGGCATTTTACTTCTCCTAAGACGACATGTTGGTGTGCGGAAAGGGCAGGTATGGTGAGAAGACAAAAAGTGATAGCAGCAACAACTTCAGTGGTGTCCAATATCACGTGAGACACAGCAATAGAAAGTTTATCAAATCACAATATGTAATTTGCATAGAACACTACGCTTCAGCATACTGCAGACGTTTGAGAAATTCAAAGTTCGGATGATTCCGGGTATGTTGCCAAAACGAGCATGACCGATTTTGTCACGCCACTTGTCTCTCCACCATCAATAGGTTACCGAAGTGTTGAACATCACCCGCTTCTATGTGTCCACCAAACATGTTCTTCCATTCCTTGGTTTTCGTTCAACCTGGTGCGCCTGGGTTCAGCTTGCAAAATCCTATCCAGTCTAAGCTGGTGACAGTCACACCACAATGCTGGCTCGGTAGATATTGCAAGTGTATGGCAATATTTGAAAGCTGCTATTAAATATAACCATACATATGGGTCTCAGTGCACCTCCTTTTCCTTAACACACACACACACACAAACACAAGGGTCTATTGTAAATACCAGGAGGAAAGCTCCTTCGGCCTTACCATCGCTGAAGAATACCACCAATTTGATACCAATGTCGCTTTTTCCAATGATCCTGGGTACGTCGTGTTTCAGTACCACACTTTCTTACCGCCGATCGCAGCGCGCACATCTCCTGCATAGAGACTTCGAGCATGACGCTGAACACCAAAATCATATCCTAAACCGCGACCACGTTTCTGACATGGTCTCAAAATGCCTTTCGCACATATTCGCGCCTGTGGCATACCAACAATGCACTCCACGGGTGCCCTCCAAAACAGAGACGACCACCTACGTGCCGAAGACTAATTCGCCATATCGAATGATTATTGACGACGACTATGCACTGATCGACGAGGTCGATCCGCAAGACGGCGGACCATTGTGCCGAGAAGCGACTATTGCATCGTGGAAAGCGAAGAAGACGTCTTACCAGAAGGATGGAAAGCGTAGTATGCAGTGGTTGGGGTCGGTGATCATGAGATCTGATGATCAGGACAGATGAAGAGGAGATCGATAGCATGGACTTCTTTTTTATGGAGAACGTATCATAGCGCTCAGAAAAACGCAGCGCAGATATTCTGGTAGAGCGTAGTTCATATTGGGTCCAAGGTGCTTATGAAGGGAGGTCGTTGTAGAAATTTTTGAGGAAAAATATTGGCTCACGACATTGCTAATACTCTAAGGATAGGTAATAGATGAATGTTACCATCTTTGATACAGTTTTAATCGCATGATTGCTGTATGGTCGTATGTCTTCATAGGCGTCACCAGTCTGCTTGAATGCGTCAATAGCATGCTGAATTGGAATGAACCACATTTGATGTTTGGAGAAGCCCTAACTTTGTGCCTGACATTCAAACGTGAGTGGGCTGTCCAGGGATCACAGTGAGGACTGGGAAAGCTCCGGATCAAGCATCGCTATGATATGAGATGGTTTGGATATACTGTGAGTCTTCCTTGCTTTGACAGCATCGTCAATTCAACATTTGCTTGGCGGACCGTGTATTGAGAATCTATGATGTGAAGTTGCCCACGTTCTTTTCTCGCTACCGCCAAATTCTGCCGCGTTAGCGTGACCGCCAAATGAATGTCACTCCCCAATGCTGATTGGACAGGGATACCGAATCTTTTTTTTTTTTGGCATAAAACCCGCGTTGACAAGGCACTGGAACTGAAAACGGCACCAAGAATGAGAGTTGAAAGACTTTGAAGATGGATGTCATCAAACGCAGCGCGATACCAGGAGAGGAAAATGGGGCAAGAGGAAGGGAATATGACGCCGAGAAGGGAGATGTGAAAGGAATAGGGATTTGCGCCACAGGTACGTCTTACTTGTGTTGTGCATAGTCTTCTAGATCCGGTAATTTTTGATTGACTCAGCTGCCAGGCGCTTGTGACACGAAACAGCCACTAGCACCGTTGAAAGGCCTCTCATTCCTGGACCGTTATCTCGTACTATGGATTCTTGTAGCTATGGGAGTTGGCATCGCACTTGGAAATACAATCAGTGCTGTGGGCCCGGCATTGCAAAAGGGTGAATTCGCAGGTGTCAGCATACCGATCGGTAAGTGTCACGCCTTCCATCTCCCGACAATCACTGACCACATCTACTGACAGCAATCGGTCTACTGGTGATGATGTATCCAATCCTCTGCAAAGTCCGCTACGAGACCCTACACTTTCTTCTCCGCTCAAAAGAACTCTGGATCCAGGTACTCGTCTCTTTTGTCCTGAATTGGATTATTGCGCCGCTTTTCATGGTAGGCTTGGCCTGGGCTTTCCTCCCAGACCGCCAGGACCTGAGAGAGGGTTTGATCTTCGTTGGCATTGCGCGTTGTATTGCTATGGTCCTCATCTGGACAGACCTGGCACAAGGAGACGGCGACTACTGCGCAGTCCTCGTCGCATTCAACTCAATTCTACAAATTGTTCTGTTTGCGCCTTTTGCCATCTTTTACATCCAGGTTGTTAGCCTTGGTAACAAGACAACAGTCTCGTACGAAGGCGTAGCGCAGAGTGTGGGGGTATTTCTAGGCATTCCGCTCGGCGCCGCGGTGCTGACAAGGCTGACTCTGAGGAGCTTGTTGGGAGAAGACCGTTATCAGCGACGCTTCATCCGATACATTGCGCCATTCTCTCTTCTTGGACTAATCTACACGATTATTGTCCTATTCGCCAGTCAGGGCGCACATGTGGTTAGGCAAATCACAGACGTCTTACGTGTTTGCGCACCGCTATTGGTATACTTTCTTGTCATTTTCACGAGCACAGTATGGTTCTGTTGGAAGATGGGATTCGGATACAAAGTCAGCTGTACCCAGAGTTTTACCGCTGCGAGCAACAATTTTGAACTCGCAATTGCAGTCGTTGTTGCGGTGTATGGTGCAGGGAGCGGACAGGCATTGGCAAGTACGGTTGGTCCCTTGATCGAAGTCCCAGTCCTTGTCACGCTGGTGTATGTCTTGAGGTGGATCAGAGAAAAGTGGCAGTGGGCCTAGAGTGACGACAGTGCATGTTTAAATATCGATCATCGGGGAGCTATGAGGTAAGTAACCAAGTCAAAAAACGAGTCAGGTGGATTTGGAATCCAAGTTTAAGGGATGTCGGTTGCTCAAGTGGACGAAACACTTAGGATGGGTAGGCCGCAGCAGGCAGGAGATTAGTGAATAACACCTAAATAAATAACTTACCGTGGAAGCAATACGACTGTATACCAAAGCAGCCCCTGATATTGATAAGAGTTCTATAAGCATTTGCGGACAATGTTTACCAAGATTTTTAAGAACCTAATAGATGAAAGCTTTTAGGACACGCACGGTAAGTTTGAACAGTGCAGTCTAGCAAGGTACAAAAATTTGTTTGCGCGGAAAGCTTCAATTGCTCCATTCGATTACTTCAAATCGGAGAGGTGTAGATCGTTCTTAGCAAAGGATGACAGTAAATATCAGAGGTTTCTGAGGGATTCTGATTAGCTGGTAGCACGCATGTATGCTATGTGTATGTGTCAGATGCTTGTGCCACTAATATAAGGTTAAATACCCCTGGTACGGCTAGAGATGTGAATCTCATTTGAAACCGTACAGTCCAGGACAGAGCGAGTATATACACAGCAATATGTGTCTCATGCAATGGAAACAACCAATGGCCCATGGCAATACCAAAGTAATCTACTACAGGACACTGTCTCATCAGAACGAGGTGGACACTTGTTGTCCTGTTCTTTGTTGGGCTGGTCATTCGAATTCGCCTTGAGAGATGTTTGACGATGGTAGGCCGACAACGCGCTGGCCGCATTTTATTGGCATGGCACTGCAGCTCATACCTGTCATGAAGGCTGTGGGAGTTTCATTTATTGAATAAGGAGAATGGCTGGCCCTGGATGCGTGCCTATACAAGTTCGAGCTACAACATACAGAACGACTGACACGATGCTACCGGATACCTAACAATCTCAGCAAAAGCATCAAGCTTGGAATGATGGCACGGAGGTCTGTGTGAGGCTCCAAAATCTGCTCGTGCTTGCTACGTCTGCGCATGAACATGCTTTGTTGGCATTTGCTTACAGGGCCTATAGTGCGTATGGGGAGAGCAGAACGCGCTATAGGGATTGTTTCCTTACTCGTGCTTCACAGCGATACCAAACTCAATGCAAATGGATGCACTTGGCATGCTGTGTGTGCACAGATTCCAACCATTCCACCGTACCGACTTCACATGATGGTAAAGGAGACTGACTGGGTCTGCAGGTAGCACCGGTTTCTGCAACACGGACGAGCGACTCGAGTGCTACAATTGCAATTGGCTACTACAGTTGGCCGTGGTACTTCTAAAGGCTTTTTGTGTGTTGTTGTGCACTGAAAGCTGACTTGTCCATGTTGCACCTCGACAGCTTGACGAAGACCGGATGTAAAAGGAAAACTGTCAAGCCAAGCGAATGTTCACCGCGATCAGAAGTTGTTTAGCCAAAAAAAAAAAAAAAAAAAAAAAAAAAAAGGGAAAGAAAACAGGCTATGGGAATGTATAGCGTGTATGGTATAGCAGTATTTCATGACCTGTGCTGATTACAGTCGTCGAGCTTGTTGCGGGTGAAGAACTAGGCTCGATGACCACAACTATGGGACGTGGGGTTATTCTAGACGGACCGCATAGGAGCAACAGCGAATACGATTGTGCACGGGATGTCCAAAGGATAATGTAGTCTCTGAAAATCACCGAGTTCTCGACAGGGAAGGGGAGGCCATGGTCGTCGAACAGAATGGCACTTGGGTAGATTGGGTTACATTGGGCAGGTGTAACCGGAGGCGCCGGTGCTGCCATCTCACTCAGCAGCCCGTCGAGCAAGGCCATGAATTCTGTGCGGGACCAGTCGCCTGGAGTGGTTTCCGCCTTGTTGCGATGGTATTGCTCACCACCCTGGTTGACAGGGCAGGTCCGGACGCTACATGAGGCCGCAAAAGCAGGCTGTCAGATTTGTTGGTCTCAAAATAGTCACGAGGTGGGTTCCGGTGCGCTCCAGCTCGCAGTGCACAAATGTCGTCGCTCGCTGGCTGCCACTCCAGCCTCCAGCCTCCAGCCTCTAGCCTCTAGCCTCTAGCCACCCACGCGTCCCTCGCCAGCAGCCGTTAGCCGTGAACTGGCCAGACAGGCGATGCTGCGTGCTCTTTGCACAGTCTGAGACAAGTCGCGTTCTTGCTGCTTTGGCCAGCGAGCCGGCCGCTCTTTCCTTTCCAGCACAGTGGCACGACCCGGGAACGTGGTTCGGCCTCTTTTAGCGACCGCCATGTTTCACTCGAATGGATGCTGCCATGCTGTCTCGCGGTCCCCGCACCCGTCTTGTCGCCCTTGACATCGCCCCGGCCTAGGACCTACTTCGCAGTTGATCCTTACAATGTTGCATTGTTCCACGCCTCTACCCCGTCTGTCGCATTGCCTGAATACCTGCCTTGCGCCTGCAGAGCGCGCTCACCACCACGCCAACACGACTTGGCTTTATCCGGCACAAGGAACTTCTTCGGCAATTCCAAGCAGCACAGCTCGTTCCAACGCTGCTTCTCTGTTTCATCATTGACCCCTGACTCCACAACCCCCTCCCCCCGTTTCAGTCGACGGCCAAGGTCATTAGAGCCCGTCCCTGCTCGTTCGTCTTGCCTGTCGCAGGAACTCCACACTTCGGCATGCTTCTTATCGCATGCCGGCTACCCATGATAATCCAATGATCATGTCGTCTGGAGACCCAACGTGCACGCCTCACCTCCAGCCATCTTCAGAGGCGGCGCGGAACGGGCTAGACGGCTACTAGGGCATGAAACCATGTGCGTGATCCTAGGCCGAGAACCATGCACTTGGGAACAGCTGCGGCACCATGCTACACAGTTCCGCTCAACATGCCTCTTGCACCGCTGTCTGAATGAGTGTGGCGGCTCAATCTGAAACTTGAATACCTTCGCCGTCATCTTTGCCAATGCAGCCGGCATACAGAAGGTTCTAATACATGGCCATGGGACCTGGAGAGTTTGTTCCCATGCAGGCATCCCATGGGCTTTTGGACGGCTGATGTGCGCCAGTGTTCTTCTCTGCATACAAGCCGCAGGACGCCTGTCAACGCTGGACCCAAGGGCGACCAATCGCCTTTCCGAAGGTGTCAATTCACTCATTGACATGCTCGTCAGCACCCTGCAGGGATTTCCGACCGTTCAGCTGGGCCTGCAGTTGTTTAGACAAGGTCCATCGAATTCTGCAGAACAACGTCGCTGAGCGTAACAATATGCTGAGCTTTCCTAATCGTAGCAGCACAGCGCTGCCACTGCGCACCCCTTGCGTAGCTCTCAGTGCCGAATGACTAATTCGGCAGCGGAACGGCGCGCAGCGCTGCAACAGAGAGGGTGACTCAAGATGCTGCAGCAACCGTGCTTCCTGACGCGTATCGCAAACCAGGATTTGGGGTCATGGAGCTCAGTAAAACATCCTCTTTCAAACGCTCTCAACGGGCTCCTGGTCCATTGGCCGTCCCTGCAACCCCAGCAGCTGCACCTGCAGGAGACCGAGGATAGGCTTGCGTCTTCAGCGCCTCATGACGCTCCTCTGGGACATGGCAGCTGCTCCCTCCTGACGAAGACTAGGAGCAAAGCAGGCGTCTCGCGTAAGCACCATGGGGAGTGATGCCTGCTGGGAGCGCGGAGATTATCGCTCTTAGATCGCTATCAAACTCAGATGATCAAGTGGGCAGGCTTTGGGGGAGGCGTTGCCCGCGCCGACTGATGAGCAATCCCTGGCGATATGCGGACATGAATGGCCGTGTGAGCGTTTGCAAACTTTGCGTCCAAGAGCAATATGGGGGGCACACACACCGTCTCATTCGTGCAGACGAGAGCGGGAAAGTGGGATACCACGAGCACGGAACGGCAAGTCATGTCATGCTCTGCGGCATCCGCATGTGGCATTGCAAGCGCGATTCGAAACGCTCAGATTCGCGGAAATGCTCGCAGGGCTTGCCTTGGCTGGAACCGGTCTTCCGGTGATTGGGCCAAAAGCCCAAGGCGGGCAGCGTCCGGCGCAACTGGAGAAAGGCCGACGGCGAAGTTGTCGTCTTGGGCGCTCGTCAGCCAGCAGTGGCCGAACAGAGGCGGCTTCATTCATGCGCATGACGGGTCCATGGTAGGATTGCCGTGGGCCCCGCTTCTCTGAGCGGTGAAGCGGCAGAAGCGCAGTGCAAATGTGACAGGGCGGTCCAGCACGGGGCTGGCAGCAGGCAGCGTGTGCCAGGCTCGGTTCCAGTGCATATCTGGACGAAGAGGCTTGACGGGGGCGTGTGCTCGGGCGGGCAGCCAGTGAGGGGCACGATTCGGGCTTTGCGACCTGTTCCCGCCAATTTGGCTCAGAGGCAGTCCCGGCGGTATGGACCTGGGTGAGAGGCTAGTCCGCCTGTGGCCCAGCTCCGAGCGTGGAGCGGGTCGTTCGCTGTCGCGGTGGCATGGCCTAAATTAATACAGCGGCCATGTTAATGCCCCCAAGCTAGCGCCATCCCTACCACCGCGCGCGGTTCCCAGAGGCAGAGGGGTGGAGCCGCCTGGGACTGCCTCTTGCATTGCTGCCGGGACGCCTGCTGTGGGAGGGAGCCCAGCAGCCATCGGCCAGCGGCCAGCGGCCAGCAGCCAACGTCCAGCGTCAGCGCTCGCCGTCGCGCTTGACGGGCGTCGAGCCGTGCGACGTGTGCAGGGGTTCTCTTCTTAAATACCTCCCGTGTCGCTGCTGCCCTGATGGCTGAGATCCCGGCCCTCCTGCCTGCCTGAGTCGATGCCCGCGAACCCAGCAGGCCGTCTCCAACTACTGTACTCCGTAATAAAAACCGGCACCCACTCCCAGCAGACTGCCCGCCGCCGCTCACCACTCACACCACGCTGCCTCTGTCGCCCACCACGCACTGCCGCACTGCTGGCCTGCAGCCCGCCGTCGCCGCGACGAGCCCAGCGACTGCTCGCCGTTTTTCTGACCAGCGCGTCCTCGCCCCAGGCAACACGTCTCCGCCCCGCCTGCGCTCCGAGTTTATTAGTCGACGTTGCCCGCCCGCGAGGCCGCTCTGCGACGCCCGCCTGCTCCAATGGTTACGATGGCATCGAATGGGTGAGTCCAGCCCTCGTCCCCGCTCCGTGCGACGTTGCTGCTGCTCTGGCCCGCTGACCGAGGACCAGTCTGCCCGTGCCTGCCCAGAACAGCAACTACCTGGAAAACGGCCGTTTGTATCATGGCTTCAGGAGAGGCATCTACATGTACCCCTGCGATGAGGTAGGCCTGCCCGCCCTGCCGCCCACCCTGCTGCCCATGGCCCCCCGCTGACAGCCCCAGCACGAAAAGGACCGCATGGACATCTACCACAAGCTGTTCGCCGTAGCACGCCGCGACCAGCTGCACCAGGCGCCCATGCCGCAACACTGGGAGCCCCGCATCCTCGATGTGGGTTGTGGAACGGGCATCTGGGCGATTGACATGGCCGAGTAAGTCGGGAGCCGCAGCCTGCCATACCTGTTCTGCGACACTAACCGTTCCCGTGTGCAGCCAGTACCTAAACGCCGAGGTGCGCTGATCCCGCAATGCTCCATTGCTGCCACACAACCACTGACGTGAACTCTGCAGGTGCTAGGTATGGATCTTGTCAACATCCAGCCAGAAAAGTACGTCTGCCCTTGGCTGTTCCGGCCCCCACACTCTGATTGACACGCGTGCAGAATTCCTCCAAACCTACGATTTCGTGTACCACGCGACTACGAGTCCCCGTGGTTACTGGGCGAAGATTCCTGGGACTTGATCCATCTGCGCATGGCCTGTGGCAGCGTCACGAGCTGGCCGGAGCTGTACCAGAAGATATTCACGTACGCACTGCGCCCTGTGTCTCGGAGACTCCAGCTAATTCTGTCAGGCACCTGAAGCCGGGCTCGGGTTGGATAGAGCATGTCGAAATCGACATGGAGCCGCGCTGCGACGACTACACGCTTTCTCAAGATAGCATGCTCGTCAAGTGGTACCGGTGGCTCGCAGACGCCACGCACCGCGTTTCCCGCCCAATTGCATACGAGCATCGCACTCGCCAGCTGCTGCAGCAGGCGGGCTTCATCGACATCCAGGAGACTGTAATTCGCGTTCCCTACAATTCCTGGCCCAACGATCCGCACCAAAAGGACATTGGCAGGTGGTACAACCTGGGCATAACTGAGGGCCTGGACGCCCTCACCTTTGCCCCCCTCACAAGAGTTTACCAGTGGGACCTGAATGCACACGTCAAACCACTGCTTGACAACGTTCGCAGAGAAATATGTAACCGGAAAATTCATGCGTACAACAACATGTAAGTCAAGCCCAGGTGCCGGTTGCACCAATTGATTGATGTTACTGCGCAATGCTGACCCCTTGCTCTACAGCCATATCTGGACTGCCCGGCGTCCCCAACAGTAGCATCCTGGGCGAATTCGTACCCTTGTAGGACCCCAATTTATTGACACCGATTCCGACCCGTATCCGCCTTGCACAGCCTGCAATCCAATCCCCCCGTCGGACGTCTGGTACTCTTTGGCATGTCTCCTGGCACGATGCTCTCATGAGCAATTTCGATATGAGCCCCCGTTCCCCCTTTCATATATTCCGGACTCCATGGATGTTTCCGGTTACTGTGCATGGAGCGAACGACATCCCTGGCCTTCATTATTGATAATCACGGAGGTCCAAACAAAAGACGTTTTCAGCATAGAAACAAAGCAGATAGGGGTCATAGCCACGACTCTGTGCCATACCCTCCCTCTCCCCGCCTGTCGGACACATAGCTGTCAACATTTTCGCACAGGGTTGTTGTTTATCTAACGGCGCATATCATGGTAGGGAAAAATTGGAGTTACTCGGCGAACTTGCTCGACTGGCGTTATGGCATTTTTGCGAACATGATACCTCGGTTTTCTTGCGATAAAACGGCCTCTGTGTTCTGGGAAGAAAGAGGCAATTTGAGCGAATTGGCGTTGCTATGCATATCTCATGACGTATTGTGGAAGGTGTCTGGTGGCGTAGGCTTTGCCCCAAGGCGGCTTTGTATGATGACGATTGTTGGACTGGCATCTGCATCACTTCATGCGTAAAGCGCCCTGGCTGTTGCTTTTCAGTACCAGTACGTTGCAAGCGGGTTTTGCTTTAGCGAACTAAATGTCATGGACGATTGTTGTCCCCCAATTCTGAACATAGTCTGGAAAGTATATACTAGCAGGAATATACCCCACTTCCTTCATAATTGTATCTCTTTGCCTCGAGGTGTTTGAAGTTCAAATGCACTGAAAATAGAGTGGTGACGAAACCTGGCATCGATCTTTGCTACAAACATTCTTGTCGCATGCTAGCCAGGCCTAGGAACTGCCCCCGGCAGACCTCGCAATGCCACGCGTCGTTTCCAACCGCTCGGAACCAAGCCATGGATGCCTTGAGAGGTGTTCGTGCTGATCAGCGGCCATCAGGAGGTGATCAAAGCACAATGCAGAGAGCAACTTCAAATCGGCTTGGATAGGGGCCCAGAATCATGACGCGCTGCGCACGTGCTGAGAAGGGTTAAGCTTTCTGCACCTTTGTCTTCCTACTCTGTGCCTTCGCCTTCCTTCTGTGGTTGTGCTTCGAAGGATGGAGCGAATAGTTCAAGGGTCTGATCAGACATCTCGCCGATGCGAGGAATTGTGGACCCGCCGTCCGGCCTTCGCTTGGGCATCTCTGGGGCGCCTTCCCATCCGCTGCGTAGCCGACGTTTTCGCATGTTCGTATCCGCACCGCTAGCAAATTCCCAGTGCAGCGTGCTCGCGATACTTGCTGATGGGGTACAAGTACATTACACGTCTCGCCGACCATGGTGCTTTTCCATTAGCCTTACGGCCCTTTCTCGGCCACAGCTTGTTCAAAACCAGCCTTGGAGAGAATTGCGCAAAACAAATCCGTCATCGACGACCCTTTGGTCTGGTCGCCATCGGCAAACGTTTCAACACCGAGACCTTTACTACTTGCCATTCGCCAAACTATCCAGTTCACATATCCGCCACGAACTAGAGTGCCGAGCTGGGCTGCGGGCGATCAGCGACCGACCCCCGCAAACCACTCATTATTTACACGTGTTAGGAACGTTCCCTGTGTCAGCCTCCTGCATCTGCCTCTGCGCTTTTCAAACTTTGCGCAATGTCGATCGTGGACATGGGTTTCCGAAGACAGGAGAAATGGAGCTGCGGTCGGTGTGATTTAGTACAAAGTACATTGTGCATGAACGATATTGGTACACGACCATGACTCTAACGACTCCATCGAGTTCCCGAAATAAGGTCCAGCCCGACAACAAACGTCTCTCCAAACGAATTGACTGCGCCACCTTCAAACCCAATCTCAAGCCTCATTTCCCACTGGCAGCCTGGATAGATTGCATTCACGGAACTATCGGCCAGTCAACCGAATCCTCGTAATCCGCTGGCCCTACATGATCCCCGAACACGAATTCCGAACGGTCAGTCTTGACGCTCATGGAATGCAACATAGTAATCTGCATTGGAGCCTTGCAGGCCCTGGTGGCAGACCCAGTGGCAGACCTAGTGGCAGAAAAAGCAGTACGCGGCTCTATGCGTAGCCCGATAAGTTCTGGTGGCTGAAATACGACCACAGCTTCGGATCATTCCTGAGGTTTCTCGACATCCAAGCCTCCCCGGCCCCCCTCCCCCTTTCTCGATGCGGCAGCATACCCTAGACTTAGACTCAAATAGACTAGGCGAGCGTGGATGGCTGGTGTTGAGAATTGCTGTACGCTCGGATCACGCAAATCTAGACGCCTTCAAACTTGCAGCACTCTTTGAGATCTTGCCAACAACGCCGTATCGATCCAGATCCAAAGCGCACTACGCGCCCTTCAACAAATCGCAGACCCAATACCATATTCTGCTCTCTCCATTTCTAAATATTTAATATGTAAGTTGATTGCGCCTCTTTCTTTTCCACGCATATTGCGTGATGACAACGCTGGGGCCATAAGAGTTTCTCCTCACTACCTCCTTCGCGGAACCTTGGGATCCAGAAACAATGCTTTCCACACCAGCAATTTCATATCTTCTCAACCTGTCTGATATTCACTTTCTGGGCGCATACATGGTTTGCGTTATCAGTTAAAGCCACTGCTAATGATTCGTAAGGGCCATGTTACCGAACCGCGATGTACGCTACAAGCCGGGTGAACCCAGCCTTGCGCTAAAAGGCCTGTGTACCGGAAATACGGGAACGTGAAAGGTATGATGTGTGACAGTATGTTGGGTTATGCTTTAAGCTTTGAATTTGACGAATGACGTGGGCTCAATGTCGACATGATTTGCCAAACCTCGCAAGCTCCAGCGAACGGTACTTGACCTTCACTAGGACTCATTCAATATTATGGCTACTTAAGGAGCGATTGTAAATCAATACATTGTCACGTTTACGACTTTTGAACATGATGCAAATGGCCCAACCTCGCCGCTGTCGGCACTCTGAGCAGCGTTTTGCGTGCTTTTCGCACGATAAACGTAAGTTGGAGGTTGTTGCTGTCCGAAGAGGCTTTCGTATGATTATTTCCTTCCCTACCACCCATTTTCTCGCACGTCATCTGCTCAGGTTCTCAACCATAATGTCTTCCGATGAAGTAAAGGCCCTATTGCACTTGAAGACCGTTGAACAACCCTAGTAAATATGCGTTTGTAACATATCAATGCGCCTCGACACCAGATATGGGTTTCGAGGTCTGCTGTTCCATAACCAGGGTGTTCTGCAAAGTCTAAATGTTGCTCGGATGTAATTGCCGACCACTTATACACCGCAATTGTATCATTTCCTGTTTTGCCCCACTTCGCTCCCTCTGGCTTTTGTTTGGATAGCTTGGAACGTAATTACACCAAGCCAAGCAAACGATTTGGCGTGGCTATCGAGACGGCATGATACACTGTAGATCCTTGCATTAATCACCAGCGGCCTTCAAGGACTCGACACACGTGGCTCACCTGGATCAAGTCACAAGAAGCAGGATGCAAAGATGTTTCCCATTACCTGTGCAGTACGCAATCAGGCAGGAATGGGTCTTCGGCACGCATTGCGCGTCATCGACAGTACTGGCATAATGCGCCATTGCCGACAGAATGGTTCGAACATGATGGAGACCTTGGATTGCGTTGCCCTTATCGAATGACAGCGCTTGAACAGCCTCAATAGCCCTGCATACAGCTCGAACGTTCGCCAAGAAGTCTCAAATAGCTAATCATGATGACAGTGACGTGTGGCTGATGATAGAGGATCAACATCTGCCAAATGCTGTGATCGGGCCACGGCGCAGGAAATCTTGGGAATGGGGAGATTTGGTTCTTAACTGTCCGCGGATACGTCGGGAAATTCCTAGAATAGCCTTATCTATTTGTTGTACAATGTACGTATTTTTGACATTGCGATGTCGTCGTGTGTTGTCTGAACTGGGATAAAAGCGGACAGAAACATTTCAGCGCTCATCATCACAACTCTACGCTCCGCTCTACGTTCGAACGATTCTTCAACCCTTTACCAAAGTCAACCCACTTGAACTATAGATTCCAAAACAAGCGGACAGCAATGGCTCGCACACACAACACAAACACCGACTATGGCACTCCCGCCACACGCTCGAACAGGCTGCATCGCCCGCTTCTTCTTGCAAACCACGTTCTGCATTTTATTTCCTCGATTATCGTGATGAGCATCGCCGCATACTTTATTCACAATTATCGTAGAAACACACACCTTGTGTACTGGGTCTCCGTCGTATGTTTCGCTCCCTTGTTTTCCATTGAAATTCAACATCGTCTAACATCTCCTTCCTAGGGAGCCATCGATGCCTTCCTCTACCTTCCAGCCCTTTTCCTTCCTATCATAAAGTCCTACAAAGGCTACCTTGCACCTTTAGCGTGGATTTTCTCCTACCTTTGGCTCACAGCCTTTATTTTTGCCACCCAGGACTATTCTAATGGGAGGTGTTTCTACAATTCCCCAGCGTTCGTGAACCAGTGTAGCATGAAGAAAACTTTGGCAGCATTTGCTTTTATTGCCTTGTGAGTCCTCATTTTCTGTTCGTTGGTTCCCAAGATCGGGTGCGGTGAGGTGACGGCATGGTACAACTTGGTGCAGAGAAGTGAACCTTCAGTAAACACACGCTAATCGAATGTAGTTTCACGAACCTTGTCGGCACACTCCTTGAGGGAAGGCTTTGGGATATGCAGCGCTTCAAGAGTGCGAATCATACAGGGAATTTTGCTGCGGATAAGCACCATGCTGGCGTTGCTGGCACGACTGGTGCTGCTAACACACAGCCTGCCACAACGGCGCAGCATACGACTGCTGTCTAAGCTTTCAATCATGAGCCTGAATGTGAGGATTCTCGAGGAGTGCACGAAGGAATGGTATGATCACGATTGACGGATGGGATCTCAATACTTTTGGATATAGATTTTGTATTATTTATGTTGGACTATAATACAGGCACGCCGGACACTGACGAATATCATATTTAGGCAATGTAAATTAGCGTACTCTACTTTAGTCGTTTATTGTTCATGGCGTTCATATCAGATGTGAAAGGCATTCTGCTCCAGGCTTTCTCATTAAAAAGAATTCCCATAGGTCTCTAGTGCACTCGTGTGAACCAGTGTGTAGAAAGGTAGAATTCTCCATCATTATTACCCCATCGAAAATTGCATGGGTGCAGAATATGGAACATTGACAGAACTCCAACTCTACGACTGCCCTTATGAAACCTTTAGCCTAGGCTACAAATCATTCTGTAAGATGACTACTTTATGCCTGTAACGCAAGTTTGCCTTTTTTTTTTGCTTAAAGTAAAACGACGTATCAGCTGGAATACGCTCTAGAAGAGGCATTCCCCGCTCGAAACAATGAGCAAGATGCTTGCGGCAGGCTTGTCCTCACTCAGCTTCATTATGTAATTTGAATATACTCAGTACTTATACAGCCCCAGAACGTTGATTAATATCTACCTTGGTTTCATCTAGACTACCAATCTCAAGAGACCAATTGATAGTTCTTGTGAGCTCTTGGACGAGTAACAGAATTTCTGTAGTTGCTTCTAGATTCGACCACGATCTAAGAACTTCTTAGGCAGATCGACCGTCTTAGCACGTATGTACTCCATAGCATCTATAATCCAATCAGGGCACAATTTCCAAATAGTCTGCATTTACTTACTCTTCCCCAATGTGTCGTAATTAGAGCACGCATTGTATCCCCGGTCCAGATGGTCGTGTAACAAGAAATGTATCGCACGAATTCCCGGTAGTTCAAATCGGTCAATAGGCTTGCCGGTGTACTCCTCGGGACCCAAAAGCTGCTTGACCCGGTCGATCGTCATGAATGACCTTAGCCAATCCCACTCATCATCGTGTCGAACGAAGAAACCGCAGTTGCAGTCTGACGCTTTGTCACCCGAGCGACCGGCCACAATGTAGCCTAAAGGCGCGCGGACGATCTCACCAAAAGAACATAGGTCTCTGGGGAAGGTTGTTTCGTAAGAATCCTGTTGCCGCGGGTACTCTTTAGTGATCTTAGGTGGGCTGAGATTTGTGATCTGCTTTTCTCCCCACAATGTATGAACACGAAGAGGTAGCTGATCTTGCGGGAGAAGAGAAGGCCAATATTCATAGTATGGTTTTGGAACAATTTGACGCAAGTCGTTGGAAAGCGAAAGTCCGGGTGCAGACTGGAGGAAGACTTCGAGACACCATCTATTGAAGCCATTTGGAACGTCGGGACGGACGACCTCAGGATCGGAGGTTTGGGCAAAGCAGCGAAAGTCGACAGTAGCGACATCCTGGTTACGCGCATCTACAGGCGATGAGCCATTTTGGTGAAATTTGAGAGTGGTAAAACGCTTTACGTTGTCGCCCATCGCTGTCCCCAGTCAATCATTCAGCCCCATTTATGAGGGTATTTGCGATGCAGAAGTTGGAGATCTGATTAACATACCATATCTAATCTGGTCTTCAGTGAGCTTGCATTTCTCCTCAATATCTAGTCCACAAATAAAAAAATGCCACTCGCATTGCCAGCCCGCCGGTGCGGTGATACCGACTTTCGTAGTAGGTGGTGGAGGTAGACCTCTAACACCGGTGACGCGAACAACATCTTCGCTCACTTGATCCATCTTGATCGCGCTGAGATCAGCGGTGACATCGCAGTTGTAGTACAGAGGACCCTGAATCTCATACAGTAACTGCGAAGCGCACGATGCGGTAGTCACACAACCTATGTAATATTAGCCTCCAATGGGTCAATGTCCAAGTGAGCCCGCAAGTACCTCCGCTATTCTTCTCTTTTGCAATACTGAAAGTACCATCGTACTCAACTTCTGCGATCGGAAAGCCCATATTGACATGCTTCCCAGCCTTCATGAGATCTTTGAACATCGAATAATAGCCTCCACAGACGTAGCTTGAGCACTCAACGAGATGGCCAGCTACCAAGGCTCCTGCGAGTTCGTCGAATTGATCATTCTTCCAGCCATGCCACCATCTGCTTGTATCAGCTTTATTCACCTCCACCAAGGCATACTTGACCTACGCAGCAGCGCCAATCACTGGTGCAGCATCAGCGACTCTCCCGGCAATGACTATGTCAGCACCTTGTCTGAGGGCCTCTGCAATGCAAAGGCCTCCGAGGTAGGCCTGCGCGCACACAGGTTCCATACCCCATTCTTCGAGATCTTTCCCATGCATTAGGCTCTCAAATTTCTCCCCCTTCTTGATCAAGCTGTTGACTTGTCCAGTCACATCGTCACCTTCTATCCAGGCCACTTTCAGATGCGCTGCACATTGCTTCCCGAGAAGATCGACTACTACTTCAGCCAGAAGCTCGGTATCTGAGGCTCCGGCGTTAACGGCGAGCTTGGTCTTATTCTTGACAAGATTCGCAATCGCAGGTTCAAAGCACTGAAGAAAGGTGTCCGCATACATAGCGTTCTCTTTCCGCTCCTCGAGACTCCGCTGACTATGCCCATTCTGGCCCTTCCGACTTTTGACTTTTCCACTTCCGTGCACAGTCATAGTCATCTCAGAGAGCCAGTCGCCTGTTGTGTGGTTAGTCAATAGCACTTTAAATTGACTAATTGAAAAGCTCTACCCATCACTACGTCAATCTCTGGGTCTCCTGCCATACGAGTTATGGCAGTTGAACGGTCTGTAAAGCCGCCTGAACATCCAGCAATGCGTACTGCACGTTTGTGATTTGTACAATGAGACATTTTAGCCCGCTTCGTGTTAGACGGGGCCATATGTAGGACGTAGGTGTCTGATATATCTTCACGAGAACAATGTGAGAAAGGAAGACGTGTTGTTGACAAGTAGACAGGAAACCTAGCGCTACATGCCTTTTCTATAACACTCCGCTTCGGATCTAAAACTAGCCCTGGCAAGGCCCAAGGCACCTGCCCAAGAAATATTGCCCAATCGCAGGTATGCAGTTCCTCTAGTGCGGCTTATATTTGGCGTGCTGACACTGTTTGCGGGTAATAATTTACGAGTACAGACGACTCAGGGCGGATAACGCTTTCCTGTACCCGGAGAGCGCTGTAGCATCATTGGTGTTTGACGACAGCGGGGCTGCGGGGAAGTTGACCGCGTGCTGTCGGAGCATGTTGATGGATTTCAGATATCATGGTAAAGGGTTGCATCTAAGGGCTATGCTGGCAACCAAGTCGACTGTATAGGCATGGTGTCACAATTTGAATTATTGCCTATTCACGAGTACACAGGCACTTTCGACCTTCTCATGGAAAAGAATGAAATTGAAATATGACGACTTGTGGTTCACACATGACTTGCTTTTGTTACTAGTTGGGCCATGCATGACTCGACGTCATCCGAACACTTAATTAACTTTGTCAACCGATGCGAATCACAGCTTAGTTGCTTCCTACTTCTGATACAACGCCTATCCCTGTTCATATTACGTTCATATGAGTGCTCGGATTTCTATTGTTGCTCAATGTATAAAGCCGCCGTCTTGTTTGGTCGAGGTGTGGCATATTAGGCTGCTTCATGATGTCGCAGCCCTGCGAGTGCCAAATCGCGCCATAGAAATCTTTCATCATCTGCTGAACATTCGCCTTCTGCTCGACAAGAGCCGCACAAATTTTCAAACACATCTCGATTGGCATGGAACACAAGCTTCGGCTCTCCTTCCCCGAACGATGATATTGGAGACTTTTATGAGTGTAGTTGTGCATAGGATGCTTCAGGGCAATTCATCAAGCGGGGTTGTTCATGGGCTACAACAATCAGAGGGTACGAAGAACGCCTCCAACGACGGACAATTGAGTGAGGCAAATCAGCTTCTCAATGCGATTTGGCAACCAAGTGACGAATTCAATTTTAGCAGCCACGCAACATAAGGCATTATCTACAGCTTAGAGGTAGGCAAAGGAATTGCCTCTGCAATTCTATCAGGTTATAAACAGTCGGTCTGAAGCCACCACCCAGTACTCTTGCGGCCCATCAAAATCTCTAGTCCAATTGCGCCACTCCATGCGAGCTACGGCTTCTCTACACTGATCCTTCCCGTCCCCACAACAACACCATCACCACTTACCAACATCCTCTCTGCCTCCTCTACCAACCGTCTAGGGCCCACATATCCTTTATTTCGAATCCAGAGATACCACCCTGCTAACAATATCGTGCAGCCGCCGACCATGGCAGAACAGTAGTTCATAGTGGTGTAATCAAACGGCACGGCGAAGGGGAAACAATAGATTGGGATCCAGACAATCATGTACGCGCACGCGAGACCGCCAACCGTATAGAAAACAGGGGTTGGCATGGTGAAGGGGCCTTTGATGACGTGACGGCGGCGGGTCAGAATGTTCGGCAGGATGAAGGCTAGGTAGCTGAGGGAGCTCATGACGATGAAAGACCCGACGAAGGCGGCGAAGGCGGCACTGCTTCCAATGTAGATTAGGCCGAGGATTGTGTTAATCACACCGCAGATGAGGGTTGCATTAAATGGATTGCCCCATTTTTTGTCTACCTGTCCGATCCAGGCGCTGAATGGTGTCGCATCATCTCGTCCTAGTGTCCAGAGCATGCGCCCACTAGTAATGTAGCACCCGATGTTTGTGCAGAAGGTCGGGAGAACGATGACAATGAGGAGTCCAAGCGAACCAGCGTGCGAGTTTGTGGCTTGTCGGTAAAGCTCTGCGAGCGGAAACGGCCAGGGATTTGAGAAGAGGGAGTCGAGATCATTTACGGAATAAAAGATGGTGATCAGGTAGAGGAATGCGGTTAGGAATCCTACAGTGTACTGAGCAAGAATCGCCTTGGGAATGTTGGTGCGCGGGCGGGGAAGCTCCTCTGCGAGATGGGAAACACAGTCCCTGATATAGCGTCAGTCCCATGTACATGACTAGAGAGAGAGAGAAATGCTGTGGACTTATTTGGGGGAAGACTTACGGTGTCCCAACGGCAAACGCTCCATTCAACATGCCTGCACAGAACACAAACCCATCACTCGTCCAGCCGGCCTGGTTTTGCCATTCCTTCCATACAAAACTGCTGGTTGCATATCCTTTCCCTGACCTGCTTGGCATGATTGCACAGACGAGTATAGTGGTGAATACTCCAGCCAATATAAGAAACAGGCCGACATTCGTCAACATGGGAAGGGCGCGGTTGGCGAACATGACGATGAAGCAGGAGAGCCAAGTGAGAATGAGGTAGACAATGAAGACATGCCAGCGCTCATAGGCGTAGCCTTCATGGAACAGGCCGTACATGGATATAACTTGATTGGCCAGGATAGAGGATATAGAGGCGGTGCCGAAGATCCAGCCTAGGGCGTTCCACCTGTTGCTGATTGTCAGCATTCATGGTACCACCACTTGTCGACCTTTTACCCGCAAACATGACCCTCATGAGCCGCCGTATGAGTTCACACACCCGTATGGCCGGGAAAGCGCGAGGTAGGGTACGTACCATCCAGCGAAAAACCCAATTACTCGTCCGAATTTCGCACCACCAGTCACACTAGCCCAGTGATAGACGCCAGCTGCGGAAGGGATGGCAGAAGCCATTTCGGCAATACATGCGGCGATCATGAAATAAAAACATGATACGGCGATGAACTCGTAGATGACACCTGGAGGTCCGCCATTGTAAAGGGCGATAACCTAAGCCGGTAAGTATATCTACGGCTAGAGGATCGATATGGGCGTATTTGATTGTCGCCTGGATAATAAGAGCTTGCCAACGTTGGTGACAAGGTAGTGACGGTAAATGTTGACCAAAAGGGTGTAAAGAGAGCCATGAGGAAGACGTACTATTGATCCTCCCAACGCCGCCCAAACATTGCCAGTGGTGATGCCAATTGAGCAAATTGACAACAGGCTGAACTGGCGTTCAAGCTCCTGTTTATGACCAGAGGCGTTGAGGACTTCGCCGACTGCGATTGTGTCGTCGGCAACGTCCGGTCGGGGCTTTTCCGACGACGACTTTTCTCTGCCCATAACTAATGAAGTGGAATAGACTTGGGGGCTGAATGGTGTATGCAGATAGCACAAAGCCACGCAATCACAGGATCTTGGGAGAGTTCGTTCACTTCAGCTTCGATAAGCTCAGGGGGGGGGGGGGGGCGCGAAAGAAAAACCACCAACTAGGGCGCAAAAGGTTGACAGCCGCGCGCAATATGCAAGCAATCAACTTTCAGTTGAGAGGCACAGGGAAAGGCAAGTCCGATCGCAGATCAAACGAAGAAGCTTAACAAAAGTCTCTTCTCGAACGCCAACAGGGTGGGACAAGAAGCGATGCGGGGGGCCCAGCAAAAGGCAATAGAAATGGAACAATTAAGACAAGCAAAAAAGCACCTACACACTCACACACATGCATGGGCCTTAATACGCTGATCCCAGGAGAGCGGGCTCGGACGCCTATCTCGTCTCCATGGTACCAACGTAAGTCGGTATGCTAAGCGACACCAGCAACAGGGCAGCGATAGCTGCTGGCCCGTCGCCTCGACACGTTCTCTGCAGAGGCTGTACAATGCAGGGCTGCATCTGGCGGCGCCGTCTCCGCACAGGTTCCATTGAAGCGGGTGAGACGAGCGCGAGACAAATGAACGATGCGCGGGCCTGATAGCGATGGGGGAAAGAGGCAGATGCGCCAAGGCGTTGGAGATAGTTGATCCCGGTCCATGTGCAGGAACAGGCTGTTACTTGGCCCAATTAGCTGCAGGGCGCTGATGCCGGAAGATACGCGAAAGCGTCTTGCAGGATGCATTTGAGTAACGAGGTGCCGTAAGCTGTGATAGAGAGACCAGGCACTCGAGCCGCATCTTGGAGGTTTGGTGGATCGGGGCTTGCTGGCAATTGTAGAACAGCGAGTTTGGATATCAAGAGTCGATAAATGATGGAGCGAAGGAATGAATCAAGTCAATGGAGAGGATAGAGTGCAATTGAGTGAGTGCAATGGGAATAGCTGCCCTCCCCGTTGTGCCGCACAGCAGGGTCCAAGATAGGCCTCCTAAAGGGGAGCGCGGCTGGTGAGCCGCTTCCCGGCGGGCCCCCCACGCTTTCCTCTCCGGGCGCGCTGATGCTCCGGCGGCCATGATTGGATGGAATGTGACATCAGCCAGTGACAATACGATTTGCGACCCGAGTTGATGGGATGTTGGCGAATGAAAAAGAAATGAGACATCAGATGTGTGCAAGTACATGGTCTTGGGGTGGTTGGGGCAGTACATAGCCATAGGCGCGCCGCACAGGCTGGCGACCGGGGGAATGGTGAGAAAAAGGCGTAGTGAAGAGCGTTTGCAGGCTGTTGGCCTTTGCATGCGATAGTAGTTCCCCCTCCCTTCCCTTCCCTCAATAAAAATGCACCGTAAAGACTCCGAGGCCGTGTCTCTCTGGTCGAAAGGACAGGATTAATTTACAGTGATGTAGGCGTGATTCAGCGTGAGCTAGCCCATTTCTATGGATCATTCGAAACCTCCCCAATGCCCGTTGCGACTAGGTGCGCATGGCCGTGTCGTCGGTAGCGTCCATGTCGCCAATTTTGCGCTTGCCCGATGGAGCGCCATGGGCGTGGCCGTCTGCGGCGTCGTCTGCGTCGTCGTCGTCGTCTTCAGTCCACTCCATGACTTCCCACTCAACCTGCACGCGGCTGGCAGCGTGAGCACCGCGCTGCTGCTTGAGCCGGCCCAAGCCTGTGTCCCGCACGACTTGTTCAAACCACGGGGCACCGCGCGCCTGGGCTTCTGAGCGCGCAGGCGTCCGCGAGCGCGCATCACCGCTGCTGCCATGGTCGTCGCTGCCATCGGTCCATGGCAGCAGGCCGAGCTCCGCCAGCAGCGCCTGGTCGTCGTCCAGGAGGCTCCCGACCGTCAGGCAAATGTGCTCGGCTTCGTCGCGCGTGCGCTCGTTCCACGACGACAGCTGGGTGCCGCAGTATCCGCAGAACTGGCGTCGGTGGGCATGCGCGGCGAAGGGCGACACGAAGCTGCGCTGGATGCTCGACCGCGTTTCGTCCGGGTACTGGGCGAAGGTGGCCGAGGTGAGCCAGGGCAAGGGCACGCGCAGCCAGAGGGTGAGTGGTGAGGCCGAGTGCTGTCCTGGTGGTTCTGTGAGCAGCTGGGCGGTCGAGGGCTTGGGGGGGGGGGGGGGGCGACTTACGGGACACGGGCGTGTTGTCGTATCTCACTTCGGCTTGCTGCGCTTGCTGCGACGGCACCTCGACGACGTAGCGGTAGCGCCCGCACGCGCAAGAGCCGTGCAGCGTCTGGCAAGCCATGGTCCGCAGCCTGATGTGTCTTGTTCCTTCGCCGCGGTGAACGTGGAGGAGAAAGCGAAATTGGCGGTTGCGTCAAGTCGCGACTCGGCACTACCCGTGCTTTCGTGATTGGCCAGCCTTCAGCCTTACCACAGAGAGAGAGAGAGAGACCAGCCTCACCAAAGAACAACGACCAAGAGTGCCCGCGGGTTGGCCGGCCCTCGTTCTCTTATCTGGAGGCGCTCGAGTCCACAGTACCGCGCCAGAGCCAAATGCTTTCCACTGCACATACGAAAACGTCATAGAGAGAGCCTTCTACTGCCTTCTAGTAGACTCCCCCAGTGGCCTGATATTCCCGCTCACACAGCCTTGTCCTTCTGTCTCCGCTTGTTCGCCGCCGCCGCCTCATTCACCCCCTCAATCGCCTGCCTCGCACCCTCCCATGCCTTTCTCTTCCCCACAAACACCCGGTAAATGTGCGGGCTCCAGATGCCCCCCATGAGCAAATTGCAAAACCTTCGCTCTCGTAGCCAAAACAGCCACCCTTTGACTCCATATCCCAGATACTCGTTCACGCCCGTCCCCGCCAGCTCGTCCATCGCCCTCATCCAGGGTCCCCCGTCCATGGTCGCTGGCGATATGTTGTGCCCGCGCTGCGCTTCATCAGCCAGCCACACGTGATGCTTTTCAACGGCTGCTTCCATTTCAGACTGTGCAGGCAGCGACGATGCCCCTTTCCACACTTGCGCAATCGCTTGTGAAGCCATGTCGAAGATTTGAAATCCGCCCACGGCGAACTGCACGTTCCCAAGGAACGCCAGGCTATCTGGCTGCACAAGCGAGAAGACGTTCTGGTACAGCCGAAAGAGACTTCGGTTGTTCGAACCGCCCGCCGATGCCCACGCCGAGGGGACGCATGTAGGATCAAAGCCTGAGTCGAGAATGCCAAAGTCGCTCTTATACCCCGTGCACCAGATCAATGCGTCAACATCTACCTTCCTTCCGTCCTCGAGCTCCACCGTGGTGCCGCTGAGGATGCGCTTTATCCCCCTGACAGATTCAATGCTCCCCGCCTCAAGGCACGGCACCAGGTTGTCGGTTACTATGGGGAGTTTTTGTGGCGGCTATAGACATGAGGCACCCAGTTAATCACCATGCTTTCACGCAGATTATGCATCGACATCTTACCTCAAAGCCCCACTCTGGGCGCAGTGTAAAACTTTTGTCCTGCAGATCTTTTACAAACTTGTCGAAGATTTTGTCCCCAAAGCGAGGCAAGTAAGCAAGTATAACGCTTTGCAAAGTGAAGAGGCGCAGGTTGTGGGTATGGTCGATAGGTGCACCGTTGAAGCCTCGAGGAAGCTGTGGGTCAGACTACGCATTAGCCAAAATGATTGCAATGCGGTTGCTCCCGTGGCAGCCATGCAAATGAAGATACGTACAATCCGCGCTCCGTGTCGATGCGCGAGATACACCTTGTCTGCAACCCCAACAAGCTGCGTTGCTGTATCTGCCGCGCTATTACCAAAGCCAACCACCATGACTCGTTTGCCTTTGTAGTCCTCAGGCCGCTTGAAGGCTGTTGAGTGCACACTCCTTGCTCCAAATTTATCCATTCCCTCTACGACTGGCAAGTTAGGCTTGCCTACTATGCCACCGATCGCAAGAATTATCTTGTCGAAATATTCTTCATTCTGCCCTGCAATTCTGACTGCCCATTTCTTACCATCTTGGTCAAAAGTGACCTGCGTGATGCGAGTGTTAAGCCTGAGGTGCGGAGCGAGATTGAAGTGATTGGAATAGCTGGCCAGGTACTGTTGCACTTGGGCAGCTGTGGGGTATGACTGCATATCTAGCATCCTATGTGAGCTTTCAATCCTACCACAACGGCAACAACGCAAAACGACACCGACCTTCAGGGTAAGGATAATCGGTAAAGCATCCCTACCATAAGATCAGCATCTCAACTTTGCTCGCCATACACAACCAGGAGCACCAACTCTTTCCCGTGAAATATTCACAACAGTCTTTTGCATCACAGAAGTCTCATCTGCCTCATTATACTGCCATAGTCCGCCAACATAGCTGTGGCGGTCAAAGCCTGTAACGTCAAACCCTTCTTCTTTTAGATTCTTCACTGCTACCAGGCCGGCAGGTCCTACGATGATCAGCCATATGTTCTTTCTAATTGAACTCGACGGGACTAACCGAGACCTATGACAGCTACAGTAGTGCCTTCCCGCATTTCTCTCCGATGTCGCACAAACCTGAAGGCCCTCACGCAGCAGGCGGGTATGGAGACACCTGTTTTTTGCGATTATATCGTATGCCTCGCGCCAATATTGCCCATAGACGTCTGTCTGAAGATGTACCAACACTGTAGGGCACAATTTGACGGCGGTTGGATGTATGATGTTAGGTAGTCTGACTGTGTTGGGGGGCCTAATCAGTCTTGCCACGAGATATGAGATGACACCATGCGTCTGGAAAACCTACCATGTACCATCTGTCTTTCCGGAAAAAGCTTGATCAGAGGCAGTGCTGCTGGACACTGCAATTCTTCAACTACAGCAAGTAGTAGTTCAGCTTGATGCTTTGTGCTGCAGATCTGATTTTTTTTTTAACAGAGCAGCCTCAACCCAATCTAGGCTACCTTAAAATACCGCCAGATATCTTTTTCACAGGATCACTTAGCTGCAAGAGCACGAGTACAGTAGTGGCATTCAACGGTGCTGCAGTCAAGTAGACCGGCTAACGCCGCGATACTGGTGGGACGCGCTGTGTGGCGCCTGCCCCGCATCGCCAACATATGCGCGTGCAATTCCACCATTCACATCTACTGCTTCGGCGTCGTATAGACACACGAGTCCAACCTGGAGTGCAACTCTGAGGTTTGAAGGCTTGCGCAAGTAAGACGCGCGGCTCTAGAGTTGCGATTGGGTGTCCAACGAACGGCCACAAGGCAGCAGCTCAAGCTACGCATAGCATCACCAAAGACATAAAGTATCGCAACAATTTAAGCTTTCATCGCCTGCTTTTTGTTCTTTTGGCCCATCATCCATGCTCGACGCCTACATTGACTCGATAGACTCGATAGCTACTTCCTAATATTGTTGAGAGACAGCTCTACCATATCGACCATGGCCGGTCAGCCTCCAACTCTCAGCCCCCATAACAATCGCACCCCTCCAACAACAACAACAACATCACCACACCCCAGTATCCCATACACGCCTCGTTCGTCATCCATTGCAGACGACTCTGGAACAGAGTTCGAACCGACACCTATCCATAGCCCAGGAGGACCGCAGTACGAGGACTTGCCCCCTTCCTACGATGAGGCACAACATCAGGCCATCGATGATGCACGCCGTGGCATCGCCCCTCTAGATCCAAATCAGCTGGAAGCGCATCGCTTAACGCTCAACGAGGGGCCGAATGAACCCGAAATTTGGGAGTACCGAGTGAGAGGTGAACAACCCGACACGGCAGAAGAGAATGAACTGGCACCGGAATATACGAGTCATTTACAATTCCCAAGTTCCAATGTACCTATTCAGCATGTCGGAGGCAGCGATGATATCCCTGTTGGCCGCATTGGAAGCAGAAGCGCTTCCTCGGCTACAAAACCCGACCCGGCTGCTGCACTACTAAGGACCGCATTGGAGTTCACACGCCATGCGCCAGACGCTGATGTGCAGTATGCACCACGCCTCACTCGAAGGATTGCAATCCCCCAAGAAGGTCTCGGTGGACAACTTCATCCGTGTGAAAGGCGTACGAAGAGCTGCGAAGGAGGATTGAGACAGGGACAGCAGCTCCCAGAGTATCCAGCTGCTTCTAGTGAGGTGCTGAATCCGAGCAATCGTAGCTCAGGCGAGTCAGTACAATTCTTAAGAGCATACGCAAAAGCTTTGCACGCCCACTCTATTCGATCAGCAGAGTTTACAGAGTTCCTTGACGGCCTTAACACGCTTTGCAAGACAACAAATACGACTTCTGACGACTTGCTACACAAACGACCGGTCCTCGATGCATCCCCGAGCATTGTGCATGAGTATGTCAGAAGGGCAAATGAAGCTTTCTTTGCGCCCCGAGGACTCAGAGTGTCACTCCAGTCGTTTTCATCTATCCTTGAAGCATTGAAAATACCTACTGAACGAGGCCAACAAGCTGGTGCTGTCGTCAGCGTGCTTGATCGAGACAGCACTACTGAGGGAAGAGCTCAAGCGCTGCACCCGTGGATCGAAGCTCTAGACATTAATGTCCCCTCACCAAGTTCTCAGTCCTTGATGTTACGCGAAATGGGCGACCGGATGAGAAGAGCGAACTGCTTCCAAAATGGTGCACCTACGGAGGCAGCGAGCATTTCACCGGCGAAAGCGCGAGCCTCAACACCTGTAGAGGAACACCCAGACCCACCACACTCAATTCCAGGGCCTATAGAGGAGTCTAACCACAACTTTGGTCCGTGGGGCCGTGCTCGCCGCGATTCTGCGAGAAGAGGTAACCCTGGCGGAGGATTGTGGACGCCATTTGGTGCGCCTGGCAACAGCCCATTTGGAGCTCCCGGTTCTGGCCCATTTGGGCGTCCTGGCCACAGTCCGTTTGGCCCTTCGGCCTTCGGTTCACATGGTCGACCAACTTGTGGGCGAAGTCGAACCGGTCCCCGCGTTAATGGATCTCATGCGTCTCTAAATACAAATGATTGGGCTGCTTGGGGTGAAAACGTTGGCAAACTAGGCGAAGAGTTTGGTAAAATGATGGGGGAATGGGGTCAACAATTTGGAAAACGAGCTGAAGTATGGGGCCAAGACGTTGGACGGCGGGCGGAAGCTTGGGGTGAGGAGATGTCTGCTAGAGCAAACGCGAGTGCGAATGGAGCACAGAATCAAGGTGGCTCTGGGTCAGTTAACGTGGAAATACACGACGATCCTCCTCCCTCCTATCCTGATGATCTAGCAGGTCAGGAGGTGGGCGTTCTGTACCGTGACGGCAAGACGAAAGCTGTCGATGATGATGATGATGACGACGACGACGACGCATCTTCGCTTTCTTCCGACTTATCCGACTCAGATTCGGATTCGAATTCAGATGATGAAAACGATGTCGATACCGAAGCCATATTCCTCAAACGCATTCGTTCCATCAACGAACAAGCCGATATTTCCGTCAAGAAAGGTAAAAAGAGCCCCGACGAAGTTGCGCAAGAGCGCGCCCTTGCCATCGAGAAAGCACAGAATGAGAAGACCAGCTTAGACCTCAAAATTGAAGAGAAGAACACCAAGCGCGCTATAAGACGCTCCCTCAAACAACAAAGCCGTGAGCTCAGAAAGCAGCACCGTCAGAAAAAGCGTGAGATGAAAGAGAAACGCGTAGGAAAGGGTAAAGGCAAGGCGAAGAAGAGCAATGAATGGCGAGAAGCGAAGAGAGACTATAGGGAGAAAAAGAAACAGCTGCGAAAGCAGAAACTGGGCGCCATGAAGGAATTACGTGAGGCAAGGTTTGAGAGGATGAAGATGAAGCGCGAGGGAGCCTTAGTAGTGGATCAAGACGAAGCGATAAAGACGATGCTGTGGGTGGTCATTGAGAACTGGGATGCGTGAGGTAGAAGTTTTGCTGGTACAAGAAATAAACCAGAAAAATTGTTGATTTTCCTAGCTGTAATGGACGATATTCCTGGTTGAGTGCGGATTTTGAGTCAGTGACAGAAGGTGTTGCCTTCAATCTCGCCCGGGCTTGAATACGCGCCAGAACCAACACATGTGATGGTACTTGAATCTCCTTAAAATCTTCGAGAGACTTTATGCACATGTCAAGGGTAGCTGGAGGGCATCTGATTCCGTCTCGGATATTTAAGTACGCATTGTTCCCTTCGGAGCTGGTATCTTGGGTCCGTCCAGTTCATTGAGATGACAGCAGGTTGTCAGGGGCGACGACACCAGATACTTTGCAACACCCAGGAATGTGCGTCTCTACTTACTTGCTTGCTATCATTTACTACTTGCAGACTTTTTGTATCCCTGTCCCGTGACTGGTGCAATGATGTCGTCATTTGGAGGCTGCTCCGCGGCTGCCACAACAGGCAACAAAGGAAAGACACAAAAATATGAGACGTTGGTAATTAAACCACCTCATGACGTATAATTCCGTAGCTATGTAGAACGATTTTAAAATCACCAAGCATTTGTTGTCGACCTACTGCCAATTCTATTTCCAATACCTTGAAAGCCGCTAGACCCACTAAGAAACAGTCGAGAGTACTAAAGCAGCCCAGCTAGCCCATGGGTGCAAAGGCTGAGCTTGTCCCGGTGGAAGAGTTGCACATCGGGCTTGATCGCTCGAATATCACTTCCCAAGGGCAGATACAGCTCCCTGAGCAGGAAAACAACAATCGCCAAGACAATGGACCTCGCCAGGATCTCAGCGTGTTTGCTAACCTTGAACAGGCTGAACCTCGCGCCTCTGCCCAACGCATGAAGGATTCAGCCAAACAAAAGAAACATGCTGTTGGAATCAAGCTCAGGAAAACGCTTCACATCAGCAAGGCATCAGACGAACGTGAAACGTCAAATTTCCCAGTACTCGCAAATGCACCCGAGGCTAAGTCTGATTCACGCCTTGATAATAAATCGCCCATGCCCGAGAAGAATATTGTAAAAGATTTTGTTCACAATCCCATCGATACCGTCAAATCAAAGATATCTGATCAGGGCAACCATGAAGTTGCGGCAAACGTCGCCGCCAAAGATGTACCTCATGGGCAGGAGGTTGACCTCGTTAACGCCTCTACCGCTGTTGAACGCGCAAGGAACGAGTACGAAAAGCTGCTCGCTATCCAGAATTTTTCTGAGCTATTGAAAGAACGACAAAACACGTACGTTCGATGGACGCTCGATCGACACGTTACAAAGATTCGAGTCTTACCTCGCGATACTGTTGCGAAGAGGCCCAAGGCAGACTTTGAGAAGAAGAATCCTCGAGGAGAAATTCTCGTGGATTGGAGGGCTTACGGAATGCATGTAAGTAGCCCACGGCATTGCGTATAGATGATATATTTTGCTTTTCGTATTGACGCGCCGTAGCTGCTAGAATACTATGCTCACCAGTATGGAGGACAGTACATTGGCTATGGATCTGATCCGCCCGTTCCTTCAAAGGAGACTATCATGCCAAATGTTGAACGCTTGATTATCTCATCTTCACCTTTTCAAGAATTTATTATGACTGTTCGAAAAGTATATCGCTGGGAGAGCCCCCACGAAACGGCCAAGTATCTGTTCATATATCTCACATTATGGTTTTGGAACCTTTTGCTTCCAGGGGTCGTAAGTAATTCCAGGTGTATTTCTCTCTCTGGCTTAAGGAATACTCACTATGTAGCAGCTATCTGCTATTCTATATCTCGTGATTGAACGCCGTGTTCACGGAAACTCCGTAGAGGACTTACGTGAAGATATCAAGCATAGAGAAGATGTTCAAAGAACGGCTCTCTCGCTTACAGAATACATTGAGAAGGAGGGCAAAGAGGAATGGGCAGACAGGCTGCTCGAACGCATCGGGCCTTGGCTTATGGTTCAATTGGCGGACATGGCGAACTTTTTCGAGAGCACTCGCAAGTTTGTGCTCCCTTCACTGCTATTGCATTTAGACCCAAAACTAATGTTTCCTAGTTTTTACGAGTGGAGGAAACCCACTCGAACGAGGGCTTTACTCGGAGTACTTGGAGTGATTGTGATTACTACTGCTGTGGTCCCTGCTTGGTTACTTGTCAAGTCCATGACGTTGGGCGCGGGCTTCATCTTTTTCGGCCTCTTCCCCGTTGCCACCAACTTTCCTAAATATCGCCTTCTGTTATCGCCTTCGAAGCGCTTGCTATGGAACATTCCAACCCACGCTGAGTGGGCCATTAAATATATCCAAGCCGAAGGTACTCGCGTCGAAGCTAACGACGTGACCTGTCCATCCGGCCTGCCCGCTGAAACAAGTGGGAATCCCGCACAAGTACAAAACTATGGGTTCTTCAAGGCTCATTATGACAAGACTTCTGGCTACCTGGTAATTGGTACCACCTCCATTCGTTTTGTATCAAAGGTCCCGCACACAGTACACTTCACATTGTTGTACGATCAAATTCAAAGGTTGGAGAAGGTGGATCGCCTCGTTGCGAAGAACATACCAAAAAGATTGGCTACAGACTCTGGGAAAGATCTGAAGATGTTTGATAAAGTTGGTCGGGAGTGGGTGCTCAAGGATGTGGATCAGAGAGACACGGCTTTTTCACAGATCGTCGGATTTAGTCAGACGACTTGGCAGGTTGTTTGGTAAAAAGTGCACAGAGACGTAATCAGTCCTCCACTAGATTACTTGGAGTATTAGCAATTAGGATAGGAGAGGCCAAATTGGAACGGCCATTGTTTCTATAATTTAAGATTTCCTTGCCATTAGAACCATGGGTGGACACATAGGAGGTAGTGACTATATCGTCAAACTCGAAATGTAATTAGGTTATAGCCTACAGAAACTGTATGCCAAATTCCTACTCCGCAAACTCATAGCTGCCGACAGAAGGTTTCGCCATCGTGCGTGGCGTGTTGCTCTTGTGGTGGAGGCTGCCCGTGGTATCGTCTAGGCGACCGCAAGGTAAATTCCACTCGGTAGACGCATAGGCGAACAGCTGTTTTGGATTTTGAAGAAATAAATTTAATGGAATATTGCAGGCTGTTTGTAATATTATAATGAAAAATTATGTATAGAGCTGGCTATGTAAAAGACGCCCTTATGATGCGCCGCCTCTCCAATCAGACCCTTTGCTCTTGAGGCCATCTACTTCGTCCTGCTTGAACATAAGGCTGGGTTATACCGCGTAAGGAAAACACAACTAGCAGGCTCTGGGCCAAAAAATAAAGCTGACAATGGCCTGATAGACAATATATGGCAAGCACATACTTTGAAATAGATTAGAATGCAAACTCAGCGGCATCCGCATCGCTCTTTGCCCACACCTTGCCCGCCTCTTCCACTCCCAAATAGACCAAATACGGTACCTGATCCAACGATCCCTTAACTACATCAACCAAACCATCCCCGTCTACGTCCTCTCCCGACATTAATTCAGAATAGCCGCTTCCAATCTCCCAATCCCGAGTCCGACAATTACCAAGACTTAGCTTCAGCATCCCCGGCTGTGCCCACGTCGTTCCCGGCCGTGTCTGCAAACAAACCTGTCCATCCAACCATATCCATTCTCCGCTTCCGTACCATGGAAAATCACTTGGCGGTCTTGCGATCATGGGATGTTGGTCGTACACCCAAGGTATACAGTCTAAACTGATCGTACGGATTTGTCGGCCGCGGTAGATTTCAGCTTCAAGGCTTTTCAGACGAAGGCGGGTGAGACAGCGTTTGCGCAGTGCGAATTCAAATTTACATATGTATTCGCGCTCGATTTCAATTTGATGGGGTGTTCGCCCTTCATAGGCTCTCCAGATAGTGTCGCGAAGAAGGTTCGTCTGTGCGGCATTGGGTTGCGATACGAAGGAGACTGGAGAGTTGGAGGCAGAATTGAGAGACCATTGTTCAAGGAATGGCGACGGACCAACAGAAAGGATGAACCAATTCAGCCAGGAACAGCCTTGTGTAATGTCACTTATAACGGACGACCAGTTTGTTTGTAGAACCTTAGGGTGGGGAAGCCGGCCTTGCCCAGCCGTTGTCTCCGGCTTTCTATATGGTCGAAATGTCCACTGCAAAAGACGCCAAAGGTAAACGTAGCTGAGAAGGTCCTGGTCTGGTAGCTTTTTGATGAGCGCAAGCCTCTTTTCTAGGATGACAGACTCTCGCCGGCTGATGTTTTGAATGGTAGACTCTTTCCTATTGCCATGAAAACCGTCGGAACTGCGTCGATCTCTGCCATCGAAGATATGCTTCATGCCATGCTCTGTGCAGCCCGGATATGGACATGAAACCGCTTGCCACAGCCGACTACTTCGCATACCGCTACTAACTCTTCTTATTGCATTTGGTCTGCTTAGCTCGTCCCCGTTTGCCCCATATACCATCTTGGAAATTAGATACAACGATCTCAGAACGCGCCATCCATTCGCAACTCTTTCCCGCCAATACTTCGCTTCCTCACAGTCACTCTCACTAGGCATGCCATACGGAAACCCGGAGTTGATGTATGGATATCGGCGCAGCTTGTCTTTGTCCAAAACGATGCTTGCCAAATGTGCTGGAATGAGGCCACGAAGCCAACGTAGAGAGTGTCCCGTGGCAGGCAGTGTCAGTAGGACACGACAACCAGGAAAAGTATTGTGGGCGACAGCCGGTGCAATGGCCTTCATGTAAGCGTCCAGGACGGCACAAAAACTTGTGCAAGTCAAGCGTAAAGAAAAGAGCGTATTGATGTCACTGTGAGAAAATATAGGAATGAGGATATCATCCGGAAGATCGTGCATTTTCCGCATCGTAACGCTCTTTGGTGCTTTTGGGGCCGTATGCGATATTGGAGTGAGCGTTAAGGAGGCTGTTGGGGAAACTTCACAAAACTGCAGGGAAGATGAGGTGTCGCAAGGAATGCTGTTAGGAACGATTCGATTCTCGAGAACGTCTTACAATATGTATAGCCTTTAGAATGATTAATGTAGTAGATTTGTAGGCTTTTGTATCATATGCTCGTATGAGGAATGTGAGTCTCCGCTCAAGGTCCGACTATGATCCGTGAGTATGTTGGTGGATGAGATTCTTCAAGAGCGAAGTTGTTGGGCAGCTCGAACTCACAGGTAAATGGTGGTGCTGTCCTAGCGATTTTGGACCTAGTCGAAGATCTGGACCCTTTCATGTGCCACCGCTTGGCGGATTCTAGGCAGCTTGGAGCTTAGCGTTGGCAGTGATGGACAGAGCCGAAGATGTAGGTGAAACGATTGGCTGACTTACGGTTTTGTGATCATCGACCCGAACAAGGTGGTGCGCATACTGCAAACATGGGTAGGAGAGGTCCTCTCGGATCTCTATCCGCACGGTGACAGAAGAATTTAGGACGTTAAAATCAACAAAAATCTCAAGGTCCATTCAGCACCTTTCACAGCGTTAGGAGGAGGAACATCGGTAGCAGTAGCAATGAGCAAACTCCATGAATTACGGGACGCCTACGGCGCGAGGTATCTATATCATATGGCAAACAACACAACATGCAGATATTAAAATTTACCCAACCTCTGCGCTTATTCCTGCTTCGGTGACAATTCCGCTTGGCCTACCTCATGTGAACTACCCGAGCTGACATGTGAAAGCTTTGTGTTCACCCCGGAAATCGCACTCTCAACCGCAGCGGGCACATCAATGTGAAAGAACGGCCTGTTTTGCCCATGAACAGTAGTGAGCTTCCCAGCAGGCAAGCTCTTGTGGCCATCGGGAGCGTTTATTTCATCCTGAGCCTCAGGATCGGGGATTTTAGAGGGAGTGTTGTCGAGAGGCGCGAAGCTGTAGACGGGGTTCCAGTGCTGTCGCGAGGCGAAACGTTCACGATCGATGTAGCCAAAACCAGCGGTTGTTAGGGCACGTTTCGTCCATCGGCTATTGATGGAGGCGAAGTGCCATTCCACACTTTCCGGTGCAGCATAGCGGTCGAGTTGCGCTCGGACGTCAATGAGACCCTGGATCGAGGTGACATCGACATTGTTGACCGCACTGAAGTCTAGGATAATTGCGCGAAGGATGGGCCGGTTATCTTCAGTGTTGATCTGCTTTCCACGGCGTGGACCAGGATCGTTCCAAGGCCGATCACCGAGTCTAGCATATCGGTCGAGGGTAGTAGGACGGGCAATCGTTTGTGCGTAATGTACGAGCTCGTCCATGTAACCCTGCTGGTTGAGATAGGTAAATCCCTCAGTGAAACGGTAGATGAGGATACCAGGATATGGAGACTCGATGTCGATGAGGGGATTCGATCCATCCTTGCGATTGATTGGAAGGAAAGCTTCGCGAGCGGAGGTGTCGGCACTAGGAGCGTAATGCCCATCCTGCTTCCGGGCGACCGTGTCTGGCGTTGCGCTGTAGACTGTGACCTTTCCGAGGAGAGCACCATGAGTGAAAAGTTGACGCCAGAGCAACAAAGCAAACGACGCCGCAATGGTAACGTAAATACCGTTTTCAATGTTGGTGAAGACAGTAACGAGGACACCAGCAAAGAAGATGACCACTTCGAGAGGGCTAGTCTCCCAAAACTGATACACCACATTGGGAGGGGTGATGAGATCTCCCACAGCGTGGATGATGATCGCTGCAAGAGTGGCCATTGGAATATAGAAGAAGACAGCCGTCAAAGCATACAGAGCCAGAAGGACGATAATCGCAGTGAAGATACCCGCCAAGGGCGTGCGAACACCTGCCTTGGACTTGATAGCAGTACGAGAGAAAGATCCTGTAGCAGGATAGGCGCCCAAGAATGGTCCGAGGACGTTGGTGAAACCAACAGCCACCAATTCCTGAGATGGATTGATGACATAATTGTTGATGCGACCGAACGACTTGGAAATCGCAATGTGCTCGAGGATTAACACAATGATTGTGACGGGAAGATCAGGCGCAATAGCGGACAGGAGCTCGGAATCCATCTTGGGGGCACCGGCATGCTGGAAACCACGAGGGACCTTGCCCAGAATCTTAAACTTCGCCTTCTTGAGGTCGTTCTTGGGGTTGTGGAGGCCCTTGATGTTCCTATTCGCGAGCCAGCTGATCATAATGTACAACAAAATGACAAAGGCCATGCGCAAGGTACTGAGCTGGAGGGAACTAAATCAGCATGTAGTCAAACGGATGGGGAACAAAATACATACGAAAAACCACATCTTCTTCTTCGATGGCTGCTTCTTGGTCATGAAGCTGCAAAAGATGCGAATGGCATATAGCAAGAACAATGCAGACAGTCCCATGGCGGCGTCCAGCTTGGTACGCGGAAGTCCCTTGAGCGTGTCGATGATGACTTGGTATGTAGGCCCACGGTTGTTGACGCCAGAGATACCCATGAGTGCCGGAACTTGGCCCGCACCAATGCTGATAGCAGCACCAGTCATGAAGGAAGTGATGGCGACGAGGGGAATGAGCTCGACAATCCTGCCGAGACGGAAAAGACCAATGGCTAGCAAGACGGAGCCAGCAATGACAGAAAGGGCTCTGGCGATGTCCACAGCTTGGAGCTGAGGCGAGTGCTTTTGAATTTTGATGACGATGTTGCCAACTATGGTACTCATGACGGCGACAGTGCCAATGGTGATATCCTTTGATGTCGCGAAAGCCCAGTACAAGATGAAACCGACGAAGCTGGTGTACAAACCGTACTCAGGCGGCAACTTGGCCAACAGCGCGTACGCCATGCCCTGGGGAATAACGACGAAGCCAACGGTGACGCCAGCAATAACGTCGCCGAAAAGCCATGTCAAGTTGTAATGGAAGATCCAGTTCCAGAAGGGAAAGAGAGACTTGATGTAACGCTTCGTCGCAGATCCCGAGGGTTTGAATCTGGAGAAGTATTCCTTTGCTGTGGGTTCGTGCTCGACGTCTGTACCTGCTTAGTTTGGTTCTCTTCGAGGGTATGGCGAAGCTCACATGTCTCGACGGAGGAGATGGACGCCGCGCCCGAGACCTCAGGCTCCTTGCGGTAGTCCAGGTTGATACCAAGGACCTTGGCTGCACCACGGCCAATTGCTGCCATGTTGGCAAATGCGCTCAACGGCGGCTTTGGCTTTGCTTATCGGAGGCTTGTGTGCGACAAGAAGTCAAGGAAAGTAGAAGCACGTTATCAAGTGCCACGATGCTTGTCCAGCTGAAGGGGATGCGGCCAGACAGGTGAAGTTGAGGGCGAAGCAATCTTGGATGGTGTTCCAAGAGGCTGGGCTACAGCGAGGACAAGTCCAACCTTATATCGAATTGGAACCATGAGCCCCCGTGGAGATATGGCGACGAAGGCGTAGGCGGTCCAAGGCGCCAGATGCAGGTCGGGGCGACCGCCGCATGTGCTATGGCTCGGTGAAATCCTAAGAAACCAGCGCCCACCAACGCGGCACGCTAAGCTTGGCGTGGGCAAAGTGTGCAAGTGAGGGAATCTGAGCAATCACAGCGCCGTGTCTACATGACTGCAAAGCGCCCGATCATGACGTGCTTGGCTCGACCAGATCTCCCGGGATTGGCACGCCGACGACAAGACGGCTGCCAGGCTGGGCTGCGGGCAGCGCAGAGCTTGGGAAGCCGGGGTGTGGGAGGGCAGACAAATGGCTTTTGGGGCGCCGGATGATTGCGCACGAGGCCCGGGGTTGGTCGTCGGCGTCACGTATAGCACCTTGTGCGTGCGTGCTTGTGTGAGCCCGAGCACTGAGGCGGGCAAAAGTGCGTTTGCGTTGCTTTGAATTGGCCAAAATTGCACCGTGAAGGACGCTGCTACGAGGACTCGCGGGGAAGCACCCTGCACCGGCTCTCTCGCCCCAAGCACGAGCGCCAGCAAAAGGCTCTGGTTCTCCTGGTCGCTAACGGTCGCGCAATCGTGACTTGCGATGGCGATATCGAGCCCGTTCGGTTGGCAGGCTTGGCGCGCCCAATGAAATGCTTAGCTTCCGCAACGCACATGGTTGTCGGCATTGGCGCCCTTCCGTCTTGGAACGTCCACCGACCTTTTCGAGGGAGAATCTCATGCCGCAACCTCACTGTCGGGCCCTGGCCGCAGCGTTCGCAGGCAAAGACGACCAGCATCATCGGCTGGTCGCGAGCCTCGCTCTGCATGCTGCACCACCGCAAGATATATGTGTTCCCAAGCTGGTGCTGCCATGCTCCCATCTTGAAGAGCAATGTCTAGAGACAACTTGCATCTTTGCCTGCCGAACCATGGCCCCAGGCACCGCCAACTACCCTCACTAGCACCCGCAACCTAGATGCTCACCGCCCGCTGCCTTTGCCTCTTTGCACCCCCAAGTGTCGGGGGCTTGCTTTTTGCTGGAGGAGTGCGAAATTGGGTAATAGCTCGCCTGAGCCTGAGCCAGTCTGCCGTATGATCACGGTCCAGTCAGACATATCCACATGTATCAATAGAGCTGAAGAAGATTTCGGCTCATCGGCGACCTCTGCGACTCTCATTACACCATGCAGCCTGTCCTTGTAGGGTATCCGAGTCATTCAGTTTCTGCATGAGGTGATTCACTTTAACCCCTTCTAGCACATTGCATGGTAAAGAGGCGCTTCGACTTTGATTGCATTCACTGCGTCTGGACCACGACCACGGCCATGGTCCCTTCGCAGGAAAAGGCTTCTTCTTGCTGAGGGCCTGTCCAGGAAAAGCAAATCTTTCGTTTCCACCACATGGCTAGCCCCATCATGTCGATAAAAGAGATCTACAGGCTAAGGAGATCGTGCTTTGGAGCAATGCACCGGAGGTGCCGGCAGTGCGGTCCATGGACCTTACAAGGAAGACTGAGACTGGCCTGACCTGGTCGCGCTACCGACTCTGGAACAATAGAGTTTTTTGAGCTATTGCACTGCTTGCGGAAACTTCGACTTGCGTCGAAAACAACTTCACGGACTGGCGCATGGGCGTAGAATCATTCGGCGCCGCATCTGAGATTGACAGGGTGCAACCAAGCCTTTATAAGGCGTCATTGAAGGCTGCCCCTTGAAGCGTTAGTAGCAATAGCACACCATACGTCGCATCTCATTACTTGAGCAGTTGTCTCTTCTAAAATTGAGCATTCTCTACTTGGCCAGCCGAATCTGTGATGCAGAGAGTGGTTCGGATATCATGAAAAGGCGATGCGGCAGGGCTGCAGCATACAGCGGCTTGGCAGGCTTACATTATCGTATTGGCAGAAAGTTATCAAGCACTCCCTTTGCTAGAATAAAGACATCTCCCATCAGTGTGAGGTACCACGTGACAACTTTGGCTCAATGTATTACACAGCACTGACTTTGACAGTTTCATGCACTGCCTTCAAACACCACACCTCTACAGACTGAACATTGTTACGCAAGGCCGTATATTTCCCATACATGGTAAAAGGGTTGATTTATGCTCACAGAAATCCTAACAACTTTTCATCCGTTATCGTTGGGCATTATTCCTTCCTTCTCTGCCCACTGTCAACAAATGTACGCGCCGGACTTGATTCTGGGCTGCAATGATTACATGCTTGATTCTCTGGATCATGTTGTTCGAGTCACAAGCGTTGTGCTAAAGCTATTCCTAAGCCCGGATCGAGTATTTTACTGGACCTCGAGCGACATTGCCCGTCATAACTTACTACTCATTGTTTAATGCATTCGCAAAGTCAAATGGTGTTGGACTGAATTGTTAACGTCGTATAGACATTCGCTCTCCTGTAGGAATGTTTTGTTCAAGGCTTCTTGTTGTTGACACATTCTAGGAGACATCGCGCGCTGGCATTATTAATGTTCATGCGTACGAAGCCGGAGAGTCTATAGCTATACAATGAGTTGGTCGGCTTTCGCTGTTTCTTCTAGCCGAGCGTCGCGTTGCGGGGTTGTGATAATAGCGAGCTGAGGGCAACTGAAATGCTGTCCCAAGCCAATGACCATCAACATCATCTGCCCTCGAATCGCGAATCGCAAAGAGAGTTGTACATATACCTGTCAGAAGTGGCAGGCGAGGTAAAAAAACAACGGCAGGAATAAAGGCAAGCAAGGCTTTCACGTAAGTAAAACGCCTCAATTATCGACATTAGCGACGACTTTTCGACACTCCAATAAACTGGAATCTGAAGCTTCCCAACAACATGAACCCAAGCAAGATACTTTTAAGCAATGGAATAGCATTGATACACGATGCAAAAAATCATGTTGTACCTTCTCAGACGGATATTTTGATCGAGAACGCAAGGATTGTGAAGATTGCGCAGGGTATACCAGTCCCTGACGGGACCAAAGTCATCGACTGTACCGATAAAATCATCAGCCCCGGTTTCATAGACACGCACCATCATGGCTGGCAGACACAACTCAAAGGTAGGCATGCAAACGAACAGTTGCTGGAGTATATGGTCACTGGTAAGTTTCCCCACCCAGTTTGGCTTTACCCACAAAGTGCTCATTCCCTATAGGAAATTCTCAGTCTTTCCAGTACTCCCCTGAAGATGTATTCTATGGTCAACTTGCTGGCATGATAGAAGGTATCGCGGCTGGCACTACCACAGTTGTCGATCACGCACATATTACACTGTCATCAGAGCACGCTAAGCTTGCCATTGCCGCCTCTGCATCTTCCGGAATTCGATCTGTCTTCTGTTATACGCCATTGACGCGTGTCAAGCAGTTCAATCCTCTCACTTTCCATACGAATCCATTTGAAGACTGGGTAATGGGTATGTGTTAATACACTAATTTCATGGAGGGCGTGCACTAACTTCATATTTCCACGCTTTTAGCAACCTTCACCGAGCTTGCAGATAGCGGGCCTTTCGGATTCGGAAGGGTGACGCTGGGATTTGCGTTCGACCTGTTCTTCCTACCCGCTGAAATGATCAAAGATATCTTCGCTCACGTCAAAGCGAAGGGCATCAAGACTATTACGTGCCATGGCTCAGTAGCCTTGGGCAGCGTTGTACAAAGCCTGAAGAACCTGGATTTACTTGACGATCACATAATCATCTCCCACGGGGGTATGCTGAAGAGAGCTGACGCTGAACTCATCAAAGCCGCTGGCGCGCATGTTAGTTCGACACCAAGTACAGAGCTACAGATGGCAATGGGCAGGCCCTATTGCTTTGATTCATCATTCGAAGACGGAGGAGTGAGTGGTGACTCAATAGGTCTGCAACACAACAGTAGTCTAGGAGTTGACTGTCACTCCTGCACTGCTGGATCAATCATCTCGGAGGCCAAGTTGGGGCTGCAAGATGCTAGGAATCACTTCAACGAGTTTCACATGAAGCAAGGCAAGATCCCACGCTCGATTCCAGATAGCCTTAGCGTCGAGTCAGCTTTCAACTTGGCTACGATCAAGGGTGCAGAAGCTGCGAATTTAAGCGATGAGATCGGACGCATCGCCGAGGGCTATAAAGCAGACCTAGTAATCTTTGATGCTTTAAGTCCGAGTATGGTCGGCGCGGCGCAACATGACCCGATCGCAGCAGTCATTCTTCATTCCAGCCCGGCAGACATCGAGACAGTCATTATCGATGGTGTGGTTAGGAAGCAAGATGGAAAGCTTGTCTCGGTTACTGTCGATGAAGGGGCAAAGCGGGCTATTAGTGAGCCAATCCTGGAGTGGAATAGAATTGCGAAGGAAGTGCTGAGAAGCAGGAACAAGATGCAAGAAGAGATGGAGAAAATCGACTTCGAGGAAGCAACAAGGGCTTTGATTAAGCTCTTCCATATTGATGAGAGCATACTCATCGATGCATGACTTGACTATGTTTGGTTTTGATTCTCAGATTTTGCAGTATTACAAAATAGGAGTGCTTATTGCGTGGCCTGAGGATTTTGTGGTCCCATTATTTGGATATTTTTCAAATTTGTTGTCTATAGAGACCTGTTGCGGCTAAGATTTGCTCACGAGGCATGTATGGCCTTGACAAAAACAGGTTTGCATGCGACTTGACCAAATGGTTTTGGATGGAATGATCAGCGAGTATTTCCGGCATGTTATAGTATAATTCAAGTCTGCCTCATCCACCAAAACATCACTAGGACCTTTGTCATAATAAAAAAAGGCAAAGCCTATTTAGATACAAAAAGTACGTCATATTGATGTCCTTGCTGACACTTCAAATATTATGCATACTTATGATCATGCTCGCCTGCCGTTCTCTCACGTTAATGAAATTTTCGAGTCTGAATGATTCATTATCCCACAATATTATCTTGAGTCCTCGTATAATTACACTTGCTCTTCTCCGGTCCCCGTCTTTTATCCCTTTTGAATAAAGTCTCAGCAGCGTTCGGCACCCAGTCTACCAAAACCCTTATCTCGAAAGAAGGTTCGCGCAAGTTTCCAACATTCAACTAAAACGAGGCCTGCTACCAAACCAACACTCGTCAGTCGACACAGCGACTGGAGCAAACACGTTGATCTGCCAGGCGCCTCTGGCGGACACCTACCTCCAAAGCACATTACAGACTTTACTCTGCCTCCCTAGAATCGACATTCAAATTGACCATAGCGTTTATCGCACGTACGATGTGCCAGCGAAAATGGGCCTATAGCCATATCTTTTGACATGCAGCAACCTTGCCAACCTTACCCCGAGGAATACACCAATCATGCCCTTCCATATTTATTACCACGAAACAGGAATTTAAGTAGCTTTCATGAAAAAGCATTTCCGCACCAAAGCACTGGCGATGGTATTCCTCTTGTCACGTTGACTAACTTGACTTCCCGATCAATGGTATCCACAGCTGCTGGGCACGAGCGACTTGACATTGTAATCTTCTTTGACAGCAGAGAAGTTTCCGTACCGCATCGAATGCTGGATTCCGATGCGTTACCGATCATTGCAGCCAACTCCACAGATTCGTTAGTTGGAATTGATTATCGTCCGTAGGATATGAAGCTATAATAGCCAAGAGTATTCTGCTGAGGGCCTCCCGAGGGGCATTATGGACAAGCTGAGGCTGTAGTCGTGTTGCAGCGCTTCTTTAGAGTCGGCGATGTCTCGTTCTGCTGGTTTGTTCACCTGGTCCGAATAGAGCGTTCTGCCGCTTGATACACTCCTCTCTTTGGCAACGCTACAGATGAATGCCCTTGCGACTGGAAGGTTGAATTCCACCGAAGGCTCCAGAGAATTTCTCACTATCCGTTCTGATTAGTATCGAGAATTTCAGAAGTACCAAGGTCCGATCATATTTTTGTAGGCTACGACAGTGGCATCCAAGCGTTCAAACACGTTGCTCAAGAATCCATGGGCGGAACCATCATCCGCTCGCCAAACAACCCAAGGGGTGCCAAAGACATTTATTGGAGGCTATGTTCACCTAGCGGAGGAGAAAACTCTCTTCAAAATTTTCAAGGAGTGCGCACTATGATTGATATCGCCCATCCTTCATCTCATTATCGAGGCAGGTTGATGCAGATATGCTAGGTGATGTTGGCGCAATTGACGATGTTCTCATTGTCTCAAAGACTTCAATATAGGTAGACTCTCTGATGATACTTTCGGCCATATAATATTATCATTTTCTCCTGACCTGCTCTCAGGATTTTCCGGAGAGTATGGCGTACATAGATATGGCTAGACGCGATATTTAGCATTGCGATCCTTCGACTAATCAAAGGGTTGTATTCAAAAAACTGCATGATTTGGTCACCAGTGCGCATCAAAAACGCCATGACCATAGAAGGTCTCAATTTTAGGGTCGTCCACACGCGGCTGTGTCGTGTCCCTATGCCCTATGCATGCGCTTACGCCGGATATTAGCCTGCTACGATGCAGTCCGGTAAACTGACGCACTGACTATTAAATTCTTTGAAGACCAAGCTCGATTGTTCCTAGAAGAAACTGAAAATGCTTGTGTTGATTTGTGATCGTCTGAGGGATCACATAATTAGGCTTCGCAGATCGTGTGATCATATGAAACTGGTTTAGACCTGTCTCAAGAACTCTCTCCACACTGAAAACAATGGAGATGAATGTAGCCAGTATGTTCGCTGAGACTAGCAATTCTGAATGTTTTAGGAGATCTTGGTCTAGGTGGAAGTATAGATAGGCTATTTAATATCAAGATTTGACGCGTTACACCGGATATACGCCTATTATGCAGAGCAGTTTACCTTCAGGCACTCTGTCGCTGAAACACACTTTTCCTATACCGACCCCCCCCCCCCCCCCACCCTTCACTCCTCCCATCTTGCTCGGAGTGTCCGATATTGGGATTCAAATTCTGTTAGAACTCACAGCTGTATCTGTTATAGACTGAAATTTACATAAATTACCATATCTAGCCGTGGCTCATGTGAGCGAATGCGCTCTCTCTCCCAAATCTCTCATTTTAATTATTCTCAAACGTCTGTTTACCATCGTCGAGGACCTTGCTGAACAAATTGTGGTTTAGGATGCCACTCAGCCTGGCATATACAGCCGTACTGTTGAAATTCGACAACAAATTATTCAGATGGCTGCCTCTTCTGCAGTCCTTTCGTATTCTTAAGTGAACGGCTTTACTAAGCGTCTTTAGAAGAGTAAGAGTAGCAGTAAGGAGCAGCGCATCGTACACACTCCTGATTTGAAGCAACAGAAGGGCACATAAGCTTGTTGTATTATTGAGTCCACGGGAGAGTGGTGGGAACGGAATTTGAACAAAGCGTTTCAATGACTCCTCGGCCACTATCGTATTTGCAGTCAGCCACTTGCGTTGGCGGTCAAAGCCGCACTATCCGTAATGTGATTACTCCATGCGCTTATGACATGCATCAAGCTATTAATGGACATTTTTGGCAAAGTCACGCCGGGTTTCCGGTCAAACACACATTCACAGAGTGATGCACTCAGCGAGAGACAATAAAGATGGGAGATGCTACTTTCAACGAATAGTTAACTCTGGCAGGGAAAGAAAAATGAAAGAATGATTATTGTGGATGTCAGGCCAAACAGGTTGTTCATCGTCCATCCACCATGCGTATTTGGCGGTTTGGATGAAGTTAGGAGGCTTGGAATTCGTGTATGATGGATGTATGCATCTTTGAATCCCTCCAAACAGTATGGTGATGATATAATGTGGGCGAGGAAGCTGCTGCAAAGCGAAATCCCGGGTCGCTAACCCACGCAGCCTCTGTCAGGTGAAGCGACTACAATCGAAGAGGGCCGTGTTCAAAGGTCGGTTGGAACTTTTTCCCATCCATTCACCGCGCCTCTTGCACCGGTATATCTTGTTCTCGTAATTTTGCTGGCGTCTTGACGCCGCTCATCCGCGTGACGCTATCCTAGAATGCGAGCGGGATCAATATTATGACAAAACCTTGTACAGCTTCTTGCAGCAGCCCAACTCTAACGGGCCTCAGACCTTGTCAAGGGTTGGTGTTCTTATCAAGACCCAGAAACCAATAACGAAGTCCTGCGAGAACTTTCACGGAAACACTATTGACATCGAGCTGTACTGGCTTTTTTTTTTCACGCCACAAAGGACAAAATTCGGTGATGCGAGACTGTCAGAAGCTTAAATTGCATAAGCATCTGCCTGCTTTGGAAAGGAGTTAGCACGAAGTAGGAGGGGGACAGTGGAGACTCGTCGATAGACGATGTAGGCAATGTCGTGCTGTTAGAGTCAATTTCTGGTTTATTCTTATCGAAGAACTGGACATCCAGGTGCTACTGGCTGCCCATATACGAAGGAGTGCCTATGACGCGCACCGCTGTCTCTGATTACGAGAGGTGGAGTGGAGTGGGTTGCAGTCAAGACTTTTGCATGAGACCAATATTTGGAACTCGTATCTGACACACCAAGTTCACGTGGGCGCAAAGACATTTCGGCCCTTGTGGCCTAAGGAACCGGAGACGCAGTGTGAACAAGAAGCGCATGATGAAGCGGCGCAAGACGAAGGCGTGGTTGCTGTGACGATGTCTAGAAGTGAGCAGTAGGGTGCAATACCCCGTTTGCAACGTTCTATGTCAACCCTGTAAAATGTCGCCATACCGAGATAGCGTATTGCTTGTTTGCCGCGTAGACTTCCGGAACGGGTAAAGATAAGATCTCGTAACTGCAGGTCAGCATAGGTGGCGTCTCTATCGGGACAAAGAATATGGGAATACACGAGGAGGATGGAACTCGATGTAAAGCCCTCCGAGGCTGTCTCGCTATCATCAACCACATCGAGCATAGCCTGAAGGTGCCAGATAGCGTCAACGGAAGGATCAAGCTTCTGTGGACCAACCAATACGGCCTCGGTGTATGACCGTTGGAGATGATTCAGGTGCGCTTGCTGTCGACATTCTTAGCAACGACCCAGCTCCAAACCATCGGCGTAGCCACAGTGGATGCGCCTCCGAAATTATGAATGACGGCTGTTGAGGGAAAAAAATGGGCACAGAGCTGGGATGAGACTGTAACGTGAGGTGTCAGTCGCTCCGAGCGCTCCGGTGGGTGCCATCCGCCCAAGCGAAAGCGCTAGCCCCCAATTGGAAAAGGCGCGAGCCAAAATTAGCATCTTTCGACTGTGGCACCCTGGTCTCTGGTCGTGAGTAAGAAGCTGGTAGGGCTGTGCCGTTGCACCCTGCCACCTCGCTGCTAGACATGCCGATTTGAGTTGTCCACACTATCGACTCACCGTATCCCAGAATGGTGCCTCGTACGGGCGGGCTCCTCGACATGGCGAGATGTTACTTCGTACTGACCAAGCCTGGGCCATATCAACGTCAGCCATCATGGAAGCGCGTGGATATTCTAACGGAAGGGTATATAACGTTCAGTCGGCCTCGTCCAAAATCCCATCATCATCGTCAACAAACAGCATCGATTTCTTAACCACCTTCGCTTTTCTTTTAGTCTTTCTCCAGACCGACATTCGCTTGAGTGCCATCTCTTGAAACCCTATAATACTTAATCGACCACCAACCAATCCAAGCGTCTCACAGAACAACAAGCCAAGAACATCATCAATATGTACTACTCTTTTGTTGCTGCAGCCTTGATTGGCGCCGTTGCAGCCATGCCGGCGCCTGAGTATGGCTATGGATACAACCCCTATCCCACTGCTCCTGCGCCTTCAAGCTCTTCGCTGGTCCAGTACCCTCCAGCATCCTCATCAGTGATCCCGTCAAGCTCCAAGCCTCCTCATGATGGATATGGCGCATCGACCCCCCTCCCTCCCAAGAGTTCCTCTACTCCCGCAGGTTATGGAGCCTCAACTCCAGTTCCTTCCTCGTCTGTAGCTCCTTCCAGCTCGAATGGATACCCTGCCTCCACCCCGATTCCATCGAGCTCTTCGGTCCATGGCGGATACAGTGCTTCGACACCCATCCCAAGCTCGAGCGTTGTTCCCTATAGCTCCAAGCCTCCTCACAGCGAATACAGCGCTTCGACTCCCATCCCGTCGAGCTCCAAACCTACTCATGGAACTCCCTACCCATCGTCAAAGCCGCCTCATGAGTCTAGCTCCTCGCAGCCACCTTATGGTCCCGGTTACCCGACCAGTAAGCCGCCTCACGGCACCGGTTACTCAACCACCAAAGCACCTCGCCCGTCCAGCACTCCTCCCCCCAAGCCAAGCCACACCGGCGGATATCCTCATGATACCACGACCACGATCACAGTCACTACTTACACGTGGGTCCCATGTTCAACTCCAGTAGCTCAGAGCGGCACTACAACATATTATTCCACCTACCTCACACCTTCCTACTACACCACCACGCAGACCTCGACCATCTACGGCTGTGGGGACAAGCCATGCCATGCTCCCACCGACAAGCCTGCCCCTCCTAAGCCCACCAGCGACAAGCCAGTGTACCCTGCCGAGACACCCAAGCCGCAACCTTCTGTCTACCCCGACAATTGTCCCGCTCCTATCATCAAGACCGTCACTGAGACTGTAACTGTTCCGGCTTATACACCTGCCCCCAGTGATATCAAGACCATCACGGTCACTGAGGGAGGCCACCCCCAAACCTATACCGTCACCCTCCCGCCCGTCAAGCCCACTCATCCCACCTATCCCGAAGGCCCAAAGCCATCGACTGGTTACCCCGAAGGTCCTAAGCCTTCCAGCTCCAGCAAGCCCCAGCCACCTGCGTCTTCGGGCTACAGCGTCCCTGCGCCCCCAGCCTCGTCTGCTCCATACCCTACCAGCAAACCGGCTCCGAGCGCTTCATCCTCCGCTGGCTACCCAGTTCACACTCCATCATCCTCCACTGGCTACCCAGTTCATACTCCATCGTCATCTGCTGGCTACCCAGTTCACACTCCGTCTTCATCCGTCGGCTACCCAGTCAACACTCCCTCGTCATCCGTCGGCTACCCAGTCCACACTCCATCATCATCCGTCGGATACCCAGTCAACACTCCCTCGTCTTCCGTCGGCTACCCAGTCAACACTCCCTCGTCATCCGTCGGCTACCCAGTCAACACTCCATCATCATCCGTTGGATACCCAGTCAACACTCCATCATCATCCGTTGGATACCCAGTCAACACTCCATCATCATCCGTCGGCTACCCAGTCAACACTCCTACCCCTTCATCTTCCGCAAAGCCAACGCCTGCCCCCACAGGCTACGCCGCTGGCCACTACTAAGCGAAGCTGAGTCTCTTCATATTCAAAATTAACAAATTCGCGTATGATATGGGTTTTCTCTCGGCCTCCATGAACAGCAGGCATTGGTGTCTAATCTCAGCAAATACTCGCTGATGCTTTTCTCCAGAGGAGCGTTCACTCCTTGACCTTTGCATAGCCTTGGCGTTACCGGATCTGTAGATTGCATTTTACTTCTATTCTAATACTTTCCTTATGTATATACCTTGGTATAGAAAGATTTTCAACGATTTTCTGGTAGATATAGCAATGATATGGTATCCAACTTTTGTCACTCCTTACAATTCGCTTATCGTATGCGCATGGTGAAGTCTTCGACACCCATCATACAGCAATATAGGTGACTCCAATGCATTGATAAAACCTGGATCTGCAAGAGCTAAGACTGCAAAAATGCTTCTTGGCCCATTCATCAGCCTCTCACGGAGTTTTTCTGAGCAAATATTTCATGTGGCGACCAACCCTGCGCTAGGCTTACGCAGCCCAAAATCAATACATCCACCGATCCGTGTTCGGCTCCCTCGCCGTATTTGGCATTATTATCACTAGCACTATTCATGCTCTTGACATCAGCACTTGTCTCACCGCCATGACGCCATAATCGATGCGCAGTCGCTCGCCCACGTGCCTTGAAGAGGACGCATCGAAATTATGAGCCAAGGTGAAACATGACGCGCGTGCTGCCTATCCTGCCAACCTCTATTCTGTGACGAGTACCAGTAAATATGTGTCTATACAGATGGTCAGAATTACAAATAGTAAGTTGTGGTTGTTTTTGATCTCCAAAGGCCGCCGTAGCTGCTAGGGTGGCCTGGAGGACGTTGCCTCAACCGGGTATATACACGTATGGGAAGGAAACCCAATTTACTGACTCAAATCTCAATGTTTCTCTTCTTAGAGTTTACATCCACTACCAAAGTCCATTGCATATCTCCCACCCTGCGCCTTTCTCTGTCTTCCGTCAATGAACTTTACCGGTACATCAATTTCGGCATCTCTCAACCAGTCACCCATTCCTTTTGCGAAAGCATCCAGCCTGCTACTCCCACTCACTCCCCGCCCCAAAACTCCATAAACCACAAAATGCACCGCACAAATTTTCGGGAACTCTACTCTCTCTACATGGTACTTGTCGTCCCAGCTTCCTGCGAACAATTCCTTGAGTTTGTGGATCGTAAGATAAGACCGAAGCCAATCCCATGATTCTGTATAGAGAGGCGAGGAAGGTGGATAGGCAGAAGGTACTGCGGTGGGTATGAAGAAGCCGATATTTGCGTTCCCACCTTTGTCCCCCGAACGTGCGAGGACAACGTCACCGAGGCGCGCACGTGTTGTCGGTCCAAAGGAAGACAGTTCGAATGAATTTTGTGTTTCATAGCTTTGCCTCTTACTCAGATCTTCAAACCTTGGGGGTGGGGTTGTCCGAATCGTAGTGATCTGAGGGGTTTTCAAAGACTCTGTGGAGCCTAAAATGTTGACTGACGTCTTCAGCGATGACTGCGGGTAAATCGCAGGGTAATAAGAGATGTACGGTTTCGGAACTGCAGTACGGAAGTCGGCAGTGCTATGAAAACCTGAATAATGCTGCATACCGAATTCTCCGAGCAGGCTGGCCAAGCCCAAATTGATGTTTGGGTCACTAGCTTCGGCGAAGAGTCGACAGTATGTAGTACTCCGAAGTTGGCTTCTGGGATTTGGTTCAGGTATACCGATACGCTGAAACTCCAAAATATCGAATTTATCGTGGATACCAAGGCGTCTGAGTCCAAATCTGATCATGCGTTCCCAGAGATCGAACTTCTCGGCTGTACCGTAGCCTGTTGCATTGACAACCATCTCAGATACATAGCCTGCCTGATAGAATATGGCAAGCTTCGTCGTTGGTGGCGGTGGTGCGCCTTTGATACCCCATAATCGTACCCTAAATACATCATGAGTATCATGTTACATAGGTCTGGTAGACTTGGGCATGCATACCGGTTCTTTCCCTCCGTTTTAACTTGCACTCCGTCCAATATAGCCTTCACATCGCTGTTCAAGTATATGTTCCCTTGCAGCTCATACAGGAATTGACACTTTACAGTGTCCTCATTTACGAATCCTTTTTTCGCGTCATGTTTTGTAATCACGCAAGATCCATCTTTTTCCACCTCAGCGATACCGAAAGTGATATCGTACAAGTCGTCCAATGGGTATTCGTAGAAGCCTGCAAAATTAGAACCAGTTACATAACCAGAACACTCAATTAAATGGCCTGCAATAAGTGCTCCGGCAAGCTCATCATAATCCGTATCTTGCCATGAATGCCAGTACCATGCTGCTCCGATAACCTGGATAGGCGCTCGTTAGATACTTATTCTAAGTAAATTCGGTTATACATACCGGACTTGCATCAGCGACTCTTCCAGCAATAATGATATCTGCGCCCGCTTCGAGACCTTTGATGATCTCACGTGCGCCAAGATAGGCGTTTGCGCTGACAATAGGCTTGTCACTCTTCTCGAGCAAATCAAGCGCATGATCTGCGACTGTGACTTCGCTGTTATCACTATCAAGATGAGGCGGTAATCCTTTTTCGCGGATGTCCTTCATCTCTTCGAAGAGATTATCGCCAAGTACGTATGCTACTTTCAAATTATAACCTTTGCTCGTGATCTATCAGGGTATTCAGCACGCCTCACCTGATAATGCCACCGTATGAGGTTTACTTACAAGTTCCTGTACCTTCTCTGCTAGCCCTTTGGGATTGTGCGCACCTCCATTGACAATAACTTTGACGCGCTTCTCATTAAGAAGATCAATGGACTGCTCAATACCATCCCAAGCCGTTTGTTCCCATCCTGGATGATTGCCTGATGCATGTGCCTGTGCATTCTCCGCTATGTTGACTTCTGCTAAATAGTCGCCTGTGATGAAGTCTACGTCGCCTAGTTCAGCTTGATATCGCATGTGATATCCAGGATCCGCTATATGTGGATCAGTTATATCGATCTTGAGGAGAAAAGTTTCTGAGATCTTACCTTTGTAACCTGAACAATTCGCGATTCGAACTGGCCTCTTTCCTCTTTGTTCTGTCCATCTCGAACTGTAATCTGATAACGACATATTTCCGTGTCTTAGGCCAAGGTCATGAGCAGAAGTTTGTGAAAGATACGAAATCTAATAAATCAAATATGCGTTACAGTGTTGTCATGCATTGGTAACGAGTCTTCAATGTCTACTCATGCCTGCTGGACCCACTGCATTACGTTCAGCAGCTGCCGAACTCTCGGCAAAAGCATTTCCGCGTCTAAATATTATCCCACCTCGATCAAATGTCTTAGCCCGTTTGTTGTGGAACGTTGTGTCACGGACAAAGTGCGGGGATTGCTTACTTTTGATTGGCTGAATGTTCAAGTCGATTCTCGCGACTCGACCGAGGAGCCGAACGAGTAATGCCAGCGCCACTTGACTACCAAATGTGGAGCGCAAATGTTCACATGAATCATCTGGTCGGTAATAAAATGAAGCCGTTCTAACAGCCGTGCGTTGCGATTTGCTTAGCATCAGTGTCTAATAGCCGAGACTGTCTTGTCTATTTCCTGAATTCGATTATAGGGTGCTTAATTGAAGCCGTTTCTCGCCTTGCAATTAATCAGACACCCCATACCCAAGCGCAAAAGCTTCAAAGTTGTCACATTCAAAGGAAGTGATCAAAATGGCGACCAACGGTACGAATGGCCATGCAGAGAGCATGAATGGTATGAATGGCAAGACGACATCCTACTCAATTCCCATGCAAACACAACAGATCTTCGAAGATGGCATCCTTAAAAACCCACTCATTGCATCAACACTGCCGAAAGAGATCGAAGCAACCGCAAAATGTGTTCGTTTCGAAGGGAGTGATCAGCCCAGTATTCCGATCAACTGGCGGTTTGCCGAAAGCATTTCCGCTCTGAAAGGCCTGGAGGCTGCTATGATCAATGTCCTTTTGAAGAAGAAGTACCAAATAGAACCGCAGGAAGCCGTCATCAACACGTAAGTACATATTCCTTCACGCAAAGTTGATCACACTAAATAATTGGAAGTGATCATGCCCAACTGTTCTTTATGTCCATCCTGCTTAACAATATCGATCCAGAAGGGGAGAATATTGGTTTCGCTTCTGCAGACTTATCAAAGAACAAGGCAGCTTATGAAAAGTATTTCAAAAACTGTGACTTGCACAATGGCAGTGGTAGTGTCTACCGTACATCTGCTACAAACATCTACCGTTGCAAAGATGGCCGATACTTCCATCTTCACGGCTCAATGAACCCTGAACCCACGCAAGACAGCATCGGACTACCTCACAACCAAGACTTCAGCTCCCACGAGGACTCATGGGTCCCATATGAACAAAAGCTTGCGCAAATTGATTCCACAGAGATGCAGCGACTGGCCTCGGACGTGTACAAGCAGGCTGGAACCATTTGCTGGACTACCGACGAGTTCAACAACAGTGAACACGGCAAGGCGAATGCCCACATCGGCCTTTACGAAATCCATGATGTGAAGAACAACAAGCAGCCAGCATGCTGGTGGCCTGACTCCGGCGAGACTTCTGCACAGCGACCGCTCGCTGGGCTCAAGATCGTGGATTTGACACGAGTCATTGCAGCACCTGCCGTTACGCGCGGGTTGGCCGAGCTTGGGGCGAGCGTGATGCGAGTGACGGCTGAACATATTACTGATATGTCGTCGTTGCATCTTGATCTCAGCTGGGGTAAATGGAATGCTCATCTCGATTTTCGAAAAGAAGAGGACCGAGAGAAGCTGCGCGCGCTGGTTCGAGAAGCAGACGTGGTGGTACAAGGTTATCGACCCGGCGTGCTCGACAAGTATGGATTCTCCTTAGATGGGCTACTTGAGCTCACCAAGGATCGCGAGCGGGGTCTAATTGTGGTGCGTGAAAACTGCTATGGTTGGAACGGACCCTGGTCGTATCGTAGCGGATGGCAGCAGATCTCCGATGCATGCTGCGGCGTCTCTACTGAGTTCGGCCGAGCCATGGGTAACGATGAAGCGGTCACTCCAGTCTTTCCAAACAGTGACTTCTGCACCGGCACTGCTGGTGTCGTTGCAGTATTGAATGCAATATTACGCCGCGGCGCTGAGGGCGGCTCATATAAAGTCGATGTACGTTCTACACATCAGTTCTGGAGACTGAATCTAACTCTCACAGATCGCACTCAACTACTATTCCCAGTGGCTTGTGAATAGTGTTGGTGTGTACCCGCGCAATGTTTGGGAGGATGTCTGGACACGCAACGGCAGACAAGTCTTCCGTCATCATCACAACATGGGGTACACGCTGCCTCGCTTCCTGCAGATGCTGAAGACCAACTCAGCCAAAATTTTGTTCAACCCAGAGTTTTTCGAAATTAGACACTCTGGTGCGATCGCACAAGACGTGAAATGCATCAAACCGATAATCCGCTACCCGAGCGGTAAGGTGCAGTTGAAGTTCAACGTCGGAACAAGGGGGAACGGAGTGGACCAGCCGAGATGGCCGGAGAATTTGATGACGGAAGTGGTAGCGTAAATCAGTAAGCAATACTGCGAATGGAACAACAATCTGTGACTGTTTACTATGACTGTTTCCATACATGACGGGCATTCACGCGTCGTGATATTCATTGAAGATCCAATGTGAGATGGAAGGGAGACTGCAAATCGCGCTAAAATATCCGTGCATGACACGTCCCCGCGCTCTCACGTGCATGGATAGTCGGCGTGAAATGGAAACTCATTTGTTCAACGCGATACGAGACACGAGGTGCTGCTAATCTTGGTCTATGATGACTCATAGTCTGAAGCTTACTTTGACCGTAACGGAAAGGCTGAAGAGAATGAGCATATATAATCAGAAGAGGATGATTTTGCTTCTCTTGAGTCATCAAGGCAACTGTAGTCTCCAAGCTGATCGACATTCACTGAGTTCTCGAGCAGAGGAACATAGAAGGCTACATCCTCAGAAACATGGATCCAAACCCAATCATTGAAACTTCGCGTCTTCTCCTCGTGCGTCTAACGGATACATCCGAAGGGTCTCAACACGTTCAATGGTTCCACGAGAATTGGTCAGATGATGCAGCAACTGCATGGAGGTAAGTATCCCATTGCCTCTTCCCTTTCCTCTATCCCTGCGCATTTCTTTGCCAAACCGTCTCCATACATAGTCGCTAAGTGAGACAGTCTCCATGGCAAGTGTCACACGCTGGCCGAGTCCCGGCTCTGGATGCTCGAACATAAGACGAAGTACGACAATATATTCTACTCCGTCTTCTCCAAGTCTTCTCCAAGTAAAGCGACGGAAAACGATCCAGGAGAGCACGTTGGCAGTGTGAGCCTACGACGTCAACTAGGCGGGCCAGTTCTGCCGCCACCAAGCCTGGATACCAACGGCGTCTCGAAATCGATTAATCTCCGCGTAATAGGCTACGCATTCTTCAAGCAGCACTGGGGCAAGGGGTACGCAACGGAAGCTGGAAGGGCACTTGTTGAAGCATACACCAATTCAGTAGCAGAAGAGATGGCCAAGGGTGAGGAATTGTTTTATTTGGAGGCTGGTGTAGATGAAGCTAATCCTGGGAGTCAAAGCGTGCTGCAAAAGATTGGATTTCGGAAGGTGGGGTGGAAAGAAGAGACAGAGCCAGTGTTTCTGGCTGGGAAGTGGAGGGATCCTGGGTATTGGATCTACGGTATGTATTTGTGATTTCGGGCCTCAAGAACAAGTGATTTGAAACGGGATGTACGAATATGCACATGTCTTAGCCGTAACAGTCGTGTACCACGAGCAAAAATGACTTCTCCCTCGACTGCTACCTCGTACTACTCCAAGATTCTGCTTTCTCCATTGGCCATGTCTTGGAAATGCACATCCTCAAACTCGTCTCCGTATCCATGGACATCTGCATTTCCATCACCCATGTCCGCTTTCGCATCCTCAAGTGCATCTTCCAGGGTCCATATCTTTCTCCTCAGAAACCATGATATAACTCCTCCGCCCTTCTTCACCTCATCGTGTGTTGCGACCCAGTACTTTGCTTTCAGAACCCTCTGCGACAACACGCCATTCTTCGCGCCAAGATTGAGCTGTTGCGCTGCGGATATCGAGACATCGTGAAGGCCGTGGAGGAACGCCAGAGTATGCAAGGGTGGATCGGCGTTTGCAATCGGCGTAAGCGCGGTATGCGGTATGCCATGTGGTGTGTATAGTACGCATTCTGCAGCATCTGCACTTGTGCTCGAGGAAAACTCCATGCCATCGCCATTAATGGACAGGGATGAGCGTTTCTTGGGTGTTGTGTTGGGGAGAAAGGGGTGTGTCGCGAAGGTTATGAGGAGGGCCGAGTGGTAGTAAAGCGAGTCGCCGGAGGCTGTGAGGCGAGATATGCTGAGCCAGGAAGGAAGAGGAGAGAGCGAATAATCGTGCCAGTCGGCGTTGTCGACGAAGGTGGGCGTTGTGACCACTGTCCGGAAGTGGTTCCACGAAGAGATGAGGTTGGCTGCTTGCTGCGAACTGTCAGCTACATCGCCTCAGCATGGGCTTCGATGATTCCCACCTCCGTCGCAAAGATAGGTACATCCTTGTGCACCTCCAAGAGCGTGTTCTTGTGACAATGATCTGTGAACTCGTGGCTCACCGCCACAACGTCCACAAACGACTCCTCATTCAGGACTTCATTTCTCTTTCCCTTGCCCAACCTTAGCCCTCCAGCAAGAATCTCTACTTGTCTCGCCAGCTCTTCCACCTCGCCAACGCTTTTTACAGCGCTTTCCGTTGCGTGCCATTGCTGCGAGAACCAGCGCGCAACATCTGATTGCCCGCCCACAAACCACGGATCAATTAAGACATTGTAGTATATCCTGCTACCATGCTTTACTGCATTTGCGGGTCGCGGAATCTGTAACAGCCACGAGGTGTCGGCGTTTAGGTGGTGCAAGATTGGGCGACGCGTGGCAAACGCTTTCACCACGGCATCACGAATCTCAAGATTCAACTGTGCTGATGGCGCGTCCATTCTTGCGCCTAGAGCTGGGCGTCAGGGAGGCATGCTTGCACTGAATCAAGGTAGAGTGAGAGATGGGCAAACGTGTGTGCATGGCGCTAGTAGGAGGCTGGGGAAGGTCGATGGACAAAATGATGCAGGGGGTCCGAAAAGCCACAGCCGTCGAGGTGGGGACGGTATATCAACCTTGTACTAAAAGTGAACAACCACAACCATCGGGAAACAACAGCTTGAGTATACCCAACAATTTGCACCCTGCTGAACATGACTCGGCAGCTGCTGCTACTCTGCGCTACACGGTCCCGGTCAGGCTATTGACAGCTTCGGGATCGACAACCGTCTTGATAAGCCCCCGCGTAACGCGATACCATCACCCCAGCACCGCGTTCCTTACGGGCTTAGTCCGATGCTGCTGACCGCCTTACCGGGTATTTAGGTGTGCCAAGGCAACCATGAGAATTATTGAAAAATAGTGAATGTAACGGCATGTAAGGGACTGAGGGACACATGGTGTGGTGAGCGACCGAGACTATTTCTGTACAAAAAGTCATCTGGAGAACTGGTTCTAGCTGGCCACCGTGCGAGTATAGATTGCACGAGTCTGACGATATATTGAGCCTGATTACATGACAACAGCCGCAACAGCTATTACAATTTCTTCTAATCCATCATTATCAGCTTCCACTGTCTTCTTCTCCCAACTGCCATCATAAAACACCATGAAGGCTGTCCTCTCCTCCCTTACACTCCTGGCAGCCAGTGTCAGTGCTAGCGTCGTCTTTAGCCTGTCCACTGAGCCCAACGGTCAAGGCATCCGCAAGTCCTGGGTTGTAGACCGCTGGAAGTGCCACAACCTCGCTGAAGACGGCATCGACAACCAGGCTTCATGGGCTTTCGTTGATGCAGGACTAGCTAACGGGTGTGAGCTTTACGAGTAAATGATACCTTGGTCAGCAACACACGCAATACATACTAACGGACATGCAGGGACGCCGACTGCAAGGGAAGGAGCCTTTATGTAAAGAAGAACAATTCCAATGTCTTGGGGCCTGGGCCTGTCAATCTAACAGACTATGATTTCGACAAGATCGCGAGTTCATTCACTTGTCTTTGAGCACAGGGATGAAAGCACGGTGCGGCGCGTGGTTGACAATTGGGAGTTTTTGAAAGCGTCTCTATCCACTCGATACGGCCAATGCATTAAACCTTTAGTATTTTACACAAAACAAAGTCCTGCCTGTTGCTATCCCTACTCTCAGTGTGTGTTGCCGAACAGGTCAAAGAAGCAGCCATCCAGTAAACACCATGCTATGCCGTGTAATGTAATCCGGGAAGCCTGAACACCGAAAATCCGCAATATAGTATAGTAAAACAAACACGCCAACTTGATGGGAACGTAGCTACAGGCAGGGGCACGTAAACAAGGTGGGCAGACATGTAATCTTGGAGGAAGGGGCCGCAAGCGACATGCTTGTGTCGTCGATGAAGTGCAATAAGCTCGACGATGATCTCGCATCGAGTGTGATATAAAAAGGTGAAGGAGGAAAAAAGTTCTGATGATGCTGCCTATTTTGAAGGCAAGGACTCGTTGTACTTGGTTGCGAACTCCTCGGCAATTTCAGGGGTCTTTACCGCGTAAAGCACCTGCTGAAGACCACCTTCTTTTGCAGGTTTGGTGGCCATGACCATCTTTTTGCTGCTACCAGTAACAGTAGCTTGCAGTGCTGGCAACAGTCGGTAATCTAGAGGAGTAGCACCACTGGAAAGGCGTATCCTAATAAAGCACTTTGCCGTTACTTTATCTTTAAGAATCCACAGTGGGCCTTTGGCGAGGTTTGCCCACGTCTTCGTGCCATCGCCTTTGTCGACTTGGTGCTTCGCGAGGACCACCTCAGTATGAAAGACGATGTCGTTCGTGTTGGTCTCCTCTTCAGTGAGTTGCGAAAAATCGATTTGTGCCTGCTTGCCGCCATCTTCCTCGTCTTCAGCTGCAGAGGCAGCGCTGTTATCAGCTTCGGATAAAGGTGTACCTGCACGTGAGGAGAATACAGAGGAGGTCACTGAAGGGGCGCCAGAAAAGCCTGCGTTCGGCGCAAGTAGCGATGAACCGCTAGTCGATGACCCGAAGTTGAAGAGCGATGTAGGTGGCGGTTTCGCGGGTGTGGTCGAGAAATCAGCCGCTGATGGGGTGGCAGGCTGCCATTGGAATGTCGGAACACTCTTCTTCTCCGTAGCTGGAGCGTCTCCAAACTTAATCGGTGTTCCAGGCTTGAAAGTTTGGTCACCGGCAAACCCATCTGCCTTGGGAGTAGTCGCGCCCGATCCAGCAGCTCCAAAGTCAAAATACTGGAAAGGCTTGTTTGTAGGGGTCCGTGTGCCGTTTGTCTGTCCGAAGATGGAGCCGCTGTTGCTGTTCTCCTTCTCAGACTCGGCCCCGTCGTCATCGGCCCGAGTCATCCTTGAAAGGAGGCTGCCCTTTGATCCTGTCTCTTGTTTTTTGCGCCTCATGGCCTCTTCCAGGGTGTCGTCGGACTCAGGATCTGACTCGCCAATCTTGCGCTTCGGAGGGGTCGTCGGTTCTACAGAGCCGATGGGCTGGTTGTTCTGGAGATTTCCTGCGGCTTCCTCGTCATCATCGTCATCGGATTCATCTTGATTGTTTGATGATGGTCCTGACGACAGATGCCCGAAGATATTTGATGAAGGTGTCTGTACATTGCTGGGTGCATCAAACACTGAGTGACCACCTGTGGACAGCGCAGGGCTTCCGACTCGTGAGTTGAAAAGCCCTGGGGTTGAAGCCCCACTTGCTGGCTTCGTAAGACTAGCAAAAGGATTCGAGGGAGGCGAAGTGCTACCAGCAGACTTGGTAGAAGTAGCAGCACTGAATGTCGGCGCTGCTGCAACATGCTTCCTCTCCGCGGCAAGCCGCTCAGCCTCTGTTTTGTCATATCGAGCGGACCACTCCTCTTCAGTTTCATCATCCGAATCATAATCTTCTGCCATCACTTTGGCCTTGCGTTCCGCTGCAAGCTCCTCGTAAGTCTTCGCTGTCTTGGAGAACTGACTGAAGAACCCTCCGCCGCCACTTCCACTTGTCGATCCACTGCCGAAGTTTGGTTTGAATCCCGTCGAGGTCGACGTGGTCTGTGAACCACCGACACCATTGGACGCCGTGAACGATGGGGTGAAGCCTGTGGCCGACGCAGCAGGTTTTGCAGTTTCTGGATGAGATTTCTCAGTCGGTTTGGGAGAAAAGAGACTCGAGGCTGCCGTGGGCGTTGACGGCTTATCACTGATCGCTTTCGCAAACATATTCGATGTAGACGTCGCCGGCGGATTCAATCTCGGTGTGGGGGCAGATAGTTGCGGCGTTGGTGTGGAAGGTACGTCGCCCGCACGCGCTCGCTTGGAAGGAGACGGGTCACGTTCTTCTGGACTTTCGTCATTCACCTTGCGCTTTGTGGACAAGGTCGATTCATTGCCAGTGATCCCTTTGGCAGCTGCGCGCTGCTTTTTGGCGTTATCAATCTTCGTCTTGATCTCAATGGTGTGCTGGTAGTGCCAAAGTGAAACACTTGACCAATCTGCCGTCAAAGGAAGGCTAATCAGTTGCTGTCGGTACCTCTCATTCAAAGCCTGGAGTTGAGCTGTCAAATCTGAGATGTGCTTATACAAGCCATCGATACCAGAGTGACTCGCAGCGCTTGGAATAGCCCATTCTTTGGGAACATGGACTTTGGGGACCTTCGGTAGCTCATGCCCTTTGGATGCCCCGATCGAAGGAGTCGCAGTCCCTGTGAGGTTTGGCATTGGTGATTCTGACGCGGTGGGGGTTGATTCTTTCGCCGTACTGAACAGGCTTGGGCGCTCTGTTGAAGGTGTGCCAAGATTAGAGAATGGGTTGGGCGCCTCCTTGGGGGTGGCTTGCTGTGAAGTAGCACTCTTCGCCTCAATCGAAGAGGACACAGGTGGTGTGGAGGAGAAGGTCGATTGAGGCTTGAAGAGATTACCAGAGTTATGCTTCTCAGGCTGGAAAGTCTGAGAGAATATGCCTGAGCTAGTCTTAGGCTGGGCAGCACTGAAAAGTCCACCTTGGGGTTTCTCAGATTCAGTCGTCTTCGCGGGCTGCGGTGTGCTAAAGCCGTTGAACAAACTCGATTTCGGTGCCTCGGGGGCTTTCAATGTTGCCGCACTAGGGGTCCTCTCCGCGCCAGCAGAAACCGCGTCCTTGTTTTGAGTTGACCCAAAAAGGCTGAAGCCGGCTGTGGTGGATGCTGGGGTCGTAGCCGGAGTGCTGCTAGGCTTCGCTAGGGAGGCAAATAAATTGGGCTTGGGAGTGTCGGCAGGCTTTTGGCTGCTGAAGAGGTTGTTCGAGGTGGCCGGAGCCTGCTCTTGCGCCTGAGGAGTCTGTGGTGACGTGCTGAACAGTGACGATGTTGTGCTCGGCGCGGACGGAAGCTTTGCGAAGGGGTTTGTGGGAGGTGCAGTGGCAGGAGTGCCAGCGCTCTGAGCGGGAGAGGCAGAAGTCCCGAAGAAGTTTGTGGAGGGCGTCGGAGTGTCTTTCTTTTGGGCGGTTGAGCCGAAACTGAACAGATTCGTTGCAGGCGCCGTCGCTGTAGCGGTCTCTGCGGCCTGCGCGCTTGTACCAAGGCCACCGAATAAGCTGTTCTTGGGTGTAGCGGTCTCTGTAGCGCCCTCATTCTTTTGCGAAGTGGCGCCAAACCCGCTGAACAAGTTGTTTTGTGCCGGTGCCGGTGCCTGTGTTGGAGTGCCAAATCCACTAAACAGATTGGTCGTCGCTGGAGTGCTCGCACTATTGTGTGCAGACGAGCTGGCGGCGCCAAAGGTGAAGGGCTGAGACGCTGGCGCAGGGGTGGTTGCAGAGTTCGGCGCTGAGGAGTTGGTAGTCCCAAACATGCTGGTCTGAGATGCGCTGCTCGTGCCGAACATGCCACCTGATGATGCGCCGGTGGTGGTGGTGTTGGTGGTGTTCTGTGCAAGGCCGCCAAATAGATTGCTCGCCGGCTGCGCGCCGAAGCCACCAAAGGCCGGTGTAGAGGTGGTGCCGTTCATCGTGGGCGCCGGGTTCTGCGAAGCGAAGGGATTGCTACTGCCTGCAGTGAAGTTGAATGCTGTAGACGGGGGTTGGGGGTTGAAGGCAGCGCTCTGGTTGCTGCTGGCACCGAAGGCAGGAAATGAAGCGCTGGTGAAGGTGTTGCTCGGAGCAGAGGATTGCGCGGGAGGGAAGCTGCTGGTCGCACCGCCACCAAACGCACTATTGGCGCCGAAATTGAAGTTGGTCCCGCCGTTGGTGGTGGGATTGGGCGTCGAGGCAGCGAAGTTGAAGCCGGACTGCTGTGGTGCACCAAAGTTGGCGCTCTGCGATGAGACCTGTGTGCGCGCATTAGCCGTTTGCTGTTCCTGCCTGTAGCGTATCTCGCGCCGGCCCGTGACACTATATCGGTTTGCCGACATGCTAAGGCTGGCGAGTGAAAAGGTTGCCGTCGAGGGTGAAAGGGCGCGGGCGGAGGACTCACGGAAGCGGCGCCTGTTGGCCGTCGAACTTTGGCCGTCTTGATTCTGGGGGGGGGACAAACGGTCAGCAAACGAGTGAAGGCCAGTGTGCGCTGTGGCGGGGCGGGATTGGCCAGCACACCGTCATGGTGAAGGGGGCACTTACTTTCGCGTCGCCAACTGAGCAGCCGTGGCCCGCTGGGGCTGCTCAGCATCCTCGCGCTCCTCGTAGGGGCTTTCAGGCCTGCCCTGACCAAAGATTCCTCCGCGTTTCGACATTCTGGCCACGTGATGGTTGAAGTCGACGTGGTTGGCATGCGCGGTGTGGATGGCTCTGGGTTACGAATTTGTTGTGAGGCTAAAGCGCCGGGCTTTGACTTCAGCCAGGTGCGACCGTGCACCCACGTCAAGGAGCCTTAGTCATCTGAAGTCATGGCAACCACCAGCATTTGGTATAGTCCAACCAAGCATCGTCCAAACTACAGGACAGGACTCGCTCAATCCAGCGCCCTCGTTACTAGCTGTCCCTCATGTCTTGCTTTTACATTGCTCGTTTACAAGCAAAGCTGTCGCGACCTGTTCATAGCAATACAAAGCCAAGGCACCAGTCCACCACAGGGCAATGGCTGCCTCACATACCGGCATGCAGTGATGCTCACGATCAATCCCATACCGTAGTACATCACGGCGAGTAGTCGAATTGGGTCATACATAATTAGGTCAATCGTTCGTCTGTGCATTGATTTGTAGATTCGCCGTCATGCAGGTGATATAGCGTGGTACGTGGAGTCAAGCTGGCGTTGGCGTAACCTGGGGTATACTAGAACCACGTGGGGTACGAGATTCCCCTCCCCAGCGGTTCCAGGCCCCTCGTCCTGGGCCAGAGGAACCTTGTATGCAAGTCAGAGATACCTTCACATGCCCGTGTTGCGCAGCCCCGGCCAAATCATTTACCGCCTGCGGCCAAGTGCGCCTTGAGACTACCTGGAGAGGCAGCGCAGTGTCGAGTGTCTGGCCTGCGGCACAGCTGCGCCCGAGCAGCGACAAACGAAAGAGGGGAGAGTGGATGCGCTGAAACAGACGGGATGGCCCAAATACATTGCTCACCAAACTTGCGACGCGGTGTTTTGCTCCAGGCGGACTCGCTGACGAGTCGGCATGGAGACATTGGGTCACGCCCCACGAGAGGCGGGCAGCTCCTCTACGCGGCGCAGATGGCTGGGCCTTGGGGGGGAGCCGCACCTGGGGCCCTGGCCTCTCACAGAGCACCATTTCATGAATCTTGCCAGTGTGCATCGCTTTGGACCGCAGCACTGCGAGCTGCTGTGCCACTGCTTGCGTGGAGCTGCGATGCTCGCTCGTCGCCCCCGAGTGCACAGCGAGTGTGTCTTGCCGTGACTGCGGATGGTGTGGTCCAAGGGCCAGCGGCACGCAATACAAGCGCTCCATGGCTCTGCCGGCCTAGTCCACCCACTCGTATTGTTGCCCTCGTCTACATCTTGGAGCTTATCTTGTTCCAAATACATGGACGGCGACTCCGCTCCTAGCTCCCCTCACCTGCTGCAGGCCATATTTCAAGCACCTCGCCCGCACACGACCTCCTCCTCAGCCTGACGCCGGTTGCTTTTTTCCCTGTTTACTGCTTGGACTTCACCCCGGATCAGCGCTGGCGGCCCGCTTGACCACTTGTTTCGTCACCATCGCTGGGGCTTGTCTGGACGCCGCGGAACGACCGGGACGATCATGTTGGCTTGGTGATGCCTGTACCACCACCGCGCTCGGCCGTTATTTACACCTGACATGCCGACCTGTGTTACGACCTCGCCAGATGTGAGTTGCAAACGCGCAGTCTCGTCAACATGTCCAAGCAAAAAATCGCGGGCCGCCTTCACAAGAGAGGCCGCTCAGCCTCATCCACGACCAGTCCGCTCAGCCCCGTAGAGGACGGCATTGCCTACACATACAACTATTCCGAAACCCCCAAAGTCACCTACGAAGAGTCCTGGACCGAACCACAACGCCCCATGCCGGCCGCAAATTCCTCCAACGCGCTCAAGATCAAGCCATATTTGCGCAAGCTGTCGTCCAAGGACAACAACGGCCTGGATCTCTCGCGCCCTGCTGCGGAAAATGACCTCCCAGGCCTGGGCATCTCGGAATACGGCAGCTATTCCCGCTCAATATCAGACGTCAACTTTACTCCCGTCAATGGCCGCCACCGTCACAACCGCTCTACCTCAAACACCTCCCAATTCTCTACATCATCCGGCCTGCAGCGACCGACGCCGTTACCCTCGATCCGCCAGACCCCGCAGCCCTACACCCCGCCGATTTCAAAGTCATCCCCGCCCTCAGTGCTAGGCAGCGAGCATGAGGGCGATGATATCATGTCCGACGACGAGTTTCGCCTGCGACAGAACGCGTTTGACCCGTCACGCAGATCCGGTTCGCTCTCCTCCGTTCCAGGAGTATCCCTACGCATCCACACCAACAATTCCGCCACTCGGCTCGCCGGCAGCTACTCGCAATCCTCAGTCTCTCTGACCTCACCGGTCGCCCAGGCGCGATCAAGAGGCGACACCCTCAAGTCCATCGACACCACAACCTCACCCAGCTCCAGGACTTCATTTGACCAGACATACCGCTTCATTCGCGGTGGACGGGACTCGCCGGTTGATGCTGCCTCGAGGGCCGCTTCAATCCGCGCTGCACGGCTGAAGTTTGAGGAAGATGAGCGGGCAAAGGAGCGCAAGTACGAGAAGGAGGCAACCAAACAGCAGGAGCGCGACTTTCGCAAACAATTAAGGAAAGAGGACCATCAGGCGCGCAAGTCTGAGACGCTCGACAGGAACGAGTACAAGCGCTCGCGCAGCATATCAGACACCCAGAACGAAAAGGCACCAAGACCTTCGGTAGGCGGGCGCCAATACTCAGACCACCGCCAGGCCCACTCCAACTCGCTCCCCAAGTATGTGACCACGGTCGATCCAGAGAAGCAGAGTGGCGCAATCCCAAAGGTTACCAAGAGCCGCGCCGCGAAAGGACGGTGGCTGAGGTTCGTGACCTGGTTCAAGACGAGGTTGCTACGCATGTCGGGAGGCTAGCTCACCGAACCTGAGTGGCCTGGTCTTACACACAGCCACATAGACCTGCGTATCTCCACCATTCCCTACTGTCAGATTCTCGGCCTTACTTCCCTGACACTTCCACCAAATACTCTTTTATGACTTATATTCGTTATTTGTTTTCTAGCATGGCGTTCGCGGTCTACGATTACGGCTGCTCATGAATCATGTCTTTCTAGTATTTATGCTGCATGCATCGCGGGCATCTTTGGGACTTCTGGCATTGGGCTGGCAGGCGCATTCGGAGGGTTTGATTTGGCAACCCCACCTCTACATGGCTATCACCGGGGTGTTTTATTTTGCACGTTTGTTGGCTAGCACTGCGATTGCAGGTAAGACTGGATTTTGGGCTTGAGATTTGTTTTTTCCGGATTTCGCTCTGGCATAAAGCCATTGAGCACTGCAAAATGCACATTGTTAACTTCTCCACATATGTTCGCCAATGCATGTCTGGCGTGATGTCCTCGTATGCGCTTGATCGTTGAGAAGATGCCCTCTGTCCGAGACCACCGTCCATCAGAAGGTCGCATGCCATGGGCTGCGTAAGCCTTTGCTTTTGGACCCAGCTACCTTTTCTAGAAGAACGTGCATAGCGTTTAATGCACTAGCAGCTTGTTGATTGCTGTTTAGTGGTCGCGAGGTGTTACTACATATGCCACGAGGTAGCTTGACCGGCAACCCTGTGTCGGACTTCCGCGTCGAGACTGTCTGCCAAGACCATTGCAACATCGCCATCCGAGCTTAAGAAACTACAAATGTCTTCCCCGCATCTGCTACTGTTGTAACCGCTCGCGATGAATTACACTTTTTTATAAATACAATGTCGTTACGGAGCTTGCCGCGAGGCCCCATAGCTCTGAGGAGCTGTAGACGTACCCCAATATGGAGCGTATACAAAGGTGGTGCGGGTGTGGGACGGACAATACAAAGACGATGGGCGAGTGAGGACAAGTTGGGCGGAGATAAAGAGAGGCCGTTCTATCTGCAGTTGAATGAAAGTATCTACGAGCGTGTGCAGAAGGAAAAGGCAGAGCAGATCAAGATTCAGTCTTTGCAGCAACGGACAGCGCGAGGGCAGTTTTTTGCGACAATCTTTGGTACGGTAGAACCTGCGACCCCAGCTACATGCTAAACCTCAATTCCCGCCCGTGTATATTGACAGGACACAGCATGCCTTCTCACGGCCAGCATTGGCTACTATTGGGGCCAAATGCTTCCCCCCAAACCAGACACCAATTCGACTGCCCCCCTCCAAGCGTTCACGCCCCCCAAGCACAACATTTCTGAAGCAAATATGGAAGCTGCATGGACAGACTTCCGCGACATCGTCGGCAAGGAAAACATCACGCTCGAGAGGTCAGAGCTCGAGTCGCATAGCGGATCCTCATGGTCATCGCATCCCGCTGAGCCCGGCGATGTACCTTTCTGCGTCGTAAAACCAGGGAACACGCAAGAGGTCAGCGCAATCATGAAGATCTGCCATGAGCGCAAGATCCCAGTCACTCCGTACAGTGGAGGCACAAGTCTTGAGGGTCATTTTGCTGCCACAAAAGGAGGGATCTGCATTGACTTTAGTCGCATGGATAAGATTCTGAAGCTGCACAAGGAAGATTTGGACGTCGTTGTGCAGCCTGCAGTGGGGTGGGAACTTCTCAACGAGGAGCTCGCCAAGGACAACTTGTTCTTCCCTCCCGACCCTGGGCCAGGCGCTATGATTGGGGGCATGGTCGGCACCGGCTGCTCTGGCACGAATGCATACCGATATGGCACAATGAAGGACTGGGTGCTGTCGCTAACGGTTGTACTGGCTGACGGGACTATCATTAAGACACGACAACGGCCACGCAAATCCTCTGCCGGATACGATCTTACGCGCATGTTTATCGGCAGCGAAGGAACTCTTGGTCTTGTTACTGAGGCTACACTCAAGGTTACTGTCAAACCCCAACACACAAGCGTAGCCGTATGTGCCTTCCCCTCCATTCGCACAGCAGCAGACTGCGTCTTCAAGGTCGTTGGCGCCGGCGTTCCCATCGCCGCCATTGAGATCCTTGATGATGTGCAAATGATGTGCATCAACGACGCTGGCCAGACAAACAAGACATGGAAGAACGCGCCGACGCTCTTCTTCAAATTCGCCGGCACGCCAAGCTCCGTCAAAGAGCAGATTAGCCAAGTCCAAACACTAGCGAAGAAGTCCGGCTCAGTAAGCTTTGAGTTTGCACAGTCAGAAGAGGAGAAAGAGGATCTGTGGCAGGCCAGGAAAGAAGCATTGTGGTCAGTCATGGCAAAGAGCGAGGGTAATGACGATATGGCCGTCTGGACGACAGATGTCGCAGTCCCCATTTCAAACCTACCCCAAATCATTGAGGAAACAAAGGAGAATATCAGGAAAAGTGGCCTACTGGGCAGTATCGTAGGTCATGTCGGCGACGGAAATTTCCATTGTAAGTCGATCCGTTCGTGCGCCAGTTTACCCCCACAAACTAACACCTCATCCCTAGCCATCATCCTCTACAACCGCAACACCGACTTTAAGAAGGCCGAACACCTGGTCCACGAGATGGTCAAACGAGCAATTGAGCTCGAAGGCACAGCGACGGGCGAGCATGGTGTAGGACTCGTCAAGAGGGATTACCTGCCGCACGAGTTGGGTACAACTACAGTTGATGCGATGAGGCAGCTCAAAAAAGCGTTTGATCCTCTGTGTCTACTGAACTGTGATAAGATTGTTCGCGCGAGTGCGCCGAAAGCCGGCGAGGTAGGGGAGTGGTAGCAATGTGGCCGTGAGGTTTGTATACTATATAGATGCCCTTTTGGTACAGGCATTGAACGGTTCTATGGTACATATAGGAAGACCTGGCAGGTTCGCATTGCGAGACAATATATAGCCGAATTCTTTGTGCAATGACGAAGTGCTTCAACTCATGACGTCCTCGGCTAGCCGGCAACCATCGTTTCTTGTGCTTAGTCTCGTTGCACAGCCACAACCACACCTTGCCTCCCAAGGACGTACACAGCGCTTGTACCAATTCCAGGGCTTTATTTGCTACTTGATCTCTATCTGCCCATAGCTGCGTCTCACTTTGACTTTAAAAGCACAATCATCAGCGAGAGACAATCATTTAACAAAACGAAACACACAACCACTTGTCGCATCAGTTGTAATGTTCAAGAAGCTAAAAGAAAAGATCAAGGGAGAGGAGAGCCACACGGGTTCGTCACATAGATCCAACCAACATCAATCACAGCCAAGCAACCCGTACCATGGTGCTCAGCAACAGCAGCATAATGTCGCGCCCACAGAGAAGTATCAAGTCCCTCCAGGACGCCCACTAGCCTATGACTCTTCAAAGCCAGAGTACGAGCCTCCACCCAACCCACCGCCAGGGCATACATCGTCAAGGTACGCACCACCACCTGGCCCTCCGCCTTCGCACTTTCCTCAGCAACCGCCACCAAGCTGGGATCCTCCTCCTTACCATGACTGGACAGTGATTCCAGATACAGCTCTACTACCCCCTCCACCGTCGATCGGATACGACAGCTCACCTACCGCTAATGCAACAGCTGAAGATGGTGACCGAGCATTGGCGTGGACCAATGCGAACCCTCTCTGGCCACCGCAGAACATCGCCCCTACCACCCATGCTGCTATTCAAAACGGTCAACTCGCACTGCTAAAGGCACCAAGCTACACTGGCGACTTACTTCCGCAACCCCAAGCAGGGCACTGGCGCTGTCGTACACACGCCAATTGCAAAGACTCATCTATCCTCACCAACCTACCCATGTACTCCGTGTTCTGGGACTCTCCGCTCGCCACCCAACGACAAAAGACTATATATTTCGAGCTCAAAGTCACTGGCATCGGCCGCGGCGGCTCCTCACTTGAAGAAGCCGACGCTGGTATCGCAATTGGCTTCGTTGCGCCACCGTACCCCACCTTTCGTCTTCCAGGCTGGGAGCGTGCCAGTCTCGGTGTGCACGGCGATGATGGGCGCAAGTACGTCAACGATCCTTGGGGTGGTATTGATTTCGCCACTGCTTTCAAGCCTGGTGAGACGGTGGGGATTGGTATGACATTCAGCGTGCCGAAAAATCCACCGAGTTATGAGCAGAGTCAGCAGGGCAGGATCCTCGACATTAATGTCTTTTTCACAAGGGATGGGAAGAAAGAGGGCGGCTGGGATGGCAATGAAGAGCTTGATGTAAGGAGTGAGGGCGGCAACATTGGATTGAGGGGGGAGTGTGATTTGTTTCCGGCGATAGGAATCTTTGGCGGTGTGGACTTTGATGTTTATTTTCATCCCTCACAGTGGCTGTACCGGCCTTACTGAGACGCCTTCGCAGCTGTTATTGCTTGTGGGTACTGTGATTCCTGGGACATGAGAGCGTATACGAATTTGCGGGAGGAGCTCGCAAAGAGCCGAACGCTGAAGGCTATCTTAGCCTACCATCTTTATGGTAAACAATGATTAATTTCAATTCAGGAATAGCCATAGGCGTGGGATAGAAGAGAGGAGTGTATCGCTCATGGGTGGTACAGGAGGTGATTCGAAAACAGGTAGAGATCTCATAGTTTTCTCAGTGGTTTCGGGACACTTCAAAGCCTATAATCAAATCGTTGTCACAGGACTACAATGCTGAAGGATTCTCATTTCTGATTTGTCTCGTTCAGCTATGAAATTCGTAGCGTCTACATCCGTTGCTTAAATGGTCTTGACCGGTCCTCCAGGGGCAGTGTAAACCTGCTGACCCGCATTGATCTTCCACAATGGTACAAGGACTCCATCTGTATCATCCGGGTTATAAGCACCAGGCAACCCTACACCGCTTGGCAAGCTCTTTGTTCCACTACCTCCAACCTTGATCTGCACGCAAGCAGGATAGAACTGTGCGCCCATTCTCGTACCCGCAACGTGCAGTCCCAAGATCTCATGGCGCAGGAGGTACTCGCCAGCCTTGAGACCAGCGGGAATAGTTACGGTCCACGAGGCACCTTGTTTGGCAAGGTAGTCTGAACCCCATGGTGGCGACTTCGTGGTGTCGTAGGCCATCTGGTCGAATTTCACCCAGGGTGTGCCCGTGTCGCCTTTGAACGTTGCGCAGCTTGAGCCACAGGAGGCGAGGTAGTTCATCACGGGGCCGGAGTGCGAGGAACCCCATTGGTCCCAGACCAATTTTCTATGTTTCGGTACATTAGCCAAAGGGCACATTGCGAGTCAAACGCGCTTATGAATGACTTACACTTTATCTCCAGCATTCACAGGAATGGTGCCCTGTGACGGGATGTTTCCACCAACGTTACAGGTAATATTGGTGGATGTGAAATCCGGTACGGGTCCATTGTCTTTAATCCGGCGAGCATATCGGGCGGGTTCAGGGGTAACGTAGTCATCTGAAAAGACTTGCCATGCGAGGTAGCTTTGGCCGTTAACTTCGATGCTCTTCAAGAAGCCATGAGCAGAGACAGAGTGTGTGAAGCCCAATAGGGTGACGGCTACGGCACCAAGAACATGCATTGTGAATACGTTTACAATGAATGGAAGGGAGGCTGGATAGTTGGATAGAATTGTTCTCTTCTACACTCGCTGAGTAGTCTAAATATATATACTATTTCTGAATCAGGCATGTTACACACAAAAGGTCCGTGTAACACGTGTGAACCGGGTACTGAATGATGCATCATCCCTGATCGTATAGCTTAAACCAAGAACTCCATTACTTTGGTGGATTATTTTGTGAATTTAATGAGTGGTGCGGGCGTGATCGGTAGTTGATTGCAGATAGAGTGCTCAAGCCGGAGTCCGGCCTCCGCGTCCTAATAGGTGGGGCATCGACGCCTCACATCACATAACGACGACGAGGATGGCATACTCTACGAACTTGAAATTGGGTTGGAAGGATCTTACAGTCGTATTCCGTCAGCCCCTACGGCGCGAGCGGCTTTAGTATGTACAATGTTTTTGCATCTAGGTCAACTCGTGGAGTCCGTCGAAGCTATCGACTAGAGCCGTACATCACTTGTAATCGATGCAAATCAAAGAGACATACTCAACAAATTGACAATAACAGTTTTCGTCACATAAAATAACCGTCGCGATATGACTTCGCTCCACGGGATATCACGTTCAGCGCCACTTGTTTTGCACGAGTCAACAGCCCGGGATATGATCATGTGGTGAAGGAAACCCGGCAGATGCTATCTTGATCCGGGGAAGAAATTGAGCCCATGAAACTTAGCTTAGGCTTGCCCGGAGTCTAGGTATTCGTAGTTGTGAAATTCGGCTTGGCCGTTGCCTTTACTGTGTCGGTTAAGCTTTTTCCAACCCTCCTTAGGTGGGTCCGGCAATTACTTGAGGCTCTTTATTGTATTTGTTCTAAATTACACGTGCTATTGAATTTTCGTGGTGTGTGCGGTGAAGATGGTCACTTTGAGGAGTTTCTAGCTCGTGAAGCTTCTCAATCTCCTGGCTCAGCATAGCTTTAGCAGTCCAATAATCAAGCCTAGATCAGTCAAAAATAATATGTAATCAATAGAAAGCCTTGAAGCCACGCGAAAAATGTTGTTAACGAAAGTTGAAACGTCTCTGCCGCCGCATATATCAAGCAGTTCGCACATGCCAGTCACGTACATGGGTGATTTGGAAGTCAGCTAAGGAACTAGACCTTCGGCCTCTAGCGCAGATTTATTGATAGTAATCCATGCGCTAACGCATGTGTGGCGCTGGGATGGGGCTCCCCAATGGAGCTGGGGAAACGGTTGGGATTGAATTCTCTGGGAACGGCAGCGGTGCCAATCCAGCGTAGTGCGACAAATGCTCCACCCAATCTATTATACCTGGAATATTACCATGCTCATTGATGACGATGCCATAGACGTCGACGCAAAGGCGGCAGATAAGTGAAGTTCTCATCTTACTAATTTAAAAAAGGTGGTTAACAAATCATGTTAGGATTTGCGAATGCTGGGAGTACACGCAAAAAGCCATCATCGTTCCGAACTCTAATCCTCTTACCAATCATCACCATGCTGAGCGGTACGACTTCGGTACAATATCATACACTGTTGGAGTCCTTTGTGAAATCCAGAGGTATGACGTTCCGCATGACCTCGTGTCCGTGACCGCGAGATTTCCAAGGTTTTAAAGTGCTCATCATCGGCAGGTTCTGAGAGTGCCCTTTGTCCGGGACTAGAAGACGTTTCTATCGAGATTCAGTTGCTGCAGCTCTATCACAATGAAGTCTTGAGGCGCAAGACATAGGAAGCTGATCCTCTGTCTCAGGCGAATTTAGAGTGGGGGCGTATAGAACACGTCAGAAACGGAAGTTCTCAATGGAGTTGAGTAATATATATTCAGTTGTGTTTCCTGCCAGCTTCCGCTTGAGATGTAAAGAAATCCAACAGTCTGAATCATGATGGGGAATACCACTTCTGAAACCGCTAAGGTCGTGTTCAATTGGAAATAGATCATCAACTTTATCTTAGCAGCGTAACGTTTGCCTGCTGGTCTGTCCAAAGTTTCGGGGCCGCATGGGCTGGAACACGGAGAATATAATTTCCCGCAGTCGGTACCGTTCAATCACAACCGGCAGAACATATTATTAGGGGCTTTGATTGGTTTCCCCGTACTAGCATCCACAAATTTGTATGAAACCTGGTTCCCTTCAGCCGAGGTATGACAATCTCACAATTGGGTCCGACAAACTTGACTACTTGACACTGCTCTTGATCTTTTTCTGTGTTCTCTGATTCCAATTTATGGTTGAAACTCAAGTTTCCTTTTTGGATGCGAGACTTGGCATCCCAAGTGGGCAATCTGAAGTTTTGGCTACAGCTGCCATGCACCCCAGGGGCAAGAGCTCACTTTGACGAAGATCCGTGGGTTACTGTGTTGGCAGCGGGCTTTGCGGGATTCGAAACTCAGATCCTAGTCGGTAAGCAAGCAGAGATAGACGCGAAAGCGGCGATGAGTCGGTGTTAAACGAAACAAGCTATGGCTGAAGATGTGAAGGGTCCATTGTTTTGTTCTGATCGAAGGTGGTCTTCGTTTTCCTACACCTGGAAGAGACTGATTTCGTTGAAATCAAAAATGGTCTGGAAAACAACATTAAGACATAGATGGATGAATGTAGGTTTGTGTTAGAAAGATGTGCTATAGTGATGTTGCCTTTGCAAACTGATTTGATTTAGAGCTCTACTATTAGCTCCGTCGATCAATTCAGGTTCAGGTGTTGTATCGCCTTGAGAGTAGAATTTACACTCTCTTAAAACACGAGAAAAAAGATCAGTGTAGCCATGTTACAGTTTGGCGACGAAGTGAAATGCTAGTGAGCATTTCCGCAGCCTTGTGGGCCTTTTTGACTGAACGGCGACAAGTTCGAAGCTCAATACCAGCAATCCATAAGCAGCTATGCTTACGCTACTACACTCGCGGTCTCCGGAAATCTCGACAGCTACACGACCTTTCGTTGACTCCGAAGAGGTCCTACTTTTACTGTTTAACCTACCCCCATATGTTAAATGAAACCGTACTTAGAAAACTGTTAAGAAAATTTCACTAATGTGAAAAGCGCAGAATGCTAGTGGCATTACCTGTGGTACCCAATCAGCCACTGTATTGTGATTGTCTCTTCTAAGCAGATAATGACGTTGAAGACGCGAAGTGAAAATGACTAGTAGGTATCGTGGTTCGGAGAGGCACGACAAACGCGCTCCTTCATGCCTCAAAATGGCTCCCTAGGGTCCTGCGCTCATAAAGAATGATGCTGGTCAAGTGCAACTACCAACATTGTGATTTGAAGCATCAAATTTCGACGCACACATTTGCATGGTGACTCTGTAGTGATACTCTGTAGTATCACATAGTATCTTTCAAGTCTTGCTTTTTATCATCATCCGACATGGTGCTTACATGGCATGAGTCGCGGCATCCCGGACGATCACCCCGAATGGAGGTTCAAGTCAGTAAGTGAACCAAAAAAAATAAGAATGTGTTTTCGCAACCGCAAATGACGGAGGTGGATTCGTAATTGTGTCGGTTGGGCAAGAAGAATCTCAATTCTGCGCCAAGTCATCTAACTGTTCATGGAGGTGGTGGTCTCGCAAGTGCTCAGAAAAGACCAGAAAGAACGCAACAGCTGAAACTTGCAGGACGAGGCTGAGCCGCCTCGGAATAGGCACCGCTACTTTGTTCTTCGCTTGCAGTTCAGCAAGCCACAACAATGATACCGTAGCAGGGATATTGTTGACCAGAGGATGCAGTCGCCTCTGGCTAGCACCACAACGTGAACAAGGCCCACTACGTCGAGATTTCCTTGCCTAATCCGTTCCCTTACACTGCTCAGCCTCGATACCTACCAATCGCGCCATCGCGAAGATGGCTTGGATTAAAGCATATCTGATGTGAGATGTACCTTTTTAGGCGGCTAAAGTTTCACTTGGCTGGATCTCACGCGACGTGGAGCACATCCATCAAATAAGCGGGTCGTGCGCTGGTGGGATTTTTGATGGCGCTGGCTAGTCCGGCCTTGCAACCATGCCTCAGCGCACGCCCGTAGAGGGCTGAGATGCATGTGTAGCGCCACGACAGCTCATACGCTTTATATATCAAGTTGGATATCCCTTTCGGCTTGTGATCACTGTGTACCTGTTTGACGTCGTCTGCTGTCTGATTTAAACCACTTTGGCGTTTCCTACACGACATCAATTTGCGCATCAATCCATTGCCTCGCCAATTGTCCCTTGCCACCTTTTCTTCGATATGGCTTCAGTACAGAGCTCAGAGCCGCAGACGATCACAGTAGCGGACAACAAGTCAGCTGGGACTGGGGCAGTACAGATCACATCTACCGAGCTTCCAACACAAGAGAAAGAGTCAGAGTCAAGCAAACCAGACAACGAAAGCGAGGCCACTGCCACCAAGATTCTCAAAATCATCGAAACATATGGTTTAAACTATGAGCGCACAGGAACATGGGATGGTTTTGAGACCTTCCTTCCAATCGTGATTGGCCAGGTGGAACGCAAAGAATCCATCAAGATGCTGCTCCCTGGATTTCCTTTCAAGTCACCAAATATGAAGGATAAGGTTCTGGGCGTATTGCCCGATCTGGGTGAAGAGCTGGCGTTGAAGCATGTCAACGGTCTTGCTGAGAAGATCAAGGCGATTTATGAGTATGGTGCTGAGGTTCACATTACCTCTGATGGCCTCGTTTACAACGGTAAATACAATGAGAATCTTGCGAGTCTTTGATGGACCCAGACTGATGAGTTTAGACCTACTTGGAGTCACAGACGAGACAGTCTGGAATTTTGGCCAAGCCGTACGTCAAATGTCTGCAGAAAACAATCTTCAAAATCTTAGCTTCTTGCGCCTCTGGGACCTCCTTGAACACCCTGGAGATTTTCTATCCAAAGAATACTACTTCGCGCATGCTCCATGTATACGCCGCGAACTCAAATATCGCTTTGGGGATCCCAAGTTCGAAGCTGACATGGCCAACACATCCACTAGTGACATGCAGATGACACACACCAAGTATCTCGAATTCCTGTCGCAAGATCTCGCCTTCAATGAGAAACACCTTGCGTTGTCGCCAGAAGGCCAGGCTGCCAATATTGCCAACACGGCGAAGGAGATGATGGGCCGCTGGAAGGCGTTCTCTACTGCTATGGCGAAAGTACCTACACAATATGTCCGCCTGTCGATCCATGACTCAGGAGGCAAGGATAAACTCTCCATGGCGGTAATTCCGCAGCAGGAGAAGGGTGCCTTGGGTGCGACACCATGGCATTCTACACTTGTAATAGAGAGTGATGGCACAATGAGGACCGTGCAGCGGCACAAAATTGACACGGAAAAGTATCAGCTTATTCATCGCAATGGACGACCATACTTCTTCCTGGCAAAGACTGACGACCTGGCCGCGGATGCGACGTTCGAGGAGCTATATCCTACTGGTTTGACCATACAAGACCGTAAGGCAGTCCCTCAATGATGTCGCAATTAAGGGCATCTGCACCTAGTGAGCACGTTCGGAGAAACAACTAGTATGCCGTGGATTTTAACACGGCGAGGTGGCATTCCAGGATAGCAGACCCGATCGTTACTTGGTTTGAGAAAGAGACGATGGATTTTAGATAGAAAGCTTTGATGAAATACATCATCTATTCGAACTGTGCGTGGCAACTGTTCCAATTGTGGCGGACGTGATAGTCGAGATAGAGGCAGTGCTTGTACGTCTGATCATTGAGAGAACAACGTCGATCAATGGCTTTCAAACTTCATCCCACAGCCCCAGCATGTAGCCAAGAGATAGCCCCCTCATGGGAGATCATGTGTTGTCGTGAATACGTCGAAGGAAACATCCCCCGAAGTATGGTTCTGTCGTATGGAATTTTTATCGATGTTTCCTAGATTTATCCATTGCAGGTATCATGACGCAAGGTCCAGACGTTTACGGAGGCTTTCCTTATTGGTTATGGGTTGAGTCGAGAAAACCGACCAGGCGATACAATGTTGGAACCCGCAAGCGGCAGATCGGAGCGCCCTTGGATCTTCCCTGGCGCTATGTGCTCTAGCGTTCCGCGCCTCCCCATCTCACCGAAGAAGAGCCGTTTCTGTCACCACGAATTAACAGGATTCTTAAACGGAGCCTCGTGCCGTCCAAATGACGTCGCTGCATCCCTGAGAAAGCTGCAGTCGCTTCTTCTTCCTGCGACCAACACCTCTGCTACCGCCCCATGCTCACACCACCCCACGAGGACGGGCATGTCTCTCTTTCGAGTATGTCCGACGACGATGGCGACTGGACGGTTGGCCTGCCACAGACAGCTCATATTCGCTTTTTCCGCAGTACTGATTGGTCGTGTACTAGTCTGGGACCACTGAAGGATTGGAGTCCCATGTTGCGGCTCTTCGCAGGCTTCGTACTTGTAGACTCGCGTGCTGCCTGCTTATGGTGGGGCCCGAATGCCAACCTCACTGCTATCTACAATGAGGCTTACGCACCGCTGGCTGGAGCCGCACATCCAAGACTAATGGGCCAAAGGTTTCAGGATGGCTATCCTGAGCTGTGGCCAGCTATGAAAGAATACTTCGATCAGACTAAGATGTCAGGTACTGGCGTGAACTATTCCTCAGCTACATCTTTGGTCGTCGAACGAAAAGGGTGGAGAGAAGAAACCTTTTTCACAGGCAGTTTCGTGCCCGTAGGCATGCCTGCAGAGGGCTACATCAATTCAACGTAAAGTTCTCGGTACATCACCCGTACCTTTGCTAAATGTTGATGTCCATGTAGGTATGAAGTTACCGGACAAAAGTTGGCCGACCGTCGCACATCGATGCTGAACACACTTGCCTCAGTGCCTTCCCAAACCGTTGACGCTGTCTTCACCCACATAATCGATACTCTCAAAACCAATCCGTTTGATGTCCCCCTGGCTATGCTCTATAAGATGGAAGAAGAAGCAGTGTCGAACGTGTTGCGACTGCAAGGACACTTTGGGCTTCCCATGGGTCATAATCTTATTGTGGAAAGTGCAACTATCGAACGTGAAGAGGGCTTGGTTCCTGACATGCGACGAGCGGGTTCAGATGACACCTTCATCGACTATGATGAGCGTTTTGATTCGGCATCGTGGAAGGGCTGGGGAGAGCCATCCAAAAAGATCGCTATACTGCCTGTCAAGAGCGCCTCCTGCTTGTTCGGTTACTTGGTCGTAGGTCTGAACCCTTATCGGCCATTTGATGGCAAGTGTCAGCAGTTCACTCGAGAACTAAGCCGCATGGTATCCAGCATTGTATCTTCCGCGGTCGATTTCGAGTCAAGCAAGAAACGACAAGAACAGCTTGAGGCCGATCTCGCTTTCAGTGATCTCAAGTTGCGCCATCTTATCAATCATGCATCTGTGGGTATGTGCCATGTATCTATGGATGGCCATATGCTATGGGCAAATGACCGTTACTACGAACTAGCAGGCGTTACAGAAAAGGACCATGCTGGTCGGCTAGCTTTCCTTGAAGCTTATCACGAAGAAGATCAAGCAAAAGCGGAGGAGCTCTGGGAAGAACTTTTGAAGGGGGTTGCTCATGCCACCTCCGAGCTGCGCCTGAAGCGGATGTACACACCACCAACAGGTGATGCCGAGCCGGCCCAAATCCAGGTCCTGGCGTTCCCCTATCGTGATGATACCGGCAATGTCATCTCTGTTATGGCATGCACGACCGATATAAGCAAGTTAAAGTGGGCCCAGACATTCCAAGCTCGACTAGCGGCAGAAGCAAGAGAAGCAAAACGACAGCAAGAGGCCTTCATTGACGTAGTATCCCATGAGATGAGAAACCCCCTCAGTGCGATTGTGCACTGCGCAGATGCCATCACTGGTGCTGTCGAGGCATGCCACTCTCAACTTGCAGAAATCCCCCAATGTTGCCTTGACACGTTGAACGAGAACATGCATAGCGCGAGTATTATACTACAATGCGCAAATCATCAAAAACGCATTATTGACGACATTCTCACGTTGAGCAAGCTTGACACAATGCTCCTCTCGATTACGCCAGTTGCTGTCAAACCTCCAAAGCTGATCGACTCAATTATCAACATGTTCGAAGCGGAACTAGAGAATAACAAAATTGCTTACAAGGTCAATGCGGATCAATCTCTCTCAGATTTAGGCATCGATCACGTCCACCTAGATCCTTCACGAGTCACGCAAATCTTCATCAACCTACTTACCAACGCCATCAAATTCGTCAAACCGTCGCAGGAACCTACCATTTCCATCCGATTCGGTGCCTGCCGATCGAACCCCCGAACCTTTTTTCCCGATGATATGTTCTGGGCAACGGACCGCAAACCAGATGGTGACGTTACAAGTAGCCCAGAGTGGGGCTCTGGTGAAGTTGTGTACCTTACATTTAGCGTCCAAGACTCTGGCATCGGCCTAAAGGGCAAAGAGGTCCACAAGATTTTTGAACGATTTCGGCAGGCGAATGCCAAAACCCATGTCAAGTATGGAGGCAGCGGTCTTGGACTCTTCATATCGAAAGAATTAGCCGAAAAGCAAGGCGGTGAAATAGGAGTTTTATCTAGCATGGGGCATGGGTCCACGTTCGGCTTTTACATAGAATCGCGCCGCGCCATACGGCCACCGCAAACCATAAATGAGCTTTTCAATCAGGAAGGAAATCAAGATTTTTCGCCTCGGTTGCTGAATGTTCTACTGGTAGAAGACAACATCATCAATCAACAAGTTTTGGGCAAGCAACTGAGGAAAGCAGGGTGCAAGGTGGATGTAGCGAACCATGGTCTAGAAGCACTCAGCATACTGGAGAAAGAAACTTTCGACATTGTGCTTATGGATCTTGAAATGCCTATTCTTGATGGATTAAGCGCGACACGTAGGATACGGGAGAAAGAAGTCGCAGAAGGGGCTGACCAAGCTCTTACTCCTGGAGCACGACTGCCTATAATAGCTGTGACCGCAAATGTACGGAAAGAACAGATTGACATGGCCATCGCTGCTGGTGCGGTACGCATGAACCTATCCTGAGTGTTGACCCAGAGCTGACAGACGCAGGATCGTGTCATGCAAAAACCTTTCAAAGCAGCCGACCTAGTTGATATGATGAAATCGCTACTCCCGCAGATAATACCTCTTTCCATCGACCCTCCAACGCCTGGACTTGGTGAACGATCCAGTGGCCTGATACCCTGACTGTTCGAACTACAATTCCACAGTTTGTATCTAAGTATAATCGGTCGGGTCTTATGCGCTTACGAGGGGGAGGCGCAGGCAAGATTACAGCTACCATACACCATACTCACATGATAGGAAACCAGCTAGAGCTTGCATGATTTGTAACAATGGTTAGGCTCTTGATTCTTTACAAGACCATGAATCGGGCAAACAGAACCATGATTCATACATGCATGCTGCCGCAACCCATTTGGCTAAAGATAGGTTGCGATAGGCCATCCTTGTCATACTTGGCCGTGTGAGTACACATCCAACAACAAGAGATATAAAGAGCACTACGAAGAATTCTATATGACATCTGTATATAAAGAGGAGACAAGAGAATGTGATATTGTAATAGTATATTCTACGCCTGGCTACACAGAGATCGTCGTCGCGTATGCAAAGCCCAATAATTGTGCATAATAATATTCATCGCCCACAAAAGTGTTTCGATTGAACAGAAAGTGGCCCAATTCGGCTTCTCAGATTCGGCCCTACATCGTATGTCCCCGCATGGTATGTTCGAGATTTGACTCTCTGCGAGGCTAGCTCAAACAACCCCGCAACGGGAACATGGAAGCGCGTATAAACTGGGTAGATAATCGTATCTGCCAGGCAAACGGCCCCCAAACCTAAGACACCACCTCTCTATCAACTTCAAGTTCGAGCTGCAAAAATAACATCCGGTTCGAAATTGATCCTCTTAAGAAGTACGGTCTATTACTTCTATTTTCATTGTTTTGAAGCAACGATAGCGCACAAAGCTGTTTTCGAACCTGGAAACGACAGCCTGTCCTATCAGACCTTTCACATAAACTAGAATCTATCAGTTCGAAGCATGCCAGACAAGCCAAAGCTTTCAGCATGGGAGTATGCCACACTCTTTAGCGCGACAGGAAATATACGTATGTGCTTTAACCTGAATTCTGATCCTGGAAAAATGTCGCTCTGGATCTGTTCCTCATTGCTGAGATACATGGTCTCGAATCAACAGTTTTTTCTCTCCTTTCAGCAAGCATCGGTGGACTTCTTCGTGGCCCGGACGGCGCACCAACCTATGGACGCCATGTATTCTACAGCTTGACCAAAGCCGTGTCCGCAAGCATGAGCACACGGCATATGCAGTAAGTCCGCCATATATTATCTTTTTGTTCTCCTCCATTGCCGCCCCGTTAAAAGCTTCTCCACACAAACACTGAATTTTCAATCACTCAACATTGTTCCAGGGCTCTGGCACCATCAACATTAGATACATACAAATCATTTGCAAAATCTAACAAGTTTCAACCTGAGATAGTCAACCTCAAGAACGGCGACAAAACGGTAGCGTTCTGGATGGGCGACAAATTCGCCAAACATACAATTTTATACATCCATGGAAAGTCTAAATCATAATTGTCAGCATCAAGGAACGCAATTTTGACTTGATCCAGGTGGTGGATTCGCGGCGTATGCGAATCATTCACAATTTCAATTATTGTGGAACTTGATCGCGAAGGTGGGTAGAAAGGGTGGCGAGGTCGGCGCGCTTTTTGTTGAGTACGGTAGGTGATGAGCTCGAACCAGGTCATAGCGGGTGATGAAAATGCTATGTTCTGAACATGATTGAGTGTTAATTGCTTTCGCGGTGAGCAGATCTCGCTCCGGGTGCTATTTACCCACGACAAATCGAACAAGCCACGCTTGCACTGGAATATTTGGTTAATGTAGCAGGGAAAAAATACTCACAAGTAAGCAAATTATCCTATTACCGCTTCAATTCCATCTGAACACCTGCTGATTACATTGAGATCGTCCTCGGGGGAGACTCAGCAGGTGCTAACCTCACACTTGCTGTGCTCTCTCACTTGATGCATCCTCAGCCATCGCTTCCGCCCCTCGCACCGTCGCTTCATGCCAACAAACTCAAAGGTCTCTTCCTTATCTCGCCTTGGGTGACGTTTAGTCAAAAATCGCAATCCATCCAGAGCAATGCTTCAAAAGACATTCTGGACGCCAAAGTATTGAACCAATGGTCCGATGCATATATGGGCAACGCGTCTATTGACGAGTACAATACACCTTTAAACGCAATGCCAGAATGGTGGGATGATGTTCCCGTTGAAGAAATTTTGGTTACAACAGGCGGGGATGAGTTATTTAGAGATGATATTTTAGAGTTCGGGGAGAGGATGAAGGTATGGTTTGATGACATTTTCTTCAGCTGAGCATACCGAGGAGTTTTTTCTGACTATTCATGCAGGAGAGGATTGGTCATTCGAGGATCGAGATATTTAGTGGTGATAAAGAATGCCACGATTCGCCGGTCATAGATGGACTGCTTGGGAAGTACGATGGGCTTGTCGCGAACAAGGTCTATGGTTGGATATGCGACCGGCTCACTTAAACACAAACCATATCGATTAGAACTGCTGCATGCAATTGAAGCCTTTTGCGTCGATTGCTTGCGAACTGGTCGAGCCACCTTCTAAATTGCCATACCTCAAAACCTAGATTGTCTCATTCACATCGGCACAATCATCCTGTTACTCTCCTCCATTGACGTCATCACGTGAAGACAGTCAATCTCAGCAGGTGATTTCATCTATAATGATCTATAGTGCTGAATATGTCTGAAAATTCAGCGTTCGACGTAGCCTGCGCACTTGTTAAAGCTAGCTGTGAAAGTGTTTGTCCTGGTCAACAGGGAATATGCACGTGCCTCCATGTCGCGCTTTTCCTGCTCGGAGCGCGTCTTACACCGCACTTTTGCACACCACACCCGGGCCCTTTGGAACTCTGGTCGCGCATCATGAACAGATTGGCTGTGTTCAAATGGCTCAGGTTTTCAATGTGAAGGCTACTGCGTCTTATTCACATACTGCCAAATCCAGCTTGGCTAGTACTAGCTAGATCCTAATCGGTCGTGGTTCCCACGCACCATGGCGCGCACGCTGTCTGCCGAAGAGTACCAGGAACTGGGCAGGAGATACTACAAGCTCAAGCAATACGAAAAAGCTGTCGAAATTCTCACAAAGGGCATTGACTCGTATCCAACACTAGCCCTCTACGACCACCGTGCAGCCTCCTATGATAAGCTCAAGGACTTCAATGCTGCTGTCAAAGATGGAAGAGAGATGATCAAACTGGACAAGAAAGAAGTGAAGGGCTATCTAAGGACTGCGAGCGTGCTTGAGAAGATGGAGAAGCCGGAAACAGCGCTTGGTATCTACAAATATGGTATGAAAAACGTCCCAGTAAGCGATAAGAACTTCAAGGTAGGTTATGGGTTTGACACTTGTTACAAACCCTTGCTGACATATTGCCAGGTTCTTCAACAACTGCACGATAAACTTACCCGGAAGCTGTCGCCTGCCACGGCTACAGATCCCTTTACTGTTCTTCCGGTTGAGCTAGCGGAGATGATTCTTGAATATCTATCCTTCAGGCACATGGTCAACTGCATGCGTGTAAGCAAGGGCTGGAGGGATTACCTTGCAAAGCTTCCCAAACTATGGCAGCATCTCGACCTCTCAGGCGCCCGCAGACCAGTTCCTCGCTCCTTTGTCGCCCAGGCTGTTCGACGCTCGGAGTCTCGCCTAACCCGAGTCACAATCCATCGCTTCGAGCACGTCGATGTTCTGAAAAACATAGCAAAAGCCTGCAAGGATCTTGCAGAGCTCGAGTTCATCACTTTGCCTCACACATTGTCTTCCACACTAGTCGACATCGCCCTGGCCGCCCCGAAGCTGAGGAAGTTTGTTATGCACCCCGAGATCACTGTAGACACGGCAACACAGATTCTCCGTCATCGGTCAAGCCTTGAGTATGTTGGTTACAGTGGTGTGAAGGGTTCTAATTACAGACCTGAGTGGAGTGGCCATTTTCCCAACCTGACGACTTTCAATATGCACCTCATGGACAGCCGATCCGCAGCTCAGATGTCGTTGGATAGCTTACTGAGTCACACGCCGTCACTTACATCTCTATCTCTATCTAACATGACGCATCTGACCGAATCAATGATCTGGCAAAGACCTTCCAACCTCCCGCCGTTGACAAACCTCGTTCTCAAGCGCGTCCATTTTAATCGGTTTCCCCTTCTGCCTCCAACTTTGCAGCGACTGGATTTAGAATTTGACGGGATGTTCAAGCTATATGACGTCCAGCTTCCCATGTTAGCCTCGCGTCTGCCAGAGCTGATGCATCTCACCCTATCGGGATTTGAAGCACTTTCGGCTGATCGATTGGAAGATTTGCTTGATACGTGGACTGATGAACAACAAGCATTGCATCCACTTACAAATGCTACACCTCTCCGGACCATTGCTATGCGGGGAGTGTTACGGAACAGCAATAGCGACAGCGGCCTGTTCAAGGGTCCTAATAGCCTGTTCGGCCGGTCGCCTCGTATCCTCACAAGGTCGATGCAGTTGTTGGACATTGCAACACTGGCGTGTGACGACGATGAAATCGATCATCTTGTGACTTACGACGTCGGACTACAGTCGATTGACCTCTCATGTACCAACATTACCGGCGCATCTATCAAGATGCTAGCCGACAGATTTTCAACATTGACAACGATTAGGGCCGACAACTGCCTACGAATCAACGGCAGAGATGCCATACACTATGCTGAGCGGAAAGGTATATCCGTGAGTTGTAAGATGGGTGAGCAGAAGGGTGGACGTAAGATCCGGTGTTGATTTTAGTATGATATCGACATCTTTCTTGGGCATGGGCTTGAACAACTTCATTTATAGCACTGGCGACTTCCCCTGAGCGAAATCCATTCATCGCATTTTACTGGCGTTCAGTCAAAGTACTCACGTGAACCTAATTGTAAAATGTAGCAGCACATCAAGCAAAGGAGTTGCATCACAATAGGAAGAAAACATTTAAACGTTTAGATGATTCATTGGCTTCTTATGACGCCTTCTCCTGACCAGAATAAATACCCCTAGTCACTTTGATAATTGCCCAAAAACGCCTCGAAAATGTGGACTCAATTCGTTCCATTTGTTGTCATGATCATGATCTCGTGTCCATAAGACGCCCGAAAACGCACTCCTTGCAATGCTTCCGAGACGCCTCGCTGAACAAAAGCCCACAGATTTCCGAGGGTCAATGTGGAGGTCCTTTCTTGTGAGATAAGGATCGCGTCACATACCCAAACGAGATGTGATACTTACCAACTTACCGTTGCGCGTAGAGTCGGATTGATAATGAAGCCAGCTCCGTTGCGCAAGCTGGTACTTGTTGTGAGCCTACTGCTCCATCCATTCTCATGGCTCCTTCATATACCATCATTTCTTCCCGGAGTAAACAACTCCATTAGCGGATGGTCATCTGCTTAACGACGCTGGGCTTCATAGAAGCAGCACCGGCAGCAGCGACAGAGGGCTGACCGGGCTTCTTCTCGAAGATCTTCCAGAACTTGAGCGACTCATCGGCAGCGGCAGTGGCCAACATCTGACCATCGGGGCTGAGGCAGCTGTGGAGGACGCGGGACTCGTGGGCAGGAACCTCCATATTCTTGACGCCAGTCGGGTAGCTCCAGATGCTGAGACTGTTGTCAGGGAACCCACCGGTGCTGACGATCTCCTTGTAGTGTGTGCTCCATCGGAGGCTGGTGACTTGGGAGTCAGTGGCAATGTGGTTGATGCGAGCGCCGGTGGTGGTGTTCCAGAAGTAGATCTGACGATCATTGGAACCTCCGCCAGTGGCGAGAAGGTTTGATTGCCACGGGCACCAGGAAACAGCCTTGACGGCAGCACGGTGGTTGGTTTTGGTGAACTTGGGAGCCGCGAGCGCACGTGCATCCCAAATGTTGACCATATTGTCATTGGCACCGGTAGCGAGCTGAGCACCGTCGGCGCGCCACTCAAGACCGCAGACCTCACCAGTGTGGGAGACGAGTTCGGCGACCTTGTGTTGAGCGACGCGAACGTCGTGGTTGTAGACAAGACCAGAGCGAGCTCCGGTGGAAAGGAGATGCTTGTTCCAGCCCATAACGCCAACGCGAGTCTCATGGCCGAACATGCTGCGGAGCTTAGTCTGCTCCTCGACATCCCAGATCTGAACCTCACCAGTGCCAAGACCGACACCGACGTAGGCGCCATCGCCAGACCACTTCACGGATGAAATGTAGGTGTCGGCAGGGCACTCGAGGAGTGAAGAGACTGAGCCAGAGTCGGCTGACCAAACGTAAACGGAGCGTTCGAGGCCGATGGCGACCTGGTTGCCAGAAGACCAGTCGAGGAGGTTGAGGTAGTAGTCATCGACTAGGCCAGGAGCATCGAGAACTCGCTCGGGTGCTGAGGGAATACGACGACGGCTTTGTGCATTGACGGCGCTAGTGGGCTTAAGAGGGCGGTTGTATTGGGATCGAAGGTCGATGGGCTTTGACGATTCTGGTGGTGCAGGCTTGAATGCGAGAATGCGGGTGTTGGTGTTGATGCCACATGCTGATGCGAGTGAAGACTGATATGCTGCTGCACCGGGAGCTGGCTGTGAACGCGAGCGACCCTCGTCCTCGTCATCTTCAAGACTTAGGCCCTCTAGGGAAAGTGTGGCGTCCTCTTCTGATCCGCGTCCACCAAGGTCAAAAGCACTCGCAGCCGTAGCCAGCACCGTAGAGCCTTCACCCTTGGAGCTAGACTTTGGACGCTGGTCGAGGTCGAGCTTGCCTGTGCCGACGTTGACGATGGCCTCGCTAGCCGTCCGGTTTGGGATGAAGCGGTCAGCGGTGTTGTATGCGATGCGGGTCTTTGTGGGTCGTGATCGGAGGGTGCTATCTTTCTTTGCTTTGGGCGTCTTCGTTGTCGAGGTGGTGTTTGCGGTCCCAGTGAGCGTCCACTCTGATACGCCGAGCTCTAATCGCCGCGGCGAGTTGTGGCTCTGGCGGGCAATATTTGACTTGGGCGAGTCGCGGGTAGTCTTGGTGATGGAGCGCTGGAAGCGGGACATGAGATTGCCGCCATGGATAGACTCGTGTGCCTGCACATCGGGAGTCTGGGTGCGTGGGGTGCGTGGAGAGGGTGTCAGTGGCATGCGACCGCCAGCGGTGCGGGTAGAGAAGATTGATGAGCGGCTCTTGACCGGAGTCAAGACTGCTGTACCGGCCATGACTGCTGGAGGCTCGTACTAGAGAGCCATTAGCCGGGTGGGCAGTTTATGTGGGGGTAATGGCCTACAATGGGGTTTCTGGGTCTGTAGCTGTATGTAAAGATTAGTATTAGACAATGTTGTAATCGATGCTCTGAAGTATTGATTTGAAAGGAATTGGCTGTGCGCGCTGGGAAGACTGAGATGCAGAGGGGGTACGAAGAGGTGAGGTAGGTGGTGTGCAGAATGGCAGGCGTGGGGAGGGTTAAATATCGTTTGTTTACGCTGGCGTTGACGGGGCGACGGCTGCACGACCCTTGCACGTGGCTCGAGCTGCAATGACATCACGTGGCTATCCCGAGCTCGGGGGAGATGAAGGGCAGCGGCGGCCGTGTTGGATACGGGGCCAGGACGCAGCCCCTGCCCCATGCGACGGCCATGGTCGGTGAGGAAACGCCTGGTGCAGCTCTGGCAGTGGCCAGCGACTCGCGGACCGGCAGCGCCGTACTTGCCGTGGCTGGGTCGGCGCTTCCGCTTCCAGCTTTCTTTTCTGCCGCTCGGGCCTTCACCGCTCCCAACTGGCCGGCCAAGTCAGCCTCAAGCTTCAACATTCTCGCCGTCCGGACAAAGGCAACCCTGCCCACCTGGGCCCCCATGAGCACCCACTCCCTCTTCACCACCATTTGCTAGGTCAATGGCGCACTCGACCGCACGACCCATCTTCCCTCCCCCGAATGCCCTCACCTCCGCCATGACCTCGACCCCGTCGCCAGCCCTCAGCAACACTCCTGGAACCAGCGGTTCGAGCAGCAACACCTTCCTCATGTCAGCCAGTCCCGTGCGGAACCGCAGATCTGCCGTCGAGGGCTACAAGCCCAAGATGATCTCTACCATCGGCGCCAAGCCTGCCTGTCTCGTTAATGCCTCCGTCACCTACGTTGGGGATGATCAGATATACGCCTTCGGGGGATTCGACCAGTACACCGATGAAGGTGAGTGTACTAAGACTGCCACATGCCCTATTGCATGTAGGCCACGGCGATGCTCTGAATCCAGGCCTACTGCCTTCACAGCATCATGTAAATGAGGCCAAGCCCCGGACCAGCAGGCTTCACCGAATATACTACAGAAGGCATACTAACACCTTTCCCAGTGTACAATCATGTTCTTCGATTAAACCTCATCACCCGACAGTGGAATCTCGTAGACAATTATGGAGACATTCCAGGCGTACGCATGGGTATGTACATTCGCTCTCGACTGCCTTGACTCTGACTGATTGAAGCATATAGGACATACAGCATGTCTGTGGCAGGGGAGCAAACTTCTTGTCTTCGGTGGTGAGAATGAGCACCGCCAGCATCTTGCCGACGTGATAGTCTTCGATCTCAAAACGGCACACTGGACCCAGCCCGAGCTTCACGGACCCATACCTCGCGGACGAGCTCGCCACTCTGCAGTCATCTACGATGACAAATTGTACATCAGCGGTGGGCAAACAGGCCATGATAGTGTCTTGGACGACATTTGCTACCTTGATCTCAAGACATGGACGTGGTCACGTACATGGAGATTTGTCCCTCGTTACGATCATGCCAGCTGGATTTGGAATGGCCGTATTTGGATCTTCGGAGGTATCAATGATGAGATGGAGAAGAACAACGAAATATGGTGGCTCGACCTCCGCGGTAGTCCTGAGTTCGACCATGCGATGAAGTTTGGCACTGGCGACCGACAACTAACTTCGTCGCGACATCGTTTTCCGGTTCCAGCCTCCGGCCAGCTCGCTACTGGCAGCACTGGCTACACAGCAAATTCCAGCGTACAGTCGTATCATGGCTTGACCTCGAATCGGTCTCCCTATGTTGCGCCTGGATCCATATCATCACTCAAATTTCACTCTAGCCCTAACTTACCGTCACAAGCGGCGGGTACGCACTTCCACATCTTCTCTTCCGGATGCATGCTGGACTTTGTCACACCAGCTGAATTAAGTTGCGAAACAAGTTTGTCTAGTTTGGAGCTAGACACTCTACGTTGGCAAAAGCTTGCTGAAGGGAAAGACTTGTACAGCCCAAACTACCGCTGGCATTATTGCACTACAAATCCAGAAGGGACCCATGCCTGGCTTCTCGGTAGCCCTATCGAGTCTGCACCAGATGGAAACCACAACGGCGAGTATTTGAGCGACGTTCTTGCTATCGACCTCCGCAAGTACGGAATCCTTGGCAACGAGCTGGCTTCGGACTCGCGTTCAAAGATGATGCCTTCTTCCGATGCCAATGTCTCATCACATCTGACTGGTATTGGCGCAGATCTGTCTTTGACCTTTGACCAGCCACCCGAGAGTGGCAGCGGGGCAGACTTCATTATCACTGCTGACCCAGACGACGATGACTATGTCGATGTTTCGACATTAGACCCAGGGGCATCCTCGACCGCCGTGGGACTTGTCTCTAGGCCGATTCATGTGCACAAACTCATTCTACATGCTCGCTGGCCTCACTTTGCTCGGCTCTGGAGCGCTCAAATGTCTGAGTTCCATTCCAAGAAGATGCATATCCCTGAACCTTACTCGGCTGTTCGCGCCTTCCTCTTCTACTTGTATACGGATAGTATTGCACCAAATCCACAGAATGGTCCCACTCTCAGCGACGTTGCGGGTATGCTCGTCATGTCTAACATCTACGATATGCCGCGTCTCCGGCTGCTCTGCGTCAACCGCCTTGGTCGCGAACTTGATACAGAGCATGCCGCCATAATATGGGAGCGCGCTGCAACAGCAGGTGAAGACTGGCTCAAACAGCGAGCAGCATTGTTCTGCATGCAGAACTTCGGTCGTGTAGTCCGAACAGCAGGTTTCAGGAGCCTTAATCCAGCAAGCTTGATTGAGCTTTGCTGTGAAGCTAGCCCCGAATCGAGAGTTGTTGGCGGCGAAGACCTAGAATTACTAGGCCAAATCACGGGCCGCCCCTTCGGCGTTGCTACCAACCGCAAGCGTAGTCTCGGCAGTGCTGGGGTGCTAACAGCGGGAGAGGAAGATGGAGATGAAGAGGTGGAAGATGATGGCATGGATGTCAACTAAGCATTGATCATCTCTCTCTTTTCATTTGTTTTTTTGTCGGCAGCATCTTTGCGCGGCGCTTGGCCTTTTGGATTCGAAGGAAAAGAACGAATCAAACTAATCTGAAATGATCAATTGCATTGCGCGGGCGCCCAATCTGGGGGGTTTTTGTTTCAGTATTAGGAGGAGGCGGGTGGTGTTTTTCGGTTTCACGACTGCACAGACGAACATGATGACTTGCACATTAGGACAGATACAATACCACTAGATAAATGACATGATCTTTTTGACAAATTTGTTTGCTTCTTTATAACCTCATTTGTGAACTGCACAGCTGAACTGAGGAGGCTACTTGAGTTGACGGATGACGATAGTCTCGCCTTCCGTCTATACTTACTACCAGATCATAGAGAACTTTAAAGGTATAGCATAGATGCGAGTTGGTTCATAAGTGGCATTTGGACTGCCTAGTGGTATCTTTGCTACATATCGGAAAGGGAGACAAAGCTCTCCGTGGTGTACCAAGTATTATGCCTCGCCCACGCGCGTACGCTCAATGCTTAACGGGCAGATCTCATCACGGTATCCCCCTCTGAGAAGGAACAATCCTCCTCACTATCGTGGCAATCCAACATCCCATTAAGATCGCTTCCGTAGTCTTCGCCCGAGTACCGTTGCTGCTCCTCAGTCTCCTCCCATCTCAGGATATCCGCTACGTCGCCGGGGGTAAGACCGACAGATGTGGTTTGCTCTTGTCGAGAGCTATTCTACGCTCCACCATTGAGCAAGTACTCGATAGCACCCTGCACATTGCCACCACTTCGTCGTAGTGCCGAAACGTTCCGGTCGAACTCATAGAAGCCCATCTCATTCAACTGTCTGAGTTGTGTCTCGTACACTTCCTCTGGCGGCCTGTTGTCCGCTGGAGGGGGCGTGCCGAAGCCTCCCGCGCCAAATCCGCCTGGACCAAAAAGTGCAGCGAAGGGATTGTTGGCGGGTGGTAAATTGGAGCCGGCGCCTGTAGGTGGTGTTGGCGCGGCAGGATTGTGGCCAAAGGGCGAGAAAGGCGAAGCACCTGCGTCACCGCCCATCATCTGCATCATTGAGCGCATGGCATCGGGGTTCTGCATGAGGTTTCGAGCTGCTTCTGCAATGGGGTTCGCTTGGCCGCCCTGTGCGCCACCAAATAGGTTGGGAAATGTATCTGGCGGAGCTGATGAGGCGTTTTGTGAGTTTTGTGCAGTGTTGGTGTTCTGGTTCGGCTGTTGTTGCGGAGCGAAAGGATTCTGGCCGCCTGCGAAGAGACTAGCGAATGGGTTGCCGCCAGCACCGCCGCCGCCGAATGCTGCAAAAGGATCTGTTGGACCGGTGGTGTTTGGCTGGTTCGGTGTCGCGGTGGTGTTGCTGCCCGTCGCACTTGGCTGTGGTGTGTTGTCTGTGGCGCCTGGAGCGGGGAAACTTGGTCCTCCACCACTCCGGTCACCCATGGATCGCTGCATTTGTAGCTGCATTCGCATCATCTCGGGACTGAACATCATGCGCCGCATCTCGGGGTTCCGGAGCATCTCCTGAAGCATGGGGTTGTTGCGGATCTGTCATTCGTTAGGCAAACACGACAAGCACTGAACGTAGCGCGCGTACCATAGGGTTCTGCATCATCATATCGACCACTGCAGGGTTATTCATGGCCTCATTCATCTGCGACAGAAACATTGGGTTGTCCATGAGTTCGAGCATGGAGTCTGCGGTTGGCGGGGGGCCCATCTACAGCCTGTTAGCATAGCCCCACTATCAGAAGAGCTCTCCGGAGACTCACTCCACCGTCTGGGCCAAACGTATCCATACCAGGCAGGCCATGGAAGCCAGCATACCTCGCACCAGTCAGGCCGGCGAGGGGGTTGTTCCCCGTTCCTGCAGCGATGTGTGTCGGTACCTGCGGCGTGGGAGTACTGCTTCCACCCGTGGTGCTGGCTGTGCCCTGGCTCGCCGGGTTTTGCCTTGCATTGCTCGCCGCTCCCTTGACCAGGTGAATGGTATGGCCGTCCTTGATCTTGACGCTGGCGAGTGTGTCGGGGTCCTTCAGCACGCGACCAGAGTATATCAGGCGTTGTCGCTCGGCGGGGATGTCGGCATATTCTGAAGTTGATAGCTTGGCCTTGAGATCGGCGACTGTGGTGGCGCTTGGTAGTGTGAGGACGTGTTTCTGGTCATTTGCAGCCTTGACGTTGAAAGTGACCTGCGTGTCCTCAGTGGATGCGGAGGGGTCGTCGGCCATGATGTGTAATATTATGCGAGAGTGGAGGAGAAGCGATTGTAAGCGTGGGGCTTTTCGGAGGGGTAGAGCCTGTCGCTTGGATAATGTTAAAACTCCGGAGGAATACGGGCGCCGTACAAGAAAACTGTCGTGTAGGAGGAAGAGGCTGTTGAGGGAGAGACAAGGTCTGGATAGCTTTGGAAGGCGGCAGAAGGCGCGGGACGGACCAAACGTCGTCACTTCCTCGCCCGAATGCCTGGCGTCATTAGCGTGTGGCCGTGCATGTGGCTTGCGTTTCTCGATTAGTCAGGCACCCGGCCAAGTCAAGCAGCGAGTGGGGAAGAGCGAGAGAGGAAGCCGGGGAAGCCCTCCAGTGCCGAGGCATCTCCAGGTGGAGATTCAGCGGTCGCAATCCCAGCACGCCATAATGGAACTCTGTTTTATCCCAGTTCTCGGCACCAATCTACGACCATTAAGGCCTGATTGAATTCTATCATACTCTTCCTGTCTTCAATATATCAATTATCCTCAGCCCACGGTACACATTACCAGAGCACCACCAGAATGAAGGGCATACAGATTAAAGAATATGTCAAGGTGGGTAACTACAACCCCTTATACTCATACGAGTCCATACAACAGCTAACCACATCAAAGGGCCCGGAGGATCTGAAAGTCCTTGATCTACCCACGCCCACCCCTAAATCGAATGAATACCTCATCGCCATCTACGCCTCCGCAACCAACTTCTTCGACTTGCTCCAAATCCGCGGAAAGTACCAACATCAGCCCGCCTTCCCCTGGATTGCCGGCTCGGAGTTCTCTGGCCTTGTTCTACAGGCCCCAACCTCCCTACCAGGCGGCAAGACGCCCAAATTCAAGGCAGGAGACAGGGTGTTTGGAGCAAGCCAGGGCGGGTATGCGACACATATTGTGGCTACAGAGGACCGATTGAAGGGTATCCCCGACGGTTGGAGTTATCAAGACGCCGCTGGAGTATTTGTCACGGCGCCGACTAGCTATGCTGGCTTGGTCACCAGGGCTGGAATAAAAAAAGGTAAGCCGGCCTTTCTGCCTAGACTCCGTTTCCCGTCCTAGGACATAGTCGATTGATTGATAGCTAATGGTTACAGGTGATTGGGTCCTCATTCACGCAGCAGCTGGTGGTGTCGGCTTAGCTGCCGTCCAAATCGCCAAAGCCTTCGGCGCAACTGTCGTGGCTACTGCAGGCACACCGCACAAACTCGACGTTGCACGCTCCTTCGGCGCAGACTTTGCCGTCGACTACCGTCAATCGGACTGGCCCGAGCAAGTCAAGAAACTCACACCAAAAGGCCGAGGTGTAGACATCGTCTATGACCCCGTTGGCCTAATTGCACAGTCCATGAAATGCACAGCCTGGAACGGGCGACTCTTGGTGATTGGGTTTGCGGCTGGCGACATCGAGAAAATGGCTACGAACCGCATTCTCTTGAAGAACGTGAGCGTAGTAGGCTTGCACTGGGGCGCATATGCTATTAACGAGCCGGAGATGCAGGACGTGGTATGGGATGGCATTTTCGATCTGGTGAAAAAGGGCAAGTATAGAGGTACCGCATTTACGGATGAGGAGTTTGTAGGGCTAGATAGCGTACCCGCGGCGTTGAAGGCGCTTGGTGCACGGGATAGTTGGGGCAAGGTCGTCATCAAGGTGCCGCAAGAGGGTGGGAGCAAGATTTAGGCAACGCCTTGGATATATAGAAACGTAGCCGTTGATGATACTGCTTACCAGGAGTTGTTGCGTGATGTTGGAAAGCACATGAAGGCGCCAATTGATTCTCGACAGCAAAGACATATCGCCACAAAACACAGCAAGCTGTCCAGGTCCTTCGAGCTAGGACGACGCCTGCAGACGTCCATCAACATGTTCGGATGTTGGCATGCTCAAGCTGTTGCGCCTTACTCTACAGGAACTTTCTCCTCTGATTGTGTTGCATGACAAAATGTAGCAACAGACCAAATGCGAAGACTCATCAAAGATATCGAGCAACTAACGCATACCACAGTACAGAAACTGCGAATACGTAAGACTATACCGTGGTGAAGTCGTTTAAGGTTGGCTCTGAGGCGAAAAGCGCCAGCGCGCTAAGACGTCGGCGAAACGAAGCACCGACCAGCTTTCTTTGAGGCCGTCGCCTCCAGTCGCGACCAGACAAGGAGCTCGACACTCCCGCGCTCGCTCTTACCCCATCACCCCCTCTCCTTCATTGTACACCTCTCCGGCTGTGTCTGCGACCATGGCTGACCCATACTATGACAACAACATGGAGGAAGGGGATGGGGACTACGAGGACGATGGAGACGACCAGGAGATCTCGCCCGAGGACTGCTGGGCCGTCATCAGCTCATTCTTCGACACCAAGGGCCTGGTGTCTCAGCAGCTGGACTCATATGACGAGTTTACGCGCAACACGATACAAGACATAGTAAAAGAGAACGGCAGCGTCATACTCGAGCAGAACACGCCCTACAACCCGGACGAAGAGGAAGACCCCATCATCAAGCGGCGCTACGAGATCAAATTCGGGCGCGTCTACCTGGCCCGGCCTACGCACACCGAAGGCGATGGCACCACGGTCCAGCTCTACCCCCACGAGGGTCGCCTGCGAAATCTTACCTACTCCGGCGCCATGTTGGCTGACATTGAAAACCGCATCATGGTGGCACGCGAGTCACATGCACCGGCCGAGGGAGATGATGAAGAAATGGAAGGCGGCTACACAGGCGGGGCGACACAGATTCGGTGGGAGCGCGAGGATGCGCCCATGGACGATGAAGCAGCCGCGAGGGTCTTTATAGGAAAACTGCCCGTCATGCTCCGGTCTGAGCTCTGCCATTTGCGCAACCAGTCGGACGCAGATCTCTTCGCACTCAACGAGTGCCCATACGACCAGGGCGGCTATTTCGTCATCAACGGCAGTGAAAAAGTCCTGATCGCACAAGAACGCAGCGCGGCGAATATTGTCCAGGTTTTCCGGAAGAAACAGGGTCCAATCCCCTGGATAGCTGAAATTCGAAGCGCAGTCGAGAAGGGGACCCGGCTGATTTCTTCCTTCAACATCAAGTGGGCTGAGAACTCACTGGCTGGCACTGGTAAACGTGTACCCGGGCCGTTCGCGTACGCCACTCTCCCATACATCAAAGCAGATGTACCCATGGCCATCGTCTTCCGCGCGCTTGGAATCGTTTCAGACGAGGAAATCCTAAGCCATATCGTCTATGACCGCACAGACACACAAATGCTAGAATTGTTGAAGCCAAGTATTGAAGAAGGCTCTGTGGTCCAAGACAGGGAGACAGCGCTGGATTTCATCGCCAGGCGAGGCGCAAACTCAGGAACCAAGGACAGGCGTCTTAAGTTCGCAAAGGACATTATGCAGCGCGAGTTTCTACCACATATTTCCCAGAAGGAGGGTCAAGACACTCGCAAGGCTTACTTCTTCGGCTACATGATCCATCGACTTTTACAGTGTGTGCTGGGTCGCCGCGACGAAGATGATCGTGACCATTTCGGTAAGAAGAGGTTGGATCTGGCGGGGCCGTTGATTGCCAACCTGTTTCGAATTCTCTTCCTGAAGTTGACAAAAGACGTCTACAAGTATCTTCAGCGCTGCGTTGAGAACAACCAGGACTTCAACGTGCAGATGGCTGTCAAGGCCAGCATCATCACCAATGGACTGAAGTATTCTTTGGCGACGGGCAACTGGGGTGACCAGAAGAAGGCCGCCTCTGCGAAGGCTGGTGTCTCCCAAGTGTTGAACCGATACACGTATGCCTCCACCTTATCCCATCTACGCCGAACGAACACTCCCGTTGGTCGTGACGGTAAGCTGGCGAAGCCGCGCCAACTTCACAATTCGCATTGGGGCCTTGTGTGTCCTGCCGAAACTCCGGAAGGACAGGCCTGTGGATTGGTCAAGAACTTGTCCCTGATGTGTTATGTTAGTGTTGGAAGTGACGCCTCGCCTATTATTGATTTCATGACACAGCGAAACATGCAACTTTTGGAGGAATACGATCAAAATCAGAATCCGGATGCTACCAAGGTGTTTGTGAACGGCGTTTGGGTTGGTGTGCATTCCAATGCCCACCAGCTCGTCTCGGTTGTGCAAGAGCTCCGGAGAAACGGTACCCTCTCCTACGAGATGAGTTTGATCCGTGATATTCGTGACCGAGAGTTCAAGATCTTTACGGATGCTGGCCGTGTCATGAGACCCTTGTTCGTCGTCGAGAATGACATTCGAAAGCCAAACCGCAACCAACTCATCTTCACCAAAACCATCAGCCAGAAACTCCTCATGGAGCAACAAAGCCTTGACCAACGTGATGGCTGGAGTGAAGAAGAAATAGCGGCTGCTACATACGGTTGGAAAGGCCTCATTCAAGATGGTGTGGTCGAGTACCTGGACGCAGAGGAAGAAGAGACTGCCATGATTACTATGTCGCCCGAAGATCTGGACGAGTGGCGAGAGATGAAACAAGGTATTCTCCCAAGCGAGCGGGCAAGTCAAGGCCAAGACCGTTTGAGACGTATCAAGCCCAAGCCAGATCCTCGAATCCACGCCTACACTCATTGCGAAATCCATCCGGCCATGATCCTCGGTATCTGCGCCAGTATCATTCCTTTCCCAGATCACAACCAATCGCCTCGTAATACCTACCAATCTGCTATGGGTAAGCAAGCCATGGGTGTCGCCATCACTAACTATGCGCTGCGTATGGAAACAATGATGAACGTTCTGTACTACCCCCAGAAACCTTTGGCGACAACACGGTCGATGGAGTACCTCAAATTCCGTGAGCTCCCAGCCGGTCAGAACGCGATCGTGGCTATTGCTTGTTACTCTGGATACAACCAGGAAGATTCCGTCATCATGAACCAGAGCAGCATCGATCGAGGCCTTTTCAGAAGTTTGTTCTACCGCGCGTACACTGAGCAAGAGAAGCGTATTGGCGTTAATGTCCTGGAGCAATTTGAGAAGCCAACTCGTGCTGATACGCTGCGATTGAAGGGCGGCACATATGACAAGCTTGACGATGATGGTGTAGTCGCTCCTGGTGTACGTGTATCTGGTGATGATATCATCATAGGCAAGACAGCACCCATCGCGACTGATGCGCAGGAGCTTGGCCAGAAGACTACGTTGCACACAAAGCGAGATGTTTCCACGCCTCTTCGAAGTACTGAGAATGGTATTGTTGATCAAGTGCTCTTCACTACTAATACCGAGGGCCTCAGATTTGTGAAGGTCCGTACAAGAACGACAAAGGTGCCACAAATTGGTGACAAATTCGCTTCTCGTCACGGTCAGAAGGGTACCATTGGTATCACCTATCGGCAAGAAGACATGCCATTCTCTGCTGAGGGTCTTACTCCGGATCTTATCATCAATCCTCACGCCATTCCATCTCGTATGACAATTGCCCATTTGGTAGAGTGTCTGCTATCCAAGGTTGGTGCGATCAACGGATCAGAGGGCGATGCTACTCCATTTACCGAAATCACCGTCGACCAAATCTCTGACCTACTTGAAAAAGCTGGGTATCAAAAGCGAGGCTTTGAGATTATGTACAACGGCCATACTGGCAAGAAGATGCGTACGCAGGTTTTCCTTGGACCAACGTATTATCAGCGCCTGAGACATATGGTCGACGACAAGATCCATGCTCGTGCTCGTGGTCCATTGCAGATTCTCACACGCCAGCCTGTCGAAGGTCGTGCTAGGGACGGAGGTCTACGTTTCGGTGAAATGGAACGTGATTGTATGATTGCCCATGGTGCTGCGGCGTTCTTGAAGGAGCGATTGTTCACAGTCTCGGATGCGTATACGGTTCACGTGTGCGACATCTGCGGCCTGATGAGTCCTATTGCGTAAGTTCATGACCCCCAATGTCTCGCCACCTAAACAACAAAGACGTGTTTGGCTAATGCATAGAATAGCCAACTCAAGAAAGGCCTCTACGAATGCCGTCCTTGCCACAATAAAACTCGCATCTCTCAGATTCACATACCCTACGCCGCAAAACTCCTCTTCCAAGAACTCCTCGCCATGAACATTGCCACTCGCATGTTTACCAACCGCTCCGGCCTTAGCGTGCGCGACTAGCCGCCTGCGACTATGCACTGATCAGGACGCATAATGGCTTTCATATCAGAGGATCTGATCGCTGACCAAATTGGAGGTTCAGTCCCCCGGAGTCGGAGGGTTTCTTGATATGCATGCAAAGGTGATCCGATTATAGTGTCCAATGCACAGATGCGGATCAAGCATGACAGTGTTCCCCGATGGTATGAGTGAAGAAGCCGGGCGAGATCTTGATTTACTTTCACATTTCACTCAGCATGGCATTGGCGTTTGGGACGCACGTCCCCATTGGGTATAAAATAAAATCCATGGACAGTAGGGTGCGGTGTTTAGGAGTCTTTGATCAAGCTCAGATTGAACCACTTTGAGACGGGGTTTCAGACCACGCATTGTCAGGACTTATAGGGTCCGTTTGTATACCTAGATATATAGTTTGGAATCGTATACTATGTTCAGAGCTAGACTTTGGTTCATCTTCGTGGCGATGTGTAAGTAGGGTGCTATGCAAAGCCGTGATTGATGAAATACAGAGTTAGAGACTTGAATAAACGTCATACTTGAAAAGACGCAGGAGCAAGCTCTCGGTACCGTTCAGTCTTTGCAAGCGTGTAAGTGGATGAATGTGGGACCAAGCAGAGAATAGTAGGAACTATGGAAGAGCTTGGGTCGCCTGTGTGCGGTGACAATGGTATCATTCTACAAAATTATCCCTATTTACTCGTACAGTACATAACAGCCGCCATGTGTTCCCGTCTTGCCATCAAATTTTGAGAGTCTCAACGCCGCCGATCGCGATCATCTCTACGGTTGCGGTCCCGACTCCTGTCCCGCCGGCTGTCACGACGCCGATCTGGGCTACGACTGCGGTCCCGCCGGTGACTATCGTATCTGCCATCATCGCGGTCTCGACGATCCCGTCTAGGGCTTCGACTGCGGTTGCGCTTCCAGCGGTCATCGTGATAGTCCTCCCTGCGCTCTCGCCTTTGAGCATCGTCCCGTCGCCTGTCTGGGCGGTTGTCACGCGGACGTTCTGTGGACTCCTTCGAGACGTCCCGGTCGACAACCAGCTTGTTGACTACAGAATCAGACATAATCTGGCGACCAGAGCCGTCGCGATACTGCCTCTTCTTCTCGAGATTGTCAATGCCACCAAAGCCACCTGCTGCCCGTCTCCGCTTCTTGTTTGTGACATCTCGCCAATCGTCCGCAATCTTAGAGACACTCTGCGAGAAATCTACGTGTATGCGGTGATCGTCGATCAAGACGCCATCCATCTTGAAGTAGGCTTGCTCGCAATCCTTCTGATTGGTGTATTCAATGAAAGCGTACTGGAGGCTGTCACCTGTTCGTTTGTCCTTGATGACCTCGCAGCTAAGGATCTTGCCAAATCGCGAGAAGATAAGGTTCAGATCCTCGTCCTGCGTCACCGGGTTCAACTTGCATACAAACAGCACGTTCTCAGGCGGTGCAACTTCGGCAAATGGCAGGTCACCAACCATCTCAAGTGTAAGGGCTTGTGCGCGTGCCTCGCGTTCCCTGCGAACCTTCTCTAGCGCTTCTGGGTCGTTCTCCTCTTCAAGGTTCTCATCGTAGGCAACACGTACTGTAGCAAGCTGCGCGGCGGATGGTATCGGGCTTTCGGGTGGCTCCACTAGGCCAGCTGGGTCGTCGTATGGGTCGTCTAGTATGACTGTGTGCAGTATGCGAATGTCCTTGAGTGGCTGGCCCTTATCGTCAATGTACGCTGTGTTGATCTTCTCAAGCGCATCAAACCCCTCTACAACAGTGCCAAATATCGCAGCCTTGCCGTCCAGGAAATCAATGTTTGGCCCCAGGGTGATGATAAATTGGCTGCCTGCAAAGCGTTCGTCTGGATTGTCAGGATTTGGGGCCGTTGCCATACTGACGGTACCCATCTCGGCATGTTTTAGCTTCGCCTTGAACTCAGGCACGAATGTCTTCTTCGCTGCTTGTGCCGGTTCAAGCAAGCCCCATATTGAGCGGCCGCCATCGCTGTCTTTGGAGCCAGGGCCGATGGGGTCGCCGGTCTGGAAGGAGAAGTTTGGTTGTACGCTATGCACGGGCGCAAAGTTGTAGTACTTTACTTTGCATAGCTTGAGGAAGCTAAAGGCGACAAACCGTCAGTGTCTGTTGTGTGCTCAGCATGGAAAGACATTGCGACAGAGCATGCAGCAGGCCGCATGCAAGCGCAAGAACATGAAGCGCGCGAAAGGAGTGGAAGAACTTACTTTTCACAGCATTTGGGCGCATCATCAACCAGCAAGTCAATGGTGATATCACCAAGTGACGTTTCCAGGAGCACAGACATGATGCAGGCAATGTTGTGTGGAGTGCGCGTCTTAGTCGCAAAATGTTCCAACAGCGCGACAGCTTTCAACATCTCGCGCTAACTGGGAGCCATTGGCTTAGTCACTTATGACGTAACGCGTGGCAAGCCCAAAGGACATGCGACTGGCAGGCCTCGCAGCCAATTGTCTCTGAGCAACGTGCTGCAGCATGCTTCAGGCCGCCTTACCCCAACAAATGTGTGGGCTCGAATCGCCGTCTCTTCGCTAGGGCTGGTCTTGTCATCCTCACCATACGTCAACGCAGCTCCTTTGGAATACAGATAGTGCATACACACCAATGAGAGTCCAGGTTGCAATGGCTTAAAGAGCCTATGTCAAAGCAGAGCAATCAATCTGAAAGAGCCAGGACGGTCTTGGATTTTGCAGGTCGTCTGCACGGAGCAACCTGCTCTGTTTGCTGAACGCACCTATCCCTGCTCCTTGCGTGGAAAGCCGCATCCTCTACCTGTTGCAAATCTCAGCATCGATCCGAGACCCCCAGCCCCGAACCCCGGGTTCTCGGCTGTGAAGTACTACTGATAGGCTGCCATTGGTCCTCATGAGCAGCGCTTTCCTTTATCAAATATTGGTTCCGAGCTTGTACTTGTCACTTCGACTTCTCACCTAGCATGGCCCCAGAATTCGCTTTCCGTCAGCGCGTTTTATGGCTCGCGCCTCTACACAGGAGTCACAGCATGATAGCGATCAATTTTGGTGAAACTGTGATTCCCGCGCTATGTTGCCTGTCATCTTGTTTTGCACACAGATGGACCATACCGCTTCCGAACAATCACATTGTCATTATGGATCCGCAAGTCATGTAATCGAACTTTCGTTCACCTTTGTAGGACTATGCTCACTGCCTACGCTTTTTGCAAAAAGGCTCTGCTGGCCAGCCTTGGACAGCAAACGACGGCATAGCTTTCAAGAACACTCGTGAAAATTTCCTCGTTAAGTAAAAGGTTCGTTCTTCTCACATCATTATGCATCGCTCTGACTGAATGTTTGGTATGAAGAGTTTGCTACCTCTTGGCAAAGCCCGAACCGCTGGTCAATCACCTGCATGTCTTTTATTCAGATGCAAGTTCTGATACGCACGTAAGAGGCCAGCTGGCCTGCGAGTTATCAACGCACGTTTGCTTCTCTCGAATTCAGACTGATCGCCACCAGCTGTGAGACATTTCCTCTCGACACTGTCAATCTCGACTCGAGGTATCACCGCCTGGTTATACGTACCAGCAAGTCATAACCGACAGCAAGTTAAGCAACCCAAGATTGGTATGGATTCCGTCGGAATAAATTCCAAGTTGCTCCCGCACAGACACTATGCCCCTTACTAGCATTGTAGAGCGACTTATTGCAGCAGCAGTACTGTGCCCCTTCAGGCTCACATACAGGGCATGCGGTTACACGTGGAGCCCTTTCTCACTCAGAACGCATTCTACACACCCAAAATAATGTGGGCACTGTAGTGATTGGATTGGGCTCCTGACCAGTGGGGCCATTACGTTGTGTTCACATTCTGAACATGAATCACTTAGCAAACCCGCAGTCGCTACTCGCAAGCCATTGTCTTGCGTTAGTTCAGTGCTGGATTTTATTCGCGTCTAAGGCTCGTTCGGCCTAATATCAAACTTTTCCAAGAGAACAAACAATCCTCTAGCTGCGTTGGCCCCTAGACCGAGCTCCACCCTGTTGTCATTCGTCGCCTTTTTAATACAAAGGTCTGTAACGCCCAATGAAAATAATGAAAATAGACCTGTGTAGCCTTTGTATGGCCGAAGAACCCCGCCCAGTGGGTTGTTTGCTCACAACAACATTGAAGGGAACCTTGCGAATGAAAGCTTCGACGGCCTGCCTTGTCTCCCGGATCCGCCGTCGTACGATGCACCTTCTAACCAGTCGATAACCAGTATGATTTGACCAAGGCTCCTCGTTTAATAGGCTCATCGGGGTATTTTGCGTGGGCCCTCAATATCTTGCACCTTTCTGAGTATAACCCAGAGCCTCAACATATCGATACCACGAGCGAGTATCCTGTCATTCTAATTCATAATACATCCTCGAACAGCTGTGGCGCTTATCCAGAGAGCCCAGGGCACGTCCCCAGCCGTACAATGTTTCACCCCTCTTGCTGACCAGTGATTCTTTGGAAATGTGTGCCTCAGAACCCTGGTCAACGAAGCGGTGGCCTGCATGAAAACTGCAGTGAAACTAAGATAGCAATTTTTCCACAGAGGCCATCTGTGCAAATACTCACTCGTACCTGATAGCTCAGGCGCGATCCACCGTTTTTATATTCCCTTGAAAAGGTATTCGTAGCGTCGCAGCCACGTCAGTCCATATTGACCTACTGACTAAGAGCGGCTTTAAAACTTAAGCTCTTAGGTTGATACGGTATCCTTTTTTGTTCATGAACCGCATTCTGGACCATTACTTGATTGAACTGACTATTCGTCGTTCCTCGTCAGCTTCTTTGCTCCCGACGGAGCTACACTAGACAAATTCTCGACTAGTCACTAAATTGACAGAATTCCTGTGGCATCTGACCAAAAATCAGTCTTGCGTTACCTGGAGCAGTATTTTTCATCATCTTATGATAATTTTGGTTAATTCTACTATTCGTAAGTAATGACTTTCCGTACTAGATACTAGTACGATAGCTGAGTCTAGTCCAGGCCAGAAACGTGTCTGTCATGGAGTATGACAACGCCCGCCGGTCTATTCCTCAGCCTCTTTCGTTTCCAGATTATTGCTATAATGATCGGAATGAGCCGATTCGAACTTCTCAAATTACAAGAGCCAATCCTCGGGAGTACCCTATTAGTGGTCATGTTGTCGGTATGCATGGCCGTCCTAATATTGGACGGGGTGAGTCCTCCCTGGAGACTGGCCCAGCGAGACGTCGTATAGCAGTAGCTGTGAGTTACTTTTCTCTGTAGTCTTGCCTTAATTGGCTTCCGCCGCACCAGTTCGGATTATCAGATCAGAATCGCCGTTCTACTAAATGACCTTGTTATACCACATTCGAAGGACACCATAATAATGAGAAGTACAGTGTGCCCGTTGCCGTAAGAGGAAAATTCGCTGTAGTGGTGACTCTGGAAATGGAACTGGATGTACAAATTGTAGACAGGCTCTTCTCGATCCAGCCCACTGTCAATTTCATCGGGTGAGTCTAGATATGCCCTGATCTGACGCGAAACTAACTGCTACAGGTGGGGTCCGATAACGTACACAGAGTGATTGAAAACCTGAACACAGCACATAGCTTGACCTGCATGGCGAATTCCAACGGAATGGCGCCCATTTACTCTGCCAGTACCCCTTTCTACTCTCGCCCAATGCCAACCCAGCAATGCCTTCAATTCGATACAAAGCCGATGTATCAGTCGGCCTGGACTGTTCCCTACTCCGGAGATACATCGCCGGTCGAAACGTATGCTCTGGACCAACCAGCAACGTATCGGCAAAGGACTCCACCGATGACAAACACTAACGCGTGCGAATCCTTATACCGGTGGACCGGACAAACAGCGAAGCCGCTTCACCATGATATGGATGCCTTGGTTGATCAAGGATCTTCGAACCCCATGAATGGTTTACGGTGTATTCAACCCAACCATTCTACGGTAACAAATGAGACACTTTCGTCTCTAAGTGCGTCTTCTACGCAGTTAACGTTGCCTGAGAGACCACGTCTACTGGAGTCTCACGCGTCAGAGACAACGGTACCACTGAGGCAGCTTCCAATCCCGCAGCCCGGCCCGGCCCAGAGCTCACGAAACACAGTAGACCAACTGCAAGATCAACGGTTGCGTTCTGCACGAGCAGTCGGTGCCATCACAAACAGCACTGGAGGATCTTTTGTCAAAGGCTCCCTATCTTGGAGTGCCGATGGAGATAATCAAATCAACGTGTCTGATGCGACAAAAGCGGATAGCCAATTCATTGCTACTGCCCAACGACGCAGCACCGCGGAAGTGGCAATGGATCACTTCCAGAACACTAGTTCAATCTCTGACAATGTTAAAATGACCAGTCCTGCAGAGCAATCTCAGCTCAACTTCAGTACTCCAACACTACTCAAGACAATGGCTGCCCCTGCACTGGCATCCCCCTATTCTAACTTTCGCGCATGCCACTTTGCAGCCTCTTCGTCTACAAATATGGCACACCAAACTTCTCACACAAATTCGTACAGCTTTAGACCGAATTATCATTCAAAAAATCACTCGCCTAGCCGAGAATCGCCGAACGATTGTATACTTATGAGTGATCATCTCTACACACCACTAGCGCAACCGCAGCCTGAGAATGCCCCTAGCACTGACCGTCTACATAATGAGTTGCTCAATAATCGACATATTGATCTTCACCATGCTCCGATTTCGAGCCTCAGCAGCAGCAGCTTCTAAACAAAACATTTGAGTCTCATCTCCGTCTGTCGGTATTGTCAGACCATCGCGCTTCACGTTGCTATTTTTGGCTTTACAAATCTTTTCTATTGCATCTTTGGTATCGTTTCTTGGCGGGTGACTTCATGAGTCAACTGCATGGTGTGGCGCTACTATCTTTTTCCCGCCCAGGCCCGAGTAATGATGCGCTTGCAGGCCCTATGAGCTGAATTTTGCTCATTTTTCTTCTTATTTTGCCAAAAGAAACAAACTGCACACCTGTTTCGCATGGATCTTTTCGAGACCCCTAATTTACGACGCTAGCAACACTCTTTCTACGCTGTCCACCAGGCTATTTTTTTTTCTTTAATTACGGATCCATGCACTGTTGTGTCATTTGCTTTTATTGAAAAGCATAAAAGATTACATACTGGATAGTTTCGAGCAGAACATTTGGTATTATAGATTTACTTGGTGGATTTGACGATCGGGCAAAGTCAGATATATGTATCCCGACCTCTACCAATTTTCCACCCCAAAACGCGCATCCAAGTCCCTTGAACAATTTTTGCACATGTAGTTCGAAGAGAGTATGCATGTTGTCGCTTCGCTTTCGAGCTAGTGTTACCACACTGAGACAGTCCACCCCTGCCATACTTACAGCGTGTTGCACGTTCATCTCAGCTTTCCACAATTTCGCAACATCGACTCAGTTACTCAACGGCACCGAGGTCACCAGTGCATACACTTAGATCCCCATTGTGCTCAGCAAAGCGCCACCCCCAACCAATTGTTTCCTATGTTTCAAGATCTGCGGAGATTGGCATCAGAGAAGCTCGTTCCAGATCTTGTTGCAGACATGCCGGCCCGCTAGGTCATACAAAGCCGGTCAGGAGGTGATACAGTATGCACATAGTGCACAAAGGCGGAAGTGAGGCTCCACTCTTGTACCGCAATAGCGCTGCGAGGATTATGCCTGCTGAGTGTATGTGTGGTGTGCGTGGGGAATGCGTTGTTTGTTGGATGAGATACATTAGGAGTAGAATTGGGAAGGGGGCATATTTGGTGGTGACCCAAATGTTTTGTGATGCTTTGTGGTCGCGAATTTTGGGATCAAACCCGAAGTGGCACGTCAAGATTGTCTTATACTCTTCTTGTGGCGACCCAAAGGGGGAAACGAGTATCTGCATATGGTAGCATGGGTATGATTGATCATATGCAGACTACTGGCACAAGTAATTATCTGTGTGGCTCAGTCTTCATAATTTTAGGCAAGATGTTCTATTCGTCAATTAGGCTGCAAAGTCTCGGGTGCCGCGGCCAGATACTGAATAATGCGTTCAAACAAAACCAACAAGCCCCCACCGCCTTCCCCGGATTAACAGCCTATAAATCTCCTTCTGAATGACGCTAGAAACGAAAGCAATCTGATATGGGGGCTTGGCTGCTGTTTTACTGGAGTGACGAAGAATCCCCGGAAACATCTCTGGGTCACTGGACCCAAACGCATCATTCTTCTAGTCAGTTGCGCCTGTATGATCGTGATCAAAATCGCCAGATAGGAAGCTAATCGTTCAAGGATCATCTTACGTGTAAAGCGACCGACAGTCATTTGTACCCGATGTCTTATTCAACTCGACTGTCATAGCTAGCTGATACGGAAGTGGTCTTCTCTCTTCATGTTCTGGGAAAACTTAGATGTTTGCTTACATTAATTTGTTGATGTTCCATAATCCACTTACTATTGTATCGTGTGACTTACACTATGTAGCGAGGACAAGATTCATGACTTGTTGCTGTTAAAAGGCCATCAAAGTGAGTACGAGTGCCTGGTAGCCAAGTCCTCCGTACTTGCATAACAGCAATTGACTCAAAGTGCCTGAGATCCGTCACGCTCCTTCACAGAGTCATCAGATTGGGTAGCTAAGAGATTAAGAGAGGCGGCTTTAATAACGTTATTCTAGCTCCAGATTATTATTCGCGTCAGTCGTAGAGTTTGTCTATTGGGGCAGAACGCCACGTATGGAAGGTGTCTAAATATCTTCGAGGTAGATATGCTGTCCCTGTTGAACAGAGTTTTATGGAATCATGAAATCCGAACACGTGGTGAACATCCAGAGAATAAACTTTGCTCCACATCTAACCACTCTCTTGAAAAACCTCTGCGTCCTTTACTTCTTCAATCGAGTCCGGTTGCTTAATTCACTGCTTTAAGAACTATGGAGAAATTATGACGGCCATACCTACCGTGCCTATTACTGCATGCCCAGCGACGAAGTTCAAGATTCCCAATACAGTCGATCTATCTATCTGCAAGGACCTTCCAATACAAGCACCTATGTAAGCAGCGTCCAGTTAACACGAATCAATATCAGATCTGATGGTTATCAGTACGTGCTATGTACCGAAAGACTTGGCCAGGGTTTTCATAAAAGATGCCAACCCACTCCAAAAGATAAAGACGTATGACATACCACGCCAGCTCCTGCGATGGCATTCATCATATTTTGCAGCGGTTTTGGACCCAGTAATGGTTTCAAGAAGACGGCTAACTACGATCTGGAGCTAGTTGAAGATATCAAAGTTTTCGATGCTTTCCATTGCTGGCTATACACTGGGAAGCTTCGAGACCCACCCATCTCATTACAACGCGCCGACATAGATGAATTCTACCTCTCGCCATGTACACTCTCGAAAATATGGGCTTTTGCGGATATGCGTGGCATACTGGCCCTTGGAAATGCTGCCATCGATATGCTATACGAGCGTGCCGCTGCGAAGTGGGCGACAGCCATAAGTTTGATCGACTTTGTTTACGAAAATTCGCCACCTTTATGCAATCTAAGGAGATATATCGTAGATCTCAACACTTTGACTAAAAGTCACACTGGCTTTCGAGAACAAATGAAGCCGGAACTATGCCCTGCAGAGTTTTTATTTGAAGCGCTGCCTGCACTTGTGCGCAGTGGAGAAGATTGTAAATCAATCGGCCGACAAGCATGGACGACGCAGCTCGATCACTGTTAGTGGCATGACCATTCCGGACCCGGAGGAAAGCTACGGCTTACATTGCACAAGTGAAAAGTGAAAGGGAGGGGGGGGGGGTGTGCGTGGGTCCCATCAATGGATAGTGTAAGCCCAAATCAGGTGTCGCCAATAAAGGATATTTGTTCTGTCAAACGACTTGAGATTTAATGGGGGATTGGATGTTCAATCGCTCGATGCAGATATCTAGATTAAGAGAATCAATATGAGGTAACTATAGTACCTTCCCAAAAAGGGAAACGCACTCATGTATTGCAAGCCTTCGCGTCTGCGTGCATTGCACATGTTCCTGGTCTGGCACACAGATCAAGAATTCCCGATCAAGCTACCAAATGTGTAACTTTGTCCAAAAATGGGTAAGGAGAAGAATAAGAGATAAAAGTTGAGAAATAAGGGGAGGAAAGAAGACGAGTCATATTCCCATCGACCTTGGCTTAGCTTCGCAAGGATCGGGGCCATGGCGCGACAATTTTCCATAATTGTTCCTAGTATTACTTACTTCAAAGTTATGAATTAAAGCCTCCAGGGAGATTACTTTTGTAAAATGGATATGAAGACTTTCCAGAAATAAGACTTCACTTCCTGCTGTTGTCGCAGAGTGCGTTACCCACAGCTACACAACTATCCCGGGTGACCTCAATCAAGATGCACAAAATCTTGGATCGGCTTTTTTATCTGCCCAAACTTGCCTAAGAATCCTAGTCCCGCGACTTCTTACAACAAAGGTTGAGGTCTTTTGTCGTACTCCAAGATCAGGAAAGCATTAGAATATGCACTGCCTAAGAGAAGTGAATTTCCAGGCAGATGCCTCGTGTTATCGGAGTCAATTCCGATGAAATACTCAAGCTTCGAAGCGCTTCAGGCAATTCCCCGGGTCATCATGTGTCGATCTCCTTAGCTTGGGCTCCCTTGGAATGTTATGTAACTGGACATGCCAGGAAACCACGGTCTAGGTTGGTGCCAATATTGGTAAAGTAGCTCGTGAAAAGTTCATTTACCACCTAACAACGTTTGATGATAGTACTGTTGTCGGCCAGTAAAACGTACATGCAAGCTCGCGTATTGTCGTAAACTGAAAGTGAGTCACGATATCATGTGTTTTCGCGCATTCGCGTCGGCGACCTCGACGCCACGCGTTCCAAACCCCGCACGAAGAATGCAATTAGTGGCAGGCCTAATGCCAAACAAACTAGTTTGCCAATTGACCATAAGTATGGCGATCCGGCTTTCTTCAGGCGTCTGGCTGTCAAGAAACCTGAGCTCAATTGTCTTCCCCCAATATGCTTGACCACTTCGGCCTCTTTGTTCCAGCCTCCAAGTTTGATGAGGTCCTCACGTGGTATGATGCCGCACTTGCGCCGCTGGGCTACGTGAGAAAAGACTTCGTGCTAGAACAGATCATAGGCATGAGTGCCGACGGTTACATTTACGACTTTTGGATCCATAAGAAAGACGAGACGGAACGAACCCCTGTACATTTTGCCTTCCGTGCAAAAGACCATGAAACAGTCGACAAATTCCATGCGGAGGGGTTGAAGGCTGGCGGAACATGCAATGGAAAGCCTGGGCTGAGGGAAAACTATCATCCAAACTACTATGGCGCTTTTGTATTGGATCCGTGTGGGTGAGTACTTTACCTGTGTGATTGAAAATTCAGTTTCTAAGGAAAGTAGAAATAGTATCGAGGCTGTTGATCACATGGCTCATTGAGAAACGCGACTTCCAGTCTGAGCCCCTACGTCTGCTGAAGTTCGACCGCGTAGCAATTTGTCTCTAGCAACAAGATCTTCCTCGCTACGTGGCATTGGGCATGTTTATTTTTGAGATGGGACTTGTCAATGTGCATTATTGGCTTTGGATCAACACTCTAATGGGTTAAATCTGACGATGCAAGAGATGCACCGCCGTAAGAAGCAAAAAAGGAAAACAAGAAGGTTAGAGCTTTGGGAGGCACGCCGCAATACATGGGCTTTTGTGCCTCGTTTTCAAGCAATCTTTGCTCGCTATGAAACAAAACATTGCTGAATCAATTACTTTATCTTACTCGTCAGGTATTTTTGTAACGGCAACAATATCAATCAAATCCAAATATGAAACTCAGCGTTCAATTGTTCTCTATATTCCCAACAAACGTACACACGAACACGTCATGCTTGTTCCAGCACTTATGCGTCCCTATCGAACGACCAATAAATTTGTAATGAGCGGTAAAAGCAAATGATTATGGTCCAGACACGGCAGAGAAGACTTAGAGAGAAGCAAACGCGGGTCTACTAGCTGAGCCTGCTAGCCGATTGTCAGATGGCATTGGGGGCGACAGAAGAGTAACTAAAGCAGAATGTGGGGGAATTATGTATGATTGATTCTGCCAACATCTTTGCTACCTCGAAATTTGATGACGAGCAATGGAAGACAAATGCTAGTCTTAACTCGGGACGGGATTGCTAAGATCACGACCAATAGGTATATAGAACGAATGAATTGGTAAGCATGAAGCAATATTATGAAAGATATGTGCTTGCTCAACAGGGTATCAAGATTATTCCACAAGGCCGACGTCAAATTTACATCCAACGGGGTATTGACGAGGGGGGAGACCCATTGCGACCAGGTCAAATGACTCTCACTTCCCAGCACCAGCACCACTCCCTTCTCCAGCAGTCTCACGTCCCTGCAGGAGTCGCTGTCTGTGTTCCTCCTCGAGTATGCTCTGCTTACGAACATACTCCATGACAATATCCTCCTCTGTCTTCTGCTTCTCTAATTTCGCCATGCGCTCACTCTCTGCTTTCTTGCTTTCTTCGAGGACTTTCTTCAGCTCTGCATCGTCATCAAGAAGTTCATTTTCGTTTGACTGCTGACTTGCTTCCAGTGCCCTCTTGAGATCTGCATCGTCGTGCTCGTCGTTGTTCTGATTTCCTCCAATGGCTTGGCTCATTGCATCGATCACACCACTTTCCTGCTGCGCACCAGCAGTAGTGTTACTGTAATCCTGCGGATGATTAGCATGTAGATGCGCAAGCTCCTTGGACTCCGCAATGATGCGCTGGAAATCTTCATCGTCCTCTGTGTCTTGATCGGAATCCCATTCTGAGTCGCTCCCATGCTGTCTCCTCTTACTCGTTTCTAGCAAACTCTTCCTTAAGGTCTCCTCGAGGACCTTTTGCTCTTCTTCAGTCCAGCCACTTGCACCTGCTTCCTCAATGCTAGCAGTCATAACACGCTTAAGAGTATCTTCTTCATCTTCCTGATTGGCGCTTGCTGGCGTGCGCTCGAGTTCTGCAATCGAAGCGCGGATTGCAGAGGCGATGAGTCTGTCTTCCTCGGGGATGCCACGCGAACTTTCGGCCACGGAGGCAGTAATTGCACGTTCAAGTTCGCGTTGCTCGGCTTCTTCTTCAGCAATAAGCTGGGCTTCAAGGGAGATTTGAGATTGTTGAGATTGTCGAGATTGGCTAGCTGAAAGGATAGGGAATGTTGCCGCATGTTGCTGTCGCCTTAAAGTGGACACGCGGTCGGATTCTTGTTGACGCCAGCTGGGAATTGTGGACCGGATTTCAGGCTCAGTCGCAGCACTGTCGAGGCTCGGACTAGGGGTCAAAGGAAGATCTGAGAGGCTGCTTGACTCGCTCAATCCAGGTGGGACAGAGGAATGTCCATCTTGTTTCTTGAAGTGAGCGTGTATTCTCTCCCATCGTTCTTGCCTTCTCTTCCTCTTGTCTTCGACAAGTGAATGCAAAGAATCCATCTGCTCAGCCCCAGGATTTCTCTTCTTCTTGATGCCAACCTTGATATACTTCCATCTGCTCAGAATCTCGTCTTGTTCATGTTGCGAAATGGTCGATGCTTCGTCGTAGCCTTGCGCAATGCGTGCTGCAATGATATAGTTTTGAACGCTCTTGCCCTTATTCTTGACCATTTCTTGGTATAGACCTTTCATAGCATAGCCCGGAACTGACCATGCGCCGCCCATGACCCGGAAAGGTACACTAATGATGCCGCGGCCAACACCCTTCACAAAACCAACTCCACCTTCTTTCTTGGCGCCTTTGTAAGGGTCCGTAACAATTCCAGTTATGCCATCATAAAGCCCAAAGCCAAACTCCTACACCATTTAGTTAGTACCAAAATTGATCATTGCGCACCTCAACTCACCTTCGCAGCTGTCCTTAGGCCACTCTGGAGATCGGTCACTTTGTCAACCTGCCTGACCTCTGCACCATAGAGTTTCGGCACATTATGAAAGCCTTTGGCAATATTGAGGGAGAAGTCCATCGGGGATTTGAAGCCTGCGCCAATGATTCTAGCAAGACCTTTCCCAGTATCCATCGCAGATTCAACACTCTCTGTAAGACCTGGTGAACTGGTGGATGTACCGTTAGTAGACTTGAGTTCCGAAGCGGAAACTGAATTAGCGCGACGATGGCTGCTCAGACGGTCAACGATGTCGCAATGACTGGCTCCATGTTGCCGGGAGCGATCTCTGGACGATGAACGTGAGCCTCCAGTAGACTCTTCAAAAGCTTGCGACAAGAAAGTGGATCTGTGGGTTGGTGTCCCCGGAGTGTCGGAACTTGCCACTACTGTAGTGTCGGTGTTTGAGCGGGGCAACGTATTTGAAGATCGTTGCGAGTCGGTAGCTGGCGGTGTACTGGCACCGCTTCTGGCTGACGTATCTGTTGTGTTTGTCGTGGTTCTTGCTGCGGATGGACGTCCAGTACGAGTCGACTCTACGCTTGGTGAAGTCTCACTACCTGTCGCCTTCTCCTTGCCTTTGCGCGATCTAGAATCGGGATGGATTTGCAGCAACTTCAGCGTTTGTATGGGCATATCAGCAACACCCATCATCATGGACGTCGCCGTGCCCATCAAGGCGCCTGCCGCGCCCGAAAATGGATCCAATGGCCCTTCGTCTGCGACGAACTCGCGCGCCCGAAATCTATAATTGTTAGTTGAAAATCAAATGTCATTTAGGCCGACGTACAGCTTCAGGTCAGAGAAATTGACTTCGCCCTGTTGGGCGAGAACCGTTGCAGCTTTCGCACTCAGCTTAGTTTGCGTTCGCTTGATTCTCCAGACAGCGGGTCTATTAGGTATGACCGCACATCGCATTTCATCGTAGTGAAGCATTTGATGGAATGATTGAGCACCTTTTTGGCACCCATCCTCTTGCTTGATCTTATTGCAAAGCTCCTGCGCTTTGTCGAGTGACTCTGGCTTTAGAGCTTCGTTAATAGCTCCAGCGAGCTTCTCTGCCGTCAGGTCCTTGTACGGAATAGGATTCGGTCCAGCCCCTGCTCTTGACACCATGGCTCCCCAGAAAGGTTGATCTCCAAAGAACGGCACGACGACTGTAGGCCTGCCTGCGGCAATGCCCGCTGCTGTAGTCCCAGCACCACCATGATGTACTACGGCAGACACGCGCTTAAATAGCCAGTCATGAGGACAGTTGCCAAGCATGAAGACGCCTTCTGGTTTGCCCAGCTCATCTGCTCCGAGTCCGCCCCAGCCTTTCGATACCAAGGCTCGTTTTCCCGTAATCTTTACGGCCTTAAAGATCATTGCAGTCATCGCGTTCGGATCGTCTACGACAATTGACCCAAAACCAATGTACACTGGTGGCTCTCCTGCATCAAGGAAAGCAGCAAGCTCCGGATCTGGAGTATAATTTGATGCGAGGTTCAGGAAGTAGAATCCGGCGATGGAGATATGGTGGCTCCAGTCTCTTGGTTTTGGGATGAGTGCTGGGGACCTACACTGCATAAGTTCTTCATCTTCGAAAATGTTAAAGTGGCTTACCAGCAATAGGTGAATGGAACTTTCAGCCGCGCAAGCATGGCTGGAGCCCAGATGCCACTGATGGGATCTAAGCGCAGACTTTCCTTGCGAAATCTATTGATAACATCGCCCAAGCCCTGCCATGTCAGTACATCTACCATGATGTAGGTTATGTAATTTGTGATGGTTGCATCTGCGTTTGACGATTGGATATTCGCGAGTGGATGTGGAAACTGTTGTGTAGGCGACCACGGCATCCTGCATCCCAATCAGCACGAAACTCTTAGACGCATAGTGTGAAACATACGTGAACATCATATGGAGTGGAATACCCAGCTTTTCGGCGCAGTGTAAGTGCCCAAAAGAGGGAGGGTTCGCAATGATAGCATCGGCAACAAAGGGCTTTCGCAGCTGCTCTGGCAGTTGATCCTCAATGCCCATCCATTCCTCCACTGTTTGCTTGAGTGGGTCCACACCAAGCCCATTGCCTGTCTCAATGCAGGATCTCCAGGTTCCCCGCAGGATCTCTGCAATGCCTTTCCTCCTCTTGCCGACATCGCCACTTCGCAGAGTGTCAAAGCCTGGCATTAGACCGGGATTCTTGACCATGAAGGCCATAAGTTCGGCAGGGTCACCGCCAATGCTGAAGAATTCGAGTCCATTCTCGATGACAAAGTCCTTGAACGTTGGGTGCGTCGCCAATCGTACTCGATGGCCATAGGTGTCTTTCAGCACCTTTCCCAGCGCAACGAACGGCTGCACATCACCTCGAGAGCCGACAACTTGTATGACAACATTGAGTGGCGGTGGTGGGTCCTGGCCAGGTGCACCTCCAAGGAACTCGGGGACGTACGCTGGAGGAGGCACAGGGTCTTGTTGAGACTGAGTGAGCTGGCGCTGGAGTTGAGGGAGGATGAGCTGCGAGAGAGCGCGGCTCTTCTGGTCAATTCGAATGTTAACGCGGCCGTCTTCGGCGACTACAGCGTTCGTGCCCAATCCGCTGTTATCACCCGAGATCTGGCCAGGGAGTTCAGAGTACGCCGGCGGGGCCTCAGCACTCGTTGCATCGTGATTTTCGACGTGGTCCACGTCAAGATCATGCTGAGAAATCGATGTTGACCTGTAGCGCGAATGAGTATGCGAAATTTGCAGCCAAGATATCTGGTATAGACTGACGGGGTAAGCGCTTGCGCTTCAGAGGGTCTATAGGACCCTGCATATGCCGAAGCTTCAGACTTTGTTCGTTGCACTGGTTCTGGTTCATCACGCGGCGGCTCTATGTTCGACTGCGACGCTTCACCAGGAAGTTCTGCGATATGTGCTAGCTCTGCGTATCCTGGCGGTTGCTGCGTTGGTGGGGCATCTTCGCGGGGCGCATCACTGCCCTGCGCGGGGTTCTGTGAGCTCGACATTGGAGGTAAAGGAGCGAGGAGAGGGTATCATGGATCCAGAGTAATAAGAAAGAAGTTTAGTTACATAGGTCAATCTAGGAATAAACCCCGACTCCAGAAACTAGAAGCCTGGAAGCAGGACGCATGTTGCATACGCTATGACACGGACGTTACGGCCAAATTGTGACGTGATTGGCCGTGAGGGACGTCCATCAGCCACCATGCCTGGCTTCGTCATCGCGCTGCCCAGCCCCTGGGCCATTACAATGCATCAGGGCTTGAAACAAGCACTCTTGAAGTCCAAATTTGTAAGTGAGCTGCCCTTGATACTTTCACAGGCCTTCATGTGAGCTGCGCCTTCGCGCTCGGCCGACAGCCTCTGGAAAAAGCCGAAATGATCTCTACACTAATGAATGCATCGACTATCTAGCGGCCTACTCGACTACCCTATGGACATTGGAAAGCTATCATGCTCGACGGACTACTGCAAATTTTCCCAGCACGCATCTCAAACAAATGTCGGGTGGACTTTGCGTATTTACCGTATACGGCCGTATCGCTCGGTTCTGATTTGTCCCGTATACGGCATCTGCCGTTGTAATGACTTCATGGTGTGATCTAAACGAAAGCGCTCGTGCGAAGCCTCTCGTCCGATTTACTGCTAGAGAAGATATCTACGGGCAGAGACGAGATTTAAGTCTAGAATGAGTCTGTTCTACTTTTTGGAAAGCACGTGTTAGCTGCTATCGGGCCGGGTTGGACGGCTCTACCACGGGTGGGACCATGTTGATATACGTCCCAAGACCGAGGCTGTAGTAGAGAAGATGTAGAGACAAAATTATATCCAGAAATCTGAGAGCGGTCGTAGTCTACTACAGCCTTGTCCTATACTGCGTTGCTCATGCGCGCCGCTGATACTCCCAAGGAATGCTTCGCGAGCCAGACAAGCTGCTCGCTCTGAGTCATTTGCCTTGTGTCCACAAGCCGAGGGTATACTTCATTGACAAGGAAGCTTTTTCTGCTAGAGTTTTCGCCGCCTGAACTTGTTTGTGTGGTTGATTAATAACTGCGCCTGGTGCACTCTGGCGCATTGAACAGTCGAAATAGCGACGATGAAGGGCGCTTGAGCCCGGTGCAGAGAGTCTGTAGAGGTAACCGAAACGTCAATTTGTTGGCCGTGAGAGACCGAAAGGTGAGAGTATGGATAGAGCAGCAGCCGAGGCGATACTTTGAAAATTATTAGTGTGGCTGATTTCAGGGTAAGACAGAAAGAGGAAGAGAAAAAAAACAAATCCTTAGGCTGGTACTGTTGCTGATAGAAAGCAAATTAGACTGAACAGAAGGAGAAAGTCTGTCTCCTTGCTGCTTCGGCATTGAACTTCCTACTACATCAATGGAAGAAATTGCTACGACACTGGAGGGAGAAAGTTGCGAGAGACGCGGAGCGAAGGTTGATCTGCCGCAGATAACGGATATGCTGGGATTGATGTGATGTGGATGTATCACTAGCACTGGAAATAGGTATTTCATCATCGCGCCTCAATGAAAATGGCCTTGTAGTGATGTTGATGGAGCATGGAGATGACGGATTGGCTTATCGCTTTGCTCTTATCGCTCTAGTAACGTCAACCCCTGCAGCGATCAGAAGCTTTGAACCCTGGCGCGTCATCAGTCTGAGGGTCAACATCACGCGCCACCAACACGGTCTTCGTTGTTTATTTGTTATGAAGCATAGAGCTTTTGAACATCTTCTCTTTGGCGCTGTTCGAGTTTATTAGAGCCAGGTCGAGAATGACCTGACGCTGACGCTTTGCTATTTGAGTTTCAGCTCTTGACTTCCAGCCACATCGTTTGGAGCCCTTAAAAGACGCAAGCATCGCTCGATATCATACCATAGCACTAGAGACTTCACTTCTTACATTATGGCCATCAGGAATGCACTACTCGGGACGTTGGTTTTCTCCTCAGTTTCAGCATGGAACACCGATGGTACGTCTATTAGGTCGCAGCAGTCTCGATAGCTAACATTCCGGTAGTCCATAATCAGATTGGCTTCATGGCCGAGGAGTTCTTCACGCCTCATACCACTGCCATCCTGAGCGAGATCCTCGAACCCCAATACAACGGCTCAGTGGGGCGTGCAGCAGCCTGGGCGGACGCATACGCGCATACCACCGAAGGACGCTTCTCCTACCAATGGCACTGGATAGATACGCACGATCATGCACCAGAATACTGCAATCTGGACTATAGTCGTGATTGTGCAAAGGGCGGCTGTGTTGTCAGTGCTATTGCGAACCAAACCGGGATACTGCGTGGGTGCATAGGCGATGTCAAGGCTGGGTCGTTGAGTGGAGGCTCCAACCTGACATGCTCCTATGCGCTAAAGTGGGTGGCACACTTCCTTGGAGACCTGCACCAGCCGCTCCATACGAACGCACGTGCCGTTGGTGGAAATACTTATAGGGTAATATTTGGCAACGTCTCCACGCAATTGCATGCCGTAAGTACAAGCTCTCTTCTCCTATCCTCAACGTTCAACTTACAAAGTTAGGTGTGGGATGGTTACATACCATACTTCGCAGCGAACGTCAGCAAGCCCTTCTCAAACCAATCCATCGACCCTTTCTTTACCGGACTTGTTTCTCGCATCCACAAGGACGAGTTCTACGAGGCGCCATACATGTGGCTTGCTTGCAGTGACCCATCAGCTCCCGAAGATTGCGCAACACGCTGGGCGAAGGAGAGTAACAAATGGGATTGTGACTATGTATGGAGTCAGGTTCGTAATGACACTGATCTTGGCACAAACGGGTATGCGGCCGGTGCTGTTCCTATTGTAGAGCTGCAAATTAGCAAAGCAGCGCTTAGATTGGGTACGTGGTTGAACAAGCTAGTTCAGGGAGCGACTTTATCTCAGGACGAGCAAGAAGTCCTCGAACTCTAAGAAATTAGCACGACTGATTTAGTATCCAATGGCCCAGTTCTGGTCAGCAAAGTCGGGCTTTCAAATCAGTATAACTGGTTGTGCAGATTTGCAATTACGCATTATATATGAGTTCAACATAAAGCCCATTTGGATGAAGTAAACGAGGACTTCCAGGATCTCGTTTCTGCTGAGAGAAGTCTGGCTGCGTGCTTGAAGACGAGTAAAGATTCTCTAAAACGGATCCATGAGTGTTCTCGCAGAGGAATATCAGCATCAAACACGGCTAGAAGCGGTCACTGGATCTACCTAGACTATGCTACAATTTCTATCGCTTTACTGATAGGTAGGCCAAGCGTGGATACTGTGTAACCACACAGAGTCCAACACAGAGTTTGATGTACATGCTCCCTGAATTTTTTTTATGGGTTGACAGGTGTTCAGAGCTAAAGGGATATCCAGCATACCAAAAATTGAATAACAGTAGATCCATTTTGCACACCTTGGCCCTCATGTGCATTGCGAAGCATCTGGAAGGGCTTTCAGCCCTACGAGTATGATGTCGGGACCCCACATCCGGCACGTCTTCCCCCACATAAGCTAAATGCGCCTTGGACGGAAGTCTAACATGCGAACTTAGACTTACTTTGATGTTTTCTACACTCTTGGATAGGGGCAATTAAAAGAACTTGGAAGAAATTCAAAATACTGGTCTGCGCAGATATGACTTTCGACGCTTTGAAGGAGAAGATTACACCAGCGGTATGTTTGCGGCCCCACATGGCAACCACTTCCGAACAAAACACTTTCAGTCTTCTATTCCAGTTAATACATCTGTCGATTTAAACTTTTCTAGGAGAACTGATATTAAATCCCAGAATGCAAGCCGTGAGACCTCCCCCAATCGTGGCTCTTCAGTCCCTCAACTTGAAGCCATCCCTATGCCCTGCAGACCACTGCGGCAATGGCAAGAGGAAGCAAACATCGACCGCAGTGCGCAGATCAAACTCACCAAACTCGTGCATATGAGATACCAGCATCCAAATCTCGATGAGATTACGACTTTCCTGCGAGACTTCGGGATGAGCGTAGCCAAGAAGAGCGAAGGGAAGCGATGGTACCAAGGGTACGGCGACGACCAATACGTGTACTACGCGCAAGAGGGCCCCAAGAAGTTTCTCGGCGGCACCTTTGAAGTAGAATCTTTTGCCGAGTTGGAAAAAGCATCCAAAAAGGAGGGCGCGAGCGCTATCCAAGAATTATCAGATGCACCAGGTGGAGGCCACCTCGTTACGCTCCACGACCCAGAAGGATTCCCCATTAATCTCATCCACGGGCAGACGAAGAAGCAGCCCGGCCCGTTCCCAGAAATCCTCACCACGAACTACGAAAGCGAGAAGCCCAGGGTAGCCCGCTTCCAACGCTTTAAGCCGGGCCCCGCCGCGGTGCACAAGCTGGGCCACTACGGACTCTGCGTGCAGAACTTTGCCGCAGAGCGAGACTGGTACACGCGGACATTCAACATCGTGCCGACGGACTTCCTCTACATCACGACGCCCGAGGGCGAGAAGAAGGACGTAGCAATCTTCGCACACATTGATCTGGGCCCCGGCTACACCGACCACCACACCATCTTCTTCTCCACGAACAAGACATCACACGTGCACCACTGCTCCTTCGAGGTGCACGACTTCGACACGCAGTCCCTGGGCCACGAGTGGCTCGCCAAAAAGGGATACAAGCCCGTGTGGGGCGTCGGCAGGCATATTCTCGGGAGTCAGTTGTTTGACTATTGGTGGGATACCACGGGGAATATGATTGAGCATTATGCGGATGGGGATTTGGTGAATGAGGATACGCCGGTGGGGTGGGGGGAGGCGGGGGATGAGAGTTTGGCGGTTTGGGGGCCAGAGGTGCCGAAGTGGTTTTTGGACTAGGTGGAAGATGGGAGGTGGAGGAGAGAGGTTCTGGCAGGTTGAGTGTATATATATATATATTTTTTTTGAGATTCTTCGCCGAATGGCATAACTGCTAACATGCAAAAGAGTTAGTCCAAATGCTGCACATGGAGCCAATCCATGATGCTATATCAATATGAAAAGAGGCTGTTGACAAACTTGGACGCGCATGCGACATGTTCAATAGAAGCGTATTAAATTGAATGTATATATACATAGGAATGCTAAACATGCGGTGCTTCAATAACACCTAAGTGATTCTATGCCGTGCTAAATTCTTGCCCGACCTGCACATCACCCAGGGTGCTTACCAAGTCCCGTCATGATCCTTAGAGCCCAATGCCACCATCCTTCTCTTTGCCCAAGCAATTTATCCAGCTCAGCTGCTCTGTGTTCCACAAATTCGACCTGTCTCTCGAATTCACCCAACACGTCCTCCACATCCTCCACCTTGCCCCGCAATGCACCAATCTCATACTCCAGCTTATCGCTCAGATTGCCGAGCTCGCGGATAGAAGCAGTGAGCTGAGAGCGGTTGTTCGTAATGATTGTATGAGTATCCTCACGCAGTGCGTGGTAGGTGTCAAGTCGTGGGTAGTAGATGGACTCAAGCGTTTCAATATCTGCGTCAGCCGCGGAATCCAAATCCGTAACCTCCTGGAGGCGCAACCCTGCCCATGTGCTGTCCTTGCTAGAGAGTAGGGCTAATCGGTGGCTTAAACGCTTCAACTGCTCTGACTGCATACCCTGGACTGCCATCTTGGTGGCCAAGGTGACAGTTGAAGTGTCATTTTCGTCAATTGCTTCTTCGTCTGTATCTGTGGCTGCGATGCCCTTCCATCTGAGTACGCTCTCTTCTGCTATGCTGAAGGAGAGATGACGCGGCCACCAGTCATCGTTGCGAGGCGCGTGGTAGAAAACGAACTGGTCGCCAGACCGAGTGCGGCGCAGCAGTGGAGGGACCTCATGTGCTTGTTCAACGGGAAGATGTTCGTTCAGATCAACCCCGTGGTAGATAGAACCTGCTATGGAGCTCTGGACGGTTGGTGGTTGGGACGAGCCGTCGCTTTCTGCGACAGAGTTTCGTAAGCCGGGCGCGTCAAGATTGTCTTCGACTGGTTTATTGATGAGTAGGGAATTCGCAGAGTCGCGTGGAGTTTGGGTGAGAATCTTGGTAAAGGTGGCTGCGGGCATGGGTTGAGAAGACACATCGGACGAATGATTGTCTGAGTGATTCGGGGCATCATCGTTGTCTATCGCTGCGTGCGTGCCATTCACATCAGCATGATGGGAGGATTTGATGCCGCTCAATGTTCGATGTAGCCCGTTTCGTCCCTGCTCCTCCCGTGAAAGCTTGCCGGTATGAGTGCGAAGGCCTACCGCGTTCTTGATGTGGTGGAATCCGCTGCCGGACTTGGCCTTGATTGCCGCTCGCTTCGAAAAAGGATCTTTCGAGTCCTTGTCTTTCTCCAGGCCATCTGGTGTAAAAGTCTCGACCTTTTTCAAGTCATCGTTCGTGGCCTCTCGCTTGATTGGTTTCTGTTGTTCGAGTGTTGTCACTCTGCTGAGCGTTTTCATGCCATGATCATGCTTATCCGGCGAGGTAGAACGCTCTTCGCCAGGCAGTCGATCGAACATATCGCCGGATGTTGATTTGCGAGGCTTCCCATGCCATAGCCACTTGGCGTGCTCACCTCTCACAAGCTCCACAAACTGCTCAATGTCAACCGTCTCCACCTCAGCAATGCCTTCTTTCTGTCCAGCCCCTACGATGCCCATGACCATCTCGCCGCCTTTACCGCCAAGCTCGGCTACTGTAGACTTGAAGGCTCGAGGCACAGCCCAGCTCTCCTTGCTTGCAGCTTTCGCCGTCGCTCTTCTTAGCCTGTCCATGGTCTGCCTGTCAAGACGGCGAGTCCTTGCTATATGCTGAGACTTTTGAAAGTGGGCAATACTCCGCTTGGTGCTCTCGAGATCAAAAACATCTTTTGCTACTGCCGAATTGCACGCACTCAGCCTGTTTCGTGCGCCCATCAACATGCCCAACAACGCGGCGACTGTGGTGGGGCCTAAGATGCCGTCGTGCGGTTCCACTGTGTAATACTCTGCTCCAAACTCGATCCACCAGTCATTGATGGCCCTTTCCGTGACGTCGCAGAGCAGGCCATCTGCATACTCAGGCTTTAACACGTCGAAGAGGACCAAAGCAACTTGACAAAGCTTGACAAGCTCGATGACAGACGCATTGAATGGTATCTTCTCGCTGGTCCGATACAACTGGTGAAACTTGGCCTGGGTTGCACTACTAGGCTGCGCAAGCTTGATGCCCAGTCGGCCTGAGCACCCTAATCTCTTCAAATTCTCGTTCACGATGAAGGGCTCCCGATATTTTTTCAGATCGCCGCCGGGGATGGGAATGACGGTCAGGGACGATGGGAAGCTGTTCAAGTTGGTGATCATCAGGATGCCGTAGGGGGTCTTTTTCTTTCGGGCATGGTACTGGTGCAACGACTTGAAGTAGAGGCGCATCTGGGGCGACCATTTGTGCTCGTCGGCAGGCACGCTTAGAATGGTTGCCATCACGACATCCTCGGGGTTTCCCGTGTATGTTGTGATCAGGAAGGTGGGATCCGTGCGTGAGCATGCCCATTGTTCGACCAGGTATGTCTCATAGCCTTCGACCTTCTGGCGGCGGGCGAGGACCTCGCATGTGGTGTTGGGGTCTTCTTCGATATATCGCGCAGCCACCGCGTCGGTCAAGACAAAGCGCAGGCGGCCAGTAGGGGGGGTTGGAGACATGAGCATGGCCTCGTCCGACAATGAATCTACCGTGTGAGGCGTGGATGCTGGTGGAGGGCGGGACTGGGCTGTGCTCTTGCGCTCGATGGACGCTGTCTGCAAGGGTGCTATCTGTCTGCGGAGCTCCTTCTCCGTCTCCTTCTCCATCTCTGTGTTGGTGCGCGAGGGCACTATGGGGAGGGGGAACGCCATGGCTGCGTCGGCGTGGTGTTATTAGGGGTCCCTTGTATACACGATTATGTCCTATGGCAGGAGATGCTCATGGCGAAGGGGAAGGCCAAGAGACTCTCCGGCGCCCACGCGCAAAGCAGCGAGCAGAGGGCGACAATATGGCAGAGGGCGGGATTGCTTGCGGACTAGGCATATTTCCAGCAGCCTCCAGCTTTGAGCAGCATCTGGAGAAGCTGAGGGCAGAGGGCACCAAGCGACGTGAAGCGTGTTGGAGCTCGGGGTTGCGCAGACGTCGGGCCTTTGTCCCCCACACGTCATTTGGCCGCGGCTAGTGCTCTGGCCATGGCGAGCTTGACAGCAACCCCATCCCGCCAGCAGGACGGCCATGGACAACGGTGGAGAAATCAGCTGGCCAGCCGATAGCGTCTTAACCCCCGCTACCATTCGCTCTATTTACTCCACGACCCGTGCACTCTCATAGCCCCCGACCCCCTGTGTTCTGGGCGTCCCCTTCTCTGCCGGGCAGCCATGGACGACCTCCGGGAGCAGGTGGAGCTCCTTGAGGGCAGCGCAAACCTGTCGACGAGCATCGCTGATGTGCAGAAGGCGATTGACCTGCTCACTGCAGCCCGGGCGACGATCGCAGCTGGTGAGGCGCCTCTCGCCTGCATGTTGGCCGGCATACTGACAAGTCGGCGAGCAGATCCAAAAACGGCACCGCTGACCCTCGCAAAGCTGCAAGACCCCTTCAAGAAGACGCTGGAGACGGCCCAGAAAGACCTCAAGCCCATATACTCTGGCCTCAACAAGTATGGCAAGGCCCTGGACCGGGTATGCGCCCCAACTCCTTCACCGCAGTTCGCATACACTGACTGTGCCTGTCCAGAAATTCAAAGACAAGCCGCTCCCCTCGGCCGAGAATGACGCCCTCTCATCACACCCCTCTCTCATCAACCGAGCCATAGCCATGCACCTCCTCCGCGAAGGCCAGTTCGGCGTAGCGTCCACCTTCATCGATGAAGCAAACCGCCACCCGCCGCACCCGGAGCCCACCCTCAACACACCGAACCCCTACCTGAGAGAATCCTGGGAGAAAGACCTAGCAGAAGGGACATTCAACTCAGAAAAGCTACAGCAGCAGTTTGCCGAGATGTACCACATCCTGCACGAGCTCCGCAACGAAAGGAACCTGAAACCCGCAATTCAGTGGGCACGGGAGCGAAGTGACATCCTAGAGGCCCGAGGCAGCAATCTTGAGTTCGAGCTATGCCGCCTACAATTCGTCTGTCTTTTCGTCGGCCACGGAGAAGACGACCTCATGGACGAGAATCCTGACGGACCGCTTCTCGCCTGGGCATATGCGAGACAGGCATTTGGCGCCTTTCAGAACAGATACGCACGAGACGTGCAGCAGCTGATGGGCGCAATGGCGTACTGGCAAAACGTCCAAGACTCGCCCTACCGCCGCTACTTCTACAACGACTCGGCCTGGGAGGAAGTAGCGCACTCGTTCAACCGCGAATTCTGCTCCCTCCTCGGCTTGAGCGCAGACTCGCCGCTGTTCATTGCCGCAACAGCAGGAGCCATTGCGCTGCCCTATCTCCTCAAACTACAAACCATCATGAAAGAGAAACGCACAGAATGGACAACGCAGAACGAGCTCCCAGTCGAAATCCCTTTGCCGAACCAGTACCACTTCCACTCCATCTTCGTCTGTCCCGTAAGCAAGGAGCAAACCACCGACGCAAACCCCCCCATGATGATGCCCTGCGGCCACGTCATCGCCCAAGAATCTCTCGACAAACTCTCCAAAGGCGGCAGGTTCAAGTGCCCTTACTGCCCGAATGAAAGCCATCCAAGAGAAGCCCGGAATGTTGTGCTGTAGGATGCCAACCGAAGAACAAAGAGACGCGCGACCATTGACGAAGTGCTGGACCGCTTGCGCAGCAAGCTGGCCCAGTACTAAATTTGCATTTCAACCAATCCGGCGTAAATAAGGAATCGAGGACAGACTGGGGAACCGGCGTCATGAACAGGATGGACATATTTGATATTTTTGTTAAATCAGGATAGCGTGGCATCGCTACTCTTATACGCTTTGTGTGTCTTTGTTTTTCCCCCGCGAATCCCCGTTTGGTCTTTGTACATCCACTATTCCTCAAGTCTATTTCTACTCTGTTTCAACTCTCTACTTTGTGGAGTTTTTGTGTATGGCGAGGCTCAATGTGTATATCCAAGCGACACATGACCAAACGTGTGAATGACGAATAACATAATTCCTACAAGACTCGTAGTCGCTCAGATACGTTATACCAGTTTTGATTGATACAAGTTAGCTCTACTAGACACGCATAGTTGACTCCCCCACACATTATATTGCACAATCACCAACATAAATAACTTCATGACAAGATATGTCCATTTCTTATTATCTGTTAACGCGCCCTTCGGCGCACTGCTATCGAGTCTACCCTCATGGCACACAAAAACTAACCCATCACGAAATCTCCTTCCTTCTCAAAGGCCAAAGTTCGGTCTAAGCTGCGATCCAAAGCCCAAAGCGCAATTTGGCGGGCTGGCAATAATATCTAAAAAAGTGTGCAGCAAGACATAATCAAGCTCACATTGGATGAAATGAGCCGATGCAACCTGCCAAAACGCCACGCAGTTTTTATGAAACAAGGAAGAGAAAAAAAAACCCCCGAGAGCATCATGTTCTCGAGAAATAAGCCAAAGGACGCCGGAACACCCCGCAGATGATTTGGTGTATAGATGATGCAGATATCCATCGATCTCAAGACCGATGTCGGTTTTTGGTGCTAGTGCATCGAGCACGGTTTGTGTTGTACAGTTTCGATTTCGAAAAAGAGGACAGAAAACATTACACTGACGAAAGGACGGCGATCATCGCTTGTACAGGGCCGAGGGACTTGACGTGAGCCTAACCAAAGGTACGCCGAATGCATCAAACTGCCATACGAGACCGGCCGTGAGGGGTAGATGAAACTTTTAGTGAGGGCAGGCAGACTGAGGGCTGCAGAGTTCACCAAAAGTCAGCCATCCGCGAAGCGAATACAACTTTTGTACAAAGCAAGGTATGAACCTTAGCTTACATGAAGAGTCCCACATCATACACTTGACGTGCTTTGATGGTCCTTTACTGTTTGGGAGATCTATAGCCAAGTCAGCATTTTGCCTGAAGTGGGGAGAGTCTACAACTATGACCGGTGGAAACTTACGTAGGCGAATAGCCCGGGCTTGTCGGTGACCACTTCGTGTTCGACGGGCCCGGAGAGGTAGGTGAGTAGCGGGGTGAAGTTGGAGAGAAGTTGCCAGCCGGGCTAGTAGGAGAGTATCGCGGGCTCGTAGGGCTGTATTGTGGCGATGTTGGAGAAGTAGGCGAACGCCGGTCGCCGCTTGCTTGGTATTGCGGGCTCGTAGGGCTGTACTGAGGCGATGTAGGGCTGTACTGCGGCGAAGTCGGACTGTATGCTGGTGATGTGGCTCCCATGAACGAAGGTGAGGTTGGACTGTAGTTCGGCGACGACGGAGAGTATTGTGGGGATGTTGGCGAATAGCCAGCGGGTGAGGTGGGCGAGTACGATGGGGATGTAGGCGAACCGTATCGCGGCGACGTCGGAGAGTAGTGGGGCGAGGTAGGCGACGCCATGTAGCCTGGCGAGGTGGCAGCAAAGCGCGGGCTGCTGATGCCTGGTGAAGTAGGCGAATAACCAGGCGAAGTCGGAGAGAAGCCTGGCGAGACTGGGCTGGTGCCGGAGAAAGGAGACATGCCGCCGAAAGGAGACATGCTACCCACACCTGGACTACGGGCTCCAGCGTACGGGCTGAAACCGTCGCCGAAATTGCCTCCGTAATTGCCTTCATCGTTTCCACCTGCAATGACCAGAGGAGAGAACGAGGGATCATACGTGCCCATGCCCATACCTCCCTCATACGTAGGTGAGCCCAGGTCGTATGGGGTAGCTGCACCGTTATCAAGATAGTTGCCGCCAGCAGCAGTGCCTCCCATCATCTTCGAATTATCCTCTACCATGGTGAGGAGCATGGAGTTATCCATGACAACGTCAAATTCACCGGTACCCATTGGCGCGAGCTGGCCAAGCATAATGTTCTCAGACACCCCACGGCAATCGTCAAGCTCACCAAATCCAGCAGCTTCGAGTAGAATCTCTACTGTCTCTTCGAATGAACAGCGCATGAGTGCTCCCGTATCATTACGGTTGATACCGTGACGGGTGATTGCCATGAGGAGGCCGCGCTGTGTCATAATGTCGACAAGCAAGGCCATGTGACGATGGTTGACATAGGAACCATCGAAAGACAACACCATGCCCAACTCCTTGAGAAGACCAGCACGAGCCGCCTCGATACCAAGGACTCCAAGAATTTCGATGAACGAGTTGGAGTATGTCTTGGTTGGATCAACCCCATCAATGGAAAGTACTTCAGCCAAGGCAGTACCGGTGGTATCGAGCACCCACTCCTTGCACCGGGGATCGTTTTTGGACAGGATGAGAGACCTGTCGTCATTCTCAACAACAACATTGTCCTCTCGAATGAAGGCACGCTCGACACCACGAACACCACGTAGCGTGACATCGTCGAGAAGATGCTTTTCAAGCTTGCGCATCCAGCGCTCGTCTCGCTCGTCTTCGTCTTCGTCGTCCTGTTTCAGATTCTGGTCCCAGATGAAGCGGACACGCATAACTTGCTCGTCGGCATTCTCGTCACTGAAGATGACAGCGAGATTAGGCTTGAACTCTTCCTTAATCTTGCCCGCAACCTCGCCGATGGAGATACTCTTATCCAGTAACTTTTTACGGTCGAGAATAATACGGAGCAGCCACTTGGACTGTGATTCGATAACTTCGTCCTCCTCCGGGAGAATGAAGTACGACTCAACCATGTCTTGGTCATCCTCGACGATAGTGGATTGGATGTCAGGGTCGTAGTAGAGCTCAACGGCCTGTGTCAATGAACGGAGCGTAGTAAGCTCAATACGGCTTCGGAGGAGCTTCGCTTCTTGCTGGCCACCTTTGGAGTCTTGTTGACGAACAAGCATAGACGGTGTCTTGATGTTGGCCGCAATATTGAGAATTTCTTTCAAACGCGGCACACCGAGCGTGACGTTCTTGGATGAGACACCAGCAAAATGGAAAGTGTTCAGGGTCATCTGCGTAGCAGGTTCTCCAATGGACTGGGCTGCGAGGACGCCAACCATCTCACCTGGAGCTACGGCAGCCTTGAGGAAACGGTCTTCCAGTTCGCCCAGCACATAGTCCAGAGCCTCCTTACTCATACGATGAGTCACGGCAAGAGGCTTGAACGCGAGACGCGATCGCAAGTGACACTTGAAGAGGTAAGTGGCACTATCTTGGGCTTCCTTTGACAACTCATCATCGCCGCGGATGACCACAAGACGATCCAGAAGCTCTCGCACTTTGGTGATTGCCTCGATGGGTTCAAGGTTGCTGGCGTCCTTTTGAGGTTTGATGCCGAATTTGGCCTGCGCTGATTCAATCATGCGTTGGATGTTGAGTGGCAACTGGAACTGCTGGCTGTCGTCTTGGCCAATAATGCTGCGTAAATACTCACGATCAGTCTTGATCTGCTCAAACTCTTCATCCAGATAACGCTGCACCTCGACATCGCCTTGGAACTCCGACGCGCCCTGGAGCTTGGCAACGGGAATCTCAGGCTTATCAGTGGTCAGGACGTCCAACTTGTAAGTTGCCTCAAACTTGGCCTCAGATGACGTGATGATATCGACCTTCTGCTTCTCGATATGAGCGCCATCCAGCCCATCTTCACCATAGATGAACTCGATGATATCGCCCAATGAGTTACGAACAGTGCCGTCATATTTGACCATGACATCTTCAAGCGCCTTGACCAAACGACGTTGGATGTATCCAGTCTCAGCAGTCTTGACGGCGGTATCAATGAGACCTTCACGACCAGCCATGGCGTGGAAGAAGAATTCGGACGGTGTCAAACCACGGAGATAGGAGTTCTCCACGAACCCTCGTGACTCTGGCGTGTAATCATCCTTGGTGAAATGAGGCAGCGTCCTGTACTTGAATCCAAAAGGAATACGCTGGCCTTCAACAGCCTGCTGACCGACAAGAGAAACCATCTGAGAAATGTTGACAGTAGAACCTTTGGATCCGGAGATGACCGTTTGGACAACATTGTTGAAATCTTTCAGACTGTTTTGAGCTGCTGTACCTCCGCCCTCACGACCTTCATTGAGGAACTTCTGAACCTTGGACTCAAATGTGCCACGGATAGTCATACCAGGAAGAGGCTCAAGCTCATCCTTGGTGGCTTCGATGATGATGTCTTCGACCTTCTTCCTTGCTTTGGCAACCTCGTCAGCAATCTTGTCCGACGTCTTGGGATCTGGGACGGTATCGCCAATGCCTAGACTGAAACCATGATGCAATAGCCACCAGTTGACAATGCGCTGGCAAGCATTGAAGAAATTGACCGCCGCAGCAGGACTGATCTCGTTGAAGATGATGTGGATAACACCGCCTGCTGAAGCACCAACAATCTTCTTAGTGACTGAACCAAGGATAAGTTCGCCACCCATGATGAGCAGACTCTTGTCCACAAGGTCGTTCCAGGGTGAAGGCGTGGAGTCGTCATCGGAACGGAAGATGTTAACCTCTTTCGCAATAGCCATGCTGATGATTTGCTTGCCGCTCCAGAGGGCACGAGGTTTGAGGATGGCGGGCTCCGGAACGATGCCGTCCCAGTCAGGAACCCACATCATGATGCTCATGACTTGTTCAATGGGAAGGAAGTTATCACGACGGCTCATCTTGTAAACACCAAGAAGAGTGTCCTGCACAATACCCATCAAGGGCTGGTTCTTCTGAGGCGACACAATCTGCTTGGGTACCATGCACAGGTTCTGAATCTCAGCTCGGGTCTCGTCACTCTGGGGGACGTGAAGATTCATCTCGTCGCCGTCAAAGTCGGCGTTGTAGGGAGACGTGACAGACAAGTTAAGACGGAAGGTTGAGTAAGGCATGACCTTGACACGATGACCCATCATAGACTCCTTGTGCAGAGACGGCTGACGGTTGAAGATGATGACATCGTCGTCATCAATGTGGCGCTCGACCTTCCAGCCATACTGCAGTCGTAGATCGTCGAGATTCTTATTGTGCTTGAGATCGAGACGTACGCCATCGGCCTTGATCACGTAATTTGCACCTGGATGCTGGTTCGGGCCATTGCGAACGAGGTTTGTGAGCTTGCTGATGTTGAACTTGGTAACGACTTCCGGGTAGGTGAGAGTGCGTGCAATAGATCGCGGCACACCAACCTGGTCAAGAGACAAGTTAGGGTCACCAGTGATGACGGTACGGGCAGAAAAGTCGACACGCTTGCCCATCAAGTTACCACGCAGACGGCCTTCCTTGCCCTTTAATCGACCACGAATGGTCTTGAGAGGACGGCCAGACTTCTGCATAGCCTGGGGGACACCGTTGGCGTCGTTGTCCATGTAGGTGGCAACATGGTACTGAACGAGAGCTTCAAACTCGGCCAAGGAGTGCTGGGGTGCGCCTTCTTGGATGCAGTCCTGGACACGGCTGTTGGCACGGATGATGTCGCCAAGCTTGTAGGTCAGATCGTCCTCTCCGCGCATGCCCTGGCCAGTGCCATCAACAGAGATACTAGGTCGCACTGGAGGTGGGGGCACAGGCAGGACAGTCAGAATCATCCACTCAGGGCGGGCGTAGTCGGCGTTCAGACCCAGAAGCTGGAGCGTGTTGTCGCTGAGGAGCTTGAAGATGTTGAGAGCGTTTTGCGGGGTAATGACCTCCTTGCGGTCGCCCTGGCCATCGTCATCCTCCTTCTTCTTGGGCTTGTATGTGGCTGTCAGCTTGAGGCCCTCCTTGCGAATGGTATCGGGCTGGTAGCTGCCGCAGCCGCTGTGAGGAATCTTGGGAGCCTTCTTAGGGTCTTCCTCGGCCGTGTCCTGCTCGCACAAATTCCGTGTCCTAGACATGCGCCAGATCTTATCAAAACGCTTCTTGGCGTCCTTGGTTTTGATGGCCGAAGACCAGTCTGGATGGTTCTGAGGTTGCAGTCAGCACAAGAAATCCTTCATCTGAGTACTTCGTCTTCACGCTGGAAGACTTACGTAGTCAGCCAAGATTAGGCCACAATTGTGGCACACCGTCTCGAGGAGCTTCTTGATCTTCACGACGAAACCTGGCACAGTCAGCGCGGCGCAAGGGGCGTCCAGAGTCGTGGCACTCACCGACATGGAAGACAGGCGTGGCGAGCTCAATGTGGCCAAAGTGGCCGGGGCACACCTGGATGTCCTCCTTGCACGTGGCGCACGAGTACATGCGGTCGATAGTGCCGAGCTTGGGGTCGTTGAGGCCCTGCTCGCGCGGCTTCTGCTTCTGCTCGTCCATGGTCTCTGGGTAGATGATGTGGACGACGCTCATGGCCTTGATCTCCTCGGGGGAGAGCAGCCCGAACTGGATCTCCTTGATGGTCCGGAGCGGACATTTGGACACTGCTGGCGCGCCGGGAGGCATGTTGGCGGTGGTGGGCGAGTTTTGCGGGTGGGCGGGTTGCTGGAGACCGGTTTATGGGTCGTCGCTGCGGGTCGCCGCGGTGGCCACAGCGGGCACTTCCTCCGCGTGTCAGGACGAGTGCGAGGCGGCCGTCGTTGCTATATGGCCTGCTACTGCGCTGGCCGGTGGTGTCGATGCGCGGCGCGCGCTGCAGGAGATGCGGGTCGACGAGGGACACCCGCAGAAAAGGGCTGCACGGCGTCGGGGGGCTCGTCCAGTCGCGCCTCGAAGCCAGGGGCGTGCGCGCTCTTTCCGGGCACTCGGGCGAGCGCAGACGGGTTCGGGGAGGTAGAAGACGCGCTCTGAGATAGCAGAACGGCCGGTGGTGATGGCGGGGTGGGTGGTGGAGAGGGAGTCGTGCTGGATGGCTGAGACTATGGCACAAAGCAAAGAAGGCGACAAAGGGCCGCCAAGCACTCCAAGCGCCCCGGCCGCACTAACGCCAAAGCGGAGCCTCACCACCCGCAGCGCCAGGCATCGGTCGCGCGCCCGCCATTTTCTCAGTCTCTCACCTGCGCGCATGGCCGGCCGTCGCGTGTGCGAAAATGCTGCCCATTGAGCACAGTAGTCCCCTGCACCCCCGGCCGTCTGCAGTGCTCCACCATGAATCTGTCGCTCGTTGACCCTTTCGTCCTCGCCCAGGACTGCCCCGATGTCATCACCGGCCGCCTTCGTGAGTGCCTGCGCCGGCCTTTCCCTTGACCGCACTGACTCACCGCGCGTAGGCAGCGGCCATTCGACCTCGATCCGCTTCAGCCATCGCGGCGACCTGCTTGCCTCTGGACGGGTACGCGATCCCTACGCCTTTGCATGTGACTTGCGCTGATTGCGCTCTAGCACGATGGCATCGTCGTCATCTTCGACATTGAGACCAACGGCGTCGCCCGCAAGCTCCGTGGCCACACGCGCCAGGTCCAGTCGCTGAGCTGGTCCACAAACGACCGCTACCTGCTGAGTGCCGGCCAGGACTGGAAATGCGTCCTGTGGGATCTCCAGGATGGCTCCCGAGTCCGCACCGTCCGCTTCGAGGCCGCCATCTTCATTGCAGAGCTGCACCCCAAGAACCAGTCAGTCTGCATGTACAAGCTCTGCCCTCCGAGCTCTGACCCGTGTCTAGCATGCTGTTCGTCGCTGCCCTCTTCGAGGACCAACCCGTCATCGTCGACATGTCCGCCCAAGTCCCCGTCAAGCATTCCATAGCCTCAGCGCCCCGCCGCTCTCAACTAGAACGCGAAAACGCTACCGAGAAGCAGACTGCACAAGACGCGAAGCAGACCACAACCATGACCCTGTTCACACCCTCTGGCGACCACATTATTTCAGGTACAAACAAGGGCTGGCTGAATATTATAGACACCCAGTCGCACCAAATTCGCTACTCGTTTCGTGTCACCAACAACATCATCGTCTACATTCGTCTGACCCCGTCTGGGAGGGACCTGGTTATAAACTCGAGTGACAGGATCGTGCGGACACTCCACCTCCCTGACCTTGGCGACCCGAAGCTAGACTTCGACACTCTGCAGCTTGAGGTTGAGCACAAATTTCAAGATCTTGTACAAAAGCTTTCATGGAATCATGTATCCTTCAGTCCCAACGGTGAATACGTCACTGCTTCTACCTGGATGAACCACCACATCTACGTCTGGGAACGTGGCCAAGGCAGTTTGGTCAAGATCCTCGAAGGTACCAAGGAGGAGCTGTCTGTGGTAGAGGTGAGCTTGTCCCACATATTTCTTGTGCTTCCAGGTCCTAACTCCTCCAGTGGCATCCTTTCCGTCCCTTTGTCGCCGCGGTTGGGGTGGACTCTGGGCGTGTCTGGCTCTGGTCCATCCTCCAGCCACAGCGCTGGTCTGCCCTGGCGCCCGACTTTGTTGAGGTAGAAGAAAATGTAGAATACATTGAACGTGAGGACGAGTTTGACATACAACCTCTCGAGGAAATTCACAAACGACGGCTTGATCAGGAGGATGAAGAAGTCGATGTACTCACGGTAGAGCCAGTAAAGGTATCGGCTACTGACTTTGGGTCGACTATTGGAGACGCGGACTTCAAGATGCCCGTGTTATTGGATATTGAGGCTAGTGATAGCGAAGATGAAGTGATAGCTGTCGGCGCAGGTCAGTTCAGACGCCGAAGCCCTGGCGCTGGCAGAGAGTGGATGAATGATGACGAAGTTGTGGTGAGCGGTGACGAGGCACGGAGGGCCAATGGCGCTTCAGTCCAGAATGGCACAAAGAGGCGGCGAGCTGGCTGAACGAAACTGTGTCGTAAGGAACACACCATCTGGCCATGCAAGTTACAAGTGAGGAACAGCCCAAGTGAATTTTACACCTAGTAAAAAAAGGTGCGAGCCGAGAGTAAGTAGAGAATTCGGTTAGCAAATACCGACAGTCAATAGGTTGACAACTTGAAAAAAATTTAATTGCGTATGTTAAAGTATCATCCCGAATTTCACTGATTGTGTGCTCCATCGCGACTGCTGTCCAAGTCTCGTGGCACATCCTTGGACGCAACTGCTTTTTACAACTTTGAATTTGCCTTACCATCGCTTTGTTTAGTATGTGCCACTTTCTTTCATCCTATTGTCTCCGGAGTGGGGAAAGCAGGCTCCCAGCCTTTGTTTCGTGCATTGCAGTTGCCTTTGTCCTCAAGCTACATCTTATCACGTCGAGGAAAAGAATTATTTCATTCGATTCACATATTGAAATAGGCTATAGTACGGCATAATTCCCTTTTAGACAAGCTATGTAAATTGCTTCGAGATTGATGAAGCAGGAGGGTAAACGATCATATCGGGTGCCAATTTCCTGCGCCTTGATGTAGGTGTTAATTTCTAGAATCAAGCTAATCAAGAATGTAGCTCAACAACCTACTAGGTATATGTATACATACGTCTAGATGACAGCAACCAGATCATTCCACTAATGGCATTGCTCAAACTCGTTCAATTAGAGCAATAAATGCGTTTCACAAGTCTTCTTGTTCATGCCGGAACATATCACGCACCCATTCACTCACATACCTTCCACTGCTCAGTTCTCTTGAAATGCACTCGACATACTGCACATCCTGATCGTAAGGAGCACATCCATCCGTCCATAGATTGAAACAAGCAATTTTCTATTCACCTCTCGCCATGCGCGCTCGAATGGAGAAAGTGTGCTACAATCTACCCTGGGGAGTTGAGCACCTTCGTTGCGGGTTCGCTCTAGGAGTTCATGGATACGAGCCTCAGTAACGGCACGGTAGACTTTGGCTGCGGGTGTGGAAGAGACCCTAGATTCAGATAGCGATGTTGTGCGAGATATATACATTGGGAGCTCGCCGATTGGGTTGTGCATAGGTGGGATGGGGAAGGCTGGGATGGTCGACGCAATAGAACTAAACTGTGATTTGCTGCTCCTACAGGTTTTGAGAAAATTCTTACGAACGTCTGATTCTCCAGGCTCCTCAACAGCTGTAGAGAGACTCTTCTGGGTGATATGGGATTGCGCCGTTGAAATCGTTCGATGCGGAGGTGGTATCGCTTGATTATTTAGGGACATCGATCGAGGAGGTAGTGGTATAGCTTGAGCAAATGTCAGAGGCTCGATTGCGAGAGATTTTGAGCGGCTGCTACTTGAAACGGTTTTGGCTGCAGAGTTCGGTCTACCCATAGGAGATATATGTGTTCCATTCTCAAAGCCACGGAGCGACAATGCCTGATGAAAATTGCTGGTGGGAACAATCGGGCTAACTTCCTTAACCTTGCTGCGAAGGTTCAAGGAATCTTGACATTGAGACAGTATTGGTGCTGTATCTGTGATGGATTGCTTAGCACGGGGGCCGCGTGGAGCATATGAGTATCGCCACTGACTGTTAGTGTCGCTCACAGTCGATGCCGTTTCCCAGACCGAAAGTTCATCTGAGCCTGCGCATGACCCCGTTCCTTGAAAAGACCTATCGTTAAGAACTTTCCTTTCTGCGAGCGGAACGACACTTGCGACTCGATCAATTTGGTCACTGATGTAGTTTGCGGTTCCATAGCTAGCATCAGATGACTTATCAGACACCCCAAATCTATAACAGCCCACAATATGCTTGTTGTAAGATTCTTGCGACGAACATCCTCTGCTCGAAGGGCGATCAATTCTCTCATCTACCTCTTGCATATCGTTGAAGCCGTTCCTCTTGCGAGCACATGTCCCCCCAACGATGCCGAAGACGTCGTCTGTACCGGGGTCGCTAATAGTTCTAACAGAGGTTCTTATCGATGAAGAAAGAAGAGGATGCGACGCGGTGTCTTGAAACATGATACTGTTGCGAGGCAATGGCAGCGGAATCAGGTTGGCAGTATACTTGTTACGAACAGGAGAGGAGACGGAACGGATGAGATCCATCTTTTTCTTTGTAGCGCCGCTTCCCTGAGAGCTGGGAGACCTGAAGCTAAGAGGTGCTGGGCGATCTGGAGCTACAATAGTCAGTATATTGAGGCATGAATCGTGCCATAGGTGACACTTACTATCAGGTGGATAAGTCTTGCTTGATGAAGATACCGAGTTCAGTGAACTCGATCGTGCAGTTTCTCTCAACGCTCTCTCTCGATCAGCTCGCAAAGATGGTGGTAGATTCTCGGTTTTGGGGACAACGGGCGAAGGAGTTGAGCGCTTCTTGGAGGGCGGAGGACGTCTTTGGGCTGCGATGAGCGTTTGAACGTTGGCAGCTGCCGCGTGAAGTGGCTCTCTGAAAGAAGAGAAGTTAGTACTAAGTCTCAAGAGCTCTCGTGCACCACTCGTAGCGCGTTTATTGCAAGCAGCCATGGGCAACAAGAAGCCAGAAAGTCTGTGTTGACGACTCTCGGCCCTGCGATCTGCTTGGTCTAAACTTTGGGGACAATCACATCCGTATACGCACTTTGGACGAATTTGGTGGACGTCTTCTAAGAGTTTACGCAGTTGTGTATTCTTGATTCTTTCAATGTTATAACCCTAAGGGTTTGTGTCAGTCGGACAACGCTGTTCAATCGAATAATGCGATCAGAACAAACCTGATCCAAACCCAACTCTCGGATATAGGTCTTCGCTATATCGTAATGCTCGTCGCGCTCCCGAATCCAGTATCCAAATAGAGACAAGTGTACTTCTGCGATGGTTTCATTGTATATCTCTTTTGCCATCCGCGTAATGTCTTCACGTGTCCATTTTACTTGAAGTGTCTGGGCTTGCTGATTCAAATTACCGCCATTATTGTCCTCGCCCACGAATTCGTGGGGCCTTTCAAGCAGTCCCTCGCTGGCCATGCGTAGGTCATACAATTGCTGATAACTACGGGCTGAATGTTTCTTGAGCTCACCTTGGTGATGGCCTCTGATAACACTCTCTTTATCTTTTACCCGTCGCCGTTCGGGCATGATTGTCGGAGGTAATCTAAGTCCGTAAATCTAAAGAACGCTTCTTGATATATCTGGTGAGAGGTTTATAGGCCAGGTGTAGAATATGTCGTCTCAATTTTAGTGGCGAAAAAATATAAAAGCGACGGGAAGAGAGGGGGACAAGCGCAAACGATGGACGCGTCGCTGCCTCGCACAATAACACAGAATTAAGTAGTGGAAGTGAAGGTGGTAAGGTTTCACCGGATCAGCCGATGCGAGATGCAAACGCGTAGCATTAAGCAGGCATGACAACATGTAAGATCTGGGCGCTCCAAAAACGAGGTCAAGAAGTACTACATATTCAATTTAATTTCGCCTAAGGTACAACGGAGTGAGGTGAGGGACATATTGGAGGTTAATAAGAGCAATTACGGAGGAAACAAATAAAACCAAATAATGGGGAAAGAAACTCCTCGCGATGTTAGATCCACTCCTGTGCCGACATTCTCTGGCTTCTACCACGGGTGCTTTCCGCCCTTCTTCCAAGGGTTGGCGTTGATCGCAGCAAGAGACCTCTTCTTGCAATGGGCCTTGTCCTTGTATACACCCGAGGGACCGGCCTTTCCGTAGTTGTCTTTGCTAACAAAGATCTGGTACTGGCCGGTGCCTCCTAGCGGGCAGAGCCACCAAGGATCAGTGAGGGTGTCAACCAAGCCTTGAGTAGATGGCCAACTAAGATGAGCAGGACTGGGGCCAACACGCTGGAGCGGGTTGGTGCCCGTCTTATAGAAGCTGAGAGCGATCGAATCGGGAGGAAGCCATCCCACTTTGGTGTATCGTAGGGAACCAGTAACAGAATCAATATAGAGCTGTAGGGGCTTCTGGCTGACCTGTAAAGTCTGTTAGACACTGCTTCTGTTCCGAAGTCGGTGCAACTCGTTATGGATGAACTTACGGTGTACAGTTGCGTATCATCGTCAACAAAGAAGATTGGAAGCTTAGGATCCCACCACTTATTGTATGGAGTGGCAATAACAATTCCCTTCTCCAACCTGATAGCGTAATTGTCAAAGCGACAGTCCCAGCGCTTGTGGCCACCTTTGGATGGACCTTTGCCATAGTCGTCATAAGACTCACCGCCTCCATAAGGTTTCCAATCATCAGAATCCGATTTCCAACCATCAGAATCCGATTTCCAATCATCATCATAATCCGAATTCCAATCATCATCATAGTTTGGCTTTCCACCTCCATAGGGAGGTTTACCCCCGCCGTAAGGAGGTTTTCCATTTCCATAGGGAGGTTTTCCACCCCCATAGGGAGGTTTTCCACCCCCATAGGGAGGTTTTCCACCCCCGTAGGGTGGTTTACCACCCCCATAAGGTGGTTTTTCATCCTCATAGTGATGTGGGTATCCCCAACCCGGTGGGCATTTCTCGTCTACCTTAAGACTGAAAAATTCGGGATGATTCGTCTTTGGTTTCCAAGGCTTCTTGTCGCCGTGATAATCCTTGTCGTCGTAATGGTAACCATAATCTTCGTAATCATATCCGCCCTTATGAGGATACTCGTCCTTAACAGGGTACTTGTCCTTCACAGGATATTCGTCCTTGTGAGGATACTCGTCTTTCAGATATTCCTTCTTATATTCACCCTTGGGATACTCGTCTTTCTTGTATTCGTCCTTGGGATACTCGTCTTTCTTGTATTCGTACTTGGGATATTCGTCCTTGTGGTATTCGTCCTTGTGATATTCATCCTTGGGGTATTCATCCTTGTGGTATTCGTCCTTGTGATACTCGTCCTTGTGGTATTCGTCTTTGGGATATTCATCCTCGTGGTATTCATCCTTTGGGTACTCGTCTTTCGGATACTCCTTTGGATACTCATCCTTCGGAGGGTACTCGTCGACACTAGCTACTTCAGATCCAGGATCCCGACGTCCTACCATTGCCGAAGCATTGGCTGCGCCAAGCAAGGCAGAGAGCCAAAGGTCGGCCCTCATGGTGAAGAGAAAGAGTAAGGAATGTCAATAAAGGAGAGTGAGGGAACGGATGAGGACGTGAGACAAGATGACCAGGGTGAATCCAATTTATGGAAAGATGAGACCTGATTGATCTTGTTGACAGCGACGATAGGCGACTGGTCGAGGAATGAGCTGTACCACATGATGCATAGATGCGAAACTTGGCGAGTCTGTTGACTGCGACCTCGAATGCTCAACTTGAGGAATGAGAATTCTACCTCTGTAAACTTGAAGGAAAGCATAGCTCCTCAACAAATGCAGATATGACGGAGCATCTGCAAGTTTGCTTGATGTGGCCATCTCCTAGTTTTACAGTCGACCACAAGAGCTCCGTTCTTCAGAGGGAATCCCAAGAGCAAAGCCCGTCGGCCAACAGCAAGGGACATTGAAACTAACAAGGACATACTGTATGGAATGCAGCTGGTCAATACAGAGCTTGCTCAGGCTGCATTCCATCAAGAGTGACGCGTTACCGTGTGGAGTCGAGGCTGTCGATCATCACGACCGTAGCATAAAGGAACACGCCGTTTCCCAGGTGATACATATTCAACAAGACCGTGTTCTGGAGGTGATGCTGTCGGGTGAACATGAGCGGTGGTTGATGCTCCAGAGATGATGCTGTCGGGTGAACATGAGCGGTGGTTGATGCTCCAGAGATGATGATGCCTCGACGACCATAGCAAGATGTAGAACCCTTCCCAATTCCAGCTGGGACCGCTCGGCACCCTTTCCCCGATGCACTCCCAAAGCGTCTCGCCGCCCGGCTGGCCTCCGAAATCATACGACATGCAGGACGACTAGTTGTTGGTAGACATATGTTGGCCGTCCAGTCCCACCGCACGGCGCTTCGCCTCGGCAACCCCTGCAACATGAGCCTCTTGTCCCGCAATCCCCAGCCCAGTCTCCATGTCGGTCAAATAATTTTGCCTGTGCAGAACATAATACAAGCATTGCATATGATGATCTGTCCTCCAGCCGAGCTTCTTACGTCCAAAATAAGCTTCATACTGATTGTCTCCGGTGAGATTGATGACAAGCTGTTTCTGCACAGCGCTTCCTAGTGTTACACAGCGCAGCATGTTCTGAATTTGCCGCCAATAAGCCAGCCCAACCCAGCAAGTTTCCCGGACACTACAGGGTTACGGCATAGAAACGAGGAAGTACGAGGGGCATTGGAACCTTGGGCCTTCAGGTGACTTGTGGCCAGCGCTCAAAACGAGTTTCCTTCGCTGGAGTTGTCAGCCACGCAATGTTTCCACGAACCCGTGCTCCTAGCTCTGAGCTGAGGCTCACGGAACGAACAACGGGAGGAGCATGGCTTCGATGAACCATTCGCGTGAACGCCTTCCCCATCCAGACTGGCAATGTGCCCGGAAACCTGTGATTCTCCCATACTATTGGCACCTGCCACTAGCAGCTGAAGAGTTGGAATCCTCAGCCCAGCTCAAATTGCGAATCGCGATGCTCATTGGCCGTGTATCCCAACCAATCAGAGCGGCTAGCCGGTACCATCCAACTTCTGAGGCAGGGCGGCTGGACCCCACTCTCTGGGAAATAATCGACGTTGGATGCACACCTAGCTTAGAAACGTCTGGCGTTGTCATCTTTCTAGCCGCTGCCCTATATGAGCTGAGGCGCGGTCGCCTGCAAGGTGTATACCCTAGCCAATCAACACTCAACTTTAGCGCCATTGTGGGTACGTCGCGAATCAACTCGTCTGGCCGTCCAACGTCCTTCACCCTTCGCCTTTCACTAGGATAATCGAACCATTTTCCGATCACTAGGATCAGAGCATGCATCTCGGTCTATTCAATGCGTTTACTCAGGCGGCGTAGTTCCACGTCGCCACCAGTTTATCATGGACTACTGAGGGGCCCATGTCTATTGTCATGGGTGTAGTACGCATGGTCGCGGCGTGGATGACGCGTGTGTGGTGCTTTCATATAACAAACAAGTAACCTGCAGGCCTGAGGTGGTACCGCTTTCTGCTTTTCGTTATCGTCTCCTTTGCTCGGGGGGCGCAGTTTACCTCTTTCCCCTCTTGTTTCGATTTACCCTGCTGACTGTAATTGCTGCCTGCGGCACTAGCCCTGCCCTCCGAGACTTGTGTTTGACAGCAGGTCCTGTCTTATTCTCTTCTCTTGTCTTCGTCATCTCCTTGTTTTCACCCGTTTCAAGGCCTTCATACCCAAGGTCTACACGCCACCAGGTTTTCGAAGTTTCGAATAACGCAAGCACAAGCGCAATCCAATATCACATCGAGTATCAGTGAAACAAAGATGGCCACACTCTCAGTGCCGTCGCCCCAACCAGTTTCAGCCTCGTTTGCCGCCAGTAGAGGGAACGTTCATCGACCACTTTCAACTCATGGGTTGCCCAAAGCGCCCCGTACAATGTCACCTGAACGACCTCATCGTTTCTCAGCACTTGGACTCCCGTCACCATCGTTTACCTCAGCTACTATGAGTCCAAGGTCTCCAGGCCCTATGTCCCCACCAATGTCAGCGAAAAGCTTTGGTACTTTCATCGATTCCGAGCCATCGACGCCCGCGTACTCGCCAAGAATGGACTACGAGTGGGATAGCTCAACATTGGTTCTGCTTCGGCCAATGTCCTCTTCATCAGAGCCATCAACTCCTACAGAGCCGGCGTGGGACATGATGGCACCCATTAAGCTCTCGCAAAGAATCCCGCCAGTATCAAGCCGGTCGAAGAAACCTGCCGCAACTGCCCATGAAATCTCAATGGGTGCAAAATTGTCGCCACCTCCCGTCAAGAAGACCAGATCTGCAAAACCAATCAACGAAGTCAAGGTCGTCGACCTATGCCAGAAGGAAAACCAAGTTCCACAGGATGAAGACCTTGAAGATGACGAAAAGAAACAGCTCCAAGAAGACCAAACCACGAATGGGAGCTCCGCACCGCTTGGCAAACTGGCTTCTAAGATGAAGTTGATGTTGCGGCGTAAGAATACGAGTGATAAAAAGAAACCAAAGAAAGAGAAGGATTACTACGACGTCGACCGCATGGATGATGTGCATTGGACAGAGATGTGATTGATTGCGCTACTATTAGACGCACAGGCGACGCAACAATACGGATACACCACGCTCGCTTCTTCAACATGAAACAAACTGGAGGGAGTGTGCAATACATGGATGCGGCTTTGCTCGTTGCGTGAAGCGGCTGAATATGTTCACGGTCGTCATGTAGCAGCCATATCTACGATCAAAGATGATGGATCGTGCCGGTGCAGGACTTTCCTAACACGGAAACCTTTATACCTTCTTTTCAGTCGTTACGATGCCGTACTTTTTGTTTCAGTCAAATTATAAAGTTGCAGGTCGTGTTTGATCTCTTTTTTTTTATGGGAGGAGTATTCAGGATAAATTGGCGTTAGCTAACAAGGCGTGGGTGGTATTTGACATGGAACGTTCGCTCTGGGTCGAACTAGCTATTATATATTTCCTTTTATACTTAATCTCACCAATAGAGTGTGATGAGCAAATGATCAAGAGTCTTTTGTTGAGTTGTTGCAAAGCAAATGGCAAGTGGCTTTGCGTGAAGGCTTCTGCTCGGGCCAGAAGCATTGCTCTCAGTCTTTAGTCGCACTCGAAAAACCTGCACACCAAAGTTATGATATTGATACACTGGTGAATGTATCTTATTCGTATACACCTTACGTGCAGGTCGTCCAAGATCAGGATTCAATCACCGTCACGTGAAAAGGCGATCTCTTAGCGCGAGGCCTAAGCTCAACTTGTCGATGAGAACAAGGTTCCAATTCCATCACCTTTAAAACGTCAACACCACAGCATCAACAATGGTATTCGTACGGTGGGGGAGCGCAGCGCACATGAGGTTTATACCGCAGTCACAGATTGCTTCCCGGTTATGGAATCTAGCTGGTGGGAGCCGCACATATCTTCGGCCACGTGCATTGGAGCCCGAACGCGTCCAAATCTCTTCGTCACGTGTTTCCAGACATATGCGGCCATTCTCTACTCGTCATTTGTCCCAGTACCATTCCAGGCCTCAGAAAGCTCTAAATATATGTTACAATGGCACGTCAACCCTGCAGTCAGCCTTCCCCACCAAAACTGTCATCTTCCTCGCCCTCCTGGGTGGCCTTGCATACTACTTGATCGAAATTCGCGAAGAAGACTGGACGGACGACATATACACATCATTCACTGAAGATCAGAACCAAGCTACGCCCCTGCATTTTTATGCGAATAAAGAGGAGCTGAGTCACTGGGTACAGTTTCATATTCCGGACCCAAGTGCACCCCTCAGAAATCCCGAGGTTGGGAAGTTTTTCTCGGAGCAATTTGACAAGTTGGCGTTTGGATGGATGATGAGTGGGGAAGAGGCAAGGAAGGAGGGCATACCGATCACGCATGGCGTACGGTTCAGAAGTAATGAGCCATGTGAGGATTATTTTGCGCTAGGAACGAGCCCTGGGCCAGGGGAGAAGCCGTGGAACTATTGGAGTATTATGGATGGACATGCTGGAAGACATACAGCATTTTACCTCCAGTGGACCCTCATCCCATACTTATCCTCCGCCTTGTTAAGTCTCCCGGCAACGTCTTCGCCCTTTGAGATTGAAAGTACAATTAAGGAATCCTTTCTCCGTCTTGATAAGCAAATCATGGACTCTGCACGAACAGCGGCGAACTGGTTCCCTGCTGCCAACGCGGCAGCAATCGCCGCTCTCACGCCCGCATTTTCAGGCTCCTGTGCGCTCCTCGCTGCTTTCGACCCCGAGAAGTCTACCTTACGAGTCGCATGTACAGGTGACTCTCGTGCCGTGCTCGGACGTTGGGACCCTTCTTCTCAATCCTACACTTGTATACCACTCTCCGAGGACCAAACAGGCTTTAACGAAAAGGAAGTTGAGCGCCTAGCCAAAGAACACCCGGACGAACCCGATATCATCGACCCCAAATCTGGACGCCTGCTTGGTATAGCTGTGACACGTGCTTTTGGTGACCACCGGTGGAAATGGGACAACGAGTTTATCAAAACAGTGAAATACAAGTTCTGGGGCACTTCCCCCCGACCGGGGTCAAAAACGCCGCCGTACATGACTGCCGAGCCTGAAATCACGGAAACAGACATCATCCGCGTTGAGCCGAACTACAAGACTCCAGGAGCACCGCGAAGCGACTTCATGATCATGGCTTCAGACGGCTTGTGGGACCGCATATCCTCTGAACACGCCGTCGAATGCGTATCCCGCTACCTCGACGCCAAAGCCCGCGGCAACGGCTTCGTCAAAGACGACCCCCGCCTCCTTGCCAATCCGCCTGCTTTTCCTCAAAGCTTTGGCCTGGACCCCGGCGTCGACGTCGATGTCGAAAACGGCAAGGAAGTCGATTGGAAAGCTACGCCCGAGTATTTCGCCATCGAGGACGAGAACGCGGCGGTGTGTCTTGCGAGGAACGCTATGGGAGGTACACGGAGAGGCTTGTTCCTAGGCATTCTTAGTGTACCGGGCCCGTTGGGGAGGAATGCCGTCGATGACACCACGATCATGGTTGTCTTTTTTGATAAGTTGGGGGAACGCGTGGATGATAAGGCCAAGAAAAGTGGGAAGAGGAGTTGGCTCCCATGGTGATTTATATGCGCGTTGACTTTACGAAGCTCCAAAGACTGTCGAGAGGGATTCCAATATCCTCCCCTTTTAGACTTTGGTCTGTGTATTCATAACGAAGCCAGCTTCGAAAGGCTCTGTACGCTAGAGGAGGAGTTGGGTGGGCCTTGTCAAGCGATGATGTTCCTGTGCGCTAGAGAGTAGATGAAGTGGAGTATCAATAGACTTCTCTGTCCTATCTGATTCTGTTTACACCAGGGACTCTTCGAGTCATGGCAAGCCATTAGCTGCCTTACACACTCAACTCAGGCGGATAAAAGCAAACCCGCGTGATTCAAACCGCCCATCCCAAGAATAGAGTTGTGATGATAATCCATGACGCCCAACGAGGTCCTATATGCAAATGCCAACGTAAGTAAAGCCAAGCGTCAACTACCAGATATACGCAAGGCCCTGGTATGCCTCCTGGCACGACTCTCTTGATCAACATCTTTCTTGGCCAATGGTCCAATACTCGGCGGAAGCCTTGATGGTGAGTTGAAACTTTGTGGGAACGCCTCGCTACATCTCTTGCCCAGCCAGTTCCGCGTGAAATGCAAACTAAGTCCTACCCAGGCACCCTTCCCCATCTTCCATTCCATGCACCTGAAAGCCCACACCCTTGACGCATGCAGCACACCCAGCTTCTCCCGATACTAACGGATATGGTGACGGGCTCGATTCAATCGTAGGATACACGGAGGAGCTGTATGATACTACTCTAGAAAGTCTCTCCGGACGTTGATGAAGGCACCTGGCCCGCCGTCGGAGGCGAGCTCGGTGACGAGGGCTTCGGTTTGGGCGATGAGGCGTTCAAGCGCTGCCGAAGAGGACTTGCCTAGCGAGACCGTAGTACATGTGAGCTTCATTCATGACCGAATCTGCCACCTTTGGGCACGAATATAGGACGCTTACCTAGTATAGCACTGTTCAGCTCCTCAGCCACTGGTACGCGGCCAGCAACCTCCAGTAATGGCGCTAAGGCGCTCTCCTTTGCATTCTCGTAGGCAATGAGAGCAAAAGTATCTTCTAGCGCCCTTTTCACTTCTCTTCTCGGGTCATTTACGAATTCTACCCTAAGCTCCATACCGTAATTTATGGTATCCTGGGTCAGCTGCTGATACTTGGCCTCGTTATCCTCAATGTCGTCTTCGTCCTCTAGGTCATCGTCCTGGTCTTTGTTATCCCAGCTAGGGGGTGGATTGTGCACGCCGAGCTGCTCGTCGAGTTCCATCTCAAAGTCATACTCATCAGTCGCGGTGGAGTTGCGCTTGTTAAGGGTTGATGCAGTCGAGCGTTTCGAGGGTGGTGTGGGCACTGGATGACATTGTGCGCTTAGCTCACCGCATTGTCGTATCATCTCAATGAACTTCCGGCAGCGGAGTTTGAAGTATATGTTTTCATTATCGCGAAGGACGGAGGGGTAGTATGCGCCGGTATGCTTAAGTGCCTTGTCAATGTCACCCTCAAGGATCGCGGTTCGGATTTCTGGAATCTGTTAGTAGGCAATTGTGAAGCTGATGCTAATTGTTCTCACTTTGCCGGTTCAACGCATCCACATCCTCGGCTGCTGCCCGGTAAGGAATCTCTGCATCTTCATGATTGGCGAGCGCTCGTGCCTCATCTATGACCTCATCGGAAAAGGCCCGCGCCGTTTCCACGTAACCATCATGTGCCAGGTACTGTCCCACTAATTGTTGTATCAATTCAGTCTCGTCTGCAGATACATTCGATGCTGATTTCGATCGAGCGATCTCGGCCTGTATAGCTGCTTTTTCGTCTTGCACCATCTTGTCGATGTCGAAGGCAAAAGGTTCTTGACCAAAATTGACTCGAACAGTCTCGCCGGGTTTCTTCATGCCAACTGTCGGATAGTACGTCGTGTTGGCTTTGAGATCTCGGAACGCAGTACCTGTACTTGTCAGCGCGGCTCAAGACTCTCATGTGGTAGCAGTACTTACCTAACATGTGGCCATTTTTTGTGAAGAAAGCTGTGTTGGTCCGGAAGTTGATTCCACACCCGATCACGTCCAAAGTGCCAAACTTTGGTCCATATGACTTCCCAGATGTGGTGTTGCTGAAGACTTGTCCATCGTCGCCATGATACGCGTACGAGTCTGGCTCCCAGCCTGGTATTCGACTCAGAGCGACCTTGGGTCCTGAGAAGCCGACACCGATCATCCTGCTAAGGAGAGGGTTAGTTAATGCTTCAGCGCAAGGGCAGATTGATACCTACCCGTCTTTACCCTTTGAGATGACTGTAATCTCATAATAGTAGATACCGCACTGTCGTGGCATGGGATAATCCGCCCGCACCGCTGCCGCTTCATCATGCGTCTTTTGTGAGCCGGAAAACTTGGCCAATCTACCGCTCTCCTCCAGTTCCAACTGCGCAAACTTGTCTCCTTCGTTCCACTTTGTCGGCCAGGGCGCTACCGGTTCGTCAACGAACACAGGCGCGCGTTCGATAATCTCGTGCGTCAAGCCTCGATGCGAGGGCGCCATTTTATGCAAGTTGACGCTGCTCGAGCTTGTCGATAGCGATCCAGCATTCGACGAGTGCGTTGACCTGTACTCCCGCTGTGCCGCCAGCTTTGCCTTATGTGCCTCCTGCAGCTTCTCGGCATGCTTCGATCCTCGGAGATATGATGGCACGAAGAACGGCGGTATGTCTTGCGGTGACCCTCCCAGACCTTGCCAATAGCCCGACTGACTGGAATATGATGGGAGCGGACCGCCGCGCCCCCAGCTCGTAGACATGCTGTTGTGGTGGCCGTCGGCGTCAATGGAGCGAGAGTGGCGGTTGTGGCTGATCGCGTGCGGTGTCGAGCTGTTGACAAGATGTGAGAAGGCTCCGGACCGGGTGGGTGCCTGGTGGGACTGGCTGCCGCCTGCGCTGCCGGCTGCTACGCGCGCCCAGCTCTCTCTGCGGGCGTTCATGGAGAAGTGATTGGTATTGGAGGAGGTCGCCTCAGGTTCAACAAGATGGTATTGACGATTGAGGCGGTCGCTACGGCAGCTGCGGCAGAAGCGACAGGTTGAAGATGCCCCTCCAGTCTGTATTACGAGTGTCGGAGCTCTCAGGTAGTCAAACGCAGCAAGGACGCGTCGGTTGGCGGTTGGACGAGAGGCAATAGATGTGGAGACGGGGGAGCTTGTCAGGTGAGCAGACGCCGGCTACTACACCAAGATCAACGACACGCTAGCAGGAGCGTTGCTGTCAGCCCAAACACGTTCATTATGCGAGCTGCAATGGGCGTTGTGTTTGGTGGGGAGCGTTGACTTTGAGAGTTGGCAGTGACGGACACGGCGGATTGGCCATGCTAGGTCGGACGTTCTAATCGTTGAGCCGAATTGCGGGGATCAGCAGATAACGCACGCCATAGCATCCCCATACTCATCATCTGCCTGTGGAAGAACAAGTATTGGGGCTGCTGACATATGAGAGCAAGCTGTAAACTGTAATGCTGTATTCCTGATGTAAGATTGAAGTTCCCAGCCAACCCATGATACGCATACATCACTCCACATACATGCATCATCTGAGCAACACGGCCAGGCAATCACGAAAGACATGTTGTCCACCCACTTGTTGGAGTGATGCTTCTCATTTGTCTTGCTGACACTATGCAAAAATATAACCCGTGCGCTATCACAGACTACTACTTAGTCCCACGACTTTCCAATTCGAACCTATAATCATGCACCAGACGAAGGAACAACTCTTCTGCCTGTTCGACATGATGCGAAACCCACAGATAACGCCTTTTAGATAGTTATGCATTGTACCTCCCAAACGCCGAGCAAGCTTGATAATGAATACAAAGTAGAAATGAGAAGACACCGGGATGAATAGAGACTGCACAAGCTTGAAAGTGTGCCATGTACCTGAATCGTGAAAAAAAAAAACGGCAATGTGTGCTATGCTGATCAAGCGACAAGACCACAGGGTTGACCACCTCAGAATTGAGTAGAGGTGAGTCGTCCAGGCGTGATGATGGCGATCAGACTCTAAGCAAGAATGTGTCTGATGGTGGAGCGGCCAAAATTAATTACCAAACCACACGAGCGACGAATGGGTATCAAGCGGCAGGAATGGGAGCTGGAGAGCTTGCAATGCCGTTGAGTGGAGTCGGTACTGGTGTGCCGGCGTCTCCGTTGAGACCGCTCTTCTCGCTGATAGCGCTGCTCTCATCTTTGATCTTGGAGTCGCTAGATCCTGTGGAGTCGCTCTTGACATCATCGGGGAATGCGGCCGCTTTGGGAGGCGCTTTCCATGTGGGCAAGTCAAAAACCACGCCGGTGAAGCTCCTGATCTTGAAGCCCTTCTTCTCCCACTTGCGACACTTGAACTTTCCAGTCCGGTCGAGCGCTCTCAGGTTCGCATTGATGGCACCTTGGTTGGCCTTTGGCCCAAGCTTCTGCAGGGCTGCGGGCGCGGCGAAGGGGCCTTTGTCGTTTGGATCGTTCAAGATGTCACCGCTGCGATGGCCTGTTAGCGCGGGTCTAGAGCAGCAGTGAGGCCAAGGTGATGGAAGGGACCATGTTGAATCATGCTTGTGATGCCACGGTGGAGTAGTACTTACAGCTTCTTCCTCTTGGGTCCCGGCTTGCCTCGAGCCTTTGGTGTGGCTGGACTTGAGCCCTCCATGACTGCGGCGCTCCTTTTTGTTCCCGGCTTTGGGCCCTTCCGCTTTGCACCCGGGGGCGCAAGCGAGGATGGTGTGCTGGTGCCGTTCATGGTGGCGGTTGAGTCGGCGGGCGTGTCGGCGGGCGTGGGTTCGATGATCTGGGGGGCAGCCGGCGTGTCGGATGGCGATGAGTTGGGTTTCGAGTCTGGCGAGGGTTCGGCCGACTGTTCGTGGGGAAAAGTCGAAAGTGCCGCCCGCGATAGCCTTAGCGTGATGATTTTGGACTTGGCTGTCGGCTTCGTGGACATTTTGGTTCTCGGGTGAGAGGGCGCGGTGGTGTCGCGATGGTGCAGCAATGGGTTCAGCAGAGGGCAAGGTTGGTGTTGAGGGTGGAGGGTCAGGCGGCGCTTGGGAAGGGGCGGCTCTTCCGTGGGCAGCTTGCTAAAGGGTTGGTGCGATTGCGGCTGGTGGTGGGCCCGTGACAGCAAGGTCGACGTCAAGAAGGATGGCTATGGTGGTGCGAGTGATGGGCGTCGACGGGGAGTGTGTGGCAGAAGATGGAGAAGGGGAAGGGGATGGGCGGTGGTGGGCGCCGCGAGGGCGGGTTGCAGGCCTGGGAAGGCCAGCTGTGCTGGGGCCTCATCAGTTTGCATTCATTTGGCGCGATCGCCTAATAAGACTCTCACTGTCGCGGTTCGAAGGGGAGGTGAGGAGGCTTGGCTGGCAAAACATGGCGCTAATCCGGAATGAGCATCACAGCGTGTGCACCGCTCCAGAAAACACTGCGGCGCATCAAGAATTATCATGCTCCATTGCTCTCTGCAAATGCATCGTCGCTCTTGCTGTGCAGACGCGTTCTGCTGTCGAGGGTCCGTGTGGCATGGCATGTCTTTGTGGCCAACTAAGCGTAGCGGTTCCAGCGCGACGCATCATTCCTTTTCGCATCCGGGCAGCTTCGTCCCTCTGTCCAAGGGTTTTGCCTCCAACACCAAGAGCCCCGCTCATCGCCCCAAAGGACCGATGGCCAGAGACACCGGCTACGCCTGCATGCAGATCGTCCCTGCACTTTCTGCGCGCCCTGCACACTTTGTTCTCTGCCCTCTCCCGGCTACCAGCTGAGCAAGTGTGACAAGGTCGCGACGTTGCGCCGTTGGGAACCGGACGGACTATTTGATGAGGCATCCAAGAAAGCCCACCGATTCCCGGTCCCTCCCTTTCCTACTCCAGCTCGCACCTCCAGTACGGCGGGCATTTGATTAGCCTTTCCCGCCCAGGCTCTCTACACCCGTCGTATCGAGCACCCACGACTCAAACGCTGGTGATCTAGAATGCGGTTGGAGTTCCGGACTTCCTGCCTCGGGCCGCATCAGCAGCGCCTCCCTGTTGGCCCTGCGCCATGCCTGCTGCACCCAACGTACATGAGGAATGCCGAGTCTCATTTTATTTCAACCAAAGTTTCTGTCGACGACAGTCATGGCCATGAATGAGCAATGCTGGCCATGCCGAAATTCACCTGGAGTTTCTCGCTGCGCTCTGCAAAGGCGCGGCCAAGTCCGGAATTTATGACGTCTCTGCTCATTTCCCCTACCGGCCATTACTCCCCAGGTAAACCAGTCAACCCGTTCATGGCCGTGTTACGTTGTTACCGACTTGGGATGCGACATGCAGCAACCACCTTTGATGAGTCGAGGCCCATCGCACCTGATCGACGTTGTTCGACCTGCCGGCATCACGTCACCCTCGCGCCGCGAAACTGCCGTCTAAGTAGATATAGAAATGGACATGAAGCCATTAGACGCATCTGATCATCGCTGCTTCCTCAACGCTCTTGCCTTGCGCTGCGAGGAAGGCGCGCTCGTAGTTAGAACCGGTAGGTGTACATCACACCCGAAATTCGCAACATCACAATGATTTTTACACACATCACACCGGAGAAGGCAATTCTCTGCTCGATATCCTCTCTGCAGCACGTACCAATGCCCAACTGGATTGCATCCGCTACTGCGCTTCTTCATTTCTAGCCATGTGTTCTAGTTGTAGGTTTTTACACTGCGATGGTAAACAAAACTAGACCTTTTCAAACTGCCAAGGTTACCATGTTACTGTGCTGTCTGCTTTTTTTGTCACAATCACGGCGATAGAGCGAGCACTAGCAGAAAACCCTCCTCTTATCTTATGTCCACCCATATTAAGATCCGAGCCTCCCGGTACAGTACTGTCTGTCCCTTTCCTGTTTCAATCTTGGAACAGCACTCCACCTAACTTAAGCATACAGAACTATGAACCGCCTCCTATCGATTTGGGCTTGATATGACGGTCTTGGGTTCAATAACCACTTTCGGCCTTTTCTTTGCGTCACATTTACTTGATGTGATGATGCATCCATCCCACGCTACCTTGCAAAGAGTTGTGGCGTATTGCCGAGATGCAGGAGCCGGGATGCTTTCAGCTGACACCCGGCAGCCTCGTATCGCATGTTTATATTCCTGTAAAGTCCCTCTTCCTCAGTCACCAGCCTGATGCCGGCATGGCTCAAATTCCGGACTCTGGTGTCACTGCTGCATACACTGGGTTCTGGATTGACCACGACAGCGGTCGGTTTCTGACACTCACCAATCAGAATGCCGCTACTTTACTCTCCTTTCTCGCAATTTTAGTAACGTTTGCAAGTAATCGCAGCTGGAAGATCCTCCGTTTCGCATTGTATCAATTTCTCTACGCCCGGTCTGAGAAGTCTAAAGGGTCATCAAGAGCCAATCGTGACCTTCAGGTTATCCTCCGCAACATTGTCACGGCAGGAAGCACCCTGTGGACATGCATCGAACTGCTCTGGACCCGCCGACAGACTGCAAAGACGACGCGGCAGTCAATGGGCGCTGAGCGTACTACGCATTCAAGACCCATCCCTCTTGCTTTGATAGCCGTTGTTCACTTCGCCACTTTTATCGCTGCTGGTATACTGACCTCGCGTATTCTTATCGGTCAGACGGTCGTGTCAAAAGTCACACCTACCTGCGGACAGTGGCAGGCCAAGGAGATTGGTGACACACTCGTGCAAACTCTCTCATGGCAATCACTACGCCTGAACGAAACTCAAGATGCCGACAATCTCGTCCGAAATTGCTATCCTCTCGGCGTATCTCGCGGCATACTCGATTGCGGCAAGCTATACACGCGTTCTCTACCCTACCATCTCGAATCTAATGCTCCCTGCCCTTTTGGTGACGATCTCTGCTCAGCCCGACGGAACGGTGCATTTGTGCTGGACAGTGGCCCCATACCGTTCCGGAATCTGGGAATCAACTCGAAGTTTGCCAAAAGCTTATCTATTCAAAGGCGCAGCGTATGCGCTGTTGTTCCCGACGAGCCGTTCTTAGATCAACAGTACTTTGGAAGAGACGGAACAGAGGTAGCACGCTCCTACGTCTTCTACATCAAGGAGGATCTTTCAGGCTTCTTCTATACAAATGAAACCGTCAGCGGAACCTATAATCTTCAAGCCTATCACTTAATCTTCGATCCTCAACAAATTCCGCTGCCAATTCGCCCAACTCAACCTGACCATGACCCGAGTGTCATCTTCCTTCGCTCTAATGGAGTCAGATTTACAAGTGAATCCGACGATCCTTGGTTCTCTGTGCATACACGGGTTCAATCAGGCAACAGTAGCAGTGTAGCCTACCATACAGACCACTTTCTCAACGTCATAGCATGCAAGGAATCAGTTCGCTTTTGCAGCGACATATCAGGCAATTGTAGCCCTTGGAAAGGGCTTATCTCTTCGCTTCAAAATATCACCACAACACTTTCAATTTTGGCTGGCTCAACAATCCAGAAAGGCACCTCCGATTATGAAGAAATAAGTGATGTCTACAGCCTTGTAGCGCTCGCTACTAGTTTAACGTCGATACCCGGCAGTATCCAGAATAGACCTGCAACCTCTGCTCTCCAGGCTGCACGCTATCTCGAAACCATCGTGCAATATCACCTTGAGCCAGAGCAATGGAAAATCGAATTAGAATACTGGTTTGCAATGGCCATGGCTCGTTTACAGCTCGAAATCTTCAATACCATCGAAAAACCCCCCGGTGTTGATGTGTCTCAGGCAATCAACCAGTGGGATGGAACAAGCCTAAAGAGCCTCTGCGGCCGAGTTAAATTTCATTCACCAAGTCACACGACGCTGAGCACTGTTGGTATTGCCGTTGTCCTCGGCTTTGTCATCTTCCTCACGTTAGCAAGCTTTTTGGATCTCATTTTGGACTGGCTACCGTACCCTTGGGCGAAGAAATTAGTGGCTGATTGGGAGAGATTTGAGAATTTAAAATTATTAGAAGAGTTAGAAGGATGGTGGATGGAAGTCAGACAGGCTGGTGATCCTTTGCAGATTGATATTGAGACCAAGTGAATTGAGTGTGTAACGAAATCCACTCGCCGAATTCCTCACTTCTTGACACGAGTAGTGCGGATGCCTCACAATCATCACCAGACTCTTACAAAAGAGCCACCAGCACCAAGGAAAACAGCTTATTCCTCAAGCCTCTACTTGTTCTGGAAGCCTTGTGGATACATTGTCAAAAGATGACGGTAGGCCGTGTATAGGTCCACCTTTCGTGTTCGGACGCGGGTAACCCTGCACAGCCACGTACACCACACCCGATTAAGTGACCGCCACATTTTTGACTTCGCCTTGTTATCAGCCTTGGAGGTGCGATGAATGCGACAAATGTGTCGAAGAGCTGGAAGGCCACCAGATCATATATAATGTGCGCAGGCTCCTAGTTTCGATAACTTCGGACGCCCATCGTTTTACCATAAAGTAACGTGCATCTTGCGTCTGCCTCGCACCCAAAATGGGCCTCTTATCAGCCCTCAAGTCGTGCTTTGGCAAAAAGCCTAAACATGCGCCTGAAAAGGCAAGCCCAGCGACCATTCATACGTTTCAACCTCCAACTACCACTCTGACTCCACCCGATGTCCCCGTCACGAACACCATAACTCGCAACAATGACACGGTATATCGCGGGGATTCAAAACCGACACCCAAACCTGCCCTGGTACCCGTTAAATACAAGCCTGGCCCCTCGGATGGCCATCCAACCGTGTCAGTGCCCAGTGGGTCGAATACAACGAGTGGGTATTATGGTGGAAGTTATGCTGGTGGATACGGTGGCAGTGGGTTTGGCGGTGGTGGGTACGATGGTGGTGGTGGGTACGATGGTGGTGGAAATTGTGGAGATGGAGGAGACGGAGGGGGTGGAGGCGGAGGTGGAGGAGATGGTGGAGGATGCGGAGGGGATTAAGTCAAATATACTGAACAAGGGATTTGCGGGGAGTCACATTATATATTAGACTTGTTCCTTTTTTTTTGATTACGTCGAGGAGAAAGGCTTCTTCAAAAGACTGCCAACAAATACAACCTTACCAACAAAGATTGCGTTCTCTTTTGGGAGTATTTTCATCTCGAGAACCCTAATGTAATCTGAATGCCAACATGTAATTTCGCCTCATACTGGCCTCTGATTTCATGCTCATTGGGAGATATTCCCATTTTCCACACGATCTCGTAGACACCATAGATGGGCCAAATTCGGGAACAAGTTGGTAAGATCGTTGTGCGTCAAAGAAAGGGGTAATCAAGTCTAGGCTGATTTTTAGCCTTTATTAATTTAATGGTATGGAGATAAGATGCGCCCTGGGAGCAGCAGGCTTCATGCATTGCCTGGGGGACTTGTTGGGATTTCTCGAACCGGGGCAAAATATCCCTCACTCCTTTCAGACTATTTCACGCATGTATATACAGCCAGAAGCTCGTATCTTAAGTTTGCCAAGCAGGCAAGACCATGCCTGACATCGAGGAGTTGCTTCCACTGCGGCAGCGGTAGCTTCCGTTCCAACGTCGGAAGTCCAGACTAGCTGCATGGTATACCCCTCTTTATGAGGCAGGAACAAAGTTGATAAAGTATCTGAATTCGGTCTATGTTTTCTTGATTTGGATTTGTTTCCGGCACCCGCCTTGAGGCCTACCAAGTCTGCACGTGAAGATTCATTCACTGAACAGGTATCTTTACTAGGTGAGAGATTGTTTGCTGAGAAACGATCGTAAACCACATTGCCGCCTTCACTAGCTGATGACACAGCTCAGATCTCAGCATCCCCCGTGCACGGGGGGATCGTGCAGGTGGTCGATTATACGAGCCACTGTGATCGATTACCCATGCCACTCTTGTGCTAGTCGTCATTGGCATTCTGGCCGCGTATACACGCACTTTGGTAAGCACATATTGACTTCCAGCAGGGTTTTGTTATGAAAAACCCGGATTGTTGAAAATAGCGTGAGCCATGCCGCTGAGCATGATTCGCCAGCTTCACAGGGCGTTTTCGAGAATGCTTGTAGTCCAGCATGTTCCGGTCATACATACGGAGTGTTATCCCTCATAATATAAATCTGCCCGGTCAAGACGACCAGACCAACTAGCATGGTGATTGCAATGATTGGCAAGTTAATTCGAGCGAATTCGAGCCTTCCAACGCGAATATGTTTTCTCCCTAGGATGTCGCGCCAGAGCATACCAGCAAGCGATGCGCTGAATGCCAGACTAAAGGCTCCGTAGTTAACTCCGATAGCCATGCTATACACGGTGCCCCAGAAGGTCCTGTCGGAGATGGGTACTCCGCTTCGCTCATGGATCTTTTGCCATGCTTGGATGACTCTGGATATAAGGATTGTGGTTCCAATATTTGTGCCCGCGAACTATAGATGGGAAGCTGGTTAACATTTGACGATGGTATTGTTCGAGGACAGCAAACTTACGTTGCATAGAATCACGGAGGCGAAACCCATCCCGCCAATCGCGCCAACCGTTCCAGTTTTCTCAACCCAATGATCCCAGCCATATGCAAAGACCGGAACCCATCCCTTTGTGACGAGGGCCTGGACTAAAATAAACATACAGAAAGCAAACGGTACTAGTGCAAGGGGCAAGTGGTGGAAAACGGTCATCGTTGTTGGAAATGTCTCCTGGGCCCAGTGGTACGTGTGGGTAATAAGCGATGCCAAAGTAGTGGGTTCTTTACGTGTGTTTGCTTCGAGTTTCTCTTCTGCACTGGAGACCTGTTCCTTCTCGGCCAGCGTTTCCTGCTTCTCATCAACCTTCCCGCTGGAGGTTGCCGTTGTAGAAGATTCTGACTTTCCGTTACCTGCGTCGTTGGCAATGTTAGATGCCGCGGCAATAAAGTCCGGATTTTCTCCCATCACCGGCTGTCTTGTCGGGTCCGATCGCTCTGCCTGTGTTGTCTCCGCCCTTCGCCGCCCCTCATGAGCAATTCTACGTGTTTCTTCTCTGTTGAGCCATCCCATTGTAAGGTCGAAACAAAACATGACGAAAGCAGCAGGTAATGTTACGTAGAAGACGGGGCGCTCGTGCGTGCCCTGAGAAGCAGCATTGAGGGCGAGTACGGTGATCAGTGTTGCTGCCATGATGACGGCTCCGAAAATCGCGCCCTGTTTGTCCAAGAAGGGATTCAGAATCTCCTCTAGTGACAGCTTCTTTTCTTGCTCATCATCGCTATCAGAGGCGGCCTCGCGATCATCCAATCCTCCCTTTGCGTATGGGATGTTTGGATTGACAGGCTTCTTATTCTTGAGCTCATCCGGAAGGTCTTCCATCTTGATAGACGAAGGAATAAGGGATTCGTCGTGGAAAATGATGTACAACAGGAAGGGAAACAAGACGATGCCCGTTACCAGCACCGGAACAATGACGTTGGCCGTGTATTTGATGAAAGTGATGTTGAACGCTCCGGCCAGGACGAGGTTGGTTGGATTCGAAGAGACCAGGATGGTAGAAGCGATATTAGCGACAGAGAACTGGGTATAGATCCAGGCTCTTGGATGTTTGATGTTGCTCGATACGCGCGTCATATAGGACAGAAATGCAGTACCCGATAGGATGATTGGATCGTTGCCGATGAAAGTCGTAAGGGCAAAGAAGAACGCGTACAGGTAGAAGAAGAGCCTATGCCCGACTTTCCCTCCCTTTTGCAAGACCTTGAATGCCAACCATCTGATAAGCCCAGAAGCATCTACCGAAATGGCGATGTATGCCAGGGAAAGGAAGAATAACATAATGTCGTAAGGCACGATGTTATCCGTCCCGATAGTTCCATCGTGCACCTCCTCTTTACCAATGGCTGATATGGCGAGCAGGAACAAATCGGCTATCAAAGGCGCTGTGAAGAAGTTCATGGGGAATCGGAACAGGACAAAGGCGCCGACTTCACCATTCCGAACCCTGGTAGGATGACGAGGAGGAGAAATGATGCGCAATGCACTGAGAACATCAAGAACCACAGTCCAAAGCACCCGAGGGACAAAAAGAGGTATGTGAAAGGGAAATAGAACATTGATGTCTGTAGGTAGACATGTCGTCAGACCGTCATATTGGATCAGTGCTACGCTCTGCAGACTTACTGGTTGCTATGAAGACAATGAGCGTGACTATCGACCGCCATTTTTTAATGTCGCCAGTGTTGAGTTCCTGAACGTCTGAACTGCTGCCGGCACGTTCGGCCAACATGTCGCTGTACCACAAGCCCTGGGGCTAGATGGCGGCTCGGATAGCGTAACGAAAGTATAGTCCTCTTGATATGCTGGTATGGGTTAGTTCAGAGAGGCATGCGTTTTTAGTGAAGCCGCTGCGTCAAAGCGTTAGTTGGCAGGCCAAGGCGGGTGAATAACGTCTGGAACAGCGCATGGAAACACGTACGCTCGTTGTCTGGTGTCTGCTGCGGGCGCACGGGTCACTGCTCCTGGTAGGAGGACTGTGTGAAACACATGATGCGCAACACAAGCAGGGTAGGCAAGTAGGGCTCTTGTACAATTTTCCATAGGAGCGGTGGAGAGACGGCGCCATGACGTCTTGGCGCACTATCAGCCCTTGGTAAGATCGAGGCTAGGTCATACCCATCGGAGTAGGTCCGCCTGCCAAGCGGGTCATGCCCCAACGACTCCGCCTCCTCCCGCCCTGCACATCAGTGGGTCAGTGAACCCAATCTGCCTCACCGGTGATAGCGATGCTTTCGTCAGCGGGGGTCACCGTGGACGCCTCACTTGCCTTGAGCCGCATCAAATATCCGCAATGCGTGAACCCTTTCACCTTTTCACTTCCCTCGCGGTGCCATGATAATCAAAGTCTACGTCCAACTACGGCAGAGTAGACAGCGTAGGCATGCCGGCTATTCCAGCGCTACGTGACTTCTCCACACGAAGCACTGCTAACATTACATCATCGCCTGCTTTGCAAGTTGTTTGCGCCTTTCCTCTCAGTTCCAACTACGGTCCAGGATCACGTGTTCGTATCCTCAACACACCATGTGTGCCATCAAGGCCTATCACAAGGCTCACAAATGACTACAGATCCTCTACTATGTCCTTGTCGCTGCATGTGTAACTTTTCGAAAAGCAGAATGGCTGAGGAACGCTTGCTTGGCTGCCGCGTTGGTCCTACCAGCCATTTCCGCGCTGCAGGCCCTCGTGGTCGCATCCGCGCATGTGGATGGTCAGTTTCTCTACCATGTCCAAGATTTTGAGCAGCCTCCTAACAACCACAATTCTAGGCGCCGTTGACATGGATATTTTCGGTGCTTTCCAGTTCTGCGCGATAGGCATACTGGCTGCGCCTCTGACAGTTCGCCTGTCACGGACCTACTTCTACGATCCTGGTCGAAATATTATCTTTGTCTGGACTATCTTGATCCTCATGGGGCTTATCGCTCTCTGTGTAGAGTTCTATCGCGTTACGCCCACTAGATGCCCTTTTGATGATTTCGGAAATCCCATCTCGCTGAGTGCGGCAAAATTCCCCTATTCAAATGCTACTTGCGGCCTGACGTGCTCCGAGGACCGTGGGCCTTTTTCTCCCTTGCGCGGTGGTGCCAATGGGAACGTCTATATCATCCCCGTGCCTAAAATACTCTCCTTCAATGCCTCTATGCTACTTGCTGCCGGCTTTTGCATACCTGCCATTCTGAGTCTGATCTTCACGTGGGATAAGATCCTCGAGATCAATTGGAAGAGACGAAGAGTAGTCGAACGATTGGATGATCACATCGAAGGCGCCAACATCACAGTTCGAGAAATGAAGGGTATCAATAATGTTGTGAGGAAGTTTCTGGGTGTTATTGAGATTCCCCTCTTCGGTGGAGTCATAATCACCATCATCTGTATTGGTGAAGCAAACTTCTTCAGCCCTCAGGTTATTCATGAGATTGAACCCATGGCATCAATCGGTAGGTGGTTCAGAGACTCTCAAAAAACTATCGCTAACCGCCTGCGCCCCTTCTAGGTCAATGGTCGTCCATTGCAGGTACGGCATTGGCAGCTTTGGGTTCGCTATATTTGCTTTGGTCCACGGGTGATGAAACTGTTACAGAGAAACCAAGAACACATTATGCAACTTCTGCACTCTCACATCGCAGCCCTAGTAGCGAGCGACAACGATCTCCAGCTCGTTTATCCAACTTTGATTTTCCCACAAGTCAATCCCCAGCCGAGAATGGCTTGGGTATACGTTCCACATCGCCGAATGGTATGGCGCTCATACCAACAATCACCCAACCCGACTTGGAGCAAGAGCAAGGACTCAGCAGGGCTGAGAGCGACCAGAGCCAGCCGACGGCCGGTAGGCATACCGTGCGTAAGTGGCTTAACTCTGCCGCAGACTATTTGGGCAACGCCGCGCACGACAAATTCGATGTCTCTGACTATAAAAACGAGAAAGCACGAGGATTTCCTGAGGTTCCAGGAGAAGTTCTTCGCAACCCAGCATTGGAACGGATTAGCACACAGTATAGCCGACTACGCGAGGAGAATTCGAGGGCTGGCAGCACATATGCCCCAAGTATTGCTTCAACATCCGGCATCGAAGGTAGCTCGACGCCGCCGCCAACACATGACTCTCCACGGCCGGAGACCAGCCCGGCACGGAAGCCAAAACGACGAGATACACTAGAAGTGCCTGCACAAGTGCATGGCCATAGGAGGAGCGAGAGTAATGGAGAGCCGACTTGAATGCTTCATGCTCGTTCAATATGCTCAACATACAAAAAAACCTCAACGATCTGTGAGTCTCAGCCAAATCTCAACTACAAACCAAACCAAGCTTCCGACACCGCCAAATGGGAGGGAACTGAATGGCCGACACCTTGCGCCCATATACCTTGTACATCCGGGCCAAAGTCATCTGTGCGATAGTTCTTCTCAGGTGTATCCGCCTTGGAGCTCGTTGGCTTGGTACTGACGCCGAATACGTTAGTCCACTGCTTCAGAGTCTCATCGTAGTTTCTGGGTGAGAGTGTTGAGTCTGTCGAGCCGTGCCAGAATTCTGGGACCGGTGTCAGAGTTTTCGTCACAGGTGATTTCGACGGACAGTACTTACGCATGCGAGGCCGAGTCCCATTGTAGCCGGGATACATTCCCCTGACTACATCGCCCCAATGCTGGGCGGTTGAGATGCTTTGACCACCTGAACAGGTATTGTTCCAAGCCGCGGATGCTCCAGATGAGGAAACAAAGCACCCAGCTGGTACACCAGAATACAGCGAAACGGCAGTAATAAGCTCAGGATAAGTGGCTGCAAGAACATTCGACATCATGCCACCCGACGAGCCGCCAGTAACAAAAACTTTTCTGGGGTTGATTTTGTACTTGTCAATCGCATATGTAATCATGTTGGCAATTGCGTTGGAGTCTCCGCCACCGTTATGCGATAGCGAGGACTTGCTGGAAACATCCCAACATTCCGTTGTCGAGCTAGGCCAGACTGTCACGTAGCCTTTGGAGTCTGAACCTTTCTTCCAAGGGATCTTGTCATTTTGGAAGTATTTCTGGGCGGAGGACTGGCAGGAATGGATGGCTACGACTAAAGCATCGCTTTTAACTGTGTCAGGCACATAGACCCACCTTTGCACATGATCAGCATTAAATGGAGGGTATTTTTAGGGACGGATTAGAGAGATACGCACATCCCAGGTTTCGCACGTGCAGAGCCGCCATAGCTTGATATCTGTGTCAATTGTGCGGCAAGCCCTGCAGAGCTTAGTGTCAGAATGGAAGTTAGAACTTTGAGATACATTGTTGAAGAAATAGGACGTAGTTGAAACAAGAAAAATCAAACTTAGACAAGTATTCATACAAATAAACTCTCAACCTTCCTCTCTACATATATTGAGTGGGGTCGATTCTCCCTTGTAGGCGTTTCGGTCTGTCAAGCAGAAAATGAGGGCATTCCGGCTAAAGCGCCTGCAACTGACAATCAAGCTTCATACCAAGCAATTCTATAGATTGCTCATATATAACTTGATCCTTACTTCTCCACGTTGACCATTGACTCGGCACTGCATTATTACAGTGTGCACTGAGCTTCTTCTGTTCCTACTGGTCAGTTCGTAGTTTGGTATTGAGTATTGGGATGCTGACAACCCACTCAGGTTGAATATAAGCTTCTCGGTAAATATACGAGTAGTAGACAACATGTATGAACTCCAAATGGTGAATCATCTAGATTCGGCCTGTATAGCCGCGGCTGCTTGGAGGAGCTTTCGGGCAGAAGGGCTGATATCTAACGGTGCGGGCAAGCACATGACGTGGGCCTCGATAGAGTGTGTGGGAGCGATGAGTGTCGTAACATTGTTCTTCAACTCAACTTCGTCCACAGTTGAGGCAATAATCTTTACTCTTAGACACTACGATACGTTTCCTTCAGCCTGTGTTTCAACGTGACTACCGCTGTTGTTCTCTACAACTTCTTCCATACCTTTTTGGACCCTTGTCTTTCATAGGCTACAATGTTGCAGATTCTTGCATCAACTATATGCTACTTTGTGCATCAAGTCTTAGCTCACGGAGGTGCTCTGAACTACACAGTCGGAGAAACATGGTTCCCAGGGTCAGTTTTCTATCAATGAAGTTGTATAGCTTTGCTAAATACGATAGCTACGATCCTTACGGCGACCAGTCCATGCAAGACGACGCGGATTGGATGGTACAACGCAAATGGATTACCAACGACCCCATTTTTGAAGTGACAAATAAGTCTCTATCATGCAACACACCTGGTAATCCTGCTAAAGCCTACATTCCTATCACCGCTGGCGAGAACATCACAGCGGTCTATGCATACTGGGTACACACCGTCGGCCCCATGATCGCCTGGCTAGCATATTGCGCAAATGATACCAACGACTGCAGCACCTTCGACTCGTCCACCGCGTCGTGGTTCAAGATCGGACAGAAGGGGCTCCTGGAAGGCACGATTGAGGAAGGCATGTGGTTCCAAAAGAGCTTCAGTAGGTGGGATGGCAGCCCAAGTCTGTGGAGTGAGACAATACCGAAGAACCTAAGGCCGGGCAAGTATCTTGTGAGACATGAAATTATCAGCCTGCACAGTGCGAATAAGCCTCAATTTTATCCTGAGTGCGCGCATTTGCATGTCAAGGGGAGTGGGGATGCGTTTCCGAGTGAGGCGTATTTGGTGAAGATCCCAGGCGTGTGGAGTATGGATCGTAAGTAATCTGGTTGTATTGAGATAATGGAGAGATGAGATTGATTTGTTGCAGAGCCGGAGATTAACCTTGATATTTATCGGCCTGAAGTTTCGAAGAGGACCGTAGGTGAAGCAAAGCCTCTCAGCTCACGGATTAAAACTGACGTGCAATAGGAGTATACGATACCAGGCCCCCCAGTGTGGACAGGCGAACCGTAGAATACGCATCCTATGACCGTATGGTTGTCTCACAGTAATGTACCATCCTCTGAACAAACTACTTCCAAAGTTGTCTCTGCTGCTTCGCTCGTGAATACACGGTCATTTGCGTCCCAGTCAGCGATACCACCCCAGGTACTCGGCGTGTAAATATGTAATTGCATGCACCAGTTTCCCTCGTGCATATTGCATGGCTCGGTCATTGAACTGCATATCCAAGGCCTGTCACACTGATTCAAACTTCCTGTCTTGTCGCAGACCCAGTCATCGTTATCTGACGAAAAATGGAAGTTGGCCATCTTCCTCACCACATAGTCGTACAATTCGCCCATAAGGAGTCCATGTCCAGCGTGATCGGCCGCCACGAAGACCGAGGTCCCGGTGTAATCCTCGCGATGATTGTATTGGTCTAACGCTAATCTGATGTGAAGGACTCTTATGGCTGGGTGCGTTATTTCCATGCGGCGCCAACTTGCTTCTCTGCGCCTCCAGGCATCCGGGTTTCGAGCCCAGGGTAATGCAAGATATGTTTCGGCTACAGGGTCTTCGAAAAGAGAATTGCTGCATATTGGGTTATATCGCTCACCGGTCTTTGCGTCGAGTCGTTGTGGGTAGCGGGTGCCGTCAAACCAATTTGGGAAACTCCAAGATATCAGTGGGTTGAGTACAGGACTGCGATTGGGAGATGTTGATTGCGGCAATATTGCTGGTTGAAAGTAGAGATGTCGCTGGAGAGAGGGCGAACTAGAGACTAGTGAGTACCACAATTTGCTGATACGGAGGCCGGACGTAAGCAGCGAGCGCTGATCGACGAAGAGAAGAATCTGCTCAAGCAGCTCACGGATTGCCATGACTCGTTGCAAGGAAGATGGAGGCATTGCGCTGCGTAAGCCTTGATGGTATGATGACAGCTAACGTTTGAGGATGCCGGTAATCGTGCGATAGCGGTGTGCGCGCTTTTTCTCATACGAAGGCAATTTTGATTGATGAGGCCGAGAGGCTGGGTGCATTGACTCTCGTTCTCCAAGGCTATGGTGAAGCACGTTTACGGAGCATTTCAAGCCGGGACAAATTCTCCGAGACGCGATCAGCAAATAGAACCGCATGGCAATTACCGTAATGGGCGGGCAGGGTATTATATGAGCTACTTCGTACTCGAAAACTTCACGGATCCGGCTATGTGGGCGCTTAGCAAGATCCATGTATTCGCGAAGTAAGGCATGAACAACGTGTTTTAGTGGGACGGTAACGGGCAAGCTTCGACCACCCCCGCTTTTACCCAGACCTCACGTCTCCACTCCATGAAGCAACAAACATTACGACGCCATCAGCTATGAGCGAAGGCAAACCAAGTGCAGCCGACAATAGCAAGGAGCACGATATGTCGGCCAAACACGCCCGCCTGTGCCTGTACGCGTCGATGAATCCCCAGATGTCCAAATTGCTAAATTTGATCAGGTTGTATGAGGAGCGCAAATGTGTACAGAAAAGGTAGATGGTCCCATCATAAACCCTCAAGTACACCACCGACTATGTGAACAGACTTGCGAGCCTCAGACGCGCAGTTGCAAAAGAGGAAGAAGAGTTGAGGAAGCTGGATGAGCAATATGACGAAGCCCGAGATGCCCATCTGGACGCCGTAGGAGAATTCAGAACGGACGATTCAGAAGACCTAGACTCTCCCAGTACGGAAGAGAGTGTCGATGAAGAGGTGGATATCGATGCGACCTTGAAGGATCTTTACCCGGATATCGATTTCTCTGACGTGGGCCCACCCAGCGATGTGCATAAGACATGCACGCAGGACCCGATTACTCGCATGCTAGTGGCACGCGCAAAGAATGATGATGAGCTGAAGGAAATTATGAAAGTCCTGGCAGCCGGCCAAGCGACTCCAGAACAGTTACAGGAATTTCAAGCTCATATTGATGAGATCAAGGCTTCCTCGAAGGGTAAGAGGAAAAGAGGAGCCTGCAAATCAACCTACTCACCCAAGTCGAATCTTGCGATCTGTTTAATACCCACAATTCAGCGTTTTCCAGCCTATGTGTAGCCCCTGTAGCGTGTATCATGATGCTTTTCGAAGCGGCATGGAATGCATATTAATGCTTCAGTACCCTAGGTTTCTGCTAACTATGATTCGACAAACATAATAGCTGGCTCCCGTTGTGTTGCATTGTTTAAAGCTCGCTCGCACCCAATGCATCCCCAAGCAGGCACCATTACAAGTCACGTGAGCGCGTGTTAGCGCGGGTTGCTAGCGCGAGCCTCCCGTTTGCAGGTCCCCCCACGCCCCACCACGGTAGATATAAAGCTCGAAGTAATTCTAATCACCCTCTCGAATTAACTCTACGCAATGGCAGATAGCATTCAACCAAGTATGACGATCAAAAGCCGCACATCGCAAAAGAATCCTGTACCTGAGTCAGCCGAATTGCAATTATCCAGGTACAATCGACTTTCCTTTGCTACACAGTTGGATCACTGACATGCAACAGACTCCGTACGAAAGAGACTGTGGTACAGTCCAAGTATGTCTCCATCAGATCCACACAAGCATCTGTAGCTAACCTTGACCATCAGACTCGACAGACTCAAGGACCAGATCGAAGTACTCGAAGTAGAACGAAAGGCTCTCGGTAAACAATGTGAGAAAGCCGGCTTGTACGTCGCTCAAAAGCTATGCTGTGAGTTCGCAGATAAGTTCCGTGCAACGCTACCCGTTGAGTTGAGACAAATGGTGTACGCGCATGTGTGGGATGATGCAATGCTGAATCTTGTTTCCCACTTCATTTTCATCGAATCGAAGACAACTATAAATCCGCGTACGACACCTTCGGCCCGGTTCGTGCCTTCGACCCCACCTTCAAACAGAGTCAAATACATGCCACAAGGGGTCGTGTGCAACAGCGATGATTGCAACTGCTTCCGCTGGAATGAGCTACCAATGTGGGTACAGCATCAGTTCGTTGGGCTAGAAATCGCCAAGGAAGCTGTGGCAGCATACTATCGTGTTATGCAACCTAATCGTATTGGCGCACAGGTTTGGAACCTCAAGGATTTGCTGTCTATCGATCACTTTCATCTTGGTGTCAAGCCCGCAGACCACATTCGCCGCCTTGAGCTCGACCTAGATCAGCGCCAAATCGACTTGAAAATGTACCGGATGCGTGCGCTTTCAGCTGTGGAGGGGCTACGGATGCTCGAGAAAAATCTTCAAGCTCTGCTTGACATCCGGGTTAAGCATGGCTTCCAACTCTCGCTGAAGCTCGTCTGGTACGGATACGTGGTCACGGGCAATGGAGCGTTGGAGGTGTCCCAGCATTTCGCTGAGAAGCTCAGGGAGGCTGGTGCAAAGGTCAAGGTTCTCGCGTGGCATACTTATCTCCGCAAAACTTACGATGTCTCCGACTACTTCACCACTCCATCGGCACAATGGGAGACGAAATGGGGCAATAAGATGAGGAGAGACATATTTCGCAGGAGGAATGCACTTCGCCATGCACCACTCGACGAAGCGACTCTGGCTGACGATGTTGAATATATGACAGCAATGGCCAACCAGCCTGGCATCAGCGGTCTTCTTTCTCTGGGCAGAATCGGGACTGGAGGAAGTTCTTATCAGACTGCTCCTTCAGGACCTCTATCATCATGGGCCAACTTCTTTGGCTTTGCGGACGAGACTCCTGACGACACCTCTGACGACGGCGACGTCAACTCGAATGAAGAAAATTCCACCTCTGCAACCCCCGATTCCATCGGAAAGGCAGCTGTTATCGGCAACCCAGCCCCCGCTGCCCACAATAACGATACGTCTGCCTAGCTAACTTGAAGCCTGTCTCGGGAGTCTTTGAAGTCGATGGCACGACTGGCGTATCCACTCCCCCTTTGAACAATGACTTTAAAGATAGCGACGAGCTACAATCCATCATGGATTTTTCCGACATGGACTGATATCTCCACGCTTGGCTCTCTCGTATGGAAACCTTTGGTAAAATGTCTCGGATCGAACTCGGCGCTAGTACTGCGTTGGGTGTTGCATTTCGGTGTAGCAGGTAATTTGGATTATGCAGAGCAAAGTTACGACGGTGCTCTGCGCCAAACGATTCGTTCAGAATTCCAGCGGTACGAGGTTCACAAGGGTAGCTTGATTATAGATGCATAATGCCTTATGTACTCTCAAGCTAGAACACAATGCAAGACTTTTGCAATTAAGATGCCTGCATCACTGTGATAGTGACCCATACCTCTCTTCACATGCCCATTCTCTCCTTCATACAAACTATAGAGATAAACATTTGCATCTAGCCGAGCACATTGGGCACGGGAACAGAGATTTCTCAGAGAAACCTACTAACAATGTTTTGTCATGCTATATGAACGGGTATAGGCTACATGCTCTAACTTTTGTCCTTGCGTATATATACACTTTGTACAATTACAGCACTCATCAATCTACCTTGATGGCCCCATATATACGTCTAACAAAAACATATGCTGCCAGAAAGCCAATTGTACCTGTGAGGAGGGCATATACAGCGCACACGAGAAACCCGTACACGAAGAAGAGCAGGCCTGATACAAAGCCGATAATGTGCAGCTTAGTGTAATAATAGTACACTAGATATGCATAAACCCATAGTGATGACGAGCCGCCAACGAGGAAGGAGTACCACCACCAGTGGTAATTCTCAGAGCAGAGGAGAAAGTAAGAGGCGACTACTGTAACCTCTACAACAGTAACAGTCAGGATGATGCCAGTAATTGTGGTGAAGCCAAAAACGTAGTAATATTCGCTCTTGTCGAGCCACAACGATTTGAAGGCGAATGTAAGTTCGATGCAAATGACCATGAAGGGCACCAGGCCGGCAAGGAGGATCATTTGAGCGCTTTTGATGTGCCAGCGTCCATTTGGGATTTGGCGTGGAATGGCGTTCGCTTTGATCGGGTGGGACCATGCGCCGGCGCATTCATAGCCGTACCAGCCACCAATATACACGAGCGGAAGTTGGATGAAAAGCCAAAGGAACATGAGCGCGATGAGTGTGCCGAAGGGTAGCGCTGTACTAGAAGCTTGAATCCAAACAAAGAGGTTGAGTATGACGACGGTGCAGAAGAGAAGGCCATGTATGAGGGATGCTGTGACATGAACATTGTGTTGCCAGGACTGTCCACCAAAAGTCTTGTAGATGCGCGAGGAGAAGTATCCAGAGAATAGACCGGCAAAGACAAACAACCCTATTCCAACACTAATATATCCGCCACGAAAGCTTGGACTGAGAACCCCGACGGCGCTAAGGATCAGAAGGCTCACAGACATGAAGAGGAGCTGTACACCGGAACCGACGAGGGGAGCGAGGAGGCTACCAAATGGCGGCGCACGGAAAACGTCGCCATATAGGAGCTTCCATCCTGTAGTGTCCTCAACATCTTCGTCCGATGAAAAATCAGCCTTCTCTTCCACGTCACCCGCATTCCTAGAAAGACTTTCCTTGCCCTTGAAGGGTGAATTTAGCTTTCGAGGTTGTCTGGTTTTAGCCTTGACTAAACCCAGTCCACCATCCTTGACACCCTTGATATCGCCTTGAATGGTGCGGGCCAGGATGACGGCGACCACTGCGGTCAATAGGCCTGAGATGACCAGAGAATTGACGATAGCCAGCCAATGGACGTTGTTGCTATCATCTTGGATCACGAAATACATGTCCCAGCGATTCTTCCATTCAAGCTCCTCATCCTCACGCCAATACACTGAGTATGTGAATGGGACGGTCAATGTAGTTTTGTCAGAGTCGTCGTCAAGCTTACCACTGCCGTTCGATCGCGGGACGAGTAGGAACGGGTCCTGCTCGCTTGACATGTCGAGTGGAATCCCGCTCTCGTTGCGACCGCTCGCCGTGATGCTCTTTGGAAAGACTTCAAAGCCGACAATGACGTTCTTGCCATGGCGCCCGTCTCGTCCCGGTGCACTATGGTATCGAATGACCAGCGTGACATGGTTGTTGAGGAAGTACTGGGGCTGTTGACCAGGTATCGACCTTTCTTCACCGATCTTGAAGCCAGCAGCGTAGTATTTCCGGCTCTTATCGGTGGTTTGAAAGCTCGTTGCCCCAGGTAGATTGTCCACTATCCACTCGGCAACGTATCCTTTCCGTATCAGCTGTTGCGTCCGCCTCAATCCGTCAATGTCCATTGTGCGGCTACCAAGATACCGCGCCTCCTCGTCAACGCCCATAACCAGCTCATAGTCGGAGACGGTTATGCGGTCGCCGCGGAGCACCTCGCCCAGGTTCAGGGATATACTGGCGCCGCTTGTGAATTGTCCCGTTTTTATGCGGCCTGTGGGCGGGCAGACGAATGGTAGCTCGGTGTATGCGTATTGGAGTTCGCTGCGGTCTGAGTATATTTTGTTAACGAGAAGTGGGATCGTGTCGCCTTCGCGATAGGCCTTGTACGAGACGCCTGTAGGCGTTAGTATACGCTCCCTATGGTCGTTCGTCGAACATACCTGGGATGTAGAAAGCTTGGGTGAGTGCTAGGAAAGAGCAGATCAACGCGCCCGTCCGAACGTCAGAGTGCATATTGACTGTGCAATTGAGCTTTGAAGCGTCCGTGGAGAGAACAGGCGGCCGATCGCGATATGGCTACAGATGGTATTGCTAGCAAGGACATCAGGTTGAATCGTGAATTGGCATCGGCCCTAGTAAGGTGGTGAAGACAGTTGTCCAGAGCGGCTCGGGCGGCCGTGGTGAAGGAGTGCAATTGCCCTTTGAATGGGCGCGTCGAGGAAGTAACGGGCGTCGCCACTGTCGATTTTGTCACCTCAGGATCATGGTCGCAGTGGTTGGCGTTGCGCAATCTTACTGTACTAAGGGTGAGGTGTCTAACCGATGATGGATCCTTGAGTTAGCAGGGCGCTCGGCCAAACAACTTCTTCCAAGCCTTCTCGCCAACTTAGAACTTGAGAGGGAATCTTTTCCGTACACATGCTAGATATACGCCTCTGATTGTACAAATGCTTTGGTCACGATATGCATGTATGTATACGTATCTCGTCCCTTAATTCCACTATCGATAAGCTTGGCGACGAGGCGCTAAATTCCCGCCCACGGTGAAGGGCAACGGACAGGCAAGTTGTGGAAGCCTGCAAAGGAAGAAGAAGCACACGTGAACCATTGATTGGACCCATTACGGTATAATGCGAAGGATGTATTGATTGTAATGGGCACATATGCATAGCATCACTCTAATCATAAAAGCAAGTCAATGAATAGACCAATAGCTCGAAAGCAAGATGGTCATTTGTTGTCATCACACCCTCTGGTCTTCACCCCTCCTAACCAACTACTACGAGCCCCGCCAAAGTATGCTTCCATCAACGGTATATAGAGATGATGACTGAGCTCGCAAACAACAGCAGAATATGTAACAGCAACTCCGGGCATTTGCAGCCCTATGTTTTCCGGTCAATTGAAACGCCAGAATGCGTCCCAGAAATTTTGTGTGACTATAATGAAAATCCAAGACCACCCAGCGCCATGCTTGCTATATACACTAGTAGAGCCATCAACTCCAACGCGTAATGATTAGATAAAATTAACAATCGGAACAGAAGCGATTAATGAGTGTCGTTCGGAACATTACAATGTCGTAGTGAGAGCCTGACAATAGGCAGTGACTGAACAGGCGATGGAGCTGGTCAAGGATTGGACTATCCTGACAGACTTCAAAGCCTAAAAGCGAGAAACGAGAGATGGCTATGTCATCGGTGATGTAGTAGGTGATATTGCTGGTGAATCGTTCGGATGCCTTTGATCGCTCGTGCCAGCAATGATGGTGATTGGTGTAGTGGTAGTATTGGTACCGGTTAATATTACGGGCTGCGTCGCTTTCCCATTCGGCGTCGATGAGGTCGTTGCGGGAGGTGTACTAGCTTCGCCTTCTTCTTCAGGGATAGTGGGGCAATATGTCTTAAGAACGTGCTTGAGTGCGGGCCGCCGGATGGGTTTCGAAAGGAAAAAGTCCATGCCTGAATCAAGGCATTCCTATATTGGAGTCAGCGCGAGTTGTAAAAGTGTGGCAGATAGAAGACATACTTTTACGTTGCTTTCTTCGGCATAGGCCGTTAAAGCTACGATAGGAGAAGAGAAGCCAGATTGCCGGATGAGGCGGGTCGACTGTAATCCATCCAGATTGGGCATTTGCACATCCATGAAAACAAGATTGTACGGCGTCTGGCACTCCATACTCTCCTTAACTTTGTCCAGTGCCTCCTGTCCATCCTTTGCTACTGTAACGTCGTATACGTCTTCAAGCTTCAACATTCGCAGGACGACTTCCTGGTTCGTCTTATTGTCTTCAGCGACAAGCACCTTGACTTTACTTCCGCTTCGGGTTGCTTCGGCTTCGACTCGCTGCATGGCAGCCGCTTGTGAATTCGGCGATTCCAAGGGTGCATTTGAGGCGAAGAATGGTTGACTCAGCCCAACCAAACGCGGCTTTGAGTCAGCGTCAAACGCCACTGGGCCCGTGGCAGCAGAAGGGTTGGCGATAGGACCGCTAGTTGCGGTTTGTACCGAGCGAGCAGAGAGCGCATCCTCGGTCATGCGACCTCGCGGTTCCTCCATCGACAGACTTCGCCGCGGAGTTACTGATTCTAAATTGACGTTGCTTGAACTCGCCGTGCTGTCAGCGCGACTTGTGAGATGCTTCAGAGGGATCAACATGGTGAAGACAGATCCGTGTCCAACCTCACTCTTCAAACCTATTGTGCCCTTCATTAAACCAGCCAGTTGCGAGCAGATACTCAAGCCGAGCCCGGTGCCTCCAAACTTTTTGCTCAGGCCTAAATCGCCCTGAACAAAAGGCTCAAAAATCTTGGCGTGCAAATCTTCGGCAATACCAGGACCTGTATCTTCAACTTCAAATTCAAAAGATAGCCATCGCCCAGGCGGCGGCGTTGCAGACCGCTCTTGGGCCATGATATGCGAAAATGCAGTTGGCTTTTCCATCACGTTGATGACATTAGCTGTCTCATAATTGCTCGGCGTCGCCATGGAAACAGATCCCATCTCGGAACTGGACGCCCTCATTCGAGTTTTAGAGTTGCGCATTGAGCTTTGCCGAGATTGAAGTGAGGCTTTTCGACTGTCTGACATGGAAGCCTCCCCTACACATCGTATGGTGAGCGTTACTGCGCCGCCAGGTGGTGTAAATTTCAGACTGTTTGAGACCAAGTTGATGACAACTTGAAGAATCCTGTGCTGGTCTCCATACAGGATCATGTCTTTGAGTCGGCCCAGGCCGAACGGTCCGAGGTCGCCAAATTCGTTTGGCCGACCGCTTTCATCCCAGTTATTTTCATAAGGACCTTCATACTTGACAGCAAGCTTGATACCGCCCTCTTTGGCCTGCTTGTCGAAAATGGCGAGCACCTGCGAGCTGATTTCTCGTAAACGGAACTCTTTCTCGTCTAAACTGAGCTGTTGTCCAACTTGATTTTTGCTGTGGATTGTTAGTAGGGTTGTCTGGTTTGGCTGGACTTTTAGGAACTTACCTGAATGTCAAAAGGTCGGTCAGCAAATTCAGCAGCAAATCGCCACTTTTGTATATGATGCCTAAAGATCGTCTCAATTTGACAGGATCATCTTCTGACATGCACACCGCGCACATGCCCAGGATGCCGTTGAGTGGCGTTTTCAACTCGTGGGAGATGTTAGCAATGAACAGAGTCTTGCTCTCGTTGGCAGCCTCAGCTGCTTTCTTGCTCTGCTCAAGCTCTGCTGTTCTTTGTGCCACCCTCTCTTCAAGCTTCTCGTACTGCATCATCAACTCGTCGGTCATCTCATTGAATGTTCTTGTAAGATCTGTCAATTCGTCGTGAATGAAATGCTTACGATCCCTGACTTTGCTCGGGATGCGGAACTGCCTCCGACGTTCAGCCTCACGTCTTTCGGCGCGGTTGAGTTTTTGATTGCGCCGGTAATGTATTATCGAGTCGAAGAAGCCTTCTTTGCGCGCCAGTGCTTCATCATCCGGCTCCTCATTCGCACCATCGTTCTGCGAGCTGAAGCTATCATCCTCGAACATATGTGGTGCGACGCTCCTTTGGGTGGCATCTCGCAGCCGTCTGATGGGTCGGCTGGAGTAATGGGCCACCGGAAATGTGATGAGCAGCATAGCCCCCATTGTGCCAAAGACACAGGCAATAATAACGTTGCGAAGATGGTATATGGGTCCCCAGACTTCGTCATGTGTCTGCTCCACTATTACCATCCAGTTGACCATTGGACTGTTAACTACAGCGTATCCGATAGCAACATTATCGCCATCTTCGTTATTGGTCCTGATGATACTACCGGCATTGTTAGTGGCGCTGGTACGTTCCGTAAAGCCCTTGCGGATGGCAGGAAATCGCGTCCAATCGAAAGGCGGTGGATCGAGCGCGGTATCATACTGTCCATGTCGCTGTACCTGATTCCTTAAAGTTGGGGGGATCAAGAAGCGGACCTCTGCGTTCTCGGGTGGATTGGGATCCGGCGAGTTGAACAAGGTGCCAGCTGGAAATTTGTTGGTGTCATTGTTGGGACCAAAAAGCATGGTAAGCCCGCTTTTGTCGAGACCTTCCATCGCATTAACGACATCGACGATGAGTGATGCATCCAATACGGTCGTGAGCCATCCTAGCGTGTCGATATTCGAAGTGTTGTTGATGATGGGTGTGGTGATAGACACAAGGCTGAGGGTCTCATTGACACGATACGGGCCGGAAAGTAGATAGCTTGTGTTGTCAATTGTTCTTCCATTGAAGTTGGCCTTGTACATGTTGGCGGTGCCGTTATATGGTATTCTGGTAATATTGAACTTGGGGTAGAGCTCCGGAATGAAGCCATACTGGGGATCTCCAAGTGTCGCATTCTCTCCGCTTGGTGTAGTAAAAGGGAGTACCACACCCAGCATGCTACTGGCAGTCCGGTTGAAGATAGAACGATCAGATGAATTGAAAGGATACATCTGCACCTGGACGGCCACACGCGTCTTGATGTCGCCGGCGAAGACGGCATCATAGTCCTCTTGTGTTCGCTGCCAATTCGCATCGGTGCGGTTGCCCCCGTAAAATCTACCAAGCGCGGATTGAGGCGCGATGCGATTCGCAGCCTGCAGGACGAGGATCTGCATGAGAGCGAGGTTGGACGACAGTTGAGCCGACTTGAGCGAGGCCGTCAGTGTGAGCCGGGTGGCTCGTATGTCGAGCACGAAACTGTGGTTTGTGACCTGCGAAGCGTCAGAACAATGGCAAAGATGCAGCTTCAGGGCTCCATACCCATGTTGCAATGCCGACAACGGCCAGGCCAATCATCGAGGCCAGTAGCACCAGACATCCCAATTGCTCGCGGATAGGGATCCGCATCCTGACCATGGCTCTGCCAGCCTGTGGGTTGGTGTGTGTCTATCTGGCGAGGACGAAGCGCGGAGGCTCGGAAGCGGTACGAGTGAGACGCGGTCGTAGCGGCGAGTATCAGTCAGCGGCAGAGCGAGGGCTCCCGAGCTGAGCGATGACAGACGACGAGCTTGTCGAGAGGCGTCGGTCGTCGACGTCCCATTCCTTGCACAGGGTAGTCGGCAACGCTTTCGAATCGTCTCGGTGCGAGATCAGCGGACAGTCTCGATGGTGATCCTGGGGCGGCTCGCGAAGGGCAGGCGTGGTGGAGTGAATGCACGACAAGAGCTGCTAGGCCAAAAGCAGCAGACACCTCGGGGGGCACAGGACGAATCAGTGGTGCGGCAAGCTCCGATTGTCCATGCAAATGCGCGAAAAAGAAAGGACGAGCCGGTGCTCTGGAGATGCTTTGCACAGGAAAGGGGGGCTGAAAGAAGGAAGCCTGTGAATACACGAACCCCAAAGACGCCGCGCAACGGCTACGGCTGCGCGTCCGCTGCGGTGGAAAAGAAGCACGACACGGACCCACCAGAGATTAGCTGCATTCACTTGTGGTTAGCCCAAGGCAGGTGTTGTTCGCTTGCAGAAGAAACACGGCCTGGCTTCGACGCGGAAGGATTCATAGTCTGTTGACTGGCCACACCGCTGACGGCGCATAGCAGACTCTCGCGCGAACGCTGCGAGTGAGACCAGGGTAATGGCACTTTAGATTGCCATGTCTTGGACGGGGTGGCTTTGCTCCGGCACATTGACAGGTGTTTCTTGGTGTTCTTGCGCACTCTTCGCGGCTGCATTATGTACAGCGCTCAGGGTCCTTGGCAGGCGGGGATACCTGGTAGACCCATTGTTTCTTTGACATGAATGGAGACAGATCGGCAGATTTACCAGAAGCTTTTTCGATCCGAGGAGCCTACGGGATTCGAGACTCTCATGGAGGCTCGTGCGCTGAAGGAATCCTTGCTCAGACGTGAGACTCTTCTGCACCGCGACGGAACAATAGTTGCCATGATCCGAGCCTGTGGAATGCCATACCAAATTGTCCCTTCAACGGCTGCTAAACAAATTAATGCGAATGCTGGGTCAAACGGCCCGCGCCGCTATTCTTTTTAGTCCACTTGGAATGCCTGCTCCGAGCCCATTGTCATGAAATCATCCGCATCCGTGGGCATGTCTTGAGCGCTCAGCCATCAACATCCGTTTGCAGATGCATGCTTCCTGTATAACTGGCGTGAGGTTGGCAGGAAGGTCTCAGCACATATATAGCTGAACACAAAAATGTGCTACGAAAATGGAAGGGCATTAAAGGATGATTCAGATTGTGGTATTTCATCTCTTTCAACATATGATGGCACCTCGCTCTGCAGCCAATGTCGTTGTGACGTTCTACATACTAAAGGTCATTTCCAGTCATTTCCCATACTGTCGTGTGATAGATCAATCAAAAACGATTGACAAGACTAGATTCGAAATGATTCTGACAGCTTCCGATGACATGCTCCTGGTGACATGTTCCTGGAGCTGGCCAGCTTTTGCTGATCCACAACTTATGTGCCGATCAAACAATGTCGTCCCGAGAGCGAGTCATCATCGCAGGGGTGTGCAGAGCCTATTGCTGCCTGCCGTGGGCAAACAACATTCAAACTCATGTGATTGAGAAGCCTGCGGACGATGCCCTGTGTGGCGACGAATATTCCCTACTTAATGAGCCGGCCCGCGAAATCTCAAGCTCATTCAGTCTGTTGGTGTACTGCCTACCCATCTTTTTGAGATGCGTGATCGTCACCATCAGTCCACAGACCATCTTGTCAATCCCGGACCTCTCCATCGTCAGACAGTCACGGTATATCGTCAGCTCGCCAACGTCAGCGCCGCGTGCAGCTGAGGTACCGCTGCCCGAGTATGTGAAGCGAGCGATAACTATGCCTGAATTCTTCTCGCACAAGACAAGCGATACTGGTCGCATGTCGACTGTCCAAGCGTATGTCCTGCCTTCCATTGTAACAGTCCAATCTGCGAAGTTGATCGACTCCATATTGTGCCTTTGCAAGCAGCCTTCCGAATCGGTATAATCGAAATGCGCGCGCGGCCGCCAAGGCAGAGGGCCGTCATTATCGTATGAAATTGTAGCTATGTTGCGCTGGCGCCGTTCAGGTGATGTGTACAGCACCTCCATTTCAGGCTTCTTTGAGAACAAGCGGAAGCCATTTGTCGTAATCCTGTATGAGGAAGCCGCAAATTGGCCGTAGGATGTGAGTATCTGTATCCTGCGATCATACTGACGAAGGTAGTATGTGTAAAGAGGAAGGTCATATGTGCCGCTGTCATAGGCTGGGGCTGTGGAGGCTTCATAGCCAGGTAAGTCTTCGTCGGGAGCAACATCGAAGTCGAAAGGGCTGATGCGCTGTGTGGCGGCCATGGTGGGTTGGCATTATATCTTGCGCATAGGCTAGTCGCACGGCCTTGGTATATAAATGCTGGGCAAGCACATCCTGCGCAACGAGGATGCGATAGTCATAGTGCGCGTGCGGAGTCGTCGAGGGGCTGAAGTGGTGACGAATGGAAATTGGATTCCAAACGTTGGCGTCCGATGCGTTAGTCATCAGGGTTGACGCGTGAAACCTTCTCTTTCAGGAAGGAATTGCTCCTTTCAACCATGAGTCGATCGAGTCGTGTATAGATGAGCTCATGTATATCACGATCTTGTGGGGGCTATAGACGCGTGAAGTGCTGTCGGTTGACTATCTTGGAACCTTGTAAAGTGGACACTCACGCGTGTAGAGGTATTTGAACAAGTCACGCCTTCCTCTTTGCTGGCATGCACGGTCTTTTGTACGCTTTGAACCAGATCCCTCCTTGTGCAATGCCACTACAATGACTTGTCTTCGAGATCTTGTAATGAAAGATATGCAATCTCCAAGTCGCGCCACAGTCGCCAATAACCCAGATGAAGCTAGCTCTTCCGAATCAGCGGCGGGTTTACCTACGATGTCAGCCAATCTCGAAGTCCACTTCTTCCTTACACAATGCACGCCAGTTAGGCAGTCCACAATATCCATGAAGCCGAGAGGGATTCGACGCACTCATGAGGCTGCGAAGTATCATCAGCCATGTTCGCATCACCCCGGGCTTGCCATTCTTTCTCGGCCACTACAAATATGACCCGTTGCCTTCGCCGACCTGCATCCGCCTATTGGAACTCCTGCCATCCCCAAATGCGACAAGAATTCGCTGCTCATTGAAGACATTTGAGCTTCAGGATGCGCCCTCCTTCAAAGCTCTGAGTTATACTTGGGGTCACAGCGCGACTTCGATCAAAACAGCAGCCACAATTGCAAAGGAGTCAAAGACCTCAACAAAACCGTATCAGGAGGGTGACGGAATATATGATCCGGACTCAGAGGCAACAAGCAGAACTCGTCGCCATTCCATCATCTGCGATGGTCGGCTTATCAAAGTCACCAGCAATCTTCGAGACGCCCTGCGCATGCTTGGCAACGCAATCAATATGCCTCAGATGCCGAAGACTCCGAGCTACTACTGGATAGATGCCCTGTGTATGAACCAAAATGATATCGAAGAGAGAAATTCCCAGGTAGCTCGGATGGCTGATGTCTTCAAGAAAGCTGATGGTGTCGTCTGTTGGCTCGGCAAAGAAGATGAATTCACCAACGATGCGCTAACTACGATACGAAGGATCTCGGCCATACCTGAGAGTGAATGGGCGTGTGTGCCTTACACCTCCTTTTATGACCCTGAAGAGAGTCGGCTGGGTTATCGTTCACACTTGACCTTCCACAATTGGCTCGGTTTCATGGTCCTGATCAACCGTCCTTGGTTCAAGAGAGCTTGGGTATGTGCATGCTAGTTGTGTGACCAAGCGCTAACGTATGTAGGTTGTTCAAGAGATCGCTCTTGGAAAGTCTGCTTTAGTAGTCTGTGGTACTAAAGTCTTTACTTGGGAAATGCTTTCCAAGACGCTATCCTTTGTCAAAGTCACCAAATGGTATCATCACCTTCACACTGCAAAGATGAAACACGTCAAAGCACTTCAAAAACAACCGGGCATATACAAGCGCGTTCTACAGTCCAAACTTTCGGTTGGTATCAGCCCAGTCTACCTCAATGAAACCCGTCTGGCGATATCTGCATCAACCGAACCAGACTCTCAGGGGACAACCCGGCCACCGCCACTTCGAATGTTGCTCGACAAACACCGCTTCTCGAAATCTTCTGATCCTCGAGATAAAGTGTACGCTTTCCTCGGTTTGGCTGATAGAACCATGTCCCCATTCCGCACGGAGCCGACGGCTCTTACTCCAAATTACAATTTAAGCGTTCAAGAAGTCTATATAGAAGTGGCGCGAGTTCTCATGGTCTCTTATAAAAATCTTTCTTGGTTGTCGCACGTTGAAGATCCGTCGCAAAGGCGCATCCCAGGGCTGCCGTCATGGGTGCCTGATCTAACTGTGCCTCTTGACCCGTACCCACTTCGATACCGCGGGCCTGGGTTTTGGAAAGCCTCAGGAAACGAAAAGTGGATCCCGGATATATCTAGTATGGCTGAGGGAAAACTTAATGTCCAAGGTTATCAACTAGATCACATCGACCAAACCTCAGTGCTTCTGAACGAGTCTCAGGATCCATCTGCTACATGGGCTAGCATTGTCAGACTTGCGTTGTCACTCGAAAGCCCATACCCTGATCCTGGGAAAAGTGGAAAGAGCCCTTCGCGCGTCGAAGTACTCTGGCGTACTCTTACCACTGATATATATGCTCATATCTATCCGGCTCCGCTTGAAGCAGGCTCCCTATTCATTGACTACATTCTGAATCTCCAAATTCGCCACCGGTTAATGCCTTGGTCCAGCGCTGATGAATTTCAGCCACATCATTCGCCATTGTCAGAGTCAATATATCCAGAATGGCGCACATTACTTAAACTCGAACCTTCTGACTCCCCATACTGTTTGAAGAAATACACAGAGCGTTTGACAGCGGTCGTAGAAAGTATGTTCAACGGCACTTATTCTCCAATCGGACTCGCGCAGCTACAGCACGAGCTTGACCAAAGTGGGGGCAAAAATCGTCGACTCTTCAAGACCCGTAAAGGTTTCATGGGCACTGGTCCTCGTTCGCTCCAACCAGGTGACGAGGTATGGGTGCTTCACCGAGGTGGTCTTCCATTTGTGCTGCGTCCTCAGCCAAATGGACATTATCACCTAATTGGCGAATCATTTGTGTACGGAGTCATGCATGGCGAAGCGCTGCAAATGAATCTTCCGCAACAGAACATTACTATCGAATGAACTCCCTCGAATGGCAAACTCAAGTCAATGAGAATGTGCCAACTTTGTTCGTGTCGAGCATTGGTTAGCTCACAAAAAAGTTGCGGGGGCTCACAAAACTACCGTCGGTAATGGGAAGATGGACCTGCCTTTTGTACAACCTAAAGCGTACTGCTTCGCTATCCTATGGTCGCAATCGAGTCGGCTACGGGTTGCATGACTATAAATTGTAGAGCAAGAACGACGACAATTATGGATTTTCCTGCTCGAACTGGGTTATTTATTACGATTGTCAGTCCATGTACGCATCTATCATAGGAATCATCCGTAATTCTACAGATTCAAAGGTGGCCATTCTAAAAGGCTCGCGCGGCCTGGGTCCGAAGACAGTATAACCAGTTGGAACAGGTACGAGTGCAGGGCGTGAGCACTACTTTGGAAAAAGGGAGTATTCGAAATGACGTTCAGATTGGCCGCTTAAGAAAGCAGTCATAATCACGATGTGGCCAATTTTGATGCATTCAGACCATATCAATGCGAAACCAAAGCCGCAACCCTGATCAGAATTGCATAAGTAAGAGTAGAGCATTCCCAAAAGGGTGTCGAAGTTTACGATGCAATTCATACGTTATATTTTACTTTTAAAATAGTAATACCTCGGGTGCTCAAGGAGGTTGATGCCGGCCAGTCCTTTCCTTGGCCCTTTCATGTGCTCTGAATCTGCATCATGACACATACAGCCGGTTCATGTCTGCTCCAGCTTTGTACATTTAACCTTTACCTTCGCTTAGAAATAAGACCCTTCAACAAGGAAACCAACGGTCAACCTGACATGCTGATACAGGTGGTCGAAGTCCATCGTGGACAGCGCGTCGTTGGCGGTGTGAATATATGGTGACGAATCAACCATATTCTCATCACACACATATGCGGCCGGGTAACCCGCATCGTTAGCAGCGCCACTATAATTTTCATTAGTACAAACCCCGTCACTAAAACTATATGCTTTGGGGGCACGTACTGGTCGCTGCAAGCATACCCACATTTGTCCGTGATGACCGGAATTTGCGAGTATACCGGCACAAGCTTGATAATGAAGTTACTCAGCGGAGTGCTCACAAAGTCGGTGTATACGGCAATGTTATGGTTAGGCGAGTAGGCGGTCATGTCTTGGTTCAGTAAGGCAAGGACCTTGACGCTGCGCCGAACGTAGTCTTGCATGATGGCGCGAGCTCCCAGGAGACCGCCCTCCTCGCCGGAGTAGAAGTGAAATTCGAGCGTGTTCTTCGGCGCATAACCTCCAGCGGCTAGAACTCGGAGAGCTTCAAGAATGGTGACGACGCCCTGGATGTCTGTCAGGTGGCGATCAGAAAGGGGAGGGTGAGACGAACAGAAGCATTGTCATCAGCACCAGGGGCACGACCAGTGGTTGGGTTGGCACCGTTGATTGAATCGAAATGGGCAGATACAATAACTACATTCGCAGATGTGCCAGGGATCGTGGCAATGACTGAGGGCTGGTTGTAGCTGTGTGTGAATTGCTTCACAGTGATTTTTGCGTTGGAAGAAGCAGCACTCTTGACCAAGTCGAAGACGGTGGTGGCTGATGAAGCTGCATACGATCCGCGGTAATATCTGTTGTGGATATTGGTCAAAGTTGTTGCCCAAGTTCGCGGGTTGGTCTTGCTGATCTGAGCGATAAGTGGGTTGGCTTCAGCCTGATGAGTTGCGCCAGAGGGAAATGTGGTTTGTCGTTTGTCGACCTTTTGACCGCTTGCTATGGCAAGACGATGTTCTTCGAGGTCCTAAGATTTCGTCAGACACCTATTTCAAATATTACGAATGCCGACTGCAGCATTTTGGAGTGTAAATACCAAGGTGTCTGTGATATCCATAAAGTGTGTATGGTTTGAGATGAGCTCAATTTTCTCCTGCTCGGTGTACCATGTTCCCTTATCGGCTTCAGAAATCTTGATCAGACGTAGCTCTTCGCCGGCCTCATTAAGCTTCACTGGAACCAAACCAGTTGAAGCAATAGCCCCAAACACCAGAACAGCGATTGCTGACTTGCGAAGCATTTTGAATGTCGATAAGGGCGCGGCAGGGGCTGGACAAACGATGGAGGTGAACCTTCGCCGTTAAACAGTGACGCTCTCTTTGTCAAGATGGCGCAGAGTGTTTATAAACTTTGCGCCCACCGGTCTACTCCATTACGCCATCTCATAGCGCACAGTGTTCCTTGTCCAGGTACCCATCCACACCTTCTGAGACAGGCAAAGGCCGTGAACCAGGTCTGGGATTTATAAAGGAAGTTCGGTAGTGCCTGTCTGGAAAAAGAAACGATTAACGAATAACAATCCATTTCGTCGGCCTTACCCGCTTGGATATGCGAGGATTCTTGCCCAAGGTCGATCGTGCTAAGAGATGCGATAAGAAAGAGCGCCTTGGCAAAGTCTTGACCTGCCCTTTTGGACGCCGCTTCCGCTCACACTGATTTGCTGGAGGTGGAAGGGCGACACGAAGCTTGACTTTTGACAGACTAGGATTATAGGAGAAATTCAAGAATACTCCGGCTTGTTTCACCATCTAGCCTGGGGGATGCCGACGCGGAAGAATTGCGCTACTGCGAAAGGAATCAACTGGCCGCGCAGCAACAACAACAAAACTTTGTTTCGCAATTGCTTACGCACCACCACTGATGTTGAAATAGGGGATTGGCCGACGCTTGAGAAGTACGCATTTGTGCTCTGCATGTAACCATGCGCACTTTAAGAGACCCTGCACGTCATTTCTTCTTTCTAGTTTAGCGTTTCACATACTACCTTTGGGCTACGTACTGTACCAAACCTTGCTATAAGCAATACTCTAAACGATGGCATGCACAAGCAATTAAGGCAGGAAACAATCCAGAATGCCAAATTTAGAGACTAATCTCGCTCATAAACAACGGCCTGGGCTGGCAGACCACAAACGATTGATAGAAGGGTACAAAAGTTTTGGATTGTCATGATGCGAGCAGAGCTTGTGGGTATGAAATTCTGTTTCGTGGGTGTGGATACTTCGACGCAGTGTCACATGAGCCTGAGCGAGATTGGTGGCGGGCAGACGCACAAGAGGAGTATGTAGCCTGATGAGGCTATGGTGCCGATGGGAGAGAAGCTTTAGAATGGAATCTAAATGGGAGGAAAAATAATGTGGGTTATATGTACATGTTGGAAAACGATCAAGGTCGTGTCCTCAGCCCCTTGGGCGCGCTCAATGTTGTGTCAGTCATTCAGCTCAGTTTTTATTTTGGAGAAAAATTGCAGGAATTCTTATCGTTCCTGAGGTATCTTCTCCTTCGCAACTGACACTGACGTTAACCCCACAATTGAAAACATCCCGTCTCAAGTCACAACCATAACAGAAATATTATAGCTCATGAAACTATATGCCTATGCCAATGCCAATGGCTCATGCTGTATAAAGAGCAAGGTGTCTCATCATGTTCATGGTCGAGGATGGGTATGGAGAGGTTTTGTAACTGTGGCTACCTTTTTAGATCTACCTCCTCGAAGTGAGGAGAGAAAACGTTGAGTTGAAAGGATTTCTTTGATTTCAATAAGGTGCGGAATGATTCGTCGCTTTCTAAGCGTGGTGAAGATTAGTTACGGCTGAGGAGTATAAAAGTGAACGACTCCCACTTCAGCTATTAAGTTGTATCGTCAATTTCACAGCTGGCTGATTATCAATCTAATGCTCTATAGATCGTACTTTATAGTTATAGGAACAATATCCATATCACCAAGCTTTATTCACAGCTCGTTAGCAACCGTGAGACATGTATGGGCTGTTATCTCTCTGCCTGTCAATTGTACACCCCGGGTTGATTTCCTGCATCAAAAATATGAGTCGAGTGTTTCAGCTGAGTATGGAATATTTATATACAAGAGACAACATTGGGGGAGCCACCACTTAGAACGATCTTTGCGCACAATACGCTTCACGCGATCACGGGACTGAGCCTGGCGCAACCTGCGTCGCACAAGATCAATGCGGGAGGATGAAAACAGGTATAAAGATAGGTCCAAGAAGTTCCAAAAAGCTCCGCCAGAGTGCTGGATGTCCGGGCATATAAGGCCATATATGGGTAATCGACCACTATACCATCCAAACCGCCTTGCATCTCTTTGCTAAGGTACTCAAATGCGACATGGGCCGAGACAATGACAAACATTATCGTGACCTTTTTGGATCTTATAAGCTATCAGGGCACGCAAATATCATATCATTACCAGGATATGTCGCAAGAATTTATCAAATTACAAACACCGAAGGGCGTTTATTTGAAGGATTTGTTACTAGGGGGTGGAAAGAGTAGTATATGCAGCATATACTCGGTATTTTGGCACAGTATGCATATAAGCTTCTAGAATTGGAGTTTGATCTTCTCGATACCATCTCCTACAAGTATCGAAGTAGAGAAACTAGAGAATAAAGCAGCGGGCGGTCCAAGTCTGGAAGATTTCGATGCTTGCGATACGCTGTTGTACTGTATATTTGGACAAGACTACAGACTGTCCTAAGAAAAGGAAATTGACACAGGTTGACCACATATGTGACCCAGGAAGATCATAAAAGTGTGCACAATGAACTGCAGTACAAACAGAAGACGCGAGGGCGAACATGGATCTGGGTCCAGTAGCTCTAGCGTTGGCAAAGAACCACATCTGAAAGCTACGCACAAGGAAGTAATTTTACAACGAACTGTCGTGTATCACTTTCCAATATTAGGATTAAGGCGTTGCAAAGATGTGATGTGGCGCCCCACAGATTTCACAAAGCAACCAGCCCGTGAAACATCTGTCAATCACATATACTTCAACTAGGCTGTAACCAAATGCTATATGTTGAAGTCAGTCCACTGTAAGATAATGGCGTTGGGGAAATCCCTGTAAGGGAGCTCTCCACTATTTTGTGGCCCTGACGTAAGCTGATGCTCAGCTCTGTCAGAGAGGATGAATCCTCAAAAGTTGGATAATAAGCCAACGGCTCATCTGTGCATATCATTGTTTGCCTGATGTAAAGGCAGGTTCCTAGAATGTTTCACAGTTGCTCTAGGGTGTCGTGGGGTGCAATAATTTTATCAATTTCTGCAAGGCATGGGCTCTGAGTTGTCAGTGCCAGGTCTTTTTGCGTGTCTGCTGTTCAACACTGGTGCTCCTCTTGTATTCCATATTAATACTGAGGCTTTTAAAGTTGGGCCACATTAAAGTATGGCCTCAGCAATGAATGATGGAACCAAATTGATACGATTGCGGCACAGCTCTCCCCCCCAAATCTCTGTCAGCCACCAACATTACGCCGCAAATGTTGCGGCAAGGCCCGAGATCGATTCGGCACGAAGCACGACTACGTTATTGGATTTTGTTTCTGCTCCACACCGTTGCTCTCACCCGCATCGGAAGGGCAACGGATCGCACTATTCCGTCGATTGATGGCCAGCCGTGATGAATTTGAGTGAATCTGTAATCAAGCACTGCACTGAAGTATTGCAGACCAAGTAAAGATTTAGGGGCGACAAATAAGCCCGTTCAACTTCAGAACATTTTTTTGGTTCACTTCATTGGCCACGAAGCAAACCTTTGCATCAGCTACCCTGGCTTCGCCTAGAGAGGGGGGCACAATTGTTGCTCGCTTAGATCTTCCCGAGCGCTTAAAACTCTTTAAGTCACTAGAGAAGGACATACCTTGCATAGGCGATGTAAAGGATGGTGATACTGTAATATGGAGGGCGGTGGATGTGAAACATGACATCCTTAGGCAATGGGCAAAGCAGGGTCCACGTTCTACTTATACTCGTATTTTACTATTGGAATTGTAAGATGATGGCGGTTTCGATTGGCTTGTAATGGCCACACTAGATTCAACCTAGCGAGAATCCTTCGATGCACAGCTTGCCCTTACCAAATTTGACCTTGTATCTAAAACAGTTATGCATAGAATCCAGAGATACTTAATCTTGAGGCCTGTTTCTAGGTCCAAGCGACTCATCCGACTACTCATGGAGAGCGGCGTCGAAACAACCCAGCTATTAGCGATTCCAGAACTGTTGGAGGTTGTTCTTTTAAATGTGGACCAGCAATCGCTTCTGACATCCTGCCTCCGTGTCTCGAAAACGTGGAATGAAATGATCAGCACATCAAGATTATTACAGCAGCATCTCTTTTTCCTCCCATGTTCCCCGAAAACTTTCGACATACTGCCAAACAAGGCAGCGCTGTGGGCCAAGTCTAAGCATTTGGAGCCTGCCGATTACGTACTGAATCCGCTTCTTGTACAAGGGTTCCCTCACTGGTTCACGCACTCTGATGGTTTGAGGACCGAGGAGCAATGGAATGAAGACTTCAAGCATATGGATGACCCACCGGTTTTCCGTCGCTCTGGTCCTTGGGATCGCATGAATATCGCTGAGGCAGTTCTCAACGAGTTCAAAATGCTACCCTGGAATGCAAATCCGGACGCCTGGCGGAGCAAAGAGGCTAGCTGGAGACATATGGAAGTCACGCAACCACCAATCCGAATGGTACATATCGAAGACGTCTTGCATAGTAGTATCAACCCAAATCGTATTCGCCGAGGTCAATTTTCATTCCCTTCCAACGCTTCCTTACGCATGGGAGACTTGTATGACTGCGTCGAGAAGCGAGCCTTACGCTACAGGGAAAATGGAGGCAGTGCGTTCAATCGGCGTACGTTCAAGATTCTGATCGACATTGACAAGGGCTGTGAAGCAGCAACGCTTCGGTTGACACTGGAAGAGACGGAGATAAGTCGGTTCCACTACCCCGGTTTCACAAACGAGGAGGCCCCAAGGTTTACCAGCAAAGCCTGCCAAGGAACGATTCAAGTGATAATGGGCGAATGGGAACAGATAAGGAACAAGGGACACCATGCGTATCACTTACCCAGATTGTGGTGAATACTTGAAATTCTCATCCAGATTGGCCCGTTGGTCGTGTACTTGGGCAAGCGAACAAGTGGTTGTGAAAGACATCATTCGTTGTGTTAACTGAATAACTCCACCTCCGGTTCTAGCGCTGTGAGGGGAAGCTGGTTCTAATGGCGTGAAGCCGCTGGTTCACGAAAGTGGGTTTTGTGGACCATAAAGGAATCACAAAGCGAAGCGGAGTCGTCTGTGGAGATGTCACTCCGGTCACCCAAACAAGGTGCTGAAAAGGGTGGGATACGAAGTTGCGGTGTACCGCTCTAGTCGTGACTATTTCGTCTTGTCTATCCAGTAAAAATCGTGCCTTTTTGTACAACTGTTACCCTGTGACAGTGACCTATGTCTCCGAGCCGATTTCTGTGTATGTGCATACATGAGCGGGTACCTAGCACTTCTACATTCCAATGGCGTGATAGATTGCCCAGCAACAATCTTGCACAACTTTCGAAAGACTACCCGATATATGCATGCAATAGCTACTCACTCAACAATCTCTCATCAACGAGTGATGGCGGATAACGGTGGGCGGCGATAGGTCTGTCGAAGTGATCACCCTACGTTGTCAGCCGGGATCACTCAAACGGGAAAGCCGGAAACCGGGTGATGTAAGCAGGCCCACTTTAACTTTCCACTCTGCTCAACTTGTATTTTGGACATGATCAACGGAAACAGCAATGCGCGAGACATCCTTCGCCCGTGTCTTTTTGCTGAGCAACAGTAACATCATCTTCATCTTGAAAATCAACTAACAAAGCCAGCCCGACTTTGAATTTTCTTCTTTCAAATCCTGGTTCTCTTCGGCGGCTTTACTGCAATGACGTCGTCTCGGCCGGCTCTGTTCTCCGCCCTCACTTATACCTCCAGTAGCGTAATCGACCGGTCAACACACCTTGTCACAATAGTATCTGATCGCATGTTTTAGGGCCCACCAGAGATCAGTGGCGGATAAGATCTGCGCCAAGCTTGAAGAGGCTGCAGAGCCGCAGGTGCACGGTGCATGAGATTGGAGCCAATGGCAGACGAGTGACGTCAATATGGTGATGTTGAGACAAGGAATACTGCCTCATGTGAAAACTCAGAACGCTATACAGCCACCGAGGTATGTTCTCCGAGATATCCCTTCGATCAGCTCAATGTACCTGCATATCCTGTCGTTTGCCGAAGTGATGGCTTCCCAAGTCGGCGTGGCGTTGCTTTTCGAACACTGTCCTTTGCTCGGACTCACATGGCCGGAGTAACATTCGGCGCCAGCCGTTCCTTCAATCCGAGGTTCGATCAAGCAATCGAGGAAGCGTCACGCTATGACGCAAGGCGGAAGAGTTTTAAGCTAAGACCAAAGTTGTTCAGTGCCGAGCACTCCTTGTTCCACCCCAAGCGTCCTCCGCTCCCTCCAAGATTGGTTCAAGAAGTCTAGCTCCACAGGCGAACCCTGTTGGAGTCGCCTTGTCTCCACAGTTTATTTACGCCTCTCCCGTCAGCGCTCTCACGCCGCATTGCAACACCAGCCAAGCCCGGGATACTGGAAAATTCGTTATCTAGTCTTCTCCACGTGTCAGACAATGGGATGGAATTGTGGGTTTCTGTGGATCGGCCATGGGTTTTTCACTCTGCGCCGTTGCCGAAGTACTTCGAGTTGGTAACGGGACGATCATTTAAAGCTGAACCCTTCTCCCCACGAAAGGACTCCCCACCATCTCCTCTCCGCAGCCTTCGACGTTCAGACCATCAATATGGCACCACGTATCAAGGACAATGACAGCGGCGTTCCCACCTACTGGGGGGCATCCGGTAGGATGCTGCAAGTCCTCATCACTATCGTTGCTACCACAGATTTCTTACTTTTCGGCTATGACCAAGGTGTCATGAGTGGGATCATTTCCGCTCCTGCCTTCATTACCGCTTTCCCAGAGGTCGAGGATGACAGTACCTATGAAGGCTTCGTAGTCTCAATCTACGCCGTTGGATGCTTCTTGGGTGCTTGCTTCATCTTTAAGTTCGGTGACAAGCTTGGTCGCCGCTACTCTATCTTCCTGGGCGCATTCGTTATGATCATCGGTGTCATCATTCAGGTTGCCACTGTCCCTGTAGGAGGCGGCGCGACTGCACAGTTCATCATTGGTCGGTGTATTACTGGTATTGGAAACGGCATCAATACATCCACGATTCCCACCTATCAAGCAGAGTAAGTGAAATTAGATTTGTATCATTATTATTACAACTTTACTAATATCACAACAGGTGCTGCAAAGCCAAAAATCGCGGCAAAGTCATTTGCATTGAAGGCAGTATGGTTGCTATCGGTACTCTGATCGCCTACTGGATTGATTACGGCTGCTTGTACGGACCCGACGACTTCACTTGGCGATTTCCCATCACTTTCCAGTGTGTTTTCGCTTTCATCGTCATTGGCATGATGATCTGTCTGCCTGAATCCCCTCGGTGGTTGCTCACACACCACCGTGAAGAGGAAGCTGCCACCGTCCTGGCGGGCTTGAACGGACTCCAACGCGACGACCCAGAGGTACTTGTGCAGATTGGTGTGATCAAGGAAGCCGTTCGCGCCTCTGGAGGTGGTGGCAAGGTCCCAACCAAAGCTCTTTTGACTGGCGGAAAGCCGCAGCACTTCCGTCGTGCAATCCTTGGTGCTTCCTCTCAGATGATGCAACAACTCTCCGGGTGCAACGCAGTCATCTATTACTTTCCCATTCTATGCCAGGATGTCCTTGGAACGGACCACAACTTGGCCCTCCTTTTGGGTGGCGTGAACATGGTCGTTTATGCTATCTTTGCGACCACCTCCTGGTTCCTCATTGAGCGCGTGGGCCGCCGCAAGCTCTTCCTCGCTGGTACTGTCGGACAGTGTCTTTCCATGGTTCTCACCTTCGCATGCCTAATCCCAGACACTGAAGCTGCTGCCAAGGGTGCTGCTGTTGGTCTTTTCACATACATCGCATTCTTTGGAGCCACTTGGCTACCACTGCCATGGTTGTACCCGGCAGAGATCAACCCTCTCAAGACCCGCCAGAAGGCCAATGCGTTCTCTACAATCAACAACTGGCTTTGGAATTTCTTCATTGTCATGATAACCCCCGTCCTAATTACAAACATCGGCTGGGGCACTTATCTGCTATTCGCCGCTCTGAACGCTTGCTTTCTTCCCATTATCTATTTCTTTTATCCGGAGACCTCTGGTCGCTCCCTCGAAGAAATCGATCTTATCTTTGCCAAAGGCTATACGGAGAACAAGAGCTACGTGCACGCCGCAAAGGAGCTCCCTGCCATGGATGAGGCGGAGATTGCTCAGACTGCGCGAGAATACGATATCAGGTCGAGCGATGAGGAGGCGAGGTCTTCGGATGGCTCGTTCAAAGAGAAGAGGAGGCAGGAGGAGGAGCTTATGCCTCAGCAAAATGCGCAAGCATAGACGCTTATAGGGAGAATATATAAGCGCTGGCCGCGGTTATCGCTAGTGAAGGCGCTGTATGCGCTTCAGTGTCGGCTTGCCGACGCTTCTCATAACGGTACGCGTGGCGGAAAGATACCCGACGCTTCAGTCGTCAAGAGTGCAACGTGGACGTTGCCTCTCAAATGAAAGGAGACTGAACCGAAAGGAGATAGGAAGGCGCTATTCACAGTTATGGAATTTCTTTACATTTTTAGTAGAGTGCATTGCATATTTGATACCATAGATCGACTATCTATTAGACATCTGCTATTCCTACCATACAGACATTGCTCTTTTTGCTTCTCTTTGTGATGTCCAACTGAAGCATAACTTACGTCGATGAGACAAGGAACACGTCGTGTGCACCATGTGTGGCGCAACCGCTCCCCTCTAATGAGAATGTTTAATCTGAACTTAAACACAACATTCTATCATCGTTCTGGCACTGAGAAATGACTTCGAGCATTCACTGAAATCTGTTCATGTAGAGCGACGAGTTAGATGGGCAGGGTTGCCCAGATGATGGGTGATAGGGTCAGACCAACCAAACCCATGTTCTAAGCTTACAATGCCAGATTATGCGTCTTAGAAGCCGTTAGAAGCCCCGAATGAGTATTCTAACACATATATCCATAGTTGGACTGTTGGATTGAGGTGACGATGTGAGAGAGCGACTGAAAGCTGACTAAGCATATCTCACGTGCTTTCGGTGGATCGGAATCATTCCGAGAAATTGGAAGCCACATGGCATATGTGACCTGTGAGGACGATCTGCCTCATCCTCGTCCTCATCCCTATGACATATCTTTACTAAATCACCAAAATGGCGAAGACTAGTGTCTCTTGGGACACCATAGGCCCGTTCCTAGTGTGGCAGTTCCTCATCCCCTTGGTAAGCTTTGATTTTGGCAACGTTGACCTAACAGCAACTGACGCGACTCAGGCCGCAGGATGGGCACAAACTGTTCTATACAGCATTATCATACGCGCTGGCGACCCAAAACCACAACCCGGCTCTCCACGCTTCGTCAAGCATCGTCGGCGTATCCTGATTGCTATATATGCCGCATACTTCGCGTTCACAATTTACGAAGTTGACTTCAATCTACAGCGATCAAGCAACGCGTACAATGATCTCGGTGTACCTATTGATGTCGACGAGAGTGGCATCAACTCGCGCTTCAGGAAACTTACCATACGATACCACCCAGATAAAGTGGGACCGAACATCGATCGAGATAGAGCGAATGACTACTATGTGTATTTGAAGCATGCGAGGGATATTATATTGGACCCAGCGAAGCGCTTTGCGTATGACAGATTCGGGCCAGACATCTTCGGACAGTGTCAAACTTGTTTGACGGTCAAGGAGTACACAGACAGTGCTCTCTTGACCGCGGCAACCACCTATGGCGCGTTGCTTATCATACTCATTGGGGCAAATGCTTTGGGCTTCCTGACAGATGGCTCATACTGGCGATATCTTGGACTCCTTGCCGTTGCAACCTTTGAAGTACGCACCGCCTTACGACCAGATCACCCCACTTTCTTGTCGAAATATTTAAATCCATTCATAACCTCATCGAAGCTTCGCCCCGCTTATCTGCCTTTCCAAATCATCGCCATCACGAAAAAGGCCTCCATCTCGCTCGCTCAATTCCTCAGCCTCCTCATGCCACTCTACCGCGCCGATTCTCAGAATCCAATCAAAGCCAATGATGACACGGACGAAACACGACACAAGCAGCTCGATCGCCTTAGTTTGTTCGTTACGGAGTCGAGCAAAGATGCGTCCAGGTTGTTAGAATTAGAGAGCATACCGTATAGAGAGAACGAAAAAGCTAAGAGCGAATTGAGGGAGGCGCTGAAGAAGTACATGGTACAGAATGTGGTGCATCAGGAGAAAGAGGTTAGGAACGCGATTGGGCAGAGTATGGCGAGGAGACGGGCAGGCGTTCCCCATGGTGCGCAGGGAACAAAATAGATCAAGATACCCAAGAATTATAGTGATATCAACAACACCATCAGTAAATAAATACTGCTTTGCCAGACCAAAACCCACGTACCTACTGCGGCATATTTCTTTCTGGGACATCTTGTGCAAACAAAGAAGAGTGCGTCCTAATCAGTGACACGATGGATGATGCAATCATAGGAAGTACTGCGACAACTGAATATGATGACAATACAAAATGACCACGGAAAAATACCATTTGTTAGGATGCCATCGCTGGGCTGCATTAGCGATAGCTTTAACAATTCATCAGCTGTTGTCTTTGAAGTTCTCCACAACTGTTCGATTGGGTCTCTAGCTATATATGGTATAAATAAAGGCATTGGTTCCGCCTTCAATTTTTTTCCACAACATGTGGCTTTTGATATAATGGCTCCAGTGTTCGGTTGCAACAAGAGCTTGGAATACTCCACGACAAGATTGCGGGCCCAAGCTTCTTCGACTTCAAGCCAGGCACCAACCAACAGTCACATCCATCTTCAACCCCATGTCCCGCTTGCGCATCCTTTCCACAGTCTTATGTATTCACAAAACAAATAGACAATTATTGCGTAACATATCAACGAAAGCTCATCCGACCTTGGCACGTAGAGTGGGTGAGTAGTGCTTGCCCTTAGCCCCTCAACCGTTACTAATTGAACCGCTTCTTTGCAGATAACTCTGGAGATGGTTATTTATTTTCGTATACCTCTGGCCGTTATTTGTTCGACGAGGACATTAGGTTGCAAGAACGTCATGTTAAATTTGATGTCGAAGCGTTGCAACATGCTGCGGAAGCCTCCGTCAGGAATAAACATGGCAAAGTGATGAGCATTAAGAAGTTAGCCGAGGGAGGCTTTAATAGAGTCTTCGTGCTGCAATTAGAGGACGGGTTTGAGTTGATCGCCAAGATTCCGTACCACATAGCGAAGCCAGATTATTTTGCGACCGCTAGCGAGGCCGCCACACTTACCTTTCTTCGATCAAAAGGCATTCCTGTCCCAGAAGTATATAGCTACTCGGCGTCGGCCAAAAATCCTGTCGGTACTGAGTACATTCTCATGGAGAAAGCGCCTGGAATTTGTCTCGCAACAAAATGGCTGAATCTTCAAGACCTTGAGATGAGAAGGCTTGCGCATAGCTTTGTTGAGATCGAAAAGAAACTTTTCGAAATTACTTTCAGCGCCACTGGCAGTCTGTATTTCAAGAAGGATATACCTCTTGAGAATCAGGCTCCGCTATCCATGGAAGAGTATACTACAGAAGAGAGCAAATTTTGTATCGGACCGATTGCCGACTATATGTTTTGGTACGGTCGAAGAAATGGGCTTCAGTTGAATCGGGGACCTTGGAAGATCCCTGTTGATTATCTTCAATCGATAGCACAGAAAGAGATAGAATGGACGCAGCGTTACGGTAAACCCATGGAGCCTGACTTCCCCCACAACACTTTGGGGTTAGGTTTGCAGCGTTCAGAAGATTACATCACGCTCCTAGAGCGCTACCAGACGTTGACGCCACACCTGCTACCGAAAGATACTTCACATCCCTTTAACCAGCCTATTCTTCGTCACCCAGACCTCACCCCCGGTAATATATTCATATCCCCTGATACTGGTCGGATATCATGTCTTATCGACTGGCAGCACGCAATCATTCAGCCACGGCTGCTCGCTGCCAGCTACCCTCGCGCATTTGAGAACCCAGATGACGAGCTTACTCCTGATTTAGTCAAACCTAAGCTTCCTCAAGACATAGCAAGTTTACCTGTAGAAGAGAAGGCCGTACAGCGCGAACTTTATCGCCAGCGCCTCCTCTTCTTCGGGTACCGTGTGCTCAACGGTCACTTGAATCAGCACCACATCGCGGCTCTGCGTGATCCTCTACTTCTTGGTCGCCAGATGCTCGTAGATAGGGCCGATCGACAATGGGAAGGTAATCTCATAACCCTGAAAGGGGCTATTGTACGCGCAGTTCAGTTCTGGGAGCACTTACCCGATGTTGAGGATGTTAAATGTCCGGTGCAATTTGATCAGACTGATCTCGACGAATTCGCAGAAACTGAGGAAGGTTGGCTGAAGATGAGTATGGTGATGGAGGAGTGGCGGAAAAGGGTGTCTAATATGACTGAGGAAAGGTGGGTTCGGAATGAGGACTTTGAGACGGCGAGGAAGCAGCTTGGAGAACTGAAGGAGGAGATTCAACTACAATGTGTAGGGGATGATGAAGACATTCAAGCTTTTGTAACTGGCTGGCCATTCAGAGATCGTGAAGAAGTCGATTGAACGCTTATCTTCATGGGTATTTGGGTCAAGGTGTCTGACCAGCTGGCACTAGTGCGGTGCTCATCAATTAAGTTACCCGAAGATGATCAAGTCTAACTTTGGAATTAGGAACAATACCTAAATGATACAAGACATGTACACGGAAACCTTGTATGAAAGATTCAGCCCCGAAATTCGATCAGCAAAGTAAATGAGTTCAAAAGGGCCGGACAATTCATGATTGGATCAAATATAACAGAATCACGGGGCTGGGTTCAAAGAGAAATTGACAGAAGCCATGGATAGAAGCTAGGCGCAGAGGGGCCATTCTTACTAGCTACTACAAGATTAGAGGGGTTTAACTTTAGATGATATGCAAACCTTGATATAGTCCTATGATGTTGGTCCTAGTCTCAGAAAATACCGAAGGACAAAGCGAACTGTATCGAATGAAGCATTTAAACTGTAACGTATTTGTTTGCAACTTTGCAACTGTGTAGGACATCGTAGCGGGAAACAATTCAATGTGGGGTTATAGAGCTGCACACGATGTACAATAAGGCGACAACGGAGCCATGACGTGGACGCGTTTTTCGTGTTCGCTAAAAACACGAGAGCACGTGAATTCGTTTCAGCCCCAGGCTCCAACGTCACAATTGCTCAATACTTATAGAAAGGGTTGGCGACTTCTTGACACTTTTTGTTCTGTGGAAATACCTCTGCATTCTCAACGATGCGACGGACACGGTCAACAAAGGCTGCAATTGCAGACGAAGCTCTGGATTTCGTCGCCGCTGATGGCGAGACCCCTGAGATCACCGAGACGCCTTCAGCACCACCACCAGCGTCTTTCAAGGGCCAATTGACGAAATATCAATATGATGGCTCTGATGTCACATCACGAGATGGTACACCGATGTCAGCTTCCTCACAGCGATCTACGAAACGCGCGCGAAGCACCACGACAAGCGTCAGCCGAAGCGTCTCCACGGGATCGCGGCCATCTAATAAAAAGCGCAAATCCAGTAAATATGCCGACCCATCCAAATATGCGCATCTATCGCCGCTCGTTGATATTCTTGAACCAAATCTAATTTGCGTCTTTGTTGGAACCAATCCTGGTGTAGGCACGGCAACCGCAGGACATGCCTACGCGCACCCTTCAAATCACTTCTGGAAGCTTCTGTTCTCCTCAGGTCTTACTGATCGGCGCTTGAAACCCGAAGAGGATAGGAGCCTGCCTGATCTATATTGCATGGGCAACACGAACATTGTAGACCGACCGTCTAAAGACGCTGCTGAGCTCTCTAAGGAAGAAATAGTAGCGGGAACCGCGGCCCTCGACACCAAATTTCTAAAATACAAACCGGAAGCAGTGTGTATTGTTGGCAAGGGCATATGGGAAGCTATATGGCGGTATCGTTATGGTACCAACATGAATAAGACCGAGTTCAAATATGGCTGGCAGGACGAGAAGCACAATATGGGAAAGAGCAAGGAGGGTGAACAGGATGTAAATGAAGATGGTAGTGTCTGGAAGGGGTCGAGGGTGTTCGTGACGACAACCACGAGTGGCCTAGCAGCAAGTCTAAGACCTGCCGAAAAAGAGGCTATCTGGAAACCCTTTGGAGAGTGGGTGCAGAAAAGGAGGGTCGAACGTGGTTTTGTACCTCGCCTGGCTAGCGCTGAGGAGATTAGTCAGGATGTCGGAGAATTATGATTTCTTTCCTTCTTATCATAGCGAACTTAGGTGCTCCATGTAATCTTCTCAATTCAGCAGGCTCACGTTTATAATCTCGCTCTTTGTTAATTCTGAATTGTGGAGGTAACCCCCTAGTCAAGTTCTCGAGGCCATGCATTTATCAAGCCTTGGTTCTTCAATTGTGGATTCTATCTCCATCACCACCCCATTGAGATTAGTTCAAACACTGCGTTTCTACCATGGCCGGCATGTCTTCCTAAATTAAGTGGAGGGGATTTACCGAAAAGGCTGTTTCTAATACCTTCGCGCGGATTACCAATAACCCCGCCGGAGTAACCTAAAAGAGTAATTACAAACCAGGCATTCGAAAGCATATCGAATACACACAAGAAAATGCTGTAGTGATAAAAGCTCATCCACAATCGAGTACACTCACACAATCATGGCTCATTCCATTTTGATTACCGGTGCCTCTGGCTACCTGGGCGGCTCGCTCCTCGCCCAATTGAGTCGAACTAAACTTCCTCCACACCAAAAACTCTACGCTCTTGTTCGGTCCAAAGAGCAAGCAGAAGCAGTCAAGCAATACGGTGCTGAGCCTCTAGTTCTTGATTTTGGAGACCATGACAGCGTCGTTAAAAGTATTATCGATGCGAAAATATCGGTCATCTACTTCCTCATCGACGCCGGCACGCCTGAGCTTCAGATCCCAATGATCAAGGCTCTTGACGAAGTCAAGAAGCAGACAGGACAGAATGTACACTTTTTGCATACTTCTGGAGCAAAGTTGCTCAGCGAACACGTTGGGTTTCCAACGGACCGAACGATTTCCGACACAGACCCCGAGATTTTTGATCTCACCAGAAAGTCGACGCCACAACTGGCATTCTTGACCCAGGTACGTTTAATTCAATCTAGGGAATTCAATTAGTGATACTAATGCTCGAAATATCAGGCTTTGAGGACCAATTCTGACATCATTGAGACTGCCGAGTCTTATGGCGTGCGCAGCTACATCTTCGTCCCCTGTATTGTGTATGGCGAGGGCGAGGGGTTCGGGAATCGCATTTCCATTCAAACAACCGCTGTAGTCACGGCTGCCAAAAGCGTGCGAGCTGTATACGACGTCAATCCTGAAGGCGCGGTACGTATAACCATCTTCGCTGCAGCATCGAAGTGGTATTTCACTTTTGAGACATTGTCTCTAAAGGTTACTAATGTTCAATATTAGAGCTGGCCTGTATGCCACGTCCACGACACCACGACCCTATATGTAGAAATTCTACGCCGGATCCTATCGGGTGAAGACGTTGGTTACGGCAAAAACGGATTTTACCTCCCATCGTCTGGGAGCGTCGCTTGGCACGATATCTACAGCGCGATGGCAAAAGGCCTTGCCAAACGGAATGTGGTGGATAGTGAAGAGGTCAAGAAAGCAGATGATGTAGCCAAAGAGAAGATCGGACAGGCATTGGGATGTCCCAAAGTAATGGTACCATTCCAGATAGGTGGCACGTAAGTGGATGTTCTTCTCTTAATCTTGCAACAGGTCCCCTTTGCTCACATGACATTCAGGTGCACGCTGAGATCTGACAACGGTAGTCGAATTGGGTGGAAGCCGAAGTATGCGCCAGAACATATCTTGGAGGCAGCAGACGCGGAGGTGGAGCTCATTCTGAAGAATCTAAAAAATTGAGTCGCATGTTCGTGGCTAGTGACTGGATAGATGTTGATCAAGGGACAATTGAGGACAATACATGGAAATGTACTTGGGTAAACTTCCGAGCTTTTCCTTAATTGCTTCATGCATGCCAAAAGATCCTTCACCGAGGATGCAGGCCATGTGACCATGAGTAGGCTAAGACATGGCATGCCAAGATGTCGGTGCACGGCGCTTGTTTAGTGCGCCAAGAGAGTATATGTGGGGCGAATTGATTTCGAATCGGTTCTGAATCGATTCTATTAAAACAACAATCCCTAAACACCGCAACACACACTACTAATTACATCTACAACATAACAGTATAGCTGCCAGGCGCCGTACTACTGTCCTTAACGGTAATATATGTGTTCTATATATTAAATCTATTTCGAATTAATTCCTAATTAATTCTAGCCTAACTATAAAGTATATCGCTAGCTAAATACCCTCTTTATAAGTATTAGTGCCTTTAATCTTAATAATAATGCCGCTCTAATCGTGCATGTTAGCAAGGTTATATACCGCCAGTATATTAGTAGTAGATATCTTTATAGTGTATAAATTAATTAAGAACTAATTTAGAACTAATTCTAACTAAGTATAGTGTTAGTTCTCTACCTATAGGAACTTAATTAACTACCTCTGCTGTAACTATAATGTCCTTATAGTCTCCCCTTCTGCTTATAGAGTTAGAATCCTGCCTTAGCCTATAATTTAAGCTAAGATATATAAGTATATTAAATTAATTTAGAATTAGTTCTTAACTAATTTTAGTGTAGTACGGAACTATTATAGCTACCTACTAAGTATAAGTAGTACCCCTCTTTACTACCTAGGCTAATATTACTGCCGCCTAAGCTTTAGTACTGCAGCCGCCTCCTTAGGCTATAGTATTACTTCCTAATAGTTCTGTAAGTTAAATTAATTTAAAATTAGTTCTAAATTTATTCTAATAACTTTATAGTAAGATCTAGTCTGTATAAACGCTGCCTGCCGCGCTATTAGTAGCCGCTAGGTTCTATATAATACTTGCATATCTAAGGAGGATAATAATAATATTAACAGTTAGAATATGCTTAAATTAATCCTAAATTAATTACTAATTAATTTAAGATATATATTCTTCTAGACTAGTAATTTCTAAAGGTGTAAGAATAGGGGTTTATAAGTAGAGATAATTACAGAGGATATAGTAGTGTAGGCAGAGGAGTAAGTAGTAGAGCTAGAAGAGTATAGCAGCTCTAAAAGCTCTACTAGGCTCTCCTCTGCCTACCTATCTATCTTCTCTACCTTTACTAATTAAATTAATTTAAAATTAATTTAAAAATAATTCTAAAATAAATTAGACTTTTTAGTCTATTCTAACTTCTAGCTTTAGGCTATTATATAGCTAAATAAAAAGCACTTTATAATTCTAAATATTCTTCCCCTATTTAAAGTACTATCTATTAATATATATACCCTTAAGTAAATACCCTAAATTATTTATTAATAAATTTAGAATGTATTAAGCTTAAATAGTACGTACTCTTAGCCTTTCTCTTCTAATAATTCTTATAAGGTGTAGGTATATTATATAAGAGTAGTAATCTTTAAGTCTCTTTATAGTTAATCTAACCCTTTTTCTACCTCTTACTCTTATTAGAAGTCTTATAGTAAGGTGTGTTAAACTAAAAGAGACTAGTATAAGCATCCTCTTTATAAGATAGAATTAGTTCTGAATTAGTTCTAAGTTTATTCTCTATCTACTTATTACCTGCTACTTCCTCTTAGCTGTTTCTAGTTGCTGCTACTGCTAACACCTTAGATATAGCTAGAGGAGGTAATAATGCATCTTCTTAGTGTTATATCTAAGATTGCTCTAGCATAGGAGGCAGTTATTAAGAGAATTAATTCTTAATATCTTCTATATGCTTATAATAGAGGGCTATTACTCTTTAGATATACTTAAGAGCACTATGTGTACGTTTAAGAGATAAAACTCCTGTAGGAACTAGAGAGAGTTTATATTGTGGATAGATGTTACGTATATAGTGTGCAAGAGCTCCTCTTAAGCTAAATTTACGCTGAATTAATTTAGAATTAATTAAAACATAACAGATTAATATATAGAGCATAACATATTACTACCCTTAAAGGTAGCCTGATAGAATAGCTCGCCTGCATAGATTATATATTAGCCCTAGCTATCCTAAAGACTAAACTCTGTTAACCTAGCTAGTAGAGAAGGAAGAGAAGTATATTATTAGTATACTAGCTAGATTAATTAGGAACTAATTTAGAATTAATTCGCGCTTACTTATATAAGAGGAGAGTATTTTACTAGTTATTATTAAAATATTGTTGTAGAGAGGTCGCTTAGAGGATAGAAGATATTATTATCTGTTTATATCTAGTGCAGAAAACTTTTTACTATGCTAGACCTAACTAGGTTAGTATTAGAATAGGATATAAACTAGTTCTAAATTAATTCCCTCCTTAAAATCTATATTTCTAATTATAACTGTGCTTTGCGTGCTCTAAGCGCTAAATTAACCTCTTATTATTCTATATAGAACTCGCGTTTCTTACGTTTAAGTAATACCCTCTCCCTTTTAACTTAGAATTCTTTACGCTCTTATTTAAGCGTTTAGCTACACGTTAGGCTAGCTTACTTAATTAGTTTATAATGTATTCTAAATTAATTAAGAGCGCTCTGTACTATATAGTAGGAGCTAGTAAAGACCCTGCTAGGGAACTTTGTAGAGGAGAAGATTTGTAGGACCTTCCCTGTCGTGCCCTTAACGCTCTTCTTCCTTTAGCTAAATAAGAGCGCTGTGCCCTACTTAAACTAAAGTTTTTAAGGCTCTCTAAGATATCCTTAGTATTATCTAATATTTAGTAAATATCTGCCTTATAATATTCTAATTAACTTAGAATTAATTTAGAATTAGTTTTAATATTACCTACTTATCTCTCTCTCTATATTCTAATAATACTAAGCACTAAGAGTAAGGTTTTAGCGCGACCTATATCTAATACTATGTTTATTATAAACTTTATACTCCTAGATATCTTATATATCTATAATTATAGCCCTATAGTATTTAGAATTAGTCTAAGACTAGTTTAGAATTAATTTACTTATATCTTAATTCCTTTAAGAAGCTTATGCCTAGTTCTAGTACAGTATCCCTTAGAAGCAGCTTATTTAATAGCATTAGTATAAGTAGGGTGGCAAATGGGTTACGGGTACCCGCTATGGGTATAGGTTGGGTATAGGGTTATAGATAAGTGGGTTGGGTTTGGGGTTAGGTCGCACGGACTATGGGTATAGGTTGGGGTTGGGTCGCACGGACTCTAGGTTGGGTTAAGGCTAAGGTTATGCACGTATGGGTTTAGGTTTGGTTACGGGTACCCACTGGGGTTGCTTAGTAATCATAATAATTTACTATAATTAGTAGCATAACTAGCTATTTTAGATACATATTAGTTAGTATTAGACCTAATATAAAAAAGACGTGATTAGTCAGACCCAGACGTACCCGAGGCTAATAACCCTAACCCTAACCTCAACCCATTCACAGTAACCTCAACCTATACCCATTACTAGCGTATAAAGACTGGGTATAGAGCTGGGTTGGGTACGGGTCTTATGTAATCAAACCCAACCCAACCCCAACCTATACCCATTTGCCACCCTAAGTGTAAGACTCTAGAGTATCCTAAGCAGCTCTAAGCATATTATTATAATAGTAGTTAAGACCTACTACAATAACTAGGTTCTTCTTATGTTTAACCTAATCCTTAATAGCCTAGGATGCCGCATTATCTTAAATTAATTTAGAACTAGTTACGAATCTATTTAATAGGATCTTACTAGAGATTAGGTTACATAACTTAAAATACTCTAACTATAAGGTAGCTATTAGGAGAGCCTTTATTTAGCCCTAGTTAGAATCTTCCCTGTAAGTAGACTAAGGACAGACTTTATTAATCCCGCGTAGAAAATAAATATAGCAGAACTAAAGGCAACAGCTGAGCTAGTACTACTATAACCTGTTACGTAGGTTAAGCCTTAAGAGATATTAACTAAATCTTAGTAAGAATTAGCTCTAAATTAATTTAGAACTAGTTTGCCTACTAGCTATTTACTTTATATCTATATCTACTGTTACACCTACTGCACCAGTTCTATTCAGGTACATCTAGTTAAATAATACCCTAGTAAGATACGCATAAATAGTAAAGAATTCTGTAAACGCCTTCTTATATATATCTAAGGTTTACGCATTTATAATTATATACCTAAAGGTAAAAACTAACCCTAATTAATTATAAGCTAATTTAGACTTAATTTAACTTATGTTTCCTATACTCTATAAAGAATAATATAAATAGTACCTTAGACTAGTTATCTTAAAATCTCTTAAAAGATATATTAATTTAAAATGTATTCTAGGTTGTAAGCATTAACGCTTAGTCCTTAAAGAGGTAAATAATAATATCTCTAGTTATTATAGGGAGAACGCACTGTATATATACCTAATTTACGTAGAGTTAGTTTAGAACTAGTTTAGAATAGGTTCTACTAAACGTACTGTAGAGGGTTCTGTATAATACGTTTTCTATTTAAATAGGACCTCTTCAAGTCTACTACTGTACGGGAATATAAGTAGCCGCTCACAATAAACTAGCCTTGTAATTTAGTCTTTATCTGTAAAGGCTATATAGAAATCTTTAATTAATTTATACCTATACTGCTGCAGATACTGTAATAGAGCTAGTAATTTAAGGAATTTAGCTAGAACTTATTTAGAATTAATTTAGAATAAATTTAATTATCATACCTACTTCTTGTTATACCTAGGTGCAGGATAGGCTGTAAAACCTAAAGAATATCTCCTGTATAGTCCTAATCTATAAGCTATAGTAGTAGAGGTATATAAGTGTGTATACTAGTTAATACTAGTATAAGATACGGGACCTAAGCTGTATTTAATAAGATAATAATGTTAAATATAATATTACAGCCTCGTTTTATTAGTGTTCCCTGTCCTTAAATATAATCTGTGCCTAATCTTAGTTAGAATTAATTTGTAATTAATTTAGAATACATTACTACACGTCCGTAATTATAAGTACTGTAGTTTAACTACGTTACACTATTCTTAACGAGGCTTAGAGAAACTATCTAGCAGCGTTTGTAGATACTTAATATCTAGGGCAGGAACTCGCTAGAGTAAATAAGTCTCTATTATGCCTCTAGTCTAGTTCTAGTATCCTATAAGCTATAGTAGAGATCTAGTTAATAGCTAAATTAGTTTAGAATTAATTCTAAATTAAATATTAAAAACTTACTACGCCCTCTACTCTATATAGCCTTATACTACAGGATAGCTTTCTTAGAGTATAAGCTGTCCTAAAGCGTTAGGATAAGCTATTAAAGTAGCTCTTTACCTTTTACTTTCCCTTGTTATTCTTAATTTAAGATAATAAGCTTTTAATCTCTTATAGCTTTACGTATAATACTGTGTCTACCTCTAAATAGGAGATTAATTTTAATTTATTCTAAATATATTTATAATATTTAATCTTAGAATATTTAAGTACCTAGTAAAAGGCTTAGGTATTTAAGAAGGGGTAGAATGTAGGCTTCTTACCTACTTTACTAGCCTTAGAGTATTAGAACTATCTACCTGTAAATTAGCTTAGAACTAATTCTAAATTAATTTACTTTATATACACTCTTTATGCGCTGTAATAGACTATCTTAATTAACACCCTATCTGTATGTATCCCCTAATCGTATAATATAGGCGTAGCCTGTCTTAGCTGTCTTTAGGTATTATAGGATTATAGCTGTATACTCTATAATATTAGCTTAGAGTGCGTTATTCTTATTATTACTACTTATAATAATAGCGCGATCCTACTCTAAATTAATTTATAATTAATTTAAATCTAATTATTATACTTACATAATACTAGTCTGTACCCTCGTGTAGTACATCATCTTTAAGGTCTACAGCTACTCTACTACTGTTTATCTTATCCTGCGTACTATTAGACTTAAAGACATCTCAGTCTATAAGTATATGTGCAGTGTTAATAGTTAGAAATAAGGTATTTATTATAATTAAATTAGAATAAATTTTAAATTAAGGTTAAATAGATTTAAGCCTTAAAAACACTGTGGGCGCTAAATACCCTAGTAGACACTAATGTCTTCGCATGGCATGAAAAAGTCTTAGCTGTCCTCTTGGACAACCTGAAATAGTTAGGTCATGCCATGTCTTGGCATGGTCATGGTCAGGTGGCATGCCACCACTCCTTCACCTGTCAGGCCTCGGTTCCGTCATCGGGATGATTCCGGTTTTACGACCCCTGACCCTCACCCACCCCTGTCCACCCCTTGCCTATTGATGACAGTGTTGTTTGGCGCCGGATAGACCCGAAATATAACCAGAGTTGTACCGTCGTTCACCGCTAAGTTTTCCGACTGCGCCTCAGCCCTATAATCAAACGCTCTTACCAGCATTCGACCGGCTTACTTTCCGCGAGTTGAGGAATGCTATGCTGCGACTCACATCTTCACATGCTAGGGGCTTTGTTTCCTTCTGCCAGCATCCCACGTTCAGTTTTCCCTGCGTTGACTGGTTCCGCTTATTGTTACCCTGTACCAGCGTAGCGCCACAACTTAACCCCGTCCCCGCGCTAGCGTACGGAAAACACGGCACGAATACGTGCATGAACAGACCTCACCTCACGTCTCGCGTCTCGCAAGGTGCATATTTGTGGCCCATCCACAAACATGCCCGTTCTCCTTTGAGAGAAAAATTCTTCTAGCTTCGAATACCATTGTAAAAAGGAGCACGGGAGTCGAAGAAAAGGGCGCATGAACGGTAAGGTTGTCACCGGCTACTGAATGAGCCACGCTTTGAGATTGTCTGGATAGTTACCATATGCAACCCAAGTCATGCGCCTCACCTTCCAAGACAATAGCATACGCGTAACGCAGGCATCCTGCCGCCAGCGTTACAGCAGTGGCTTGTCGGAACCCACACTTGTGGCGCCTAGCAGCCATGGCTGTGCTCAGCGAGCCGAGTAGCATTTCGCGACCTCGAGACGGAAGGCGTAGCTTTGTGAGAATCTTCATTTGCCCGCATTGCCATGGTTCGTGCTGAGGGTGATGACTACTACCACTTGACCTTCACATCCGCATTGCCGTTTGCCCGAAGTGACAGCGCTACGAAGCATGGGTTTAAATTTGGCAGAGCGTCACTTAACTCATCTAGTCCTGGGTTGTGCTGTTTTTATACAAATTATTGTTGTTATCATCTCCTGAGCCACCCAGGTTTTCTGCCACACCCACACACCCACGCGCGCGCACCTCTGCCACACTTTTTCTCTGCCACATCTCCTCTGCCACAGCGCAAAACACTAGGAGCTTTCACCAGCCACGACCACAATCTCTAATTCAACGTCAACCCACGAGTCGCAACACTTGCAATACTTGTACAAAAGTCGCAATGTCGTACCCTCAACCACAACAAGGATACTACGGTCCCCCACCGCCAGGAGGACAGTATGCGCAATATCCTCCGCCCCAGCAGCAGGTATGAAATTTCAGGATCGTTATTTTTCCAAATAGTAGTCGGTACAGGTGTGGCTGACGATTCAATGTAGATGTACTATGCGCCTGGTCCGCCACCTCCACAGCCAGAACAGAAGAAAGACAGAGGGTGCCTGACGGCTTGGTGAGTCTGGAAACGTACATGGGAGAGCTCACTAGAGGAGTGCTAATCATGGCTGATAGTTTGGCAACCTTGTGCTGCTGCTGGCTTTGCGGTGAAACGTGCGAGTGCTGCTTGGATTGTTTGGACTGCTGCGATTGTTGCTGATGGAGAAGATGATATTTGTGTCGCTCTTTACAAATGTTCCCTATGTTTGCGCGAAGAAATACCCACGAGGTTTGTGATGGGAGCATGGGTGAATATAGGCCCGATACATAATTCATTTCATTCTCAACGAAACGATAGAATCCCAAGTTGGCTGAGGAAGCAACCATCCCTCGCTACGCTATGCTGACAATAACAATGTTTCATAAATTCGATAGGAAAGCGGCCGTTATCGCACCGTCCACCACGCATATCCTCCTCGCCATAAACAATCAAACAACGAGTATGATAATCGGGCGGCATACAACAATACAAGATGAGGTTGTTAGTCTGAGTAGTAGTTGTCTTGGACTTCTTCCTGATACTCCTCCTGAGCCTCAATGAGCTCCTGGCGCTTCTCCTCCATTGACTCGCGGTCACTACTTGAAATAGAGTCGCCATCGGCATCGTGAGTCGGGACTGGCGGAGGGGGGGCAAAAGCCTGGTCGCCGTATGGATCAGCTGGGGGAGGAGCGTAAGCTGGGGCAGCGGCAGGCGCCACAGCTGCAGCGGCGGGCGCGGCAGCATATGACTGCGAAGAATTGTTACTGTCTTCGGCTGTTGCACGTTAGCAGTGGCTGGTAATGGTAATATATACCACGTACTGAGTTCATGGCCGATCCAAGCACCAGCAGCGAGACCACCTATACCAGCGGCTGCAAGCATAGCTGTCGAGTGGCCCTTTTCATCCTTCTTCTTCTCCTTTTCGTTGGTGGCATGACCAGACGGAGTGTAATCATGTCCTTGGTGTCCATGAGTATTGCCAAAGAGGCCGCGCTCATCGTGGCCGCCTGGGGCAACATGCGGTGCGCCTGATGGGGGCGGAGCGTATGGGCCTGGAGGCAGATGGGAGGGAGGGTCCCACTGTGTGCGGCCAGTCGCTTGCTCGATGTAGAACCATCGCTGGCTGTTCTGGTCCCATTGTTGAGTCCAACCTGGTGGCATGGGAGGAGGGGCGCCATAAGGTGCAGGAGGACCCACGGGAGTAGGTGGTCCTTGGCCGTATGGCTGCTGCGGAGGATAGCCTTGCGGGGGATATCCATGGCCCTGGGGAGGACCTTGAGGTGGATAACCTTGGCCCTGGGGAGGACCTTGAGGTGGATAACCTTGGCCCTGAGGGGGGCCTTGTGGTGGATAGCCCTGGCCCTGAGGAGGACCTTGAGGTGGATAACCTTGACCCTGCGGTGGATATTGCTGCTGCTGAGGCGGGTAACCGCTGTTTTGTTCACCACCTCCGCTATAATAGTCATTTGCTGCAGAGCGCTCACCATGACTGGCTCCACCAGGAGCATCATGAGACGGAGCGGCGGGCGAATCTAACTGCATGTAAGTAGGGATTGAAGTCTGGATGAAAGGGAGCTATTACCATCTTTCGGCTTGTCCGCCTTATCCTTCTTGTCATCATCATCCAACAACTCCTTCATTTTCTTCTTGAGAAAGTCCATGACTGAAAGTTACTACCAAGCTACAGCAAGGTGCTTAAATGTAGTAGTTTGTTGTGATGAGGATTGAGAGTGCTGAGAGAATAAGAAGCTTGACAAGTCGCAGTGGTGAGCGGGGTGCACGAGAGACTTTAAAGAAAACGATGTGGGCACAATCTGCTGTCTCAGCGGGGCACTCAGAAGGGCCTCGGGGACACCCAAGTCCGTCAACCGCTTGAGTAGATTGCTTAGGCTGTACATGCTTGGCAGTATGCAGAATGAATGTCTCATCGAGTGGAGGGGCAGATGCAGGCGGGCCACTTCAATGGCGAGCGCGTCCAGAAAAGTGGGCCTGCGAGGGTCTGATTCCTCTGGCGGTTAGCGATGAGATATGAATATTGGTTTAGTGACGCTTGGCGTGTAGGACAGGAAGGGTTCTGCGCTATGCGGCTTCAGTAATTGACCGTTGTGTACGGATGGATTTTACTTCAGATCCGAAGGAAGTGACAGAGCGAGCGGTGGATAGCTGCCCGCAATTGGATGTCTGGTGGATCCGGGTGGACCGATACGTTTCATAATGCGTGTTGAATTAGTACAGTACAGTTCAGTACGTTTAGTAACATGACTTGGGTTATGATATCCCGCGGTGGTGGTAGGTGAGGCTTAGCGATGGCGTGCGCCATTTTTGCTCAGCCACGTCCCTCGCAGGCCTCGCTAAAGTGATGGGAAACAAAGCCGACGCACTTGAACATGGCCTGTCTTTCAGGACATCGAAGGTCGAGGAAGGATATGGTAGGGAAGACATGGCAAGTTGCACCTCTCGTCGGAGGTATTGCGCAGCATGTTGCGCCCAATTGTGTGGCTTGGTTGGTTGAAGCCATAGGGAAATTGGACAGCAGGTTCGACAATACGAATTGGATATGAACATGCGAATCCCATGAATATACGAATGATTGCCAAAATTGAAACACGTTGGGAAGAGGGTTCCCTGGAGAGCATGGATCATGTTAATGCTCAGGATGCAGATGGGTGGCTGCCAGATGAGGCTTGACTGCCCCACAGCGGAAGCGACTATGCGGCGCGGGACGAAGAACGAAGCACTCACGTGAGAGCAGTTCATCGAAGCCTTGACCCGAGTGGCAGACAAGGTCATATGTATGAAGGGGACAGGCGAGGAAAGCAGCGGGCTGCGCTGTGCGACAGGATTCTCCAGGCATTGGTGCTTCAGAGACGCAGTTGCGATGGTCAAAATCTAGCCCCGCCTTGGCACAAAACACGGAAGGAGCGACGAAGCAAGGGAGCGCTTTCAAAAAGAGTCATGTACGGGATGAAGATTGAATGCAACTTTCAAATTCGCGTCGTGGATATGGCATGTTTGAGAGCGTGAGTAACGGAGGGTACGTGTGTCAACTGCTTGCAGGCACTCAACTCTCGGCGGGGCTGACAGGGACGGGCATAGCACGGTCTAGACCACCACCGGATCGAAATTCATTGCATGACGTCATTCTTCCCGCCAACTCACTCATCTCGACACGTCGCGAGGCGAAGAGCGTGGTGAAAGGAGCGGCCTACTTTGCAGCGCAGAATACCATGTGCTAGGCTACAGCATTGTTGAAACGCGATACTTGGTGATTCGAAGCGATCATAGATGTGCATCTCTTCTGATGGGCGGCCTGGCTGAGATCACCCAGGGACAAGCGAGATCTGCCCATTCCTAGACCCGTCTCACAGTCCACTGAAGACGTGTTTTGAAGAGACGAAGCAGTTTGTCTGCGCCGTGTCATGCCGTGCCAAAACTCTAGTCTGCTATCTGATCGCTCATGCCCAGCGCCTGCCTTGCTCGCCGCAGATATCGAGTTCCTGGTCGTGATCGCCGCAATAACCGGGCCTAGCGCGAACGCTTCGGACACACCCTGTCCACCACTTCGCTCGGCGTCAATGTGGGACACTCTCGTCGCTGGACAGAGACGACCGACCTCGACGCTGGCCTGCCTGGAGCTCGACAAGAGCACGCGTCCTGGCTGGCATCAGATTCATCTCTCGAAACACGATCCGGCAACTCTATGCCACTGCGGCGCTCCATCTTCACAGGAAGTTTCCCACCGGTACCCATAACCACGGCCCCAGAGCACCGCGGATTAGGCGCTCCCGAATATCACGAATCGCTCGTTGACCCCCCAGTGGACACCAAGCCGCACGCGCCTCTTGCGCAGCCATCTACTGTACTCTTCCCGCCGCGCACATGGACACCAAAATTGCCACTTGATTTCAGCGATTCAACTCAACGGCCGCTTTCCGCTCCGCTCCACAGTCCTGGAGGAGGCAGTGGGACCCTGCTGGCAAAGACATCGCTTGCTGTTGCTGGCACCAAGCGACCAGCCTCGCCGGCGGCCGACTACACGCCTACCGCTTCGCCAGTACAGCAGCCCTTGCACAAACGTCGCCGCCTGCAAAGCCGGCCAAGACGGTCTCTCGACCACTTCAACTTCTCCAGGAGCGCCCAATTCCAGAACGACAGCCAGCCTCCGTCGCCACTCTTCTTCTCGTCACGAAATAGCCGCCCGCATCTTCCTGCCCGCTTCTCCAGTTCGGAAGCGGCAGCAAGGATGCTCAGCAAGACGCGCGAGGAAGGCGGTATCAAAACAGTTAACCTAGCAAGAGGTACATTCAGTGGACTAAGTCCGCCAGGGCCAACGAGCATTGCAAGCGGGAGAACCTCGGAGCGGTCGAGTCTGCCACGAACCGCGTCCCCCGATGTGCGAGAGAGAAGCGACCCCCTGAGGCTCCTGGGATCGGTTGGCATAGTCGAGCTGTTAGAGCAGGATGGACGACCGACATTTATCGTCGATATTGGAGACCTTGCAAACTATACACCTGGAAGCTCAAGTCTGCACATACTTTTTGCGAACAGTGCTTTGCGCTCAAGCGCGTCAGTATGGGAGCTAGTAGTAGGGAATTCGCCAGACTCTAGCATAGGCAACATCGCTGCAGATGCAACGAAACAATTTCGGGCATGGCTACTGGGTGCTGTCAAACAAGGGGAAAATGTGGACGTATGCCCTTCTCCTGTCGAGCACGGCGGGATTGTATGGTCGTGGTACACGTTAAGGAGGCGTCTACGCGTCATCTCCGGAGCAATGCCCTCTCGTGCTGCGATAAGTTTACCATCCACAGATCCTTCTATTGAGTTTACAATCCCATCGGTCCCATCAGTCGGCCCCGTTTCTGGGAATAATTCGGAGACACGCTCATCTTCTACGCCGATCGGTGAACAACAGGACTATTTTGGCAGCAATATACCTGCTGCTGTACAAGCGGAGCCCACGACCTCTACAACCAGGCCCCAAAATCATGCAATTCGCACCAAGGATGATCCTTCCGATGATGGAAGCGGATCACTGCAAAAGTCGTCTAGCCTAGCCTTGCCATCCATAGGAGACTCCCCATCTTTCAACAACGAGTGCGTACTTCGGGCTCACAGTGCAGGCGACGTTGACTCTTTCCATAGAGAAGCAGATAATCGCCCTCCCCAAGATCATGACATGGGCTTTTTCGACTGGACAAGATTATCTCTGTCTTCGTCTCTACCGAGGCACATCCAATTTGCTCGAGCCGTCGATTGGGCTTCAACGCCTCTTGGCCCAATCGAGTACTGGTCGAACGACCTGCGAGCAATGTGTAACTTGATCATGTAGGTCCCGTGTGCCATGTGGTTCTTTTTTTTTGGCGTTTGAAGCTCATCATTAGCCAGGGCGAGCCCGCATCCTGCAGCTATGTACTGGGGCGACGAGCTTGTTGCTATCTACAATGAAGCATATATTGGTTAGTTCTGCCACTATGTAGAACTCACTGATGTAGCTGACACTCTATACAGGATTGGCAGGCCAAAAGCACCCCGGGCTGATGGGTCAGAGCTATAAAGAGGCATGGGCAGAGATTTGGGATGATGTCAAGGATGTGTTTGCAAATGCCCGCATGACCGGTCAAGCCACCATGAAAGATGATGACTGCTTGTTCATGAAACGCAACGGTTTTCTCGAAGAATGTTACTTTTCATGGTCAATCATCCCCATGGTGGGTGAAGATGGAACTGTCATGGGATTATACAACCCAGCTTTTGAGAAAACAAGAAGGAAGATTGCCGAAAGACGCATGCTGACTCTTCGAGAAATTGGCGAACGAACAGCTGTCGCTCGAGATATCAAAGGCTTTTGGGACCAGGTGCTGCTGGCATTGACAGAGAACGAGTTCGACACTCCGTTTGTCATGTTATACTCTGTAAACGATGAGAACGACAGTGACTCTTCGTCCTTGCATTCTAGCAGCCTGCTCGGAGCTAAGCACTGCTTCTTGGAAGGCTCGCTCGGAGTTCCCACGGGCCACCAAGCAGCACCCGAATCAATTGACCTCAAGGAGGGACAAGAGGGTTTCGGACCCGTATTCAGAGAAGTTATGAAGACGGATAAACCTGTGGTTATAAGTATCGGAACTGGAGATCTTCCATACGAGATGATGGAAGGTCTCGAATGGCGTGGATTTGGAGATGCTTGCCGCGAGGTGGTCATCTGCCCGATTCATCCCACTACCGGCGATACAATACTGGGATTCCTTGTTATGGGCATCAATCCGCGACGACCATACGATGACGATTACAACCTTTTCGTTGCGCTCTTGAGCCGGCAGCTCGCGACGTCCTTGGCTTCTGTTGTCTTGTTTGAAGAGGAGATTCGACGAGGACAGAGAGCAGCAAGGCTGGCAGCAGAAGACAGGTTCAATCTCTCTGAACAGCTGGCTGCCCGCACGCAAGAAGCTATAGAGAGCGAAACAAGGTTCACGCGAATGGCAGAATATTCTCCCGCAGGTCTCTTCATCGCGGATCATGCTGGAAAGATTACATACTGCAATGACACGTGGTACGAAATTTCGAGGGTGCCAAGGGAGCAGGACAAGATGGATAGATGGATAAACTATGTCAAAGAAGAAGACCAAGGCCTCATCCAAGAGCAATGGAAACGACTTGTGGAAAATGCGGCAGCTATCAATATCGAGTTTCGATTTAAGACGCCTTGGGAAGATCGGAATCACAACAAGAGCGACACGTGGGTGCTCTTTTCGGCATTCCCCGAGAAAGACGAACATAGTATGCTCAAGAGCATCTTCGGGAGCATCACCAACATAAGTCCCCAGAAATGGGCCGAAGGCTTTCAGAAGAGGAAGATGGAGGAGGCGGTGGAGCTTAAGAGGCAACAAGAAAACTTCATCGACATAACGAGCCACGAGATGAGAAATCCGTTAAGTGCCATCCTGCAATGTGCCGACGAAATATCCACCATTCTGGGCGAGTTCAGATCATCTGGGTCTCAAACTATCGATGCGGGTATTGTGGCTGACTCGATTGACGCGGCTCAAACAATTGCCCTGTGCGCTCAGCATCAAAAGAGGATTGTTGACGATGTCTTGACGCTGTCAAAGCTCGACAGCGCAATGCTTATGGTATGTTCCAATACTCTTGTCTAAGTCTCTTCGCTTATACACTTTAGGTCACCCCTGTGGATGCGCAACCTCTTCAGGTTGTGCAGCGCGCTTTAAAAATGTTTGAAGGCGAAGTCCAAACTGCTGGGATTCAAATGGAGTTTGTTCTCACTGATTCATTCAAGAATTTGAATATCGACTGGGTGAAGATAGATCCCTCTCGTGTACTTCAGGTTAGTTCCTTCCACGCCATCACCAATATTTGCTAACCACATGCCAGGTACTTATCAACTTAACAACTAATGCTATAAAATTTACCACGACTGAAGAGACTCGGACCATTGAGGTCATCCTCTCAGCGTCTCGTGAGCGACCATCGGCGAGTTTGGCACCCACTGTCAGCTACTTTCCAATGCGAGCCAAACGGATCGATCAAACCTTCGGTCCTGATTGGGGCGATGGGGAAGAGATCTATTTGGAGTTTGCTGTACGAGACACCGGAAGGGGGCTCACCCCAGAAGAAAAGAAGGTTCTTTTCCAGCGATTCTCTCAAGCGAGTCCGCGGACACATGTCCAATACGGAGGATCAGGCCTAGGCCTCTTTATCTCCCGCGAGTTGACGGAACTGCAAGGCGGCGAAATCGGTGTCTCCTCCGAGGCAGGAATAGGTAGTACATTCGCTTTCTACGTCAAATGCCGGAGAAGCCACGAGCCACAAGATCCGATCGAGAGTACTACGGTGCCAATGGCACGTAAACCATCAAACGCGAAAGATAGACCAATGGAGATGCAAGTTCCGCCAAAAATTAAAGATTTTGCTACCCTACCTAGCAAAAATAACGTGCCTCCGAAGGCCAAGCCCAAGAAGGTGGAGCTCAAAGTATTGATCGTAGAGGACAACCTCGGTACGTTGTAGGATGAATTCACCATTTGCCACCATATTGACGAGCTTCATAGTGAATCAAAAGGTCCTCCAACGCCAGCTTCAAAACCACGGTATTATTACCAAAGTCGCCAACCACGGTGGCGAAGCACTCGAATATCTGAAAGCCTCCACCTATTGGAAAGACGCTGCCCCCAACGCAACCGAGCTTGGCGTCGTCCTCATGGACAAAGAGATGCCTGTTATGGATGGACTGCAATGTACCAGCGCGATCCGGGAGCTTGAGAGAAATGGTATGTTGAGAGGCCATGTACCCATTATCGCAGTTACGGCGAACGCGAGGAGCGAGCAGATAGCTACACTGCTCGCTGCAGGCATGGATGATGTTGTTAGCAAGCCGTTTCGAATTGGCGAATTGCTTCCCAAGATTGAAGAGTTGGCAGAGAAGTATCCACCGAGTTTGATTGGCGGTGCAGTGAGCTTGGCAGTTCCTACTGGACCGGCACAGCAACCTTACGGGGTATAACAGCGCCGCGTAACAGTACAAAGTAGAGTTTTACCTAGATATAGACAACGCATATTGCATGGAGCAAGGAGAAGGTAGTCTTCACACGTCGACTTGCATGGCCCTATGGAGTTTCGGAGGTGTCTGTTGTGCATAGAGTACAGCAAGGATTGGAAAGCTGTGTACATGGTACGGTCTACACGATTACGTGCGGGTCTTGTCAATAGTTCTTCATTGGGGTTTTAAGGCGTAAGTGGGGCTCAGGGCTTGGGTATACCCCCTTTTTAGTATCTACTTGATCCAACAATGGCGGCTTTGGGTTCGCGGAGAACTAAGCGAAGAGGAATGAATAGTCTATCAAAACTTGTGCGTTACTCCAACCTTACGCGCGTTTTCATCTCACAATTTGGCTATTTTTAACCGCTTTTCACCCTTCGTCCTAGTGCGAATGTGGGGTCTTCGAGCTCGCGGTTATCGAGCGGTAGGTCATTGTACATCTTACTTCCGTGCGACAATCAATGCAGGACCGACCCCACCTCTTTCGTCATTTAGAAGCAGAGATTGAGCGTTCGATCCTGTTCGTTGTACCGAAGGCATATTCGTAAGCAACTGCGTGGAGCTCGACATGTCTCACGGACTTTACGGGCTTACCGCGCGGATTATGTCCTTTGCCTTTTCGTCGCTCTTACTCGTTCCTCTCTTGGTTCAGCTTATGCCTGACTAATGAGGCATCGATCTCATGCCGACAAAGGTTGGGGGTTGTCACGAGGCGTGGGGCCTGATGTTTGGTCTTGGCGATGTGATACGGACATAGGTAGCAAATTTTGCTCTGATGGAGGTGGCTGTTGTATGTTACTGATTAAATGAGCAGATTCTATCTTTCTGAAAGATTGATACAGCAATGGAGTCTGCGAATTTGTTTCGGGTTGATGGCATGGTGGCTGTTGTCACTGGTGGAGCGACAGGTGAGCCGCTTTTGATATCTTGGTTAAGTCGTGACAACGTCTTCAGAGAACTGACGAGGGATTTAGGGATTGGATTGATGATTGCGAAAGCCTTAGTCAATGGCGGTGCATCAAAAGAGTATATCCTCGGGCGCCGAAAGAATGCCCTTGATGCCGCTGCAGCTCAGTACAGCGGTCTGGTACCTATTCAATGCGACATCACGTCCAAGGAATCGCTTCAGTCTGCTGTAGATTATATAACCCAAGACACAGGCCACATCAACCTTTTTATTGCAAACTCTGGTATCATAGGTCCGTTTGCATCCTTTCCTCCGGGTCACACCATTCAAGAAGTGGGGAAGCACATGTTCGAAGATACAACTCTTGAAGACTTCACCAATACATTCCATGTAAACACCACCGCGACATACTTCAGTATTCTCGCGTTCCTCGAGCTTCTGGATGCGGGCAACAAGGCGGCGCTGAGAGGCGGATTCGGAAGGCCGCTAAAAGAAGGGAGCAACGTGCCGAGTATTCAGAGCCAAGTCATCGTAACAAGTAGTGTTGGTGCATTTTTAAGAGATCCAACATGTCCGCCTGCATATGCTGGTAGTAAAGCCGCAGTTATTCGCCTTGTGAAACACAGCAGTTCGAATCTGACGCCGTACGAGATCCGCGTCAATGCTCTCGCACCAGGCTGTCAGTTCCATAATTCCGTTTGAATGTTCAAATTCAGTCTACTTGCTAACTTACTAACAACACAATGCAGGGTTTCCGTCAGAGATGGCTGATTCGATGATCGCTGGGCGAGATCCAGGCAAGGAAACAGTGGATGACAAGGTGTATGTCCCCGCGAGGAGGTTTGGGGGTGAAGAGGAGATGGGAGGGACGATTCTTTATCTTGCAAGCCGGGCGGGAAGCTTCTGTAATGGGCTTGTGTTACTAAATGATGGGGGCAGGTTAGGGGTTACAGGATCGACGTACTGAGACGTAGGCAAGACTAGTGAAATGAGATGCTGAGACTAGGAGATTCATTACTACGAGAGTTATTATTAAAGAAGTCATGACAAAAGCAAAAGTCCATCATTCGTCCTCCAACTAATACGTGCATTTTCCGCAGTACCCACAGTCTTCAGCGGAGCAGGCTGTGTAGTCAGGCTCCTCATCATCCTCATCAAATTTCCAACCAACATCTGAACTGTAATCAAGATTAAACTTGCGACCGCTGTCCTCCGATGCACCACAGCCTGTAAATTCAGAACCTGATTCGCTGTCTGCCCACTTCTTCATCAATTCGGCTGGCAAAGCATGCACGCCCTCTCCGTGCTGGCTCCGAATTTCCAGGCCGCCATTGCCAGGAAAGTACGCCTCCAGGAGGCCGCTCTTATCTCTCTTCGCGATATCTATGATCTTGTTAAGAAGAATGGAGAAAGATGAAATAGCATCTGCATTGTTCTCCTCCCAGGCTTTGACATCTTTCTTGATGTCTTGTACTCTGATATCGTGGAACAGGCCATTACCGTCGTGGTAGGCGATAATGAAGTTGGGAATCTGTTTGATCCATAGCAAAGGGTAGATATCATTCATATCAATCTCTTTATTATACCTGCCCGAGCGGGTCTTGAGGTCAAAGATGGAATGCTGTGGTATTTTCAAGCCGCCGTGCTTAATGGCAAGAGCTTCCTTACTGGAACTTGTTTGGACGATAGGTTGGCTAATCGCTGTACTCTGGAAGGCTTCAAGGAGGTCACTTTGTTTTCCTTTGCTAGAGTCTTTCGATGGGGTCACATGGCTTTTTGCAGAAGCGTCTTTGATATAACCATCGCTTTCAAATCGCACAAGGCACTTGAGGCGTCCAAAGTCATATTTGACGATACGTTGATGCGTCTCAGAGCCCTTAACATCACTCTCCCACGTTGTGTATGCGTCTGGAAAAGTGTGTCCGAAGCCTCTCACGTCCTGAATAAGCTCTTTTGGGTCGTTCTCTTTGCGAACGAAGAAAACAGTGTTGCCGATAACCTCAATGTTGAAGCGGAATGCTTTGTCCACTCCACGGACGAAGCGAAGCAGGTTGCCTAGTGTGCTTCCACAAGCGAAGACATCAATGTTTTCGGTTTGGAAGTCGGGATTGACATCCAAAACAGCATGTACGACGGGTGCCATAGGATGAGTAGGGTACTTTGCGGCGTTTGGATCGCGGAAGTATTGTCCATCGTCTTCTTTCAAACGCTGTGGAGCTTTGAGGGGAGTCCATTGAGGGGGTTTGCCTACATGATGTTATCTTATATACTTGAATAGTTGCTATGACATTCTTGCCAGGAACTATGACCGTAGGGGTCTTTTCGCTGAGCCAGTTGTATGATGCAACATAATCACAATTGGTAATCGAAACTTTAGAAGACAAATTGCTAGGTTCGATCTTCAGGTTTGAAGGATGGAATGTCTGCAGCAACTTTCCAAGTGGGTGTTTTTCGGTATCAGGTTTGACAGGTTCCCGGGACTTTGGAAACGATTTATGCCTTCCGCCACGGCCTCTTCGTGGAGCGAAGCCGCCTCGAGTGGTGCCTGAAAACGAGGACATGAGAGACATTGCCTCGCGAGTTAACCAAAAAAACGATGAAGGAAAAGGAGGCAAAGCTGACGGTGTATATTAACTACACAAGGAATGCCAACTTTAAATATTTGTTGATGCCTGAGCAAGGCTGAGGGTATGTGGCGTGGCGTGAACGCCCAGGTAGCACCAAGCGGATCTGGCAGGACTCAATTCGTCCACATTCCACCAGAGTATGCAGGCAGACATAATACACGTATTGTCGCATATAAGACTGCGATTGTGTTCCAATCATTTACACGGCCCCTTGTCTGATAGCGTCATGCAAGGACCTTGTGCTACCCTCTCCCCGCTCTTTCAGAAAGTTAAATAGGTCCAAAGGCTCTTTGAAAGGTTCCGAACGAAAATATCGAGGTTTAATCCTTACAAGCACCTCTTTCTCAATTGAAGTTCAAACTCTGACACATGGCCGACCAAGAGGCCGTTGCGAAGCGAGCCGCAGGGCTGGCGAAATTGTTCAATGGTGTCATCCATGGTCATCGCGAACTAATCAGCGCAGCTGATGGCGCCCGTTTTCTGGAGGCTTTATCTACTCAAGAGGATGTGTCGAAGTGTGTAGAGTGCTTGATCGCGGCTCCGGCTGGATTGAGCGCTGTCGCCAAGTCGTTCCGCTTCTCGGGTGACAGCGTCTTCCTGAACGGGGCAGCTACTTCCACTATTCATTATCTCTCTCATCCATCTCTCAAGCAGCTCTATGGAGGCCAGTTTTTGCATCGTATCCTAGAGCAGATTGTTTACCCTCCTACATTTTGGACCACGTTCGTCGAAGCTCATAGCGCACGCATTCTTACGCCAGAAGGTATCCAAGCGTTCGCATGGCTGCTTCTCGAAGTCTTGTACATTCGTTCAGATGAGGTCCCAGATGTCCGAAACATTGCAGAGCGGATAAATCAGAGCGAATCTTTCATTAATTCGGATTTTCTGGGCGTACGGAACATAGGCCACAAGATCAAGCACCTCCTGGATAGTACATCAAGCCATGTCGCGAACGGCCCGGGTGGTCGACATGACAATGATCATGCCGATTATATCAAAATCAAAATTCTGCCGACGCCAGATGAATTCGTATCTAACGATGTCCCCTTCTACAGACGTTCGGATGCAGTCAAGTCAATTGAACCAGAGAGACGCGGAGGAATACATCTCGATAATCAGTTCCGCCTTCTGCGTGAAGATTTTCTGGGAGAGCTGCGGAGCGACTTCCAGATTGCTATTGGTCAAAAGAAAGGACGACGCAAAGCGTTCCTCCAGAACCTGCAACTTGTTGGTGTTGACTGTGGACCTGCAACGAGACGCAAGGTCTGCTCGCTAAAGCTCCAGTGTACGGAAGATATCCCCCAATTACGCAATATCAAGGGCGTTGCTTTTCGCAAGAAGTATATCTCTGAAAACAAAAATCTGATGAAGCACCAAGCATTTGGGTGTCTCGTCAGCCACGACAACATTCTTGGTTTTGCAAGCGTAGACCGAGATGAAGACCTGCTGGCTCGAGAACCTCCCATCGCTGTTCTTCGTGTGGCCGATATGAACTCCTTCAATAAAGTTCTTATGGCCAGCAAAAACACGCCAGATCTTAGCTTCGTACAAGTGGATACTGCCATTTTTGCATATGAACCTATTCTGAAACGCCTTCAGTCCATGACCGAGCTTCCAATGGATGAACAACTTCTCCATTTCACAACTGAATCTACCGAAGCCCTTTCCGGTATTCGGCCAAGCACTATTGTCAATGCCATTCGCAAAGGTTGGGCAGGCGACCTTCAGGATCTCATTGGAACTAAGAGGCCTATTCAACTCGACCTTGCTCAAACAGAGTCGCTGCTTGCCGGTTTGGAAAACAAAGTTAGCCTAATTCAAGGCCCACCGGGTAAGTTAGTTGACTTTTCTTTGCTAGATGCCTCTCCTACTCTATGAGCGTATGCAAAGCTTTCTGTGACTTTTTTCTTTGACTTTCCGTTAGGCAATTGCCCCGTTAAACTTCATGCTAAGTTTGCAGGTACTGGAAAGTCCTTTATCGGTGGTCTCATCGCCAAAATCTTGCATGATCACACTGTCGAGACGATCCTAGTTTTGACATATACCAATCATGCACTTGATCAGTTTCTTGTCGACATACAAGATGCCGGCATACCTGCTAGCTCCATCGTGCGGCTTGGCCAAAAATTTGATTCCAGCACCCGGGCGCTTAGCATATCAGAGCAGCCTAACAATTACAAGATGAGTCCTCAAACTTATACCATGATTCAAGAGCAAAAACTCCAGGAGGAAGCCTACCATGACGCTCTGCTTGTAAAGATGACAAAATTTACTAGTGCTAAGATCAACTATGACACTCTTCTGGAGTATCTCGAGTTCTCAGTCGATTCCGAGTATTTCGATGCTTTCGTCATCCCGGATAATGATAATGACATGAAGATTGTCGGGAAGAAGAACAAAGGTATCGACAAGTACTATCTCATAAAGAGATGGTGGAAAAATCAAAATGCAGGTGTTTTTAATGATAGTGCTATCCAACAATATCCACATGTCTGGAATGCAGAACCGCAGACACGCGCTGCGCTTCAAACTCAGTGGTTCAAAGACATTTTGGAGGAGCAGATAGGTGAGATATGTACTTTAGTCAACAAGTACAACACTTGCCGTGCTCGAGTCGACAAGTTGTTTCGTGAGAAGCAAGCCCACATCCTGAGCCAAAAGCGCATCATTGGATGTACTACAACGGCGGCAGCCAAGTATTCTGAAGATATTCAGAAAGCCTCTCCTGGGATAATACTAGTTGAAGAAGCAGGAGAAATTCTTGAGAGTCATATTTTAACAGCAATAGGGATGGCCACTAAGCAGCTGATACTTATTGGCGACCACAAACAGTTGCGTCCTAAAGTTAACAACTACTCCTTAACGGTCGAGAAAGGCGATGGATATGATCTAAACGTGTCTTTGTTCGAGAGACTTGTACTCGGTGGGGTCCCACACACCACACTTAACAAGCAGCACCGTATGCGTCCAGAGATATCGACACTTATCAGGTCCTTAACTTATCCCGAACTGGAGGATGCCGAGAAGACTAAAGGGAGGCCCCCGCTTCGTGGCTTTCAAGATAATGTTATTTTCGCATCACACTCCAAACCGGAGCTCAACGCAGATCGAGTAGCTGATCGACGGGACGAGGGAGCCAAATCCAGCAAGGAAAATGCATATGAGGCTGAGATGGTCTTAAAATGTGTCCGGTACCTTGGACAACAAGGTTATGGCACGGGAGATATCGTGGTCTTGACACCGTACTTGGGCCAGCTGTGTCTCTTGCGAGAGATTTTATCAAAGGACAACGATCCAATCCTCAATGATTTAGACTCTCACGAACTGATCCGGGCAGGCCTCCTGACCTCTGCAGGTGCAAACATTTCTAAAGGCAAGATTCGCATCTCCACAATTGGTAAGCAACTTTCGTTTTTCTGAACGCTTGAACGTATGATATATGATCAATGCGTTGTTCAGAAACATCCCAAGCACTCCAGTCACTGTTCTCTACAGCTCCATCGGTGTCTTAACTTCATCAATTCATTGTAAATACAGTGACACGAACGTTGGTTGATAACTGCCAGATAACTATCAGGGTGAGGAAAGCGATATTGTTATCGCATGCTTGACTCGAAGCAACAATAAGGGTGACATCGGCTTCATGGCTGCACCACAGCGTGTGAACGTCTTGCTGTCTCGGGCGCGGAATGCTCTCATATTGATCGGGAATGCGAACACTTTCATGAGCAGCCGCAAAGGCAAAGAAGTTTGGATACCCTTAATGGACGAGCTGAAGAGAAACGGCCACGTCTACGACGGCTTCCCCGTGAAATGTGAGCAACATCCTGAAAAAACAGCGCTTTTGACCGAAACAGATCACTTTGATTCGGTATGTCCAGACGGAGGCTGCGCGGAGCCATGGTAAGTTGTCCAAAAAACATGTACTTCATCACTGACGAATGCAGTGGCAAAATGCTCAATTGTGGCCTTCACCGGTGCCCTCATCGCTGCCACCAACTGCAGGATCATTCCAAGATGAATTGCCGAGCCATTATTGTCTCTAATTGCTCTCAGAATCACAAAGTCAGCAGAAAATGCCACGATAAGGCTGGCGCAACCTGTAAAAAATGCGCCTCTGAAGCCATTGCCCAAGAGAAGAAGCGTCAGCGAGATCATAAACTAGACCAAGAACGCCAAGCGAAGCAGCAAGTGTATGCTTCAAGACTTGCGGAAATTGAAGATGAAATTCAGCACCAAAAGCGTGTCCTGAAGGATCAGGCCGACGAAAAGGATCGCAATCAAGCTTTGGCACAAAAGAAGCAGGATCTTTTGAACCTAAAGAAAAAAGTTAATAACCCTCAAGGACAGCCACTGCCCAACTCTCCCTCCTCGACGAAGTCAAAAACAACAACATCAGGCTACGCACAATCATCATACAGGAAAGAAGATGTACCGCAAGAAGCGTCTGCTTTCTCTAATGGAAACACTACAAGCCGTCCAGACATTTCTGCTGGTGAGAATGAGGACCCAGTTAATTCCAACAAAAGTGAAGCCGAGGAGGATTGGGAATGGCAAAAACAAATTGAAGGCGCAGAGAATGAAGCACTCGACTCGCTAATGGCCATGATAGGTTGGTAGAGTCTGAACATATTTATGCAAGTGCTGAGAATCTCTAGGTCTAGAGTCTGTCAAGCAGCAATTCCTTGCTATCAAGGCTAAAGTCGATGTCGTGGTTCGCCAACAAGTGCCACTCAAAGGAGAGCGGTTTGGGGCCGCTTTGCTCGGTAACCCTGGAACAGGTACAATCATCAAATTCGTTCATACTGCGTTGCTCATCTCCTATAGGCAAAACTACGGTTGCGCGCCTCTATGCTAAATTCCTAGTTGAGGTCGGAGCTCTGCCCGGCGACCACTCTTTTGAGAGTTCTGGATCAGCCCTCGCCAACGACGGAGTTTCTGCTTGTAAAGCTCACATCGACAAGATTCTAGAGGAGGGCGGCGGTGTTTTCTTCATAGATGAAGCCTATCAGCTGGTTTCAGGAAATAGCCCCGGTGGCAAGGCAGTCTTGGACTATCTGCTTGCTGAAATCGAAAATTTGACCGGTAAGGTTGTTTTCGTCCTTGCTGGATATCATAAGCAGATGGAAGCGTTCTTTGCCCATAATCCTGGCATACCAAGTCGCATTCCGATCCAAATGGAGTTCCAGGACTATGAAGATCGAGAGCTACAACAAATTTTCCGCCATTATGTTGAATCGAAGTACAAGGGAACCATGAAACTTGAAGGCGGAATGAATGGCCTCTATGTCCGTATTGTGGCTCGCCGCATAGGCCGAGGTCGTGGCCGCGATGGTTTTGGTAACGCTCGAGAGGTTCAGAACAAGATCTCGCAGATCACGGAGCGTCAGGCCAAGCGTCTTCGCAAAGAGCGACGCGCCGGAGCGATGCCAGATGACAATCTCCTTACAAAGGAGGACTTAATTGGTCCAGAACCGTCATCGGTGCTCGCGAATAACGCTGCATGGACAAAACTACAGAAACTCATCGGCTTGCCCTCAGTCAAGCAGTCCGTTCGAACCCTTCTGGATAGTCTACAGTTCAATTACCAGCGAGAATTGGAGGAAAAGCCCATTGTTCAATACTCACTCAATCGTTGCTTGATTGGCTCTCCTGGCACAGGCAAGACATCGGTAGCAAAGCTATATGGTCGGATTTTGGCTGACATTGGGCTACTTTCAAATGGGGAAGGTGAGTTTTCTTCCCTCTTTCCACAATATCTGCTAACCTAAAATCAGTCGTTGTGAAAAATCCAGCAGACTTCGTAGGCTCAGTTTTGGGAGGATCGGAAGCTAATACGAAGGCCATTCTGGCATCGACCGTTGGCAAAGTACTCATTATTGATGAAGCCTATATGTTGGCGAGCGGTGCTACCGCCGACCCTTATAAGGCCGCAGTGATCGATACCATTGTCGCTGAAGTTCAAAGCACTCCAGGCGAAGACCGATGTGTATTGCTCCTGGGATACAAAGATCAAATGGAAGAGATGTTCCGTGACGTCAACCCGGGGCTCGCCAGACGCTTTCCATTGGAGTCTGCATTTGTATTTGAAGACTTCAACAATGCGGAGCTCCGTCAGATTCTGGATCTCAAATTGAAGGATATCGGCTTTGAGGCAACTGATCAGGGCAAGAAGGTAGCTATGGACGTGCTTCAACGTGCGCGCAATCGTCCCAATTTCGGGAATGCCGGAGAAGTAGACATCATCCTCGATCGGGCCAAAGCGCTGCACCAGAAGCACATAAGTGCTGGCAAGGTCAAGCAGTTTGATACCTTTGAGGCAATCGACTTCGATCCGGAGTTTGACAGAGGTGAACGTGCTGCAACAAATTTGCCGGCTCTGTTTCAGGACGTCGTGGGTTGCGAGGATCTGATCAAGCAGTTTCAAGGCTATCAAACAACAGCTGCCAATATGAAAGCTCTGGGGATGGATCCGCGCGAACAGATTCCTTTTAATTTTCTCTTCAAAGGACCGCCCGGTAAGTAAACCAATAAGGTTTTTGTAAATGCTAGCTAAATATCATGCAAGGCACTGGAAAAACTACCACTGCGCAGAAAATGGGCAAGGTATTTTTCGATATGGGCATGCTCAGTCAGGCGAAGGTTGAAGAATGCTCTGCCACCGATATGATCGGACAGTACGTTGGTCAAACTGGACCGAAGGTACAGAAGCTACTGGAGAAAGCAATGGGAAAAGTACTCTTCATCGACGAAGCCTATCGACTCGCGGATGGAGGATTTGCCACTGAAGCCATGGATGAGCTAGTCGACTGTCTCACCAAACCAAAGTTCGTCGGCAAGCTCATCACCATCCTTGCTGGGTACGACAAGGACATCGATAGACTTATGAGCATGAACCCAGGTCTTTCTAGTCGCTTCCCGGAATCAGTCATCTTCAATCACTTGGACCCAGAGACATGCCTGAAGCTTTTGATTAAGGTTCTCACTGATCTGCAGAGAAGGAAGAAAGCACCTCTTGATCTCGTAATGCTCACAGAGCCTTCTCCAACGTTTAGGCAGCGTATCCTTGAGCTCTTTCACGATCTATCAGAGCTGGAATCTTGGGGCAATGGTCGCGACGTGAAGTCTCTTGCCAACAACATGTTTAGACAACTCATCTCCACCACTGTGCCCCCAGTCACAAATCTCATTCTTACGGAGACCATAGTTCTAGAAAATATGGAGAAAATGCTCGGTGAGCGTTCTCGCCGTAACGCAGCCGTTGGTACGAGTCGTTTCCCTAGTCGGCAGCCCTTGCATCCAATACCGCAACCTCAACAGCAGAAACCACCAACGGTGCACGAACCGAATCTTGCCACGAAATTGGCGCCAGCCCCTCCTCACACGCCACCGGTAACAGCAGTCAAGATTGAGAAGCAAGAGGACAGCGTTGAAATTGCCAAGAAGAACTCCAGCCCCAAGGAAGAACCTGAAGACCCCATCGACTCGATCTTCAAAGCAAAACGCGACCCTGGCGTCTCGGATGCAGTATGGGAACAACTTGAGCGCGACAAACACGCCATGATCGCAAAAGAGCGTGAATATCGCCGACTACAAGAAGAGAAGCGAAAAGAGGAAGAGCGCGTGCAAGAGCTCATCCGCGCCGAAAAAGCCGCCGCTCACGACGAAGAGCGGCGAATTCGTGAGGCAGAGAGAATTGCGGCGGAATTGGAGCGGAGGCGCAGAGCTGAAGAGTTGGCTGCGATGGAGAGGGAACGCGAGAAGGAGCGGGAAAGGCAGAAGAAATTGAAGATGCTGGGGCGCTGTCCTATGGGTTACCAGTGGATCAAGCAAGGCCATGGGTACAGATGCGCTGGAGGGAGTCATTTCCTCAGCGATGCGGAGGTGGGGATGTAATGTTCTCTAGCGAAAGATGGGGAGGAGGCATTTTACCTCCACTCCGAAACGGAGCACGGATTGGGTTATTTTTCTATGTGCAGGTTATGATCAGTCTGACAGGAAGTAGATGTCAATCGTCAGACATCACGGTGGAGTGAGAGTCAGAGCTATCAGTTGCAACTTCCCAACATGACATGTCTATACTATCGATCACAACAAAATGGAGGTACTAAACGGCCCCTACGCAACCAGCTACGATATCCAAATAACAAGGATATCTAAGTCCAAAAATGCGAGTCCATCACAAGCCATACCCCCTCAACCACCTCAGCTCTCTTGCCTGCAACTCCAACGCCCGCCTCATCTCGACACTGTACTCTCTCTCTCGCACTCTCTCGCTCTCACTACCGCTAACCTGCTCCTCGAGCGCATCCTCAAACAAGTCGGCCTCAAACGGCGCTTCGGCGCCAAAGCCGAGCATGCCGAGCTTGCCGTCGCCAGTCCAGAGGATGAGGTTGTCTTGGCGGAAAGAGTGAGTGGAAGGTGAGGAAGGAGAGAGCAGAGAGGGTGTGATGGTGGGGAGGAGTTTCTGGACAATGTCGCCCCAGCCGGGTTCGACGTTGGGGTGCGGGTTGACTAGGTGCCGGGAGGTGGTCTGGTCGGGAGTGTGGTGCTGGAAGTCGTTGATGTTGAGTTGTCGGACTGGAGTTGAGCCGTCTCGCTCCACCCACTTGAGATTGCCGTCGCCGTCTGAGAAGACGAGGCGAGTGCCATGCGGGGCTACGGAGAGTAATTTTGAGCTGCTCGCCGTTTGCCGGTTCTGATAGTATGCCTTGTGGTTCCGCGTTGTGCGGCTGTCACTTGAATTGATACTTCTCGTGGGCTCACTCGACAGGCCATACAGCTCCAGCGAGCCTTTGCCTTTGTACTCACCTGCTGTAATCAGTGTGTGGCCTGGGAGCGACTTTGCTTCGCGGAGCAAGGCGGGGGACGAGTATGGACGGCCCAGTCGAAGGTCATGCGGGACGAATGGGTAAGGGATGGCGGTGATGCAAGACAAACGTGCACCCGAATGGACCGTCCCTCGGAGGCGAGGAAAGAATCTCCGGTCAAAGTTGAGCATGCTTGTGAAACGGCCGCCAACCCAAATATCCCCATTACCATCCCATTCACGGGTGGTAGGTAGATGCAATATAGAGAGCGCACCTGGTTGCGAAAGCGAGACATGCCCGTCAAAGTCACCGGTCCCTAGGCGCGAGAAAGAAGTGTCCGTAGAACCGCCAATGAGCTCACAACGCGTTGATGACGGAGCTACGGGAGGCTTCCTCGTATCATGCAGATGTATTGTCCAGTTCGTACCGACTGTAAGCGGGGTGCGATGATGCGCTTCAGAGAGCGCAGTAATGGGAAACGGATATGGTGTCCTTAACACAACCTTCAACGTATTCAAATCGACTTCATTCAGAACATTCTGCACAGCGAAGAAGCCCTTGTTCAATGTGCTGTCGATGCTTACACACTCCACCGCGCCCGTCTCCGTCATGATTGCCTGGCTCTGGGTGAGTCGGGTGTCGTAGTCCAGATCCGAGCCCTTGCGCGGCAGCAGGCCAATATCGCTCTTGGCAACAAGTCTCCCCTGTCTGTCGCTTCTTGCGCAGGCATCCCAGATGCTGATGCTTCCGTCCTCCAAAGGCGCGACCAGCTTATCGGCCATCCCATCTTGATCGAACAGGATGCCCGCACCCGTAGCCTCTCGCCTCATCTCATCGTCATCTCGCTCATCGCTGCCGACGCCCTGAAACCAGCCAATTTTTGGCTCGGCATGCCGCTGTATGAAATCCTGGTACCAGTTGACCTTCTCTTCGGGATAACTCGGATCCCAGTTCGCAATCAGCACCTGCCTCCTCTTCTCCCTGTTCCTCGCCTGTTGTACTTCGGCGCTTGGCGCACGCGGGTCATGCACAGACGTGTCGAAGGCATTGGATATGCTATCGGCGGCGGCGATGAGCTCAGCGAGGCGGGGGTCGATCTCAGACGCGGATGCGAGGCGGCGACGGCGACGCTCGGCGGCCGAGTGGGAGAAACACAGCGACTTCCAGAGATTATTGTCGCGGGAGAGATTGAGGAAGTGGCGCGACACGTGTTGCAGGTTGACGAGTTCAGAGGGTTCGAGATCTGGGGTTGTGTTAGTGGCCGGTTGGGATGGTCTGCTATCTCCGGGTGCGTACATGAGATGATATGCAGGATGAGCTCGTCGGGGAGGTGCTTCATGGCGGTGGAAGAGCGATCAATACAGGGACAACACCAAAAAAGTGACGAGGACGAGACATAAGACGTAGATGAAGAGCAATGGCGAATGCGACGCAGCTATCTCGACTATCTGAAGGCCACCTTAGCTCCGGGTTCGAGGGCGGAAGGGCTGACGACATGCCGAATTTACATGACTCGTGCATTAGTGCTCAAGACAAGCCCTTCCTGTCTTCAGCCTCAGCCTTGTCCTGAGACCCGATTTCCTAAACCAAAAACTGTACTTAGCAGAATTCACTTCGCATTTGGGCATGATCCTGGACTTTTTATAACAATCTTTTTTGTACATTCAAAATGGTATCTTTGCTCGTGTCTGAAGGTCCGTCTCACCGCCTCATTATATACACATGTATCGCATGTGGAAAATCTTATGCTCGTATGAAACCATTGCTTGAGGTATCGATCAATGCCTGTACACTCCCAAACTCCTGCAATCGCCGCGTTTACTTCTGAACCTGTTTCTCGACGTCCTCGGGCGGGGTCTTGACGGTCGGCAATTCCGCGATCTCCGCTTGTGGTGGTCGGTACGCCTGGTATTTCTGCTCGCCCTCCTTCTTCTCATTGATCACCGGTAGTACACTCGTACCATCCAGTTCGGAGGCATTCGCATGCTGAGCGGCTGGCGAGTACTGCGGTGGCATGCTTCCCCATGTCGATCGATCTGGGTTGCCATTTCCACCGCCTAGGCCGACGGTATCGGGTGCGTACGGGGTGCCATGTCCTGGCTGGAAGCCTGTTCCAGATTCTAGCTCTGCGTGGCCTTTGACTGTCGAGATGGGTCGTCCAGGGCCTACCGGGTTGCCGTCTATCTCAGCAGTGCCAGGCCTAGAGTGGCGGTATTCCTGCTTCTTTCCAAGCTTTGCAGCAGCCCCGCCTGCAAATCCAGAAGCATCATCGCCATCCATTTCGGGCGTTTCGTTGTATGGGTTCGCTTTCTGCTGGCGACGCTTACGAAGCATCCAGATAACGATACCAACCAGTGCAAGACCGAGAGGAATACCGACTGCACAACCTACAATAAGACCAATGTTGCTGGATCCACCTCCTGATGAGTTGTTGTTATTGGCAGCAGCAGTAGGACTTGACGACGGTGTGATGACTGAGGTGACGTAGATGGTTGCGACTCCCGCTGTACCGGAGGAAAGGCTGGTGCCGACCGAGGTGAAAGGTGTTGCTGATTCTGCTGCTACGCTTTGCGAACGTGATCCGGCAGTTGATTGCGCGTTCGACGAAGCCGGCGCTGATGTTCGCGAGGCTGAACTGCCACTTCCTGTGCCGGAAGCTAAGCCTGTGATGCTCGAGATAGTTGGCACCGTAGATGCTTGGTTTGAGCCGATAGTTGCGTATGGTCTCCCATCTTGCAGCGCAAAGAATGGTCGTGGGCTTGGAGACTCTTGACAGCACTTTACATTCGTGTCGTCTGCATTGCAACACCAATCGTTGTTGTGATTTGAGCACTGCGTTATTGACTCGCCGCCGCCAGCTTGGCCGCCTGGTTCTAATGAGCTTAGGCTATGAGCAGGACTATTGTAGACTTACCATATGTGCACATGTTGGCAGGACACCCAGGTGAATTCCAGCCCTGATCCGTACAGCTGTAGCGTCCATAGAGGTTGTTGGCAGGATAGTAGCAGAGGCCATTGTCGAGGCATTGCCAGTTATCTGGACAACAGGCAGAGCCTTCTGCTGATGAGCAAGGCTTTTCGGTACTGGGAGCTCTGTTGCCATTAGGATAGTCTGCTATGATTAATTGTTATTCCTTGAATGAAGACTATCTTAACTCACAGCACTGGGCGTTCTGACTAGCAACCTGTGCCGCAAAGGCGATGATAGCAGCAGCGCGCACCAATGTGAGAGTATTTCTCGACATGTTGGGCTGTAATACAAAGTATCACCTACTCAGCAGAGAAATGTAGCAGGGAATAGCTTAATCCTTGCAGCTAAAGTCCCAATTCCTCAGGCTGCGATGGATTTAGGTGCAGTAAAAGGTGAGTAAGAGAAGCAAAACGGCAACACCATCACAAACTTGGGCGCAAGGGTCTGAGAGGACAAAAGTACAGAAAGGCTGCACGATGATCGCACATCAGCCTCTCCGTTTCCCGTGCACCGTTTGCACGCCGTCCTTCACCTCGGTGCCCTGCCCAAGCAAACACCACCCCAACGCAACCAATCACGCCTATTCGGAGGACTATCACGCCCCTCAGACTGTCTTCGCCCTGTTCAACCTGGAGAAGTACCGAAGCGACGGCGCGGTCAAAATGACCTCATAGTCGAATCGGTCCCTGCACTAACGGCCATATCGGGCGGAAGCGCGTCCGTTCCACTGGGCAAGGTTGCGACGAAATGTCGTACCAAATGACGATCAATTTCTCGTACTCACGCTTCTTCGGTTCTCGAAACAGCAGGTGACTGATAGACAAGCGCGGAATGCTGGTCTTTCAATGCCCGTTGGAGATGCTAGGGAGCTAGCTATCCACGCCTCCTGTAATCACAAGCAACCGACGCGTCGAGCTGCAGTCTCAAGCTTTCCAGGGAGCATCATCGGACTCGCAAATAGGCTACGGCACACATGATCGAACTGGCAGGTATTTCTATTTAACCATACAGCTCCCCGGGCTTGTGATGATCGAATTGCTCTGTCATGATTCAATTGCGATACATCGCTTGGATGAAGGCGTTACTTCCTGCCGACAGACAATCCGCGGAGCGAGAAAAGCGAGATAGCGCAGCGACTCAGAGTCCAGCGAAAGACGCTGATCAGCCGTATTCGCGGCCCCCTTTGAAATCGCCCGTTCGTATCAGAGCATGGTTGAACTGGAAGAATTGCAAATATGCACATGACGTTCTTAGTGGGCGTACAGGAACGGAGCTCGTGTGGCAACTTCAGCGGCGCAAAACGACGCGAAAGTTTGGAACGCGCCTAAAATAGTCTACTTTCCGTTCCCGTTGCCACAATCTTGCAGCCTCATCCTGTTAGACAGAATACGCGCCTCTCTCTGTGTTGGTGATAATATAAGTGCTGTTTGAGTTGCTAGCAAATTTGTGGTGCGCGCTCAATAATGGATGCCTAAGGCATGTCTTCACACACTGTCACATGTAGTGTTCTTCATCACCTCTCACGACGAATACGAGGTATACTAGTATCCAATAGTGGCGGAATTTACGGAGACACTAGAAGCTTTTTCTCTTCCATTTTGTGGTAGTGAGGAACCTCGGTAGGACAAAACTCCGCATTGTAGGAGTGGAGATGCTACATTCAAACCCTTAGCGATCCACAATGCATAAAGAATAGCTTAATTATAGATATAACTGCAATTGTACTAGCTATTTTGCCTCTCTCGTATACAGAGGTTCAGAATTACGATATCCTATAGCTACACAGGCCACCTGACCCAGCTTAGTGGAATTTATTGTTTTGATAAAGAGAGTAGTGGCACGAAAAAGATGTGCACCCAAAGATACCCCTGTGTAGGCTCATAATGTGAGCTACCAATACGCTTCGTTCCCTTGGTGAAGAATTCAAACCTCGACCAATCTCTGCGCCTCCCAAACATCATGCAGAACGTATTTCGTGGTTCACCAGCTTAGCACGTCCTACGCAGAGCACCTGCCCTAAGCATGGCCATGGCTTCGATCGTAGCATTTCCACGTGGGTTCACAGTATTTGTGTTAATTGTATTCTTGGCAGGCTTGCTTATGTCCTTGGTATTGTCCATGTCTGCATGTAGAATCCGGATCTGATGCTTGATCACCTTCAGCAAAAGATTATCCGACAGTTCAGAAGGGATGTCCACGGTGGGCATGACCAATTTATTTGTTTTGACTTCTTCGTTGGCTTCCGTTGCTTCGTTATCTTTCTTTGTTGTTTCAGAGGTGGCAGAGGTAGTGGGCGCAAGAGGTTTGTTACAGGTATTGCACTTTGAGGCGCAAGTACAGACCTCCTGCTCTTTCTTTCCTGTGTCCGTGATGCTGGTGGCAGCTTCTACCTTCTCTCCATCCGCACTCGCAGCGTCCTCGAGATCCACAATCTCAAAGTCATCGCCTTTGAACCCCCTCACAAGGCTGAGCAATGACATGACGAACAGCTCCTTCAGATAAGCAAAGCTGAAGCCCTCAGTCAATTTGGCCAATATATCACTGAGCTCTTCTGGGAACTCAACAGTCCCATTCTTCACCAGCTTATTGCGCCAATAATCAGCATACAGCTTCCTCTCCTGCTCCCCAGGAAGCTTAAAGTGATACTTCCTATCGAAGCGGCTGGGGCGCTTGGCAATGGCTGGATCGAGCTTGTCAAGGTGGTTTGTGGAGCCGATCATCAGAATTCCATTATTGCTCTCGAGGCCATCGACCTCATTGAGGAAGTATGAGCGGATGTCATCGGTGACAAGTGAATCGAGATCCTCGAAGACGAGCAAACAAGGCGCTTGATTGCGCGCATGGCGGAAGATCTGCTGAATGGCGTGCTGCGCAGTGTTACAGACTGTCTGGAACGATTTCACATAAAGGCTCGGGATTGAATCAGGGCGGCTGTGTAATGAGCTCATAAGCGCTTTGATGGACACAGTTTTGCCGTTACCTGGTACGCCGTGCAGAATGACACCACGCTTCCACGGCACAGCAAACTGCTCATATAATGGCTTGTTATCGAAGAAGCCTTGCACATCTCCGATGAGGTTTTTCTTCATCTCTGGGTCGAGGATGACGTCGTCCCACGATGCGCCGTTTACGGACTTCCAGAGCTCAGTTGATTTCTGCCAACGCCCGTCATCAAAGACGAAGATCTCATTGTGGAGTTGACTCGTCCACTTGCCCGCGGCAAGGACTAGAGCGTCTGTCTGGGCGCAGTGCCCATTGGTGATATTGGACTCGACGCGAGGATGGAGAACATAGAAAACTTGGTCACGCGGTTTGTATGTGTCCTGCCATTGCACGTAGTACACAATATATTCATTGTCTTCCCAAATATACTGGAACCTGAAGCGCGAGATTAGCCCACGGTGCCAAGTTGGGCTGCAAGACATACCTCGCAAATCTGAATTCATCTCGTAACTTTCCAGGGTGCATCTTCTTTTCAATGCCCTCACCGACAGGCTTCCACTCCCTTGTAGCGGCAAAGCTCTCATCTTCAGAATCAAAGATTAGCAACGCCTTATCGGTAGCAGCGAACTCGAAGAGAGCTACGCGTCTCTCGTCAACTTCAGTGACATGGTATTCTGGGTAAGCTTCGCGGATCGACTTCAGGACAGCGCTCTTGGTCTCAACACGAGGGGCGTCGCCGTGAGATTTGAATGCCTCGAAGACGGCGACATTGTTGAACTGAGTGGACGTGAGGATAGTCTTTGCTGCTGGCATAGCTGCTGACAATGACGTCTTGATATGATAAGTAAACTCAATCGATATGGATGGGTAAATTAAAGATCCAATTAGTCCAAGCCGAGACGAAAGTTGATACCTCGATATTGAACAATCTTGAAAGCCAAAGACCTCAAGTTGGTGCCTTAAATACCTACTCCTCTGTACAAGCACGGTGCAGTTTCGTAGGCGGCCTCACTCATTACAAATCTTGTGCCACCTGTGCAAAGCAAACTTCCTTATATTACGCATAGATCGGCCAGGCAGCAGCCAGGCGACCACTCCAGGAAGCGAAAAACCGCTGTATAAGACAACGCTACGCTCCTTTCGGGAGACAACGTACCCTAAAAATTGATCTAATAGGCCAGCATTGGTCTATGAATGGTATCTCTGGTATACTTTCATCTGCCGTGTATTCGCTTGAGGAGCAGGGGTCAGAGCCTGCGTGCACGGCGTCCACCTTGCGTCGCGCGCTCTTGACTTCAATTGGTGCATCATGAAACGCAGAAGATCTAGACAGTCAAGGTAACAAAAGAGTCACCGGTATGGAAGCAAGGGCGTCCAGGGTACGAGCTCAAAGCGGGGATAGTTTCGATGTACGGGTAAACATGTGGCTAGCGCAGGTATAGGCCCGTCTCGGATCCCCTCTGAGGCTCTGTTCCTAACCAGGAAAATTGAGGACTATCTACATGTGGTATCAATAGGCGGCTGAGCCGTGTACGCGCGTGCAAGGTCTTCCTTAGATGCAGGCTGTGTATCAAGAACTGCTGCAAACGGACAATGGGAACGAGAGCGCCAGGCTGAGCTATCACTAAAGTAGTTGATTGAGCCTCGGGCTATCATTGTCCACGCAATTCGCTCAACAATGGTATCATAAAAGCCTCAATAATCAAGAATATAGATTGGTCTCATGTAAATGTTTTCATTTCATTGGATATTCCTATCAAATTGGTGGGCAGCCTCGCGTCTCAGCAGAGGGCATACCCATTCACATGCACGTCAGCCAATCTTTCAGGCCTGACAACCATTGTGCGCTGAAGGTGCTCATGAGATCGTCTCGAAGTCGTTAAGAAGCCGCATCTTGGCGAAACTGCTTAGTGGGCGAGCATGGGGCCCTTGGAGTCGTTTGTATTGCCCTGGCGCTCCGAGTTCTGCGGCGCAGTTTGTTAGCAATTTACTAAAGGATCGGGAGGGAGATGGAGGGGATGGTGAGTATTAATAGAGGCTGGAAGCTTACCTCAGAGGTCTGCACAGTGCCTGACTGAAGAATCTTCTTCACAATCTCCTCCTCCTTCGTGGTACCGAACTCATTCTCTAGTTGACTGTTGCTCGCTGTGTTCAGGACACCTTGCTTGCCGTGTCTGATCAGATTGGTTAGCACATGCTCTTTGATGAAGTGTTCTACAAAGCTAGACACATTGCTCGAGAACACAAGGTGCATCTTGAAGCCAAGACGTGGTCTGAGGCGTGCGACGCAGCCTGATGTGGGGTAAACTCACTCAGGAACGAGGATCTTCCATCCAGCAACAACATCTGTCAGAGGAATGCTGCTATCTCCCTTCCACTTTTTGACAATATCCTCGCTCTCGACAAAGACAGTGAAGACATCACCGTTGCTGCCCTTGTAGAAGACCTGCGTCTGAGATACGTTTCCACGGGCCATAGTGTTCTTTTTGTATTCGGTGGTGATGTAGGGTTTGGTGTTCTTGATTTACAGATTATTTAGTGCCTGTAGAAGCTATGTGACAATGTGTGAGAGTGTGTGGTGAAGATGTGATGCTGATTGAGGGGAAGCTTTGGAGGGGCTATTTAGAGAGCTTGTGAGCTTTGACCAGGGGACTACGTCATTGCCAAGGTGTAGCACGACAGCTCCAACAGGGCTCACAGGCACTCGTTTATGCTCTCTCACTTTCGGTCGTAGGGCTGCCGTGCGGCTCTTGCTGAAACATCGCTGGCGTCACGGCCCTGATGCTTGTCTTGAATGGGCGTGCTCGCCTTGGTTTCAAGCGTCAACATCTAACTCGTCAGCCCAACCTCATGATGCTCAATGCAGTACGTATTCAGTCAATCTACCACTCACATTTTTCGAAGAGAAGACGTTATAATCATATTTTATTGCTATAATCCAAACAAGCGTGTGTTGCAGTACACACACCATCATTTCCATCGCATGGAGGATGCATGCCATCCCAAGCGTATGACGTCATACCGTTTGCACTTACCTGCCAAACGTGGCTTGCGGGTGTGCCTTGCAGTGATGCTACATGATCGGCGTGATGCCATACTTCATTTCAATCAACATTCCGTCGCGTTGTTCCTGTATCACGCCTCATGTACATAACCCCGGCCGCAATAATATCGCGTGACTTCTGAAGACCCCCGCATGTTCTGATCATCCAAGGAGCATCCGAAGGTTTTTGTTATTCAACAGAAGGCGCTCGCTACAAGCTGTCACGTTGGCTATTATACCCAAAACTTTAAGATCCTGCTCTTGCTTTTTGAAAACTTGTTCGAAGGTGGCTTGCCCAGCGATGCGCCATTTGAGGCGCTACCGTCATCTTTCCTTTTTTGCATGTCTGTCTCTTTTCCCGTACCGAGATCCATCGATGGCACCGATGCTCGCAAGACAGTTGAATCCGATCCATGGGAAGCGGTTCTTCCAGCACGAGCGCTTGACTGAGATCGTGGCAAATTGATAGCGTGAGTCGAAAGACGCCGCACCTTCTTTGGCGCCACTAATGTGATCTTCTCACATGAGCGTTCTGCTCCTGCTGTGCGGTTGGCGAGGCGATGTCGCCGGCTGCAGGGTCGCGTGTTCTGCAACTCAAAGTCTGTGGGAAGAAATGCAGCCGGCGCATTGTGGAAGTCAACCACAGCTGGTGCGGGTCGACGATCTATTGCTGAGCGTGCTCGAAGATTCCCATGAGAAGTTTTACGTATCCTGTTTTCAAAGGAGTCATCTGACCTTGTATAACTCACACTAGAAAGACTGGGAGAGCGGCGTGAGAAGTTGCTCGCAATACTGGCCATGCTAAGCTTTCGCATGACTGAATTTGCTGATGCTCGGATATGGTTTTCAACCCTCCGATTTGGCATGCCTGGGAAAGGTAGTGTATCTTTCGTCCACACATCTTCCAAAATATTCTCAAGGCGAATGCGCTCAATCCTTCTTGGAGCTAAAGTGGGGACATGGTTTGCAGACATATGTGATTGCGATCGAGTAACTATACTGGGTGGAAACATAGGAGGCGAGTCTGGTATCTTCTGTGCCTGCGTGTTCTTAATGATAACCTGACTCACATTGGTTTTCGCGCCTAGGGTTGCTGCTCGATGAACTGACATCCGTCGCGCTAGACTGTTCGCATGTCCAAAAACGGGTCCAAGAGATTTGATATCCAGGGATAAAGACGAGGAAATATCTTGCATGGCTGGCTGGCCTTCCACGAAGTCATGTGTCTCGTAAACAATACGTTCGCGGAGATTCTTTCTCCAAACCCCCTCCTCCTGTGAAGTACAAGCGCTGAAAATGATCTCGTGTAATCGATGACCGTGCTCGAACAAAAGCTTCCAAGTATGAGGAGCAGTATGACATTGAATGCCTATTATTCGTTAGAAATTGACTGGTAATATACGTGCGAAGACAGCAATACCTCGACCATTATCGGATTCTTCAATGCTACCGTTCGCGAGGCCAATTAGTGCAACAACGTTGTAGGGAGTATGAAAGCGACTCGCTGTCGCGAGCACAAGGCACGATTTATACAAAACGCAGATCATGTATTGTCCCCTTACGCGCTCGGGAGTCTGAAAGGCAACATGCAGGACACCACAAAGGAGGATGTGTCCGAGAAAGCGGAAAACAAGCTCTCGGGATGTTTTCTTGATGTCGTCAACAAAGACTAATTGCGGACTCCGAATGCGTCAGACTCACCTGCCCCTGAAATGTGAGTCGATCTTGAAGCTGCCATGTAATTTCGATCAACCTGCGGGTTTTTGGGTCATCTTTCGCCTTGTTGACCTCTCGAATAGTCTCTTGCAAACGAAACAGAGTCTTTTCTAGCTCGGCGTGAGCCTCTGGGTCATCGTAGACTGGTGTGTGGCGGCATAGATCTTCGAATAGAAGCGGATATTTGCACACTCTCTGAATAGGCTTCACATTCGATGTCAATGATACGGCCAAGATAATGCATCTCGCTTGCACACACCTTGATGAGTAGGTCAGGAAAGCTCAGGGCCTTTTTGCTCCCTGCGTCACGATTGTTTTCAGAAGCAACGACTTTCTGCAGTGCTTCAACACCTCGCTGGTACTCTTGCCAACCATGAAGGCCTTTGGACACGGTAGTTAGGTCTTGTGACATCGTTGTCCAATGTGCGCCATACTCTTCGTACGTGAAAAAACGTTTCATCTGCATACAGTCAGTTGAGAGCGACAGAAAATCATGCAACCGATTGACATGTTTATTGAAAATCTTCGCAACATCTCCAACTGTCTTGGTATCAGTCACTAGGCTGCGTGATGTCCGGTCTGGTGATCGGCCGATTTCTAGTGAATGTCTAAGTCTGCGAGCCACTTTGTGTTCTGCAAAGCGTGCAGGTATTATGTCTGCACTATGAAAACGAATATGCTTAGCCTTCGTTACAGGATATATCTCTTGATTTGCGCTTCTGGTGAAGTCCGCCTGGGGTATTGCTTTATGCAAGTCTGTGAGCAGATCTTCATGGACGTGTAGAATCTGGGAAATATTCTGCTGTATAGATGATTTTGTTTGCCCTGGTAGTGTGGGGAGGGTGGTAAGGATCACGAAGTAGTCCTGAACAAGGAAAATGGTCAGCGTGTATGACCATGGCTGCCAGGAACATACATTAATCAAGACCTTGAGGTCTGCGATGTAGCTCTCCTCTGACGCAACCAACTCCTCTATCACTCTGCGACGCTGAAGTGATCGCAGCCATGCACTCTCATCGATTATGGGCCCAAATGCTCCACGACTGCTCTCCAGCGACCTCTGAGCCTCGGAATACTTACTGCTCCTGTTTCCCAGGCCAATTTTGCCATGAATGCCAACTTCTGAGCGTGGGGCGATGCTTGTACTTGCAATTGTCATTGAGGCAGACTTCATGGCAGTTACACAGCCCATGGAAGATGACATTGATTCTGACATCCTGTGGGCAGACTCATGGAGTCGATTTAATCTTGATAGGACAGCGATGTCCCCGTCTGTCATGTCGACTAATAGCTGCGGAACCTCTGTGACAGACTCTTTCCGGCGTTGAGCATGCCGACGTCTCAGAGTGCTCATCCATCGGCGAAATGGTTGTGAGCGGGTCGAGAGGGTGATAAGAACGGGTTCCTGCTCTACATTTGGTTTGATACCCGTCGTATCGGAGGATTCTTCTTCTGGTAAAGGAATGTGGATGACATCATAAAGGTTGAAAACTTCAGGCTTTGAGTGGCTGCTGTCATTGATTTTTATAGCCCCTGCCGAGCTATCACTGCTGGAAGAGTTTTCTGGAAGGTGCTGCACTTCCTTGGTCCTCCTTGAGTTTGGGGCTGATGGTACCACAATGCGACTGAATAGAGGTGGCTGTCGATCGACTCCGCTGATTCGTTTGCGTGGCTCACCGATGACGGGTCCAATGCCAAAAGCAAATTCATTTTTCTGAGGGACGAGTTCGAGCAGCGCCTGAGAAGCGAGCGGGGAAGTGTTCTCATTCGCTCTGGACGAGTAGCCGACTCGATTTGATCTAAGAGAGGATAGTGAACACGCAGACCCATTACGCGTGGTGATGTCACTGAGTAGTCCAAGCACCGGTAGTGTGTCTTTCAATGGTGAGTATGAGCTGAGGCATGGATTGTCGCTAAAGGAGCGCTTGAGAGGGCTATGTGGCTGAAGTGACAAGACGTATGCCATTTCGAACTTGATTGTGCTTACGGCATTAGGATACGGCACGGGACCTGAAGCGGCATGAGAGATAAATACTACTGCATCCAACGGCGATGGTTTAAAGAGGGACGGATGAACTGGAAAGGCGAAAAAGGACTTGATGAGGCGTGTTTGTGAACGACAAGCAAGATGAGAAAGAAGCAAGGGTGGTATGGAGGTAGGTGCAGACGGGAGAGAGAGGATCATTTCTAGTAGAAGGATCAGATGGTACCATCACGCAGGCATGAAAGATTGAGTGCCATGGTAGAAGGTGCTGGAGGTGAGTGGCCAGCCACGAAAGAGACATATGTACCTCGCAGCACACGGATATATGAGGAAGTCGCAGTCTAACTTAACGAGTAGGAGCAACCTGATCGGATACCCGAGTCACAGGCTCTGACTCCGAAGTCGTAACGATTCAGCTTCCGGTCATGTTCACAGCATATTGCAAAATATTGACTGTGTTGATCATGGCCTCCGGGTGCCAACAAGTAAGACTAAGGACGCGTCAAGGATGAATGAGGCAGATGTCAACCAGGCTGGCGGGATTTCTGCCCCGCGTGGAGCCGCATCTGAGAGCTTCCCGTCCACCCCACATTGGAGCTCAAGCCGTGATTCAAATACTTAACACTTCTCAACATCAAGCCTAACAGAATACGCATGGACGACATCCACGCACCGACCGTGTCTTCCGGACCAACGTCCGCAGGCTACTCGAATGGGATTCCGAAGGAGCAGCTTTCGCTGCAGGAGCTTATAGTGGAGAAAGACCGAGTCGAAACAGAACTCAAGGCTTTAGGGCAGGTTCTGGATTCGGTGCGCATAGCATGAACTCTTAGGTAGCTGCCAGCTAATACTTGGTTTGTAGCATGGCGTCCATATGAACACTGGCCTTACAACCTTCGACGGGTTTCCGCGCAGTGACATCGATGTCGCCCAGAGTACGATTGAATGCGCCACCACTTTCTAACTTCCGCTGACCGCGCGGACTAGTACGAACAACACGAGCGCGTATAATAAGGTTGAAGAATGACTACAAGGACCTCATGACACGCATCGAGAGAGGTCTCCATGAGCACCATGCACGATTAGCAGCGCAAGCACAGAACAACCCAGCCACGGCGAACCAGGCACATGCAGCACTCGAGGCAACCCCTGCAGCCCTGGAAGCGCCTTTTGCAAAGGTCAACAGCGTTGTAGAAGGTAGCCCGGCAGACGCAGCTGGCCTGAAAATTGGTGACACTATCACCAAGTTCGGTTGGGTGGACTGGACAAACCATGAGAGGCTATCGCGGGTAGCAGAGGCTGTCTCCCAAAACGAAGGAGTGAGTACATTGTGCGGTGCGCTTGCAGTCTTCCACTTTCGAGACTTCGGGAGGGGGGAGCTGCACGGCATGCTGTCAGAAGCCCCGGATGCGTCATGCTAACACCTCTCAGCTCCCAATAACGGTCAAAGTGCTCCGGCCGAGCACTTCGGGCAACCCAGCAGAGACAATACAGGTGCAGCTCACACCACGCAGGAATTGGGGAGGGCGAGGTTTGTTGGGCTGCCACCTGCTGCCGCTGTAGGCGAAAGCCACGGCCACCGGCTCGGAATAACACACCATGGCGACCTCAGACCCTAGAGACTTGATGCGGTGACGCGACCATGATGAGTCCTATCAAGCATCCGATAGCATGTCTCGGGTGGGCGAGGCTGATTGAACAACTGCGTCTGCTGCGTGGCGCACTGGGTTTGGGCCAACATAGCATGATACCCGGCGTTACTGCATGAAGTAAACATTGAAAGAACCTTGTGTTTCATGTGATTAACAATCGTGTGCTGTTTGACTCTTGATTGCAAAGACACGGCGTGCCTATTGTTGCCTAGAGCGCTGCCTTTGCCTGTGCCAGAAATTGTGGCAGGAGAGGGCGGCGCCAAGAGGGATCCACACCGCCCGGCCAACACTCACCTTGCACAACAAAACCTCTTCTTGCCCCTCAGAAAGTGCCCTCCAAAGCCCGCCAACTTTCCCCACTCACTAATTAGAGGTACGCCTGCACCACGCAGCCTCTTTAAACCATACCGTGCGACCTCAACTAATACATCATTTTCACAGTATTGCGCAATACCACGTCGCCCATCACCCCGCCACAACAAACCACAGCCATGGCCGAGACTGCCGCGCAAGGCAATGTTCCCACCTTCAAGCTTGTGCTTGTCGGTGACGGTGGCACAGGAAAGGTATGCCCGCATTTTCACGTCAAAGTGTCGCGCTCCTTGAGCCGGCGATTGACAACTGAGCGCACGAGAACCACGTCAATCATACGACAGCACCCGAGAAAGATTGCTGACAGTCCAATCTACAGACTACCTTCGTCAAGCGCCATCTGACGGGCGAGTTCGAGAAGAAGTACATTGCCACGCTCGGAGTCGAGGTCCACCCGCTCGGCTTCACCACCGTACGTTATCCGATTTTCTCCTGCTCGCGCGATACGGCATACTGATGACGATGACAGAACCTCGGGCCCATCCAGTTCGACGTCTGGGATACCGCAGGCCAGGAGAAGTTCGGTGGTCTTCGTGATGGATACTACATCAACGGACAGTGCGGCATTATCATGTTCGACGTAACCTCGCGTATCACATACAAGAACGTTCCCAACTGGCACCGTACGCTGCGCCCTCCAATCGCATCACAATCTATCCACTAACAATATCTAGGTGATCTTGTCCGTGTTTGCGAGAACATCCCGATCGTCCTCACTGGCAACAAGGTCGACGTCAAGGAGCGCAAGGTCAAGGCAAAGTCCATCACTTTCCACCGAAAGAAGAACCTGCAGTACTACGACATCTCCGCCAAGTCCAACTACAACTTCGAGAAGCCTTTCCTGTGGCTCGCCCGAAAACTTGTTGGCAACCAGACTTTGGTACGACTTCTCACAGATTAAAGCACGTCACGGCCGCTAATTTGATCGTCTTTTGTAGGAATTCGTCGCTGCTCCCGCCCTTGCTCCTCCCGAGGTCCAGGTCGACCAGGCCGTGCTCGAGCAGTACCAGAAGGAGATGCAGGACGCCGCCCAGATGCCCCTGCCCGATGAGGATGACGCCGATTTGTAGATACGGCCATGAGTTCGCCTCTGGTCGAAACTAGAGCGTTGTAATGGGTAAACGACACAATTCATGGGATTTAGCGGTTCGGGGGAGCAGGGATAGCAGCTCTCATGAGCTTCAAACATTCTTAGCGAAAACGGGGCAAGACGAGCAACAATGGGCGGAGCGTTTCTTCCGACGCAGAACGCCGGACTAGCTAGCGTTCTGACGAATGAACAATATTAGACTGTTCTCTGGCTTTGCTACACTATTTGCACTTGAAATGTGATGCTGGAGCGAGTCATTGATGGTGCCACTGGAAATCTGGAGACCATTTCACCGATTGAAGGGTAAACGAACGCTTTTCTTTCTCTATTCCAAGATATGGACCTGTCGTACAAACGTAGCCTAAACCAACAGCTTTCGCAAGCAGGTAAAAATTCAACAAAACAATCATATCCTCGTTAGATTCCAGTAATTATAGCAGAGCTACCTCTTTGCTCGCTGTGCCCCGTTTGACCCCAAAAACGCCTGTGTTACAACAGGTAAACGCCAAGAGTAAGTAGCGAGTGAGTAGGAAAAGGTACGTGGGTATGGTAGTAAATGCTCAGTATACAAATGTGAGGCCTTGAAAACCAAGGCAGAAGAGGAGAGCATGTCCGGAAAGTGGAGATCGTGGAAGAGTACGGCGTTGCTTGGTGGGTGAACAAAAGGGAGGTCCAAGATGAGAACTCTGATACCTTACGATACGACGCTTGTACGAGTGTGAAATCGGAAATTCAGCGGGGGATCACGATTTTAACATGCTAAATCACAGTCAGTACATTGTGCGTGTGGACGTAGTGTGATAGTGCTTACGGAGCGATCAGTTGTGCGTAGTTCTGCTGAGGCACGTGGCCGCCTTCTTCGATGACATTACGGATCACATCGTGTTGGTCAATGTTGTTCCAGAGATGAATGCTCATGGCCTTTTTGCTGTTGAAGAGTGTATGTGCAACTCCTCGGACTTGGCCTAGGACCACGCTCGCGATAGGCCATGTGTTGGAGTATTGCTGCAATGTGCCAACATCCAGGCGGATAGATTGCTTGATGATGTCGTCTTGACCGTCAGGAACAAGGAAGGACCAGTACGACAGATGGACAACTGATGCCATGACCACCACGCAAGTGAAGAACGGGGTATGGTACAGCAATTGCCCTGGGAGGCGAATGAGTGCTGAAATGTTCTCAGCAGACGAGCGGCATTTGGCGGTATGGATCTCTCTTGTCTGCGTGGGCAACAGCACCTGCCCTGGTTGCACGCAAATATTCACTCCTTCCACTCTCCCAAATCCCAGATTGCTCCTTGGGCGATGTAGCATAATTGTGCTACCTGCATTCACCATATGCGCTTGAAACAGCACCTCGTCGACATGACCGTCGCTGTCGACAATTTCAAATTTGGAGGGAGGAAGGTGGAGCCGCCAATTGCAGAGATATTGATCAACGACATCGACAGCATGGTACTCGAAGGTCGAATCGAGACGTGCACATTCAAAGACCTTGCCCAGGATCCGGACTGCGTCGATAAGATAGGTAAAAGAGCTAAAGGTTGGAAGGGAAGGGAGGAAGGCGGAGTCATCGTAGTCTTGGAGGGTGTTTGGGTAGGGGATATGCTAGCACGTATGTTAGCATGAGCTTCAGAATAGAAACAGGTAATGTCGTCTTGCAAAATCGTGGCGACAGTGCGATCAAAACGAAGTCAAGAAAAGCCGCCAAGAGTAGATGTCACTGATGTCACTTACGCCTGAGAAGTATTGGTCGTTCTCGCATGGTAGCGGAACGTCAGTCACAACATCCTTCAATCTGAATTGCACGCCTGGGTTAACAGCGGTCATCATTCCATTGACTGTGAACATAGACCACCATGTTCTCCGCCAGCTCTCTTCCAGCTGTGGGTCGTTTTCTCCGTGCACAATCGCGAACTCCATACGATTGAGGCCAAGCTCCAGCGTTAGTGCCTGCGCGATAGTAAAGACATGAGCTGCTCGCGGAACCTCATTGTGTGCGTGGAGACCGATGGCGAAGAGCATCAACGCTTGCACGGACCATGCATCTCTTGGGTAGTTTCCATTGTCGATGTGTCGATCGAGCGCTTCCTTGTACATGTCCGTAGGAAGGGAGGGCATGAAACTTGATCCAATGAATTGGACGGCATATTCTAAGAGTGGGGCTTGTCGTTCCTTGAAAAGATCCAGTAATCTTGGCTCAGGCAGGCAAAATGGATGAGAGTTGTAGAAAAAATGGAAAAACGCCTGAACAGCATTTTCAGGACCAAGGTGGCCGAAACGATTGAGGCGTGCAGTTCCATTCAGATTAATCTGGGCAACTGGGGGGGCAACTGGAGGGGCAACTGGCCTGGCGCCAAGGCTATGGGTTGGGCTGAGTTGGTTCATCAGAGCGATATCGCCATTATATGAGTATTCAGGCGAGGAAAGATGCCCATTGCTAAGAGCTACTTCAGAGGTAGCAATCCCTAAAAGCCATTTAGTTTAATGCGTTGAGGTAGTTGTGATCACGCACCATTGAGAGTCACTGGCGCAGCGTTTTCTTCCTTGTTCTTCTTCTTGCCTTTCCACCCTCGTCGTGACTTGATGTAAGTGCAGTCGACATTATCGGTCCTGCACCTTGAACATCGCACGCCACCATCGCATTTTAAGTGCCTGCTTCGACATGGGACACATGCGACAGCAACTGAAGCCCTCGCTTGATTACCATTGGCGTCTTTCTGGCTGTTCTTGTGGCCGTTTTGGGAGCTCTTTTTGCCACTTTCAGACGGCGGAGTCTGCATAGGGGGGGTGCTGCCATTGAAGCTCTCCTGTGTCGTAACACTGGTAGTTGGTGAGAGATGGAGGCCCAAAGACGGTGATAGTGGCGATGTGGACGCGGAAGAGAAGTCCTGCTGGCCCCAGAAAGCGGGATCTACGCCGCCCGCTGACATAGGGACACCCGGTATTGATTGGACGGGCATCACCATCGCTGAAGGAGGCATCTGGAGTCGAGCGACATATACAAACGATAGCAGTCCTACGATTCTGCGTCGTGCCGGCTTCGCGACAGGTCATCCGGAGTCGATGGAGGCGTGAATCGGTTGAGAACTGACGCGAGAACAAACGGCGTGCGGGTGGACGTCACGTGCCGTCTTGGCGTCTCCAGTCGATCGTTACCGAACTTCGATCAGTATAGCGCAAGCACAAGCGAGAACGTGAGGCCGAAAGCAGCTCTCCTCCCTTGCGTACTTTCGGCTCCTTTGTCGCACCGTGTACGACGCCGGATCCTGCTCTTCCGCATGCAATCCCATCGCGGTGTGGGAATCCTCGGTTCAACAGCCATTGGTAATGCGGGGCTATCCACCGTCTTCGTCATACCGTTACCGCTGAGCGGCGGCACCACTTATCGCCTGTGCGCCAACCCGCCTGTATCCTTCCTTCCGATTCGCTGTGACCCATTTCAACTAGGAGGAGCTCGCCCATCTACCCTTTACCACTTTGTCATCGCTGGAGACCTTACTGGTGGGCTCCATTTCATCTCAGGTTGACAGGAGCTGAGGGTGTTCCCTTGCCGGAGCACAAAACGTTGTTTCTTCTATTCAGCTGGCTTGAAACCTGGTCGAGCGTACGTGGCATGGCGCTGATTTGTACCTCCCAGAATATCGGTTAGATGCATGCCGGCCTTGGCTCCTACTACAGCCTGACTCTGTCTTATCAGATATCAACACTGAGTTCACCCATTCAGATCTCAAACTCGTCACGCAATTCAATCTAGATTGGAAAAGATATGGCTTTCGCCCTTTGTTTGAGTCGATGCCAGCGCCCATTGCCACACGTAGGACAACTGGTTGGAATATATCAACATCCCCTTTCCGAGCAGTCATTAGGAAGCCTAATGGCACTTCACACAGCATTCACCCTATTACTCTCCACTGCCATCGAGAAAAATACCCTACGAAAGCTTACGAGATACAGCGACCACCATCTTCTGATCAGGCGGATCCGCTATCGAGTCACACTTTTCATCTGTAAAGCGCCGGTCTACAACTGCCGTTCAGAAGCGGGGAACACTGCTAGACAGGCATGGAAACATGATTGAAAAGATGCTCACAATGACTTGGCTGCGGCATTACTGACCTCGTGCGTTCTTTCCACTCCATGGCAAATCTAGGCGCTTCTATATAATCCGGAGACGTTCGCCATGCAGCTTTTATACGCAAATTCGTTGAACCATACTTTGACATTACTTCACTGCTCTGATCTATTTAATTTAGATAACAAAAAATGCAAATTTAAACATATTTTGCATCGAAAAGAGATGGAACGCCAATTTGCCAATGCTACAAGTGTACGGGAGAACAACAAAGAAAGAGATTGGACTTTGGAAAAAACGACCCCGAAATGCCCGATTCGTCCTGTAACTTTTTCTCGATCTTTAGCACATTACAGTGTCCAGAACTTGCCTCTCCGAGCATCGGCTCTTCGTAAAATTCCAAACATCACCAGCGCAGTCATCTAAAGTCCTTTCTGCCCTCCATTGCAGCTCGGTTTCTGCTCGTTGGACCTCAGCTACACAGAAGCCAACATCTCCAGCCCGTCTCCCGACTTCGCGGGCTGGTATCTTTCGTTGAGATGCCTGTTCCAAGCTATGGAGCACCTCGCGAACGGTATGCCCTCGCCCAGTCCCTACCAACATTTAGCATAGATCCAGAGGCCAACTCAACACATGCTTACCAAGATTGTAGGTGCGAAAGGGGGCCTTGGTCCGACCGGCTGCAGAAGCTGCTAGTGCTGCAATGTGCCCTCGCGCTAGATCAACTACGTGAATGAAATCTCGAACAGCTGTTCCGTCAGGAGTGTCCCAATCAGTGCCGAATATATCCAGGACTGGTTTGGCTCCAGTAAGGACAGTCGCCACGACTGGGATCAAGTTACTCGGTTTCTGACGAGGGTCCTCACCCAGAATACCGGATTCGTGGCAGCCAACCTGGTAATTATAATCAGTCGGGCATGATCTAAAATTAAACAGGCTACCCACCGGATTGAAGTATCGCAACGCGGTAATTGACCAAGTCGGGTCAGATTCTGCGACGTCTGCAAGGATGGACTCGCACATGAATTTGGAGCGCCCGTAAGGAGAGGTGAGGCCTAAGACGCCGGGTAGAACGCGTTGCTCGAGGCCATCGTTGTCTAGAAACGTCTCTGGATGATGCACGCACAGCTCTTCGCGAAGAGGAACTCCACAATTAGCGCCTTCACCATACACCGTCGCAGAGGACGAAAAGACGAAATTCTTGATACCAAACTCTTCGAGCTGACTAAGAAAGTTCACCAGTCCACAGACATTGTTGTTGTAATATCTGAGAGGCATTCGAATGCTTTCTTCGACAGACTTGTACGCCGCAAAATGAATCACACCGGAGATCCTGGATTGCCGTCTTAGTACTGGTTCTGGCGAGTTGTCCATCTCCATGTCGATGCCCGAATCCGTTCGATGAAGTGCCGAAAATGGGAAGCCTTTTGAGACAGAAGCTGGCTTGCTACTGACAGAATACGACGAATAGCTGGCCAATACGGAGTGCATGACTGGGCTGCGATAGTCGAGCTGCCGGAAATGCAAAGCTGGCATGGATGTTTCTTTTGCTGCGAAGTATTCCACCGCTAGAAGTTCGATCCTGTGGAGGACGTTCTTGTATGAGTTGCTCAAATCATCAATAACAAGAACATTGTAGCCTTCCTTCAGCAATTCCAATACGGTATGCGACCCAATGTATCCCAAGCCACCGACGACCATAATAAAGGAAGAACTGCTCGCATCGATGTCCAATGGATCTGCTGCCACATCATCGTCGAAAAGAACCGATCTTTGTGTTCCAGGCGTACACACTGCTTCGGGTGTGGCCGATGGGGACAATGAAAATGTAGAAGATGAGGACGACGCGGTCCCGAACTGCAATGAAGTCTCCATCACTAGCACACAAGTCGAGCAGACGAAAGAACAACGTGACTGTCGTATAGAGGTTCTGGGATGGTACGTTGAAAATTATTTATATGTGCCAAAGCTTATGAGTACTGACGCAGCTCACGCCCAATTAGGCAGAACCCGCTCGATGTAAGACTTTTACCTGCACCGCTCAAGAATCAATATTGTTTATGCCGCTTGGCATGATCCGGCCTTTGGACCCCGACTTTTTCAGACCGGAATCTCGTCAGGCCTAGCACTTTCGAATATACTCTCCCATCGCTAACGATCCCTGTTCAATTTGCATGGCGTCACGCCCACCCACGTACCGCGTATGAGTTTGCAGTGCCGCGTCCTCCAGACTTGTCCAGAGAATTTTGTGAGGGCTGCACGGTAAACAGCACACGTATACTAGAGGCTTCCTTCGTCGCTTCGAACCTAGACGTCGATTTGCATCATTAGTGCCCAAACACTTTAGTATAGCTCCTGGTTACATAACCGCAGCCACCACACACCTTCCATTCTTGATCCCAGCACACATTTCTCAACCATTTGATCAAGGATTCGAACACAATCCTGACATCGATCGGCGGCTAGCCCCGTCCAAATCATGGAGGGATCAGTGCTAGTCCTGCTCAGCATCTACAACTGTGTTGCATCTCGATAGATGCGGACCGATTTCCTATCCCTTGTCTTGATTTTTGCTAGCATCTAATCAGCGCAGGGTTTCTTCGTACCCGTAAGTGAAGTTCACGGCAATCTCCATTGTTCAGACCGGTCCCGGCGAAGACGTAATGCCGAACTAAAAGTATTTTCAGGCCATTGTAATTCTGAACTCTCTCAACAATGTGTGTATACTCGTTTACGTAGCCACCACGTGTTTTGAAAGGAACTTGAGAATATCACACGCCGAAATGAACGTAGATTCATGTGAGTCCCTATACATGTGTGTTATAAAAAGCGCTCGCTGACTTGACGTGTCCACATCAGCATTAGTGAAAATGGCAACCATTACTGTCTGTGAAGAATATTCTGCGATAAGCCTCCTATACGATATTCTCCGTTTCATGCCTCGTATTTTCAAACAATTTTGCAAGCGTTTCGTGAAAGCCTTGGGCTATACGATGTCTACAATATTGAACCACTTTCATTCATTTCGGTACTATTTGCAATCTACGGCACCACGAAAGCCCGAGACCTAAGGCACCCCGTAATGGTGCCATTCACTGTAGGAACCACTTCTTCGTCAGCGCGCTGATATTCACCCGCCCACACGGTCTCGAAATTAAAACCTATAGGTCGGCAGTTGCATACGCACGAGGTTGGCAGTGCAGTACAGTTCACAACTCAGGGGCAGAACCCGTAACGCGATACACCTCTTATGAAGAAGACCATCCTGGCGCGAATCCAACCATAAGCCTCAAGGCTTTCTTCGTTGATCAGCCCAAGCCAGGTATTGTTTTCGCCAACGCAACTGCAGAAGCTTACGTTACATTTCCACCTAGTAACTGACGTCTGTATCATCGAGGAGAAAATTAAATTGCGGCTGGCTCTGGCTGTGGGTCAAAGGATTTCGCTGATAGAGTCCAATAATCACAATGTTGATGCGGTCTTGTCCGTACAATGGACTGACGAACAGCCTTGCTCTGTGTGATAGATCAAAGAAGGAGCGATGCCGGATCCCGGGATGGCGGTCAATACACCAACACAAAAAAAATAGCACCTTAGTTCACCCCTCCTCTGCAAGACGCTCGAGCCTTTCCATAACCAGCTCACGACCAATACGTACCAGAGCCTTGGACAGGTTGCAATGCGCCGACGCACGCGCCTGGTTCTCGACGAACGCTACTGAATTTTCAAAGCTAGCGAAGTTCTTGTCATCGTTGATCGCCGATATGCATAGCTGTTGGGCTGTTGTTGCCCTTCGGATAGTCCCACGACAGCTGAATGATGTGCGATGGCGAGCGATCCTTTGGCCCTGACCATCAACCCAGAACTGACAACGCCTTTCGTAGTACAAACGGACCGCGAGTCCGCCGGATTAATTCATTCGGTCCTGGTCAGGAATAGGTATGGCTAGTGAGCAGGCATACTCTCAAAGAAAAGCAATGATCGCCAGCCGCCCTGCTTTTGCTTCGTTCAACCTCGCAAGACTCGATACACTTGATGAGCCTTGCCCCAAAGCTCACGTTTTCCTATCTTGCGGCTTTTAGGCGGGAGATCTGACGGGCGGGCACCCCCTGCACCACTGCCCCGGATCAAGGTGCTAAGCCCTTGTTGGCGCGCTTGTTCTGCGTGAACACTTTATTTCAACCATCGCCCTTCATTTCGGCGCATCATCTTTGCAGGAATATTTTTCACCGGCTCGAGTTAGCCAACGTACCCATACCATCCATGCTACCGATATTAGACGTAATATAGGCCCGTAAATCGTCCCAGGTCAATCGCCGCGGATGATGCCTTAGGGGGCCATGGTGTGCGAGTGCCGGCGGCTTTGCCGCTCACCTGGGAAGTACACGCCGCATTACCTCGCCCAAAACTCGAAAGTGTTCCAAGAGTGATGTTCGATGTGCAGAGTCTTACGCCCTCAATTTCTCAACAGCCTAAGGGTACGTACAGCTCGGGCTTAGTTTCCCCGTGCACGCAATCCGTCTTTGCTGGGGAATGCTCTGGCGCAACGCATCCGAGGTTTTGGTTCATCAATCCAACTCTCGCTCCCCGGAATTGTAGGCGAGCAACACCACGTTGAAGTACAGTCAGATTCATCCCATGACATCTTGGCTTGAACTGATACAGAATTCCATCGTGATTTTACCTTATAATTTGGACTGAACGTTGGTGAATCGTGATACTTAGGAAGCTTTTTGGAGACAGTGGAAGTATGATACGTTGCGAGGCAAAATATCTCGATGCGTCACACAGCGAGCAGCTCCACCTCACTACCTAACGCTATGCAAACTAACGCACCAAGGCAGCAAGACGCAGACATACTCCCCACCGTGGATGGGCTTAAACCTACTTTCTCAGCCTCGTACTCGCTAAGCGGTCGAAACTTCAGCGGAGTACGAACGATGTTCCCCGAGACACGCCTCTACCACGGAAGAAGGCACAAGAACGATATGTTGGGTCGCGAATCTAGCCCCACAGACCACACGTCTTGATGGTATTGGCAACTCGTATTCCACTTCCAAGGCTGTGGATAGCCCGTCCGCTGCACTATGCCTACTTGGAACGCTCCGTGCAGTCATCTCTTGAAGCGGCGTGTTTCCCGAAACCGGAGAATAGGGTAAACGAAAGTTGCAGTGAACACCACAAACCCGGCGAACGCGATCGTCTTCGCCACCCTATCCTTAGAAACTTGTAAGCCACATATGCCGTAGTAACGGCTTGCTGTTGCTGTCCTCCGTGATCGAAAGTTTTAGCGAGATAATTGCATGATAGACTGGGTTGGGCGACGCCACGTACCCATGAAAGTACGTCAAGACAATGTCCGTGTCGAAATTGAAAGCTCTCAAAAATACAGTAGTAAATGAGAGAGAAGAATTTGGTTTTCGAACATCATTCTCACTAAAATGCCACCTTCTCCGACGTGAGGACGCGTAGACTTCGAACCAACGGGTAGGGTCCGGCAGCTTCCACGTTGCGAGCTTCGGGTCAGCGATACCATCACAGGGAAATGGTACCGTCCCAGGATATTTCGCGCCACGAGTCTCGCATATTGATCTACATTCAACCGGTCGAGAGCTAAATCTTGGCTTCTGCAACTTGTACTGTACCAAGATCTTCTGCAGTACACTTCCATGGCACGCATTCAGGATATCACAATTTTCCACCAGTCCACTCAGTTGTCGTTGGCTACATGCTACTCACGCCTTGTTTCCCAGGGTTCGAGCATGGCACCTAAGAAAAGCAGGCGCCTCCTGGCTTCCCCAGATCCTCGCTTTCGGGTAAATAGGCCCCGGTCCTTCTGAACCTCTTCCTTGTATACAACATTTGCAAGATCACGTAAGCATGAGTTGCGGCTATATGGCTTTGCGGACATGATTGGTCATCAGCATTGCAAGCTCGATGCCGCGGACGCATGGCCGATAGGAAAAAATACCCAAGCTGGCAGCTTCAATCTCACTTGAGTATCAGACGTGCAACTGGTGATATTTCATGCAAAAGATGAGTCCAGAGCTGGCATCTACTGTGAGTTCGTCCGAAACTCGGTTTTCATCTACAAGCAAACGCGCACGACCCCTAGATTTCACAAGTGCCGTGACTCTCAAGTCGTACCAACTCACTCAAATCACTTGTTTGTTTGCTTGATTGAGCTGACGAAGCTCCTACCAAAATGCTTGAAGGTATTAAGCATGTACCCCAGCGTAAATGCACCCCGCATACGTGGATGCAATATCGCCAGGAAGAGTTCTTCAACCCAGGAAATTTCTAATAAGGGACATATAATAGAATCTGCAATAAGAGAAACAGGGAAGGCTCGGTTGTGAGGGTTTTCATAGGGCTTGCGTCACGCTTCACGCACCTGACGCTCGATTCTTTCCGCCCACTCTACACACCTGTCGGCAGAGACAACAGTGCGAAACGCAGGGCAGGGTATGGAGTCGATGGAAAATCTCCGAGGCCCTGCAAGATTTCGTGTTTGAAAATTTCGAGAGGCGGAAATAGGTCAATTTTCACCGCCTTCTTCGCCTCTGCCCGTGGCCCCCAGCGGTCCCGTTCACGGATGTGATCTGCACGTTCCTATCGCAATACTCAACCCATCCGTCAAGTTCCATCTTTTTTAACACTGTGCTGAATCCTTCGCTCCCTTCTGCCTTGCCCTCTCGCCCGCAGAACCGCTTGACCTCGTCTTCTTTAAGTCCCTGCGTTTCTGCCTCGCCCTGTCCAGCACCCTGCGGGTACTCGATGTGGAACACGGGTTTTCCGGCTTTGATAAAGGGTGCAAAGGTGGAGCACTCACCGTACTCAACGCATTGTTCATTGACGGAGAAGTGCACGATTGGCAGGACAGCGGAGATGAGGTCGCCAGCGTTCTTGAGCCCGAGGGTTAGGTTCAAGGGGGCAGTGAGGGATGAGAGGTAGCTCATGTATGATATGGAATCTTGTTGAGTGAGGGATAGGCCGTTTTCGTTTTGCTGTTGTTTATTAGTATACCTGAAAGAGTTCCTCCTAATAGGAATAGAAGCACAATAGGTAGATATAGGTATGCTCGCGACTTACATAGCCATCGACATTGTCAGGATCTACACCATCACAACCCTTTTGCTTCGCCATCTCAATCCTATTCTTCATAATCTTCCTTACGTTCTCGCTGTTTACCTTCAACCACTTCTCGCCCGGCCATCCATCTAACTCCTTACCTAGATCTGCTGGCTGGAATTGCCCAGCGTCTGGTCGCCATTCCTCATAGCTTCCTGCGCTGAAGTAGCATATCACTCTCTTACCAAGTCCATGCAGCTGTCGAATTGTTTCGACCGGTGTGTCGAAAAGATCGATGTCAAATATCGAGACATCGGGTGTAGTAGAGCCACCCGACGAGAGGAGAGGTGGATGAGAAAGTATGATTTGCCATGTGTCGTTCACTTGGGGTATCCATGTGGGGCTACCGGTTGGAGTTGGTAGTGGGGAGAGGGTTGAGGTTGGCGATGCGTTGTCATCATCATCGCCATTATCTCGTCCGATCGTCAATCCTAGACCTAAACCCAATGCTAATGCCAACACAGCTAGAGCGATGAGACCTCCGAGGAGGAATTTGCGCCTCGATGAGCACGATCGAGATTTCGGTTTGTCGGCCCTGTCCATGACTGAGGGGGGGAATTTGATTGTAACGCGAAAAGGAAGGAGGGCTCTTCAAGTGCGACGCACCATGGATACTCTCAGCTCAAGTCCAAGCCCAGAGTTTCTTGGAAAATGCAGATGCGACGTCAACAAGATGATATTCATGGAAACATGAAACTCCTTCGGCCCGCAAATACTAACTTTCGGCGCTTTTGTCCTTCTATACGCCTTGTGGCAGATGCGTCGCAGTGGGGAATGCCAGATGAGCGGATGCAGTGAGGCGGTACCGTGCAGTTAATATACAGTTCGTATATGTAGGGCTAAGAACGCCGCAATGACACTAGCGCTGATGCGGGATAAATTGCGGTTGTGGCGCAGAAGCGGCTACAGGGCCGCCTAGGCTGTGGGTTGAAGGGCATCCGGGTTCTCCGCCGTGTCAAAGGAATAGGATTCTGCAACGTATGAAATTGTGGGTCAATTGAACATAAGCAGTGGGGAATTGGGGGGCTTTATATAAGAAAATGTTGCGCCGGATTTGAAGGACTGAGATTTTGTTCAAGAGACGGGAACGGTTGCATGGGTAATGTCCCGGGAGTTTGGTCCCCATCTCGATAAATTAACGATGTGGCTTTGCGTCTGCGCCGATTTAACCGAAAAGAGTTTCGCGTCGATATTGACAAGTCTTGCGTGCGTGTAGCTGTGACGTATGAGTAGCATTAACAAGAACGGTTTGATCATTGAGTTGAGCACATTAGTAACTAGTGAAAAAAAATAGTGGACAATTGATATTCTTCCCTCTATGAGCAATCGTTATTAGACAAATTCGATTATGTACATTGAACACGTAATGTCAACAAATGTATGCTTTTCAGAACGAGAAGCTCTGTTCTATAGCTTGATGGGAGTGCTGAACCTGTAATTCCGGCTTGCGCCGCTCATCGTGACCCATAAAGTTAAGGGATCGGTGCCAAGCTGCTCCCTTGTCGCGCCAGTGGAGGATGACACGGCATTGGGGACTGTGATGGGAATGGTGGTCTTACAATTGTTGCCACCTGCCGTATAGATGTTCACAGACGCAATACTTGCACCGTTGGCAGATGAAGTCCACGTCATGCTAGGTCTGCAAAGATCCCGTGTCTGACGGTTGAGGAAAGCCTGGCCCAAATCGTCGTGCTTAAGTGTTTTGAGTGGCCATGTAGTACTAGTACGGAGTCAGCCTATATAGTGGCCCAATGAAGCAAAATACTCACAGACGCATGATTTCAGCAGTGATGACCTCAATCCAAGTCATGAGGAGTGAATACTGCCCTCGTTTTCCATTTACTGAAGTCGTTGGGACGTCGTTCACGCGCATGTTAGCTTGATGAAACATGTACCTGTGTCGCAAATCAGTAGGAAAGAAAATTTGTCATGTATTACAACTTACGCATCCCAGTGCAGGCCAAAGAGGTTGCGCATAGCAGTATCCCTTGCGTTAGCCATCAAGTCGTCAAACGTGCCCCTGCCCGCTGATGTGTCAATCCACTCTTGCAATGTACAAGCTGGAAGATCGCAATTGTAGTAGATTAGAGTTGCCCAGCGAGGCATGATACTTAGACCAGCATACCCATTCGCCGCCACGGTGGTAATCAGCGCCCAAAACGTGTTGGTGGGATTTCGGAGAGTTGGGCGTGTGTTGTCTCCAACTACAGTTGTGATGCCGTTGTCCAACAAAGCTTTGATGGCATCTCCATTATAGAGCCCAGTAATTGCAGGTGGAATAAGGCCTTTCCCACTCCATCGCTTTGCTGCGTCAAGACCGATTTGTTTCTGCCAGGCTTGATTGAAGGTAATTTCCTTTGATGTGTCGGCGTATGTAGAGTTGGTGAGATCAGCATGTGTACTATAGCTAATTAACACTTGAATGCTCATAGATTAGGGAGCTTACAAGGTATGAGAAACATGAGCAAAGGCGTCACGGTTACTCGCTACCGCGAACCAGTTCTGTAGTTCATCGATTTGTACACACTGAAGACTCCAACTGTATGCAGTGGGCGTAGCAGGCCAAAAGTCTGTCCCAGTACCTACTGGCTTTGTGTACTCCGGGTTGCCGGACCTTGTAGATGTGTACTCAATACCAGTGTTTGGAACGCAGGCTGTTAAGCCTTCGGTGGTGTCAGTAGCTGTGTCGATATCGCCATTACCATTATGACCGATCTCAATAAAGAAGTCTGAGCCCTGTGGCATCCTTGCGTTCAAAGCCGACTGCCAGGTGACATGTGTCGAAAGATCAGCCGGCTTGGCACGATAAATTTGGCCCTGCGGCCGATACATGCTTGTCTCCAAGAACATATCGTCGACCTGTGTGCCAAGGTATACTCTCCTGAAACCGACATAAAGGCCTCTTGTGATCCAGGTAATCCATGCGTGTTGCAAAATGTTGCTCGCAGCTGCCCAATCTAGTGCGAATGGAATGAACCATACCATCTGCTGACGCGCACCAATCTGATTGATGACTCCAGCACTGCCGGCTGTTGAGAATTTTGCGAATTCCCATGCGATTGAGGGGTCTGTGATCGTTGCGGGAGTGTGGAAGATGTTTGCGATACTGACGCCGACATTTCTATTGAGTTTGTCAGTCATCTATCATCAGATCTATCTTTACATTCTAAGATTCGAAAGATGGCCAGTTACAAAAACGAATCCCGAAGAGAGCCAATGCAGGCGCTGCAAGGAGCTTGAATGCTTACGTTTTTAAATTGGAGGTGGGAAATCCGGTTATATTGGTGAATGATACTGGCTCATCATTCAAATTGCCACCGTTGCTAACAACACCAAAGTCGGAGGTTGGAAAGACGTCGAGACGAACCATTCGGACCCCAAATGTGGTCTGATAAGCATATAAGTCGTTCCATTGTCTCCTGGTGAGAGCACTGTAGTATTGGTCCTCATAATTGTAGCCTACTTCACTAAGCACGACAATGCCGCCATAATTGCCATACGTGAGGGAAGCATTGAGAACTGGAAGGTTCGCGATTCCAGCTTGAGGGACCAAAACAATTTCGAAAGGGATGCCGTAGCCACGGAGACCAGCAGCAGCACCATTTTCGGCAGACGGTGTGTCGCGTGCGAATATTAAGATTGTGCTTGAAACAGTTGCGTTACCGACGTACGCTGAAGTGCCGTGCAAGAAAAAAAGAAGGCATGAAAGCGCGCATGCTCGCAGTAAGGAAAGAAAGGAAGGAGCCATCATGGAATAGCGAGGTAAACAGCGTGATGCTACAGGTAAATTTTTTGGGGAACCTGGCCATCTTAATAAAGATGGGCTCGCTAGAAGTACCGAGTCGTCTAACAAGCCACTGGGAGAATATTGGCCCAGATGCAGTGTAAACGACCCTGGAACTATTGATTATCTCCTTTTACAGCTTCAATAAGTCGACTTGGTGATGAATTTTACCTAGTTTAGGACTTGAGGCGGCGTCGAGACGCGTGAGCATCTTTCAGCAGCCATTGTCGTATTTCCAAGATGCGTCGCATGCGGAATGGATTGTAGGAAAATACGCACTGCATGGCCCTTGGCAGGTCCTCATCTTCATTTGCCACGTGAGGACAATGTATCGTAAAATCCTGGCAAGCTTGACTGGCTTAGGACTTAGGGCTTGCCTGCCGTACCGGCGTAGCCCCTGGGTGGGCCAACACGAGGGGGCAAGAAAAAGACCCTGAGATGGAAGTTAGACACGGCTGTACTCCAAGGTACTTGTTCTTGGTAAGATGACGGAAAACGGGAGTGTTGGGATATTGAAGGCGACGCGGCCACCTTCCACGCAAGCACGCGTCTGCCCGCAGTCTGAGCATGAGCATATTGCTCGCTGCATTACCGCCCCAGAGCTCATCTGCGGGAGGTGCATTGCATTGCGCAAGTCTCGGGGACTCTGCAGAGGGTGATGCCGCAATAGATGAGGTCTGATATTAAACCTGTAGCGTGGGGCTGGTTAGGCTAAAAACGGTACCGGATGAACGTGCTAGTATGGCGGCGATGCGCTACGCATGGACCCTCCGCTTGGCTAGTTCAGCCTCTTGTCAGTCGCCGTTCCTCCACCACTCCCGTTGCGTCTTCGCGCCACCCTGTTCGCAGACCTCACCTCATCGACTCAGATCTATATGACTTGCGCCCTGGCCCCACCGCGGGCTCTGTTCGGCGTTCGGAATAGATGAGCGCTGGTCGCCAACCTGTGCTGCTTCCCTGTCGTTTGCTGCTGCCAATGCCCGGCCAAAAGGCTTCGCGCGCTGCAAGTTGCTCCCTGATGACTGCCGCTCCACCGTCCTTCGTGGCGGCCAAGACTGTAGTGCATGCTTCTGGAAGGATGGCGGCCCTTCCCTTACTACCGCCGACCTTGCAGCCATGGAGCTGTTCGCTCCGCCTTGTCTACCATGTGTGCTAATGCCATTCGCAGACCAGGAGCTGACACCTGACCTTTATACACAGAAGGCGTTTTGTGCAACTGTCGTGATTTCTGAGCAGAGCATCGGTAGCCGACGAGTCTGCCTTTTACTAATTACACTCCTTCGTATACCAAATGCCCTAGTCGTCTTCAATTGAAACCTAGCTTCAATTCGGCCGTCGCAATCTTTCATCATGGGACACTGTATCAACCGCCTATCTCACACATTCTGATCTCCTAATTCTTCCCTCATGGTGTCATGCTTCATGCCTGGTACCGAGCTTGCGGATTTGTTCACAGTTTGACGTCTCTTCTGGGAGCACCGCTGAGGTCTTGTGGTAGCTCAGTTCCTTTTGTCTCTGACAAAGCACGATGCCGGAGCCAGATATCCTCGGAATACAGGCTTCCAATACTGACTCTTTACTTCGAGAATGGTGGGGCTGGGCTCTCGTAGCTATCATCGGTGGTAGCGGGCTCCTTGGTCTCGTGTCGCTGTTTTGGTTTTCGTACAAGACCATACGCAACTGCTTCAAGGTAAGTAAACACTTGCTTCATGCAGAAAATCTCTCACAATATTTATAGGCCAATAAAGACGAGAAGCTCCTGCCACGGTCGGTACAAGAACGCATTCACCTTCTCTCCAACAGCTCGAACGTTGTGCGCAAAACCCATACGCTTCCCACGAAGCCTTCATCGTTCGGTGTATACTTAGGCTCGCTCAGCATCCCATTAACAGAGCCGGAGGTACAAATTCTGTCACAATGGGACGCTGTGGTATTGGACTACTGTCAGCCTGGGGTTCTGGAGGCTATCAGCGACGAAAGCGTTCCCATGGGGCCTCATCTTATCGCCAGACTCGATTTGCTTCAGATCCTCAAGTTTGTGGCCACGGATGATGAGCTCGATATGGCGCGAGCGGTATATATCATTGCGTGGACCATGCAACGAACCTTACGGCAGCCAGACCAGCCAAGATACTTCACCGGCGTCCTTGTGGCTGGATGGCGTGAACGCATCTCCACCCCGTTGCTCAATGGTCTTGCAAAGCTTTTGTCTGCATACGGACTCGAAGTTTATCTGGAAGTTGGTCCTCCAGATTTTTTGGATGGTATTGAGAAGCTCAGCATTGAACTTTTTGCTGGAGTTGTTGTCCGGAATGGTACAATCATGCCCAACGGAGAACGAAGAGACTATTTTGATATGGAAAAAATGAGGACAACAACTAAAGCGTTTGTCTCACAAGCTTGTCAGCGGCCGTTCACCATCATGATGTGGGATACTATCGAGGACGATGCTGATCTATCCCATGCTGTGGTTAGAAGGGCACATATGTGGTGCAACTATCACGGTGCTGTCCCATATTTTGCACGCCAACAAGCATTGACCAGTATCCTTGACATTCAATCTTACGAGGAACCACTAGCAGCTTTCCAATGGTTGAAAAATCGGAGAGTCATGAACGTACACGAAATATATCGTACAGCACGCACGGTACGTAATTCCTTCCCTGATAGACTTGGATTTTAGCTCACGCTTATTTTTTAATAAAGCTCTCTGCAGGTTTCTCTAGTATCATCGATGACTATCTCCCGCTACAAGAGATTTTCCCACTTCTCACGGAAACCCTTGCGGGCTTGGATGGCGAAGAGTCTGACGACGATGATACATTAAGCACATCTACACTCACCGTGCAATATCCAGAAATAGACGAGAATGGGATGCTGCTTCCTCCAGCGCTATCATCTCCTGTCTCCGCTGGCCTGGACTGGACTGTGGCTTTGGAGAAGCGCACAAGCAATCCACTTTCATGTTCATTTGACGGAGCCCTGTATGGAGCGTTTGGCTGTTTCCCTATCGGATTAGACGCATCTAGGGCAGATTTCAACCATGTCCTTAAATCGCAACGACGCCTACGAGACTTGAAGCTGCTCAGCAGACTTCCCACCAAACAGCTACACGTCACTGCCAAAGCTCTCGGTGACTACAGCGCTGATAGTAGTCACTTTCTAGAGGGTGTACCGACTTCGCGGGAAGCAATTTCAAACCTGGCAGAGGCATTGAGTACAACAAACGACGAGGCCGACGATCCCTATCAATTACAAGTGTACAGTGGACTTGACTCCGGATTTCACACACCGAATGGTGGTCAATTCTGGGCAGTTTGGGAAGTGGAGCCTAGAACAATGTCCACGATCATCTATGTCTCAAAATCTGTCCAGGATCTTACGGGTGTTCTACTCCATACGCATTTGAGCAGATTAGGTTTTTCAAGGTATGAGTGTTTTTTGGTCGAATATGGCTTGAACGAGTTCCAGACCGAAAACCACTCTTTGAAAGGGTTACCATTGAGATTGGAACAAGACTTGGGCCTACTTTCATCTTCGGACCTGCTTCTTTACCTTCAGCACATCCAAAACTCGGAATGGGATGAAGAATGCCCATTGCTCTCTGCCATTCGGGAGCAATGTGAGGAGCTGCTCATTGAGGTACCTACCTACCAGCAATTCAAAAAACTGAGCAATACGGACTACATTGGCGGCACAATTACAGATCAACAGCTGGTAAACGCCAAACTCAAGTGGTACCGCCTGTGCGGATTGCCAACGCTGGACCGATATAACGCGCTCGAGTTATTCAGGCACATCTCTGAAACATTTCGCGGTATATTGTGGTGTAGAGATCATAAGAGACTGGATTCGATTACTTCTGCTCTTGAAAATATGACTAATAGAGGAGAACTTGACTCAGCCGCTGATTTCGTTCTCTTCTGCATTTTCTGTGCCGCAAGAAAGGCAGGATTCGAAGAAGTATACATCGAAGTGTCGGACCGGAACCCCTTGTTCAACCAATACTCAGATCAGAGTGCAGCTTTCGCAGAGCTGTTTGCTCTTGGTTCGCGTTGTGAAACATACTTTGACATCAAACCCAGCGACATTGGCATGTTGCTCTCAAAGAAGCATCGAGACTATTACAATCAGACAGAACATCAACCCCCTATGTGGATATTCAATGCGCCGTCGTTTGCATCTGCTTATGCTGCTGCTCAAACTGATATTGATCCCAATCAGAAGCCTTCGGTTATGCCAGCGTATCGCCGTTTTACATTTTTGAGTGTGTTCGCAATTCCCGCGCTTGTCGGTAAGATGACTCTCTGGAGAAGACCAGACAACAATGCTAACCCTTTCAGATATTGTTCTCTTGTCAACAACTGGGCATGGTCTCTATTTGAGCGTCCGAATGAGTGAGGGAGAAAGGAAATATGCAACGCTCGCTTTGATGTGCTCTTTACTCCTGTCCGGAGCTATCGGAACCTGGATTTCTATCGGCGGCACCTACTACCTTATCTCTATGGCCTTCTCGGCAGCCAACATGTTTGTTCTTACACGCCTGATCGGTGGTCTCGCCTTCACACTTGCCGGATGTGTCCTAGGATTTGTTGTTGTCTCTGCGGTTGAAGGGCCTGAGCTTGGTGCTGTGTTCGTCCTCTATCTTTTCGGATTGACAGCGTACTTGTCTGTTCTTGCCGTCCTATCTACCTATCAGGTGCCGGGTTCCAGCTTCTTAAACGGGCGGAGGGTGATTATCATGGTAGTCCCGACACTGACAATTTCACCTGTTCTGACCATCTTTTTCCCAGGGTACGACATCTACATCTACCCTAGCATCCTGTACATCTTCGTAGCCCTTTTGTTCTTAGGAACACGACATGTCGCGACTCAGTGGGTCACTTGGTATCACAACATAAAAACGCTCAATGATGCGGACGTCAAAGACTGGTATATACAGAGATACGCGGAGCGTAAGCGAAATGCGAGTACGACGGAAAGAAAAAGTATGTTCTCATGCTTGCAATTTATATAAAAAAGGTACTAAACACATGATAGCGAACCGACTAAGTAAGGGGCCAAGATTTTCAGTTGCCGTTCGTGACTCTGCGGGTCCTTCTTCTGGGACGTCTTTCGGTGAACCAGATATCTTCCACGACCTTAGTGAGCCAGCTGTCCTCGCGTTATGTCGTAAAGACCTGTACGATGCGGTGATGACCGAGAAACAACGTCGCTTTTGGGAGAAACCAACGGAAGACGTTTTTGTTAAACGTCTGGCTGATTGTTGGGATTCGACTCTCTTCCTTCTTGATTGGTACTGTCGCATAACGGATACGAAGCGACCTATTCCATACAGCTCCACTTGGAACCTGGAAACGCAAGTCGCACTTGAAAGCATGCAGCAGTCCCAAAAGGGCATAAAGCTCCATAACTCGTTTATTCATTGGCGTACTGCTGGCGATGAGATTTACTGTGGCATTCTCTACTTCTTGGTGGCTCTGATGGACCGTTGGCTTGACCTAGTGCGTGGCAGCCAGCTAACAGGCTTGGGAGGTGATATGGGTACGATTGGCCGCGAGATGACTGGAGTAGCTCAGATGAATCCAACTGGGGGCAATGGAACCACAACTGAAGAGGAGATGAACACCACACTTCGCCTATCGGTTGGTCTCGGTCTTGCTTACTACCTCGTGGGAGCTGTTCTTCTTGATTACAAAGCACAACATTTACACACGCTTTCAGAGCAGATGTCGCCGGTGTCGATCGAAAATATGTCTCACATCCGCAAGGCCAAAGCCAACGATCAGAAATTTAGGCGACATCTTTATTTTAACACTCTATGTCGTTTCATTGGCGTCCATGTGTGGGCACTCGCCCTTTGCGCTGCGCTGATTTGGATCTTCAACGGCTCTTCAACTGGTCTGATCATGTTCCTGGCTTATATCGGATCCTACAGTGGGTTACTACTCTATCAGTACAACAAGATCTTTTCTGGTCCTCATGCGCTCATGCCTTTGTTGGCTGCGGTTATCCTCGGACTGATTGTTGGCAACATACTGATGGAAGTTTTCCCGTCCTTCCTATACGATAAAGTCATCGCCCTTGCAGTTGCGACCTGGACAGCAGCCTTGCTCTCTTTCAAAACCGCAAAGCTCGGCTTACCCGAAATGTTCGATATCCGAATTAGGATCTTCGAGTTTTTTTCAGGCTTCAAGCGTACCAGGAAGCCGTTCGATTCCACCGAGTCAGTGAATATTAGTGGCGTACCGTCTCAGCTGAAAATCCAGTGGTCAACCGATGAGAAGTACCATGCTTATAATGGTGCAGGGACTGATGAGGAATTTAGCCAAAGCGAACTCCAAGCGTTTTGCAACAAGCTGCGAGCGGCGCCTAAAGAGGATCGCTATCGCGTCATGCCTACTGGCCACCCTGGAGACCAAGTGACAGCAACTCTACTATCATGCAATCACGACAATCTCTCCAGGTTAGCTCTACATGCATTTCCCACAATGCCACATCTAGTACAACGTATTATCCTGGCATGGAAGAATGACTTGATCAAAGTCTTCATAGTCCCGCTACAATCTGTCACAAACATCAACACAGACCTTCGGGCTATCTCTCATTACGCGAACGGTAGATTAACCTTGTACATTGCTTCGGACTCGCGAGGTTCAATGTCTGGGCGTACGAACGTTAGCAGTAATTCCATGACTATCGCAGAGACCATGTTACACGCTTGTTCGGAAACGATATTCGGACTGCCACATGATCAAGCAGAGATTACAGAATCCATAATTGCCTGTCAATTCGACAGCAATCAAGCTTATGCTGTTTCTGAATGCAGCAAGCGCTCAATGCCCTCTTTGGTTGAAGGCCCTGGTGCTCATGGATTCGAGGCATCGTGCCGCAAACAACTACTGCAAAACATTTGCCTCGGATATGATTGCGAAACTCAGTGGGACGTTCTTCCGCTTGATATCCGTCGCTTGTTTCTGCGAAGGTGTCTGGGCGCACGGGGTCCATACACGAATACTGAAATGTCGTGGATCAATAAGAATGTGCCAGCAGAGGATTCCTGCACCATTTTTTCACGTGTTGCGCGATACGATTTGGGCGCATACCTAGCGGTTAACAAGTACAACTTTTTCAAGAACCGTGGTGACCAAGCGCTCACTGAGAAAGAATATCGACAGTTGACGGCCGACATCCAGGAATGCTACCACCCAGTACTGAACCGCTCTGCCATATCGATTATCAGCATCTTCACTGAGTATGTCAGAATTCCAATCGCTTACGTATATCACACAATTGGCACCTGGGCAAAATTCTTCGTCCTCGCATGCATGGCTGATCCAGAATATCAACGGGAACTCAATGGTGCTCTTATTCGGACGCCACGTTTCCTAGCCAAGCCAACCACTTTTGTCCTGACCGGTTTATGGATTTATAGCCGAGTTGCTATGTCTACGGCTCTTCCATTTTTCTTGTATCACCGTCGGAAAGATATCGCCGGCCTTGCAGGTACCGTCAAGGGCAGCTTGATTATCCAAAAGAAGAACCGTCTTGTGATTCGCAGCTACGGAGATACAGAAACAGCATTTGTCCATCCCATCGAAAATGGCACCTTTAAGCTGGTTTTCTATCAAGGCACTCTTGAGCAGGAGCCCACTTGGGGCCATACCAGGATTACTCAATTTGATAAAGAAATGCGTGTCACAATGCGACAAGAGTACAAAAATGGACATGTGACCAACGAGTTCGCTTACGAATATGTATCCAAGAAGCCGCAGCGAAAGATCAAGATCTCTAAGATCAAGAATAGCAGGATTCCATTGAGCCGGAGTTGCACCAGTGGCAGCGACGAGGGTGCAAAGGTGCACTACAACCGCAAAGGCCATCTTGAATCAGGCAGCTATATTAGTCATGGCAACTTGGTCCGCTTCAAGTACCATTATCGAAAGAACGCCAAATACGATGATGAACTGCTTCGGGCAGAATTCGTCCTTCCGCATATGTCTGCGAACGTAAGCTGGTGCGCTCCTCCAGTCCGCCATGCTGAGAAGATGGAGCGATGGATACCAACCCCTCGTGTCCATGAAGCAACGTTCGTCCAAGGCGCCGATGTTTACGAATGCACATGGTTCTATGATCATAAGTTTCACCCGACGATCACGACCAAGCTCAACGGCATGTCTGTTGATACTCCAGATATGATCCGACACGATTGGCTCGGTGTACTGAAGAAACCTACACGCTGCACATTTACTGATGAGAATCCTCTCCTCGGATTCAAGACACCAACATCGAGCTTCATGAGCAGATTGTTCCGCAACAACATCAAGCGACAGGAAATCTCCACCTCAAGAGCTCGTTCGCAGCTTTGGAAGGCTTGGAAGAAGCGGAACGATCTTGATGGGGTAGTAATCCGATGGGTAGACGAGGAGTTGATTCGCAAGGAAGCTCTGCTGCGACCTTATTGGAGGCGTCGTGATCGTGGCAGTCTTTTGAAGGCCGAGGATTACCTCGCAATGCACGCAGACGCAATTATGGCCAGCTCTGATCTGACGAGTGACATTAGTGCATGGACACCTCTCGCTATTCGTATGAGCGACCTCTTTAGTTTTGGTCAGGGTGGTGATGCTGTCATCTTTACGCGTACGAAGGCCCTTCAGCGCGATACCGATCGCAACCTTCATGTGATTGCTGTTGACACTGGTACTTGGCCGAATGAAGGCGGCGGTGTTTCAGCGTGTCGTCGCGATCTCATCAACAATCTGCGCACCATCAAATGGCACATGGTTGTCGAGTCAGCTAATGATTTCGGCCTGCCTAAACACCAGACTGAAGAGAACGTCGAATCGCTTAAGGTCATTCCATTGTGGGGTTTGGACTTTATGCACCCTAATCATGGGATGTTCACCAACAAACTGGACAGTGAGGTTGATCATCTCGTCAAAGAGGCTACAATCACCGACATCGAGACAAACTTCATCCCTACATTGACTGCCCTTGTCCGTGGTGCACGAGCCATCAACATGACATCTGCGGACGTCAAACAAGCAACCAGAGCTCTGGTCAACCTCAACACATACTTCCAAGACTCACGCCATTGGAAGGAAGTATGGACTAGCGATATCGTCAAAGACACGTGGAGGAAGCTGTGGCTGGCAGAGGACATGCCCAATGCCCAGCCCCCTTCGGAGTGGTTTCGTACGGAGCTGCCAACACTCGGGCATTTTGACACAGCGCTAGAGCTGTGGTTCAGATGTATGTTGTTATTCAAATCCCACACTAGAAACTTACTGACATTTGTAGACCTATTCATCTTCTCGATTCCGATACCCGAGAAAATTCCACATGTTTTCCAAGCTTCACACCACAGCGTGTCAGCATCTTACGGTATCGTGTGCAAATTGAAGCGCAACTGCACACTCCAGATCTGGGATCATGCCATCTCCTGGCGAGAGACGAATCTCTACCTCTCTTCTGCCATGTGCACTCTCCCTCCGTTCATCCGCAACTCTCTCCTTGGGCTGATGAAGTTGACCTCTTGTCTAATCCTTCATCATGCCGATCAGATCCTTCCATGTGCAGGTAAAGTATTTCTCTTCACGATTATGGAAATTCAGACTTACAGTGGCATCCAGACTTCTTCAACCCAGGCTGGGAAGTGGAGATTGGGAGCGCCAAAGGCCAGCTTACACATCGCAATGTTTTCCGTCGCAAGGTTGACCCCATCGTAAACGGCATCACCGACATGCAGAAATTCTCACCTGTGACTGAAATCAAGACCAAAACGCCAACAGTCACTATGCTCTCACATGTCTGGTTCGCTAAAGACATCAAAACCGCGCTCCTTGCGGCAGACATCATATCTAATGAGTGGGGCTTCAAAGATTATAAACTCGATATATATGGTGCCCTCAATAAGTCACCTGTATATTCGTCGGAGTGTCAAGAAATTCTTGCATGCAAGGGCCTTGGACAGAGCGTTGCACTACGAGGAACAGCTGATCCTGCCATGGTTTTGGCGAATTCATGGCTTTTCCTGAACTCATCTGTCTCCGAGGGCCTGCCTCTAGCACTAGGTGAGGCGGCCCTTACTGGCGCCCCCGTTGTATGTACCGATGTTGGTGCTTCTCTTCGGGTTCTTACCGATCCCGATGACGGGAAGCGTTACAGCGAGGTCGTTGCACCAAATGATGCCTATGGCTTGGCCCGCGCACAGATCAACCTTCTTGCCATGTTAGACGAATGGACACAGTACGCTGAAGATGAACCTGGCGAGGTGGCACCCATACTCCCACCGAAGCCTACGCCAAAAGATGTTGAAATTATTACTCGTCGTATGTATGCGAAGACGGAGCAACGACAAAAGCTAGGTATGATGGCACGTTCAATTGTCCAAAAGTCCTTCGGAGGCGAGCGGTACCTTCGCGAGCACGAACAAATGCTTTGGATTGGTAAGGCATGCTACGAGATGCATGGACTCGAGAAGCGCGAACCGCCACCCAGGAATCCGGCTCGGATGATCTCGCTCCGCCGCCGAGTGCCTCGAGAGCAGCAGACTGACAGGGCACTGAGTAGTATCCTGGACCCGCAGATGGAGAAGATGCTTCATCCTACACGTCCATATGCTACGCATCGTGCTTCAAACACGACATCATTCTCGTCCGTCTACATCGATGAGCCATCTGGTTCGTCAACATATTCAGATCCCATCTGGGAACATGAAGACTGGGATCACCCTGAGTCCGCAGGGTCATCAGTCGGATATACCCAATCAGAAAAGAGTGAAGATGCGTGGCCTTCGCCAGCCATCACACGCCCTCTAAAGGCCCATTCGCGCGCCCAAGCGACGGCTGGCATACCTACATCTACTGTAGCGAGGGGCAAGCGTCCCGTAAATAATACAGCACAGCACGGACATAGCGGTTTCGATGGCACAGGGGGCTTCAAAAATGCGAGTGTGCCCCTAAGCCCCAAGATGGACCCAAGGAAGGTGGTCATGATGAGGCAGAGCATGGCAAGCCCGGACAGTAAGAGAAGCAGTGTCAGAACAAGAAGCCATTTACATGAGGTAGAGATTGCAGAGTATGGGAATGTAGATGGGCGACTATGAGGTGAGAATACATATGCGCGAGAAAGGGGGGAGGGGGGGCGCAAAAAGAAATTACTAAGCATGGTAGGCGTGAAGCATGGCATTTGCATACTCATATATACCCACTTTCGTTTAATGCATAACCATACTACTCGATAGGTCAAGAGTAAGATAGACAACTCAATTTTTAGATTTTTCGGATCGTTTAGGATAATTTGTAAAAGTTTTGTTTCAGGAGCTCCCAAATTAAATCTGTTAGGCCTCTTCACTACACATGTGCTCTGTGAGCCTGTTTGCCCTTGTACGTATGAATGCGTTGACGGATCCCAGATCATACCTAGTAGAATGAGGAAAGTAAACTTGGAAGCGCCTACATGTGCTCTACATATATGACCGTTTTTCTATTATACATGGATTGCTAATGGCTTTTGTGTACCAGTCCAGTGCTAATATTTGAAACAGAAGCATATCTAGTACCGAAGCTGCACGATCGCAATCATGAACATAAACATGCAATATTTCTGGCAATAATACCAGATGACACCATAAAAAAATATGAAGCAAAACAAAAAAGTACCCTGTATGTATTTGACGAACGGAAGAAGCATAGAACGTGCAAACGTGAAGACTGCGGTAATGTGTAACTAATTACCATCATACTACACAGGCCCACTTTCGAGATCACGCAGTGCGGTGTGTGCACTACCTACGGATGAGTCTTCAGCCATGGGCGGTTTGCGATGCTCGTGCTGGTCGAGCTTCGGCGCTGAAGGTGGAGGTGGAGGAAGCTGAGCGACCCAGAATTTGGGGTACTGTCGCTGGATGTTGTTGACCATCAGGGCGGTGACAAGTACGATAGATGATGATAGTAGCAAGACGGGGAGGAAGTACCACCGCAGAGCCCAGATGTGCTGATCGATGCAGGGGAGAAGTGCGGTTGCTCCAGCAGGTGGGTGAGTCGTCTTGGTCAGATGCATAACAACAAGAGCGATGGCTGTGGCTAAGCTGGCTGCAAGCCATTGAAAACGGGGAAATTCGTCCTGAATCAGGTTGAACTGAAAAATGCTCGCGACAATGACGCCAGTTAGTCCGCTGAAGAAGTGGCCGAAGACAAGCGAGCGTGGCTGAGCGAGCGGCACATCGATGGCTCCATAACAGAGAATAGCGGAAGCGCCCTAAGCCGTAGTTAGTACAGATATCCGAATATATAGATGGGTACCTACAAATGATGCGACAATTGGCGGTACAGCGCGACTTCTAAAGTACTCGGTGTGACCAAAGACGGCCAAAATGACGCTAAGCCCCCCAAATGCACCAATGAAGCCCCACAAACACACAACCCATGTTACAGACGGTGGTAGTGACTTCCCACGATACCCAAGCCAGCGGCTGACTACTGGCGGTAGACGAGCAAGACCACTTTGGATGAAGCGCTCGACAGGCACGAGAGGGTCTGGTGGCGGCATCCTAGCAGACGCAGAACGTGTAGGGCGCAAACCAATGGCAACGATGAATAAATAAAGCAACAGACTGGTGATGCGATGAGCGCCCTGCTAGATACGAAGCGTGAAGGACAAGGGTCGTGCAATTAAGAAACGATGAAGTGGTTGAGAAAAAGCTTGACGAAGCATAGACATGAGGTAAACATCGACTAAAGAAGGAAGGGGACGATGACCAACGTCACGAGCAGGCAATCATGCACCCCGGACTACCGGCGCGTGCACGACTATCGGTATTCCTGACTATTGCCCGGCTCGCATCTCGGAATGGCTTTCTTGAGCGGAATGGATCAACTAGATTCGCATATACATGCGATCCATGCATAGAGGGCGCGAGTATCTTTCACGATCGCGAATACCACGTCTGTGCCATATAGAAAAAAAAAAGTAAATGCTGTAGAACAGTGCCGCACTGTGTGGCAGCTTCCGCAAAGGACTAGGAAATACTTTCAAAAAGATGCGGAGAATGACGCTAATTAGCTAATAGAAACGCTGAAACGAGCGAAAGTTTTCCACGTTTCGGTCGAAGCGCCACCTTAACTACGAGATAACTCCGATATGGTGTTGGAATTAATGGTGCCTGCAATTTTACCTTTTTGAGAACAAACATCATCTCTTGGGCATTGAAAGTGATGATGACTGTCATCCCGCGCTAATCTCTTTCTATTCATTGGGCGAAGAAAAATTGAGGCATACCGATGCGGAGGTTGCGGCCAGATGGGCGGCCATTGGCATTCCAAGTTCACTTTGTATGCTACTCGAGGTCAGCGATTCTAAAATCCTTGTGTTCCTCCCATTTGTAAACTTACTTTCACTCGCAGCAACAGTCACGCCCTCCGATAGGCAGATATTACCTTCAGCTCTCCTCAGGGTTGCAAGCGAGGAGGTCGATTGGCGACGAAATCACAAATGCGACCCAGGATGAGAAACACCTCGTTATGAAGTAATACTTACAGATATGTACTGATGTAGCGTTCGAATAATATTATATTATGTTAAATGGATCCAACAACCTCACGACCAACGCCGAAGCGCCACGCTAATACCGATGACAATGCAATATGCTCAAATGCTATCCAGGACATTACCATCATGCAGCCTGCGTTGCGTTATTATTTTCTTCCCGGGTACTCGAACCTGGTGGCTTTTTGCCTAATGCCACAGCCACAGAGTCGATTCGGACATTGCCTTTTCTGCTGGAGCCGTCTCTACTGCTGCCCTCATCATCGTCCTTGACGGTCGGCAGATTGACATCACCAACAAAACTCGGTCGTGTCAATTGGTGTTCCTTCAATAAGCCCAATTTCAGTAGAAGATTCTCCACTGGGTTTTTCAAGCAAGGTAAAGAGCCAACAATGATGCCGACCTGTTCCTCCAACTTCGCCCAGAGCGATGGCATAATTGTGTCTTGCATGACGTCTCCTTTTCCAAAGGCTTTGAAGGTGGTCATTTTCGCGCAAGCGACGGCTGTAGCAACGAGACCGAGGGACATGAGGACGCAGATTAAAATCTTTTCGTGAGTTGGGCGGTGCAAGGTTCGGATTAGGCGGATGGGCATCAGGGAGAGGGTGAGGTCCATGAGTATGTAGATTGCTGAAATGAGACAATTAGCGTCTGTAGAGAGAGTGATTGATCCAAGAGCAAGAACATACCAGCAACAGCCCACCCATAATTGATAATCGGCCCAAAGTCCCAGCACTTCACATTGGGCACATTCTCCCAATTGCTACTCACAGGTGTGCATTGCCCAAACTGTATGACTACGTAAGAAGCTGAGATCAAACTTTGCAGCCCTATGATAAAATACAGTGGCCATCGCCACAGCCTATCAGTTCCGAAACGCAGCAGCGAGCACGCAACGGATAATCGAACGAAAGTGTACGCGAAAAGCCAAACAGTTTGGAGAGCAAATTGGAGTTGGAGTGTAGTCTTGCGATCCGAGGGCGAGAAATAGGCTGTAGGTTTGCCCCACCCGTGAACGGTGGCTGCAATGGCTATCACTATGGCTACTAGCGAGAGCGGCTGTGGGGTGGTTAATGAGGTACCTTATATGTGCGTTGGAGTATTATACCTCAGCTATGACGATCAGCCAGTCGTCTAGATACAGCCTCTTTGTTCGAGTCACGCGCGTGTAGATACGTGCGATGACTAGTAGTAGAGCGATGGCTCCAAAGGTGCACACTGGTATTAAGTAGGTTCCTGCTTTGTTGGAGTACGGTGGCATAGCCATTACAGTAGCAGCATCAGCCATGGTGTAGCGTATTTCTAGCCTAAAAGCTAGACGCCAGCCAGAAGAAAGCGATAGTTTTCCGGAGCAGAGTGGCAGTTTGTTCTTGACTCTCTCACAAAGCTAGTTCGACGATGGCTTGGAAAGGTGTCCCTAGTGGCGCGGGTAACCCGTCGCAAACTTTGGTAGCGACTTGTCAATCAACTAGCAGGGGACCTCCTAGGGAAAAGATGAAGAAAACCAGGAACGACAGCCAAGAAGCCAGACGAAAGAAAAGGGAAGTTCCACGAGGGATGGCAGAAACTTAATGATGGCGCATCAAATCTCCCTAGCCGGTGGGCAAATCTAACTATATAGAAACGATAACCACAGCTCGTTGCGCTGCTCACTCTCCTCGTATTTCTCGCAGCGTCTCCTATGGTACGATGGAGGAACAGCGACCGAGAAGGCGCTTCAGGGCTTCGGGTCTCTTCCCCAGAACAGATCCCTTTGTAATAAGGTTCGAGCTTTGTATCCTTCGGCCCTCTTCCCAGCTTGCGCAATGCAAGTTCAGTGGGGGCATTAAAGAGGAATTTAACAGGCTTGACGGCTGCACGACCGGCTCTTTCAGCGTGGCGTCGCGATATAACCGACTTCCCCGCGGCGACCAATATTATTTGGGCTTAAGGGTCACCGAATGAAGAGCGGGAAGGCTCGCTTGAGGTATAGCCGATGTCCCATAAGGGATGGGGAGGTGTGGTGCGGAGGATCGCGTAAAGGGTCGAGCTCACGTGGCATGATTCACGTTCCTGGTGCGGCTGTAACGACGGCCAGAGCCCACCTTGTTTCGCCGCTTGTCGATCCCCCTGACGAACTTGATATGTGGTCACGATTGCACATGAGCGCAGGTTGGGGTACGCTCTACACGCGCGCCAAGGGGAAGCACTGCAACAGTGCATTTACCCCACACATCTGCGATTTACATGATCTCGAAGCAGAGCCTCATAGGGAGGCTAGCGGTTACAATGCCATAGCAGTCTCTTGCAAGACACATAGAAAGCCGAAAGGCTAAAGGCACATTACCAATACCGAAATTAGCCACCAGCCGCTTTTTCTTCCGCCCTTCGCGTTTCGTTGGAGAACCAATCGGCGGGCCACTGTGTCCGTACCCGCGGTCCTAATCCTGGTGTCCTGCGGCTGTCCGTGCTTACCGTGTCCCGTCCTGACGTGATCGGGACGAATGAACCGGATCAACTTATTGGTGGCATGACTGTTATACCGCTTGAAGAATGAATCGTAGACCGTGAGTGCATGGGCATTGTGTATGTAGGATTTGACCCCACTCGGCTCATCGGCGATCCCAAAGTTTCAGACTATCATCTCAACGTTCAGCTACGCCAAATTGACGCGTACAGGCTCGTCCTTGTGGTGAATTCAGGTTCCCCAACCGGTGGGTGACGCCGCAGCCGGGTCATCGTTCCGAAACATGCTTCAAAGTCCCAGGAGGAAGCGGTTCTGAAGGAAGCGGTCTCGGCATCATACGTTTGTTTGGTCAGGCACCCCATGTCCACGTCTTCCAGTCATTGCAACGCACAGTGGCGTAGAAAGCTACCTTAAATTCGCCCAATCAATCAATGCAACCGAAAGACCGAAGCAAAGTTGTGAACCCAGCTTGATTACGATAACTTTGCCAATTTCAGAGAAAGCCTCCAAAGCCTCAATGGCGAAGCTCAAATTGCGAGGCAAGTAGGTATCCACACAATCTATGTGTCATTTATGTAATAGGAGCTCCCTTGATCTCAGGTGCTCATTGAATAGGGAAGCCCAATCACGCTGAAAAACTTCGCAGCTGGAGTGGGTGTTGGAGGGAGACTTCGAAGGTGATATCTTGCATCCAAATGGCCTGGCTACTTTTGCAACACGTCAACCCCTGATCAAACACCAGGGTGTGCCGGGGGAGAAGCTGTTCTTGGAGCTTATTCGACAGCCAGGGGTCTATCGACAGACTGATCTATGGACACATTTCAGTGAAACTTGCTTCCAAACTGTACGTCTAGTGGTGTTACGATCGCGACGGTGTTGGGTCGAAGTTTGGCTGCAGCGATGAGTTTTAAGAGTATCAGAGATCAGCTCTACCTTATGCAGATTAGGATATTGGCCACAAAGCCCACCATTAGCATTCTCACCACTCATAGAGGTAATCACTACCCATACTGAACCATACCCAGAGCGACAAGTGCCTTGTTTGTACTTTACTCGTCTTGCACAATACAGGCTCGATCATGCCACAAGTAGCGTTCATTGGCAATTAGCACCTCTGTGGGATCTGTGCTGTTTTTTTGTAACGCATACCAAGTCCTTCCAGCACCGGCAATGACATTCCACTATTATTTTTCGGTTTGAAACGTTACTTTCTTCCTCAAACGAAGCTCAGGGCAAAGTAGCGACCCGCTGCTAATTTGTCTACCTGGCGCATTCTCTGGAGGTGAATAAACATAACGCCGCGATTGTCGCCAGTAGCTCCCTCCACTGCCAATATTACTCCCTTGCGATCACTGCGTGAGTTCAGACAGTGACTTACCCAATGTCGGAGTTGCCTATAAGCTGCCTGAGTTATTGTTGGTAACCTCGCAGTGAAGGACCCTGACTGCACATTTATTGCAATGAGATTATCGCCACACAACAGCAGCTTGTTGCGTGCCACTTTCACGTGTTGCATAGAGCTTTCACATTCCATGATAGATTTCAAATAGTAAGCTACCCCACATCGTTTCGAAGATCTGTTTACACTTCTCCATAATCAGCGGGAATGTTCCATCTTGGTAGGGTCACGTAACTATGGCAAGTGAAGTTAAGATCCGTCACATCGTTCCGGACGTTCAGCATCACGAGCACGTATTATTGCAACCTCGCTATTCTTGGCTCTAAGGTGGGGTAGTCCATGGAGTCTTCAAGATATGCGGGTTCGGAGTTCAAAACTCAGCAAATCGACACAAGCTTAACCAGCATTCGCCAAACGATGTGCGAAACAAGAATGAGTGCAGAGATGGAGTCTTCATTTGGATGAAGAAATCGAACAGAAAAATTTCTAGGACAGTACGATTCTGTGTCAGATCAAAGAAATAAAGTTAGCAGATTCCCGTATTTTAAGTGTACGAATAACTTTCCCGGCAAATCATACACGATGGGTGAGTGCGAAGCGCCAGCTTATCCAGAAGCGAAACACTGAGGATACTGTGCCGTAATCCACTGTGCTTGCCCGACAGTGTTGCCACCTAACGGTAAATCATTGTGGAGCTCACACCCCTCTTCCAATTCCAACGTCTCTCTGTTCCAATTTGTCTCCAAAAGAAGGTCCGATGGCAACGGCCGTAAGATTTTGTCATCAACCCGCTCAATTCCTACGCCATCATCAGCACACACAGGGACCACTCCCGCTCATGAACAAGTGCAGAGCAGTTTCTTCCACAAGCTTTTGGTCGAAATTAGACTTCTTATTTATGAATACTGTTTGACAGACCCAAATCGGCTCTTGCACATTGTGTTCTTCCGCGGCGCAGGAGAGGGAATGGGTCATTGGCGGTGTAATGATCTCGATAGTGTTTCACCAACCTGGCAGCATTCATGCTTTGGCACATGGCCAAGCGACTAAGGGATTGCCAAACGCATAGAACCACGTTCCAACAGTAATCTGGTGATTTGCTGGTCACCTGCCGCCGCGTGTGAGTATCACCGATATAAAACAATTCGCTCCAGACTAACACCACATGAAATTACCCGGAGACTTTCAAAATGCTATACGCTGCAAATGATTTCAGTTTCATGGGGCGGCTGGTATTTTGAACTTTAAGGTGCAGCTACCTATTCAAAGCGATTGCGTCTGCGTTGTTGTTATCTGGTGCATTGTTCATAGAAAGTAGGCTTCAAGGATTTCTCCTTTAAGAAATTGGTCGCTATTCAAAATGGCTACATAAAAGGCCATCCATAAATCTCGTACATGCTACGAGTACGTCGCCGGCATGTGGCGTCATTATTGAGGTTCGAGCTGCTTTCGTCGTTTTAAGAAATCCGAATGGGAAGTGCGCCACAACCCGGCATGTATCATTCTCTAAGTGGTTCATGGGCTAGCGAAGTCACTACCTTTCTTCGAGATACTGGAACGACAAACTTATCAATCGAGGTAGTGAGCATGCGATTGGAATATGTACCAGACAACGATACGCATTGGTACAAAGCTTCAGGTGACGTTTCCGTAGCGCACTAAAGCAATTGAGGTTGACCTATCACTGTTCATCTGAGCAACTGTTGGGGTATGCTTATTGATGTATGGATGTTAGTGTGCTGATATTATCATCACACCAGGTGTCACAACGCCATACTCTGCTCGATGCCCTCCATGGCGATTTAAATTGCAGGATGGAAACGAAGCGCTTTACTACATGCCATCATGTCCGTGAAGATCTATCTTCAACTTATACCACAAAACACCAGAAACCTCACCCCCGACTAGGATCATCATAGAATTAACCAATATATTAATGTTTCCGCCCTGCCTTCCTAGGAGTGAGTACTAGCCTCTCCGCCGGCTAGGCCTATTAATCTCTGCAGTGTGCCCAATTGGTTCATAGAGCATGTCCAAGATCCAGGATTTCCTTTCATTGATAAAGTTAGGCGAGATCAGGATGTGTGCGAGATGGCCCTGGATTTATAGGCTGCCAAACGTCGCATGTCGTCTGTATTCAGCTTGGGGTGCCGTTCAGGCCTTATCAAAGCCTCAATCGCATCTCATTGGTCAATCATGCCCCCTCAATCTTAGCGGCAAAAGCATGCCCGCCTCGACCGCAGTATTAATTATGTTCGTACAATGATACCCACAACATCACCATAATCTCGCTTCAGGACCACGAACCCAGCCACACTCTTCCAGGACTTGTTCGGCCTGAATATTACCCATCAGCCCAAAGCAGTATGGTAGAGTGTCCCGAATGCGGCGCGGGCGCTGATGTGACAAAAGACGGAGCATGGGCTCATTGTGCCTCCTGTAGGCTCAATTGACGATTTTGGTGACCATCTCTAACTAGGTCTAGGTAACACAGTCTTTGAACCTGGAAAGGAAGGAAGCCAATATCGAGGAAGCGGTAGTGGATCTGGCGACAAAGAAGAGGACAAGAAGAGCGAGAAGAAGGATAAAACCACGGAGAAAGAAGTAACGGAGAATAAATCTTAGTAAAGGATACTGCAATTACAATGATACTTTAATGTTGAAACAATGTGGTAGGTTAATAAAGCCTTGGAGATTCCCAAAAATACTAGCTCAGCCTGGCAGATCTCAAATTAACGACGAACTTGCTCTAGCGCCCCGTAACATCTTCACTCCCTTCGAGATTCTGTGACAATTTTCTCTACAATATCTGCAACCTCAGTTGCACATCCGAAGCTCAAACTCCAACCCGATCCTCCATGCCCATATGAGTGGACTATCTTAGAATCAGGATTCCTTGTCTCCCTTTCCAGTCTCACGTTGCCCCTTCTTGCCGGTCGCAAACCCTGCGCAAAAGGATAGCCGGAGTCGAGTTGAGCATGCTTAAGCGCTGGCAAGAATGCCATTGCCCTGTCCTGCATGCGACGCACCGTTGGCGAATCAACGGTATGATCAAGATCCCACATATTGGGTTCTGCGAAACCGCCCACGACAAGCGTGTCATCATTGCGCGGGACTATGAAGACCAATTCGCCCTTAGTGTTCGTACCTGCACTGATGGCTAGAGCGTGTTGAACCTTAGGGAAGGAAGAATCGTTGTTGAGATATCGGAGCAGAGCTCCCCGGAGCGGATAGCACATCGTATCACTTGCTAGTAGGTGGCTGGCAAGCCCAGTACAATTGACGATAGCATTTGCAGCGAAACGGGTAAGCAAAGATTTCTCCAAGGAAAGCAGGTCTGTATTGAGCTTTTCGGTAATGAAATGCGCTCCCTTTCCGTTGAGTAGAGACATGAGCCAGTGCATCGCTGTGTCCGTATCGATCACCGGAGCCAGAAGCTCATATGCATCGACGACTCCAATGGCACAATTGACATTCATCTCGCTAATAAGCGCAGCATTGTGAGAGAATCCGTGGACGCCTGCACATTCAATCTCTTGCATCTTGTCCAGTTGTTTCTGGTCATCTGCAATTTTGGTCGAAAAGAAAAAAGCAGACCGAATCATTTTCACACCTATTTTCGGTCCGTGAGGAGATTCCGCCAGCGTTCTCCAGATGTGGTAAGATATCATCGCCCACGCTTTAGACCTCCTCAACGAAACCTCATCGGTGTGCGAGCCACATACTGCAGGAGGGAACTCCCATAGAGCGCCTGCGATTTGTGAGGTCAGACGGTCTTTAGCGCTGTTATTTGCCCAAGCCTTCGAGAGAATAGTGACGCGGAAGCCACGATCGACCAATACCCATGAGGTAACAAGTCCAGTCACACCACCTCCAATGACTAGTACATGTGGTGATAAGGGAGTAGGGGCTTTTAGTGCCGTTGCATTTAGGGTTATGGTGTGGCCTTTTGGCAAAGAAAATTTGAGGAAATTGGTAGTTGACATTTTGCTTCACGAATAGCGAGTCAAAAGGACTAGATTTTGATACTAGATAGTTCCTTGTGCCACCGGTGCTTGCATCCTTGTATATAGTCATATTTACGCACTTAAATACCATTGCGAGTAAACGTTGTAACCTGCAAACCATGAGTGATATTATATTCACAGTAGCCGAGGCAATTCAATCAAGGAGGTTCATTAAAGAATTATCGATTAACAATCTGCATTTGTGAAGGAAAGTACTCTGGGCGCAGCTTTTCAAGCCGCACCGTTGGTTCATAATCGCATATTAAGTCGTGATCTCATAAACTCTAAATTTTGGTGACATACACCGTCCTTGCCACACTAGGTACTCCCTCGGCACTTACAGCGAAAAGATACCACGCGCCAGGCAACATTATACCGGAGTCCGCAGGAATAGGTAAGACCACCTCTTGTCCATTCACGTTCGGAACAAGTGATACTCGTCTTTGATCTGTGTTAATATTGTGCGTCACGCTCCCGATGCGGATCAACGAGAACCGTACACCATCAGCAGCGCCGTCCATAGTAACCCGCAGCTCGCCTCCTGGCGCCACTGTACTCGATACAAGGTTGCTTATGACGGGCCTTGGAGCGCCAGTAGTGAGATACGGTGGCGTGAAAATCTGACCATTGGGATGGTCCACGGTATTGCGGCAGCGTTCCGACACCAACCCGGTACCATCGTCCCAACAGAGTCCTCCGCCTCCGCTAAACACCGTACCGTCAGCCAGCAAAATAGAAACAGAATGGTAGTTTCTTGGGATTGCTTCTGGGGCCAGTTCAGTGAAGGTTTTGGTAGCTGGGTCGAACAATTCGGGAACGAAAACAGGCTCCCTATCGGTGAATCCTTGCGCGTATCCCTGACCACCTGTAACTAAAACTTTGCCATCTGGAAGTACCACCGAATTTGCAAAGGCGCGAGCATACTTCATATTTGGTAGAGCCTCGACAGTTGCAGGGGCGCCTACTTCGTTGATATTGATTAGGTGTGCGACGCTGAGGCCAGGGCTCCGGTCATAATACTGCGAACCACCCGCTGAGAAAATTTTCCCGACATCATACATGACATTGACACCACACATTGCATCGTTAACCGGGTCACGGACACCAGCCGGACTGACACCACCCTCGCCATCAGTGTAGTACCAATTCATAGCCTTACTGGGTCCTGCTTGAAAGACTGAGCCGTTTCGCCATGGGAATAGCCAGGCATGGTTGTCTTCTCGGTAAATGCCCTCGTGATCGGTCGTTAACATGGGTTCCACAGCCGCACCAGGCAATAGGGTCCATGTGTTCGCTGCAGGGTCGTAGATTTCTCCGGGCTTTCCTCCTCTTGGGCCACTCCACGAGCCTCCAATTGTAAATATCTTTCCATTTGACAAGACGGTCGAGCTTTGATATCCCCGCGCAACCTTCATGTTTGGGCCAGGAGCAAATGTGTTACTCGTAGGATCATATATGCTGGTCTTCTCAGCGTTGCTTCCACCAGTAATAACCAGTCTTCCATCTGCCAAAGAGCTCATTCCTGGGCAGAACATGTCATGCTGTGTCTCAGCTACTTGGCGCGTGGAAATTGCGCCGGTAACGAAGTTGTATTCTGCGAACTGGGTGACGCCATGTTCTCCCCCAAAGAAGTTAGGTGCCCAAGCAGAGAATACCATTAGTCGAGAGGAGGATGGATATTCTGGGACTATGTAGGCTGCTACCGGAATGATGGGAAACTGTATTACGGGGCTCCATGTTCCCAGGGATCCTTGAGCGAACGTTTGTGGGAAGAGAAACCAGAAACATAAAATGACAGATCGGAACATTGAAGCCATTATGAATATATTAGGCTGTCGCCGTTGCGAGAGCAACAAGTCAAACGAATGGCGGAATGGCTCTCAACACAAATCTGGACACCTTTGCTTTATACAGCATGCTTCTCCTGGGCCCATCTCGCTTTTCAAAATACTCTAGCAAATACTCTAGCGAGCGTCTATGTATCCTAATAGTGCCGGCTCGCTCCGATTGGAGCCTCTTGGACACCAGAGTGAGCCAGTGCTGCACCATTCAACGCCGTACACTTGGCGGCTGAAGCCACGCCGTCTTTGCTCACAAGTCACTCGTGGCACTGATGCTTAGGTGTACTAGGCAACCAAAAATTTGCGAAAAGGTATGCACGGCGCTGATCGCGTGAGTGCTCGTGGAGCAGTGACAGCCGTTGGAGCATCTTGGAGGCTGGGAAGTTGCCGCTTGGCTGGAGGGTGGCGTTGGAAAGTTTATCGATTATCGATAAGACGTGCGGGGTGAAGCTTCAAGATGAGATAACATTGCCCTCCCACTTGGTCAGTGGAGGTCTGTTGAAGCTCAGCGTGCTGTCAGTTTTTGATGGACGGTAGTCCCTGATCGACGAAGGAATGCATGCAAAGTGCAGGGGAAAGGAGGAAGCGAGTCAGGCACAGTCCGAGCTTCACACTAACCACCTCGCACCAGCCCCACCCACACGTGTCAAGCCCCAACCACTCCTCAACAGCATATGTCTCTGATAATGCAGGAGGCTTTTGATAGGCTTCAAATTGTGGTATGAGCTTTCCAGGGTGGGACAAGATCTCTCTCCAAGCGCAGATTGTCCCAGATACACCATATTGGTCAAATCGTCGCTTTCTTGATCTTTGATGTGGATGATTTATTCAGGTATATCAATTCAAAGACTTGGCTTCAATTTCATCAAATATAATCAGGTTTGGTGTAGAGCTAAGCCAATCCTCGAAGACAAGTGCTGGAACAAAGGTTAGATTAAAGGTCGAATCGAGGTGACTATTTCTATCGACATCATTGGTCGTTTGATAAAAACCACTCCACGAAATATCAAACTGTGCGTAAAATAATAAACTACCAACCACTAATCGATTTAATCAATTCCTGCCTACATAACACAACTCGCTGAGCAGTGACACTAATTTGGAAAGTATAAAGTGACGGAATAGACGTGCTTGACGTCCATGTTGCGAAAAGCTGAGCGCTGACCATGAAATTTGTACTCCTTTCCTTTCAGGAAACAAATATGGATACGATAAAACAGGTTTGCATAAAGTCAAGTGCATACACGCACTGACAAACATGTACGACTATGCAAGGTTTCTGAATATCCCCTACCCACAGCTAGACGCGCAGTAGTAATTTTCGTAGAGAACTACCATCGTAAATACAGATTTGATTATGCACTAAGGCAATGACGCAGACCAAGGAGCCGTTGTGGGTGACAGTGTGGATTAAGTTAGATCGTTGAATGGTGGCTGAATGGCGAGTTTGGAAGGTTTTAGCTCCGAGACTAACTGGCGGGTTGAAATGAAATTGCGAGTTATGGTAAAGCAGCAGGCCCCATTACAGAGTCCCTCCTGGTAGCATCGTTCTCGTAGAGGTTCTTTGGCCTATCCAAATTGACGTGATTCTCTTTGCATCCTGTACAGATCTTGTGTATATCGTCTTTCCAACAACATAGATATTCCTTGCCGCAGAAGTCGCAGGGCGAGAGAATGTGTTTGTCTGATTCATTGAGATTACTGCTGCGGTTGATTGCCTGCTCTAGCACTTCCGCTTGACTGGCACATTCCGATCCTGACTGAAGCTGTTGGTTGGCATCGACAGGTTGTGACTTTGGAGGCTCGCGTAACGTCGGATCTGCGGATATGCTAAGACCTCTCTGTTTATGGCAGAACTCCGTGAGTTCGTGTTCGGTCAGATCGATTTTCGATCCAAAAACGAGTTTACATGGAACACAAGGTGTCTCGGATTGATGGGGAAGAAATCCTCTCGCACTTGGATTATCGCCGTGATATTTGATACAACATGGCCTCCACGTATTAAAGTGTTGCTTCAGATGTTCCTCCGATGTATACTGCATACTGCAGTATTTGCATTGCCCGAAAGACGGATTGATGGTCATGAGCGAGCTCGCGGCAAATTCCATCTCGGTCCCAGTCGTCGCGATATGAGCTAGGATGATTTGGCTTGCGGGACAGAATTGCATGTTGAAATGTTGATTTCTCAGTACCGTAGGCGACCTATAGTTGATTTTACACCCCTGACACGGGTAATCCAATTGAACGCTGAGAATCCCTTGCGAAGTTGGATTGTCCTGAGCAAATCGAATACGGCAAGGATTCCATGACTGAAGATGTTGTCGAAGATATGCCATCTTTGGATACTGAAAGCGGCAGTAACCACAATTGAAAAGTTGATTTCCGTTCACGTTAGCGAGCTCCATTGCAAAAACGGTCGAAGGTATAAGTTTGAATATGTATGGTAAAGCACGGAAATGGGGCCAAGGCTGCAATTTGAAGGCTTTCGGGAATATTCGAGCGTTGTGTAACGGTTCTGTAGGGAATAGCAAGACTTCTGGCGAGTGTTTGTAACTGGAGGGTAGCGTACGCTGCTGATGTTCTATGAAGTACTAGGCCGCAGTGAAGAGTTGAGACGTATAGTGAGGTGCTGAAATAGATACGTGGACCTGAATCTGGTGTCAACAATCTGCTGTTCGGCAAGTGAGATGTTCGACGAGATTGTTAGGCGCAGTCTGGGCAGGTGCAAACTGTACAGATAACGTCGACGGAACTTTTATGCTCTGAGAGTATCAACTTTATTCTTGAGACTTTCATAGTTTATATTATCTCTAATCGAAGATTTATGCCACAAAATTTTCAGGTTGCAATATGAAGCTTGCCGTCAACCACGGTTACAGATTGCCAAGACCCTCCACCACCTCCGTCCCAGACAACAGTGAGCATTTTCTAGTAATACATACTCGTTTGTGGAAAAATCACTTTCCATCTGCTTCAATCATATTATTTGAATGATATCGTTGATTCATACACGATGGTGAGCTGATCAGGTCTACCGCGGTAGGGATGAGACTCTCTTAGAGCCCGTCTAATCAAAAGCTAGGCAATGCCATTTTAATCTTGTATTAGCTTGAACTCTAAATAAAAGAATTGTCTATCATACTCGTAGTTTTGTTTCATGTTCGTTGTATGGCGTTGATCTTAGCTCCTGTCATCGTTGAAAAGTAGGTATTGGAGGCTTTGTCTCCGCCGCAAACAGAGCACTGATGCACGAATTCTGGCCACTAATGAAATCTCGGAAATTTAGCAGGGATGTTTATGATGGGCTTGATTATCGGGTGGGTCTGTTAGAATGCTAGTGAAGTCTCAAGTCCACTCGTGGTTTGGAAACTAATACAGTCCCGTCAAAAAGCGGCGCTAACAACATGCTATAGTAAGAACTCTAGCAAAAGCTTTGATACTATGTAAAATGTATAACACTTACCAGCAGAATAGTCATCAAACATGATATCACTTGAAAGTGGAAATGAACTGAGTATGCGCATAAGACATAATGAAAACTGCATGCTAGACTATCAGCACCTTTGTTGACGCGATAAACACCGCAGTATAGTACATATACGCCCATTTGAATCGATTGCGAGTCGTTTCCGCACCTTTGATCCTTAAGTGGTCCGGAATTACCTGGTATTCAGACATACCGAGCGCAAAACATGGGAGTAGACCCCGGGCGGATGTGCTGACGGAGCATTACCCAAAAAGGTTGGCCTTCATGACTTGTACAATCTCGCAGCTGTACAGAACCCCCGTAGTAAGGACGTTGTCATATGCTACTATGGGCCGAGTCGATTTGCCTCTGACGGGCTTTAGCGAGCAGCGACTTCAGCGCAGGTACTGCCAATACTCACTTGGCCATCGGCCCATATTCTCCTTCTATTACACCAATCAAGAGAATTAGTAGTCAGCGAAAAATTGCCGTTCCTCAGGTCCAGCCCAATGTTCGTGGGTTGGCGACCGCTCGGAGGTCACCGTACGACCAGATGTTCTAGTCTCTCTCGTACTGACCTGACTTGTACCAAATCCCCATCGTCTTTTCGACCAGAGCAGATCTGCAGGCCAAGGGCCCAGACGTCTGCGGGCATTTATTGAGGCGCTTTAGGACTTGTCAGCCTTGCGGATATTAAGCGACACCATTGGTTCGGATCTCAGCCGTAGGCAGGGGTCCAGACGCCCGGCATCTTCAACCACTCGGTGAATGCGCATTCCGAATATCGTCGCTTGGCCCGTGCGCGAACACGAGTACTGGTTATCAGACGGAGGAGTGAGAAAGCCGGTGAGAGTATGATAGCAAGAACAATGCCCCTGTCAGATACTCGCGGGTCTTCAATAAAGAAACGAACACAAAGCAGTACCTGACAAGTTTTTGGGAATGGCCGCTTCCAGCATAAAGCACAGCCCTCGAATCCGCTTCTCTGGGACTACTGAGGCCATCGCCAGGCTGGCAATCACATACCATACGAAGCATGTCAGCAGTCTTTCGGCTGCTTCGGTACCGAAAAGGCACAGCTGCAGCCACTACACGAGGCGCCGCAAGCCGCTTTCAGCCCACGCTCGGCCCACAACAGCCTCGACTTTCGGAAGCCTCGCTTGAGCCTCTCTAGCGAGATCGCATCTTTCACTACTTTCCTTCCCCTGGCCTAGTCTTTCCTGTTTTGGGACTTGCATCGCCCAAACCGGCCAGCACAAGGCTTCCAGGTAGGATCTATTTCGGGAACTAAACGTGGAATCAGTAGTCCTCCCAGTAGTCTACCAGTACACATGTCTTACCTAGGTGTTCTGGAGGATGGAAGACTCTTCACTTGGCGCATTGATAGTACGAGAGGCGTAGAGATAAGTATCTAGACATGGTTCCTGCAGGTGGAGTTTTGATCGCCAGGAATTCTCCCACCACAATCGCTGTTCGTCTGAATGTTTTGAGTCCGGTCGCTTTTCGATGTTCTTACATAGCTGGCACTTAATGTTCATCTAATATTTCTTGATTGCACTTGCCACCATGCGTCCATCGCAACTTCTCGTCACACTCGTTTTCGCTGGCACAGCACTTTCATTTACAGACGTACGCAACCCCAAATGCGAATCGTATATGAGACATACGCTTACTTCGTACTGCCACTTCTAGTATTCAGAGCCTAGTTTCAAAGCTAGGTTCCTAGCAGCACAGGGACATGGTCGCACCAGTCATGTGTCTGAAGTGGCCGAAGCAAAAAGGCGGCGCCAAGATAGCACTGCAAATGGTCAAACCCAAGAGGCCGATCTGAATGAGCAGAATTCTTCTCTTCAGTCATCTTCAGTATCAAGTTCAACGTCACAGTCTACATCAACACTTAGCGCTACATCGACGCCAGGTGTTCAATCCACACCAGAGGCCCAACTAGTCCCTGAAGTCCAGCCAACCCCAGGGCCTCAACCAGAACCAAAAGTTTCACCGACTCCCAGTGATGAGACTCCTGTTGAGAGCCCTTTGGCATCTGGAGGTCTCGATGCTGCCCCACAATCGTCTCCCACTAGCGATCCAGCACCAATAGACGAGTCAGCACCTAATATTCAGTCAAATCAGCAGACGAATCCTGCCAACCAAGACCCTGCACCTCAAGATCCACCAGCTCAGGATCCGCCAGCACCAACCACAGAGCCCCCTGCCAAGAATCCTCCCGCCAACACAGATCCTGCGCCTGAGACAAACCCCGCTCCTAAGACGGACTCTGCACCTGAGGCGGATCCAGCTCCCAAGACAGACCCGCTACCAGAGGCTGATCCTGCTCCAGAGACAGACCCTGTACCAGAGGTTGACCCTGCAGAAGAGGTTGACCCTACAGAAGAGGTTGATCCTACAGAAGAGGTTGATCCTACAGAAGAGGTTGATCCTACAGAAGAGGTTGATCCTGCTGAAGAGGTTGATCCTGCTGAAGAGGAAGAAATCCCTGAGGATGACGAAGAAGAATTGCCTGAGGAGGAAGGTGAGTTGCCCGAAGAAGAAGATGAGCTGCCAGAAGAAGAAGATGAACTACCTGAAGAAGAAGATGATGAACTACCTGAAGAAGAAGATGACGAACTACCTGAAGAAGAAGATGATGAACCACCAGAAGAAGAGGAAGAATTGCCTGAGGAGGAGGATGATGATGCCGAAGAGGCAGAAGATGAGGATGCAGATGATGGTGAAGATGACGGTGCAGACAATGAGAATGGTCTTATCGGCGACCTCATTGATGGCATTACCTCACCCGAGGGTCAGAACATCGCTGATTTACTTCTTGACAACAAGAACACCAAGGAGGAAAACTTTGAAGTTGGTGTAACACCCGACCATGAAGACCACACTGGCTGCGAAACTTCGAACGACCCATGTTGTCGATGGTATTTCATATCACGAGAGCTGACTGAGGCGTTCACTGCGGCCGATGGACAGTGTAATGCTCTTGCACGGCAATCCATCCGCATGGGCTTTCATGACGCTGGAACTTGGTCGGCAAAGCTCGCCGCTGCGGGACAAAACAATGGTGGCGCAGATGGGAGTCTAGTCCTACATGGCGAGCTGACCAGATCCGAGAACTTTGGCCTAGAAGGTGCCGCTGGACTTGCGCAGCAACTTTATGATAAGTATAATGTCTCTATGGCAGACCTAGTTCAATACATGTCGACACATGCCACTGTCACATGTCCTTTAGGACCGCGAGTGCGCACATATGTGGGCCGAAAGGATGCAACTTCAGCAGCTCCGGAAGGCCTTCTGCCAAGCGTTCATGCTCCAGCCGAAGAGTTAATTGCTTTATTCGCAGACAAAACCATCTCGGCACACGATCTCACTGCTTTGATGGGCGCTCACTCGACGTCCACCCAAAAGGGTGTTGATGGATCGAAAGCTGGATTTCCTCAAGACTCTACGCCCGGTGTCTGGGACGTGAAGTACTATAACGAGACACTTGAGGGAAATGAAAATGACTGCATCTTTAAGTTTGAATCCGACGTCAAGCTTTCCAAGCACCCTTCAATGGCATCCGAATGGCAGAAGTTTGTTGGCGACCAACATCATTGGAATGAAGATTACGCTCGCGCCTACCTGCGACTCTCTCTTCTTGGTGTCAAGAATATCAACGAGCTCAAAGAGTGCACCATGACCTTGCCGGCATTCAAGAGTACCGCTCCAAAGGATTCAGATGTCACTGGCAAGTGCCAGAAGCCGTCGTCGTCGAGCTCCCTGATCAGCTCTTCCACGTCGATTTCTTCTGATACGTCAACAAGCATGCCAATATCGACCACCGATGTACCAGAGTTAAACGCTACTAGTTCCGTGATGGATTTGACATCCACTGCTCTGGAAACGACCACCCTGATCGAGGAGATTGTCTCGTCGATTTACTCAGACAGCTCTGTCTCAATGACCTCAGATTACACTTTACCTTCGTCAACAATGGACATTACAACCTCAGCATCTGAGACAATTACACCTTCAGCGAGTGATGTATCTTCTAGCTACTCTGATAGCTCTCTATCTCCATCAGAAGCGTCTGATTCCGCAAGTCATTCGTCGACCAGTGAGTCGTCTATCTGGATGCCCTTGGAAACAGCGTCAGATCTGTCAAGTTCCATACAAGCTACAGTCGATAGCAGCGTCAGCTCGTCCGCATATATACCCACTTCCAGCGAGTGGAGCACCGTTGAGTCATCCAGCTCATACTATCAGGAAAGCATCTCCTCCGTGTCACAATCTAACTCTTACGAACATGACATCAGCTCTTCTTCAGCGAGCGTTTCATCATCTGTAGAGTGGAGCAGCTCCAGTTCAGATGTCTCGTCATCTTCATCAGCCTCTAGCGTTCCTGCAAACGTCATTGCTATTACCACTACAACGGAAACTAGCAGCAGTCTTTCAAGCTCAGCCGCTAGTTCTGATATTTTATCTTCCGATTCGAGCAGTCAAATTGTAGATATGTCTAGTAGCTCCTCAGTCTCATCTTCCGCGAGTGGACTCTCGAATGATAACCTACCAGTTGGGATTCCGGCCGCGACTACCACAAGCTCAGTCCTATATGCAAGCTCCACCCTGAGCACTTCGTCTCATGTTAGCGCATCAGTTGCATCTATCTCGTCCAGTGTTTCCAGGAGCACTTCAACGAAATCATCTAGCTTATACCACCCTCGAAGTATCTCGGCCAGCCGCCCACATTGGACACATTCTCGATACGGTCCTATCACAGCCCGAAGATCAAGCACAATCAGCAAGCCGACTTCAACTCGGAAGAGTAGTTCAATTGCTAGATCTTCTTCAACTAGGAAATCAAGCTCCTATGCCAAACCCACATCGACAAAGAAGTCGACCCTCATGACGCGACCAAGTCCACCAGCAAAACCTACTTCAACCAGAAAGTACAGCTCAACTGTGAAGACTTCCAGCATGAAGTCTTCTTCAACCAGGGGGCCTGGCTTCCCTCATCACCGACCAACATGGACCCGAAAAGCTAGCACGAGCACTAGACCTAGTTCCACCAAGAAGACGAGCACTTCATGGCGAAAGTCTTCCACGCCTGTGTCTCATCCAAGTACAAAGCGGCATCACACCTACAACCCTGCACCCACAAAGGCTTCGTCGAGCTCAAGCTGTGCCACTAGGTCCCCTACACCAAAGGTTCCGCATAGGCCGAGCAGCACACAGTCCCGGTATTCACACAGGGCCAGCGCGACTACGCGCAGTTCGACGTCCACTAAATCCCACCCGAAGCCCACGACGACATCAGCTGGTCGAGCACCCATCAAACACACCACTTCGACCAAGTGCGCCTCGAGCACAGCAGTGCGCAACCCCCATGTCAACAAACCGTCAAGCACACCCATCAAGCCCACATCGACAGCGCGCTCCACTTCCTCCACTCCAAAGCCCAACGTGCGCCAAACCCCCACCCCGTCGTCCAGGAAACCCATATCCACGCCATGTAAGACGTCCAGCCTTGCGAAGAACTTCAACAACAGACCAGCCAACACCCCGAGCCCCACAAAAGCTTCTTCGTCTGCAAAAGCAACTACGACGTCTTCCCGCGTGTCGAGCACCTCGGCGTGCAGCATGGTCACCGCGTCTGTGTCGGGCACGCGCACGATGTCTTATAGCTGCCGCGTGAGCAGCACTGCATCATCATCGTCGTCATCTATGCGAAGACATTAGACTAGACTCTTGTTCATGTATATATGTATTCGAAATGTTTGAATGTAAAAAAATGGCGAGAATGTGGGGGTAGCGTTTGTTTTCATAGAATTGATACCCATCATGTGTTTACGAAGGATACTATGAGGATAGTTATTGATTAATGAATCATGAATATTACACTCTACTTTTTAGTCTATGTTTTGATAAGTGTGACACTTGTGTTGCAATGTGATGTAGTTAGAGAAGCGGCGCTTTTATCGCCAGACTAACATCTGTTTTGGGCGTACAGAGTCATATGTGAGCAGGGCATTAGCATGGAACGCGAGTTAGGTTCTGCAGGAAAGGTCTTGATTTGAGAAGCCGGGTTATCATCATGAATCGTAAATTATACTACGTAGTGCACAATGTACACTACAACGCCACACCTATCGAAAGCCCTCGAATGACCTATCGTAGCAGCCCATCTATGAACGCCAGTTGTTCCAAACCCGAGCTAACCGTATAAAACATCCATGATCATTGTAGATCGGGTATCAAAAACAAAAACAAAATGCTTTCATCGCAGATATCTAGATGCAAATGTGGAGCCAGGGATACGATCCAAGGAAAACACATGTATGCATAAAGTCGTCAGAAATGGAACGACCAATCAGGAGACCTCATGGCAACCATCGAGACAAAACGCCAAGTGGATATGTGCGCATGCGAATGTCGATGCCCATAATCTTCAGGACGCTACTTAGGTCAGGCCGAAAAGAAATTTTAGCTCTTGAACATTGAGACGAGTGAGGCTTTTGCTAGCCTGCTCATCCAGTGCAGCACCGATAATCTCGCGTTTCTTGTCTTGAAGAAGACAAATACGATCTTCAACAGTCTCAGGGACGAGAACGCGATGCACAGTGACCTCGCGGGGTTGAGGCATACGGTGAGCACGGTCAACCGCCTGTTCTTCGATAAATGGGTTCCAGAAGGGGTCGAGAAGAACAACTCGGGAAGCCTTCCAGAGATTGAGACCGGCGTTGCCGGCCTTAAGGGAGATCAGCATAACATTCTCGTCTGGATTATCCATGAATGCATTGACCGCATCAGCACGCTCGTCCATCTTCATGCTCCCATCGTAGCGCTGGTAGCGGATTCGCTTCTGCGACAAAGGTACCTCAACCAGATCCAGTAACGAAGTGAACTGTGAGAAGACCAAAGTCTTCTCTGTAGCATCATTTTTAATGATCTCGCAGAGGAGCTCCACCGTCTTCTCGATCTTGGCCGACGGAACGAAAGACTGCTCAAGGCGACGAATATACCGCCTCTTCGCTGATTTGCTACGGAGTGACTCCTTCTTGAGCTGTGCGAGAGTCTTGATAGGTTTGGATCGCGCCTTGCCCTTGCCCTTGCCCTTTTTGCTCTTTTTCGTCCTTTTGCCGGCAGGATTAGCACCAGCGTCTTGGGCTGAGTCGGCGTCGCCGTCATTCGCCTCCACAAAATCGTAGTCATCTTCGTCATCTGACACAACAAATCCAGCGAGGTTGCCCTTGCTGTCCACATCCTGTGCGTCCTCCTCATCTGATTCATCCTCTTCTGAATCGGAACCAGCAAATTCTACAACCTCGTCTTCGGGCTCGGGGCTGAGCTTTTCGGGGCAATGAACCTTGCAGAAATGTTTATAGTCTGTAATGAGCTTGGCCTTCAACTCTCCACGGCAATGCGGGCATTTCGCGGTGCTTCCTTCTTCGCTGCCCTCTTGTATTGCTCTCGCGGGATCAACAAGCTTCTGAACACATTCGCCACAAACAGTATGACCACAGGGTATGATTATGGTCGGATTAGGATCAGCTTCCAAGCAGATAGGGCATTCGAAAGAGTCGGAGGCGGCCGCCTTCAACCTTTCTATGACGTCCTCTCGTAGCTGTTCCGCACGAGTAAGTAGATCGTCCTCAGCAATGCCTTCGGTGGCAGGTTGACTAAGATCCTTGATCAAGTGAGGGTGGCAACAGGCTTGGCGAAGCCTCAGTAGTAGAACGAGGACATTGGCGTAATTGGCTGGAACGCTTGTCAGTAAAGTTTCTAGGGCACCAGAGGTGACCAAAAACGAGCGGACCCTGGCCAAGTGGCCAAACCGGTTACTCCAGCCGCAACATCTGTTAGGCTGCTTGCTATAGGGTCTCAACCACATACCAGAAACATTGTTCCTTTCAATATATTTGTTGAATTGGATCTGGGCTTTCATTTCCAAGGCCTTATAAATCTCAAGTTCATCATCACTAAACTCGACGTTATCGAGAAGTGTGTGCTTGGGCGGTATAGTGCAGATTTGTTCGCCATCGACTACTGAAGTTTTCTGTCGTCGCATCATGACAGTCTTCAGAAGGATCTGAACACGATTCATTGCCTTCTTGCGTGTGGCTGGGTGCCCCTGCCTGACGGGCTAGCAGTTCAGTTAGCATTGAACGATTTTAGTTTGAATCAATCTAGGATACGTACTCTGCCAATATCCTGGCTGAACTTGTGCCAGTCATTGTAGGGAGATATACGTAAGAATCGAAGTAATGGGTAGAGCTCATCTACAGAATTCATCATAGGCGTGCCAGTCATACACAAGCGATGCTTGGCCTGGATATCGGCGGCAGCCTTTGACTGAGCGGTATTGCGATTTTTGATAGCATGTGCTTCGTCAATAATTACCCTGTACCACATACACTCATGACCCAACAAAGCCAGCTTATCTTGTGGCTTGCGACGGAAGCCAGGCTCACGCATTTCACGTTCATGCAACATAGATTCCCGCATCGTGTCCTTTTGCTTGAATTCCGAGGTGAGAGTACCAAAGGTAGTAAGGACAACATCATACTGACGAAGGCGTTGGAAGTCAGCTTTCTTACCCTTGCCCCAATACAGATAGACGCTCAGCTTGTAGCGCGGGTGGACGTGTCGCTCAATCTCCTTCTCCCACTGCCGCATGAGTGCAACAGGAGCGATGATAAGGGTCGTTTTACAGAGTGGGTCAGTCGATGGCCGCGCGCAGATGAGGGATAGTGCTTGAACCTAGACTCAAGGTCAGCAAAGTGAAAAGCACAGAATCATAGCTTGACTAGACCCAGAATACTTCGCAGACCGATTCAACTCTCGGGCAGGGACTTTCAAGATCCACAAAAGGCTACAGGTTGAACTGGCAGGCGTCTTACCGTCTTTCCCAAGCCCATTTCATCAGCCAAGATGCCACCTTTGGCAACACCATTCTCCATCTTGAGCAGCCAAGTAAGGCCAATCTTCTGGTATTCCTTGAGAGTCGAACACATGATCTTCGGCGTTGGCTCCCGGTCATCAGGGGTCTCACCGTGCTCTTGGATATTCTCTAAGAGCTTCTCTATAGCATCTACTTCTGCCGCATTAAGAGGGAAGTCGCCATATTCCTCAGGATCACTCTCTTCAGCCCAAGCAGGTCTCGGTAGACCATGAGGATCCAGACCAGGGGTATAGGGAGCAGGAATATAAGGCACTGTGAAATTAAGCACGCCGGGAATGGTTGGCTGATTATGTTGATTTGGTTGTTGAAAAGCATATCCGCCACCGGGCGCCGTGGAAGCCATCATGAATTGTGCAAGCTCCTCATACTGCATAAAGTCTTGGTTGAATGCATCTGCTGGTGTCGGACGAGCGCCAATATCCAGATAGGCATTGGCAAGTTCCGGAAACGGGTCAGGCGTGGGAGGATCCGACACTGTCAGGTCGATAATGGGCCCTGAGATTGATGGTCGACTAGGCAGCGTCCATTGTTGCGAACTACCAAGCCCTGTTGCATCGTCGGACGATGAATTAGGTGTACCAGAGGCCGCTGGGCTGGGTTGTGCACTGTGCCGCTTCGCGTCAGGAAATTCAGCTGGTCCAAGGCTACGTTTGCGGCTAGACGCCGACGACTCAGCAAATGTATTCGGGACACCGTAGGGCTGGGCGTCAAAAGACGGGGTGTGAAAAGCTGGGGTGTGGAAGTTGGAGGCTGACGGTGCAGTCATGAAGCTCTCTACTTGCTGGGCTTGGTTGAGCTGTTGGTAGAAGTCCTGGAGTAAGCTCTCGTAATATGGACGATCGTCGGGGTTGCAGGTACGGAGCAGGTCACTGAGCGTGTTAATATTAGCCTCGATGTTGCGCAGGGCAGAGCCATTCTGGGATGCCATGGCGACAGTTGGGCCTGCACAACACCCAGCCTGGCAAACAGAGTGGAACAGTGTGTGAGTCAGCCGCTTCGTTCAACCTCTGGACAAACTGTCGAGGGTAGACGTGGGGTGAGGGGTGGTGGGTGCTCAAGCGCGGGAGTGCGGTCGGGCGTGCCTTTATAGGCGTCGAAGGCTGCCGAAAAAGTGAGGTGAAGACAAGTGCAGCGATGGAGTGTGAAAGTGAATAACAAGGCTGCTGCGCTTGCCCTTCCCAAAGGCCAGGGGAAAGCGACAGCTGCGATCACCGGTGCGACGCGACGCGCTGCACTCAGCACGAAAGGCAGACAACAAGATTGACACGACGATTAGAATAGACCGAAAATACTTCAAACAGGAAGGAAATAAACCACTGCAACCTCCCATCTTGGGGCCGTATTGCCGGTCGATTGCCTCATCGTGGGGTCGAGGTTGAGATGAGAGCGCAACACGTCTGTTGGCTGCTGTCCACTATCGATAGGCTGCCCCTGGTAGGCTGAGTCTGGGATCAGCCCACCAATGAAGCACCACATCGGGCCATTGTGCAAACGCTGTTTGGGGCGAGAAGCGCTCGTTGGGTTGCTGAGCTGCTGAGCTGCTGAGCTGCTGAACTGCCCACAAGGCTGAGTTGCCCTTTGACCTGTTCCGGTGAAGGCAACAAACATGCTTGGCACGCGGCCTGGCCGCAAGCGAAGCGCGTGCTGCACACGAACCCACGAACCCACTCACGCCACGGAAGATCGTCCGGCGGGATCAAGGGTCATCCAAGTCTTGGTATGCTGGGGAACTGAACAACAACCCAAAGTTTGCCCACTCAAATGAACGAATTCGTCTCGAGCTACCATGCTGCCTCAGGCCCAGAAACGAGCGAGGACGACGTGCAGCGGGCATAATTGCATGAGCTGGAGGACCAAGAATGTGAGGCTTCCCAAAGCAGGCAAGTAGTGAAGCAACGAGGCCAGTCCCACGCAAAGCGACAACAAAGCACACATTTGCATACGTCCTTCAACAGAGCCCTACCTATTGATTCCAATCACCCCGTTTCAGCATAATCTAACTATCCTCACTTGATGCCTGCACCCGGTTCTATATTCCCAGCCTGCCGAAACCAGGGTGTGTAGGAGGGACCAAAATAACCCTTGCACACAATCCCAACAGTGCCACCCCCAACCCTAGCCAACATCCACTTCCCCAATCTCCGACCCCATGCTCGCTAACCAGTTAGGTAGCCACCAGTACAGAACCATGCACGACCATGGACCCTCAAAAAGTATACTTCTACCTTCAATTGTGTGCTTTGAATGGATTCAAATCTCACATTTTCCCATTATAAAAGTCCATTGTCAAATTGGAACTGACTGCCCTTTGCCGAACATGATTACTATTACCCACAATATTAAAAAGAGAGTCAGCCATGGCTCTCAATTGGCTTGCAAAGACCGGTAAAGCAGCAATACTAGGACCAAAACAGCATATTCATTGGTCTCCATCCTTACTCACAATACGTAAGTGCATGCGTCGCTTCCGGTGAGCGAAAGATGGAGGATCGAAAAAGTTGTATCGTTTCCCAGTTTCCAGCTACTGCAGAGTAAGATATGGAGACTGGGGAGGGAAACAATAAGGCAAGTAGCACAGAAGAACACGCAAAGGATTCAACATCACCATGCGGGGAGAAATGGTTTCAACCACTGTTGAAGTAGAGCGACCGACACAGTGTCATGAATATTCACTTATGGATTATAAAGAGAGCCCCAAAAAATAAGACACACGAGCCCAACGCACGCACACGCACACGCACACAATCAACCATATACGCCCAGGCCAATCTCCTCCTAGGTCAAGCCCCCCCAGAGACCGGCGAACTTTCAAACTCCCAGAATATGCAAAGGCGTGACAATACCATATATGTATAACGAAAAGGAAATGCTGGGGTGTGGGAGGAAGGAATGATGCGGGAACTAAAATTCCCTGTGGCCTTTGCTCAACCCACTCCCGCCTGCTGCTCCGCAGCCATGGCTCTGTATGTTCAACAATAGTAACAAGGAGACGTTTGTCGTCGATTCTCGCTGAAACAATCTTGCGCTTGCAAATGCTTTCACTCACCACTTGCAGTTGGAATGCAAGGGGATATGGGGTATCCGCTATAACAGATAGAATCGCTACCGAACTTTCAGTAGGCCGGTGGCTCTACTCCAACCTCCGCCGTTTCCTTAGTCGAGTCTCAGCTACTGTGCGAGCGCAATAACAACTGGTTGTCATTAGGGAGCTGACTCACAAACTCGAAGACAAGGAACGTACTCTCTCCACATTGCCATCCGCCGTCTGATCCACGGCTAATAGATTTGGGCTGCCAGACGCATTGCCCCTTTCAGTGAAGCCCCTGCTTTCGATTTGTGGACGCTTCTTTGGCGTTGGCGCGGGGCTCTCCCCGGAAGGAAGTTGGAGGTCGGGTATGTGATCCATTGTGTGCCGAGTCTGCTCCGAATTGTGGTCGTAGAGCGCGCCACCACCGCCGAGGGTGGCGCAGCGGAGGATGGTTTGGATGAGTTGGTTTTGGCGAAGGGGTTTGGAGAGGTAGTCCTACTCATGTAAGCATGCTTTTAACAAAAATTGGGGCTGCGCATGGGTACTTACATCCATCTGCGCCGCGAGACACTTCTCGCGATCGCCCACCATGGCGTGAGCAGTCAGAGCAATGACTGGTGTTGATGGGATGCCATTCTCACGCTCCCACTCACGGATCTTCGCAGTAGCTTCGAAACCACCCTTGTAAATAATTAGCGTTATGCTATTGTCACTAACAAGATGAACTCACCATGACAGGCATTTGTACATCCATGAGTACGCAATCGTAGCGCTTCTTCTGGATGTGCTCATACGCTTCGAGACCGTTGTTGGCCACAGTGACCTTGTGGTGATACTTCTCCAATATCCTAACAGCGAGCTTCTGATTGACTGCGTTATCTTCCGCGAGCAAAATGCTGAAAGACTTTGAGTGATCAGATACAAGAGGAGCTGCGCGGCCATCCAGAGCTGGAACGAGGGCGTTGCCCAGGTCGATCGGGAGACAAGGCGTGGTCATGTAGCTTGAGATACCGTTCTCAAGTGCAGATCTGAGGCTGATTGCTACCCGCGGGGTGAGCATGACAAGCGGGATGTACTTGAAGCGCTCTGCAACCCTGAGCTCCCTCGCCGTTTGGTCATTATCGACAATAACACAGTCGTAGGGCATATCAGTTCGCTTCGCCGTTTCTGGTACATCCTCAACAGAGTTGACTACCATTGGTATAAGGTCAAGCGTCTTCAGATGATCTACTACTTCGTCTGAGAACTTAGTATGCCCTTGGTCAACGAACAGGACAGTGTGCTGCTTGTATGCCGCGAGTTGAGGCTGGATAGCAGTTATGTCGGGATTGCCAAGACGGACTCTGCATGTGAAGTAGAAGATACTGCCCTTGCCGAAGTCAGACTCGACCCACATGCGGCCGCCCATGAGGGTGACAAGGCGCTTAGAGATTGATAATCCTAGACCAGTACCGCCAAACTTTCGGGTCGTCGAGCCGTCGGCTTGCTGGAACGTGTCGAAAATGAGGTTGAGCTTATCGCCGCGAATACCAATACCGGTATCCGAGACGGCAAATTGGAAGACGTATTGCTCCGGCCCACATTCCTGCTCTTGGGCCATAGATATCGCAACCTTGACCTCTCCATGCTCGGTAAATTTGATAGCATTACCAACAAGATTGAGAATGATCTGTCTCAATCTGAAGGAGTCACCAATAACGTAGTCGGGTACCTTATAGGACACATCATAGGCGAGATTCAACTTGCGTTCATTGGCTCTGGAAGCCAGTGACTTGAGTGCGTTGAAGATGGTGCCTCGCATTGAGAATGGAATCTCTTCCATAACCATGCGGTTTGCTTCGATCTTACTGATGTCGAGAATGTCGTCGATAATGGTCAACAGCTGGCCAGCCAAATTGTGAACAATGGTCAACATCTCGCGCTGGGCATGCGTGAGGTCGGTATCGAGGGTCAGCTGTGTCATTCCGATGATACCGTTCATAGGTGTTCGAATTTCGTGAGACATGTTGGCCAAGAATTCCGACTTTGTCTTATTTGCCAGTTCAGCCGCTTCCCTGGCTGCCGTATTCCTTTGGATACTTTCTCGCAGACTAGACACCATCTGGTTGATCTTCCTTTTCAACTCGTCCATCTCACCAGATGCTTCGACGGTGATTTGAGTGAATTTGCCCTCCATGGCTGCGTTCGTGATGTCTCCAAAGGCGCGCACTTGTGATGTCAAGTTCTGAGCCATGGTGTTGACGTCTGTGGTGATTTCTTTCCATCGTCCATCGATGTCCCGCACGTCTGCTTGACCACCCATCTTTCCGTCGACACCGACGTCGCGAGCTACTCGCTTCACAGCAAGCGACCATTCGTCCAGTCTCATGACCATGTCATTGATGGTATCCTTGAGCAGTCGAATCTCTCCTTCGGCGTCAACGTGTACTCTCCTGCTCATGTCTCCTTTGGCGATCGCTTGTGTGACTTCTGAGATACTTCGTACTTGTAGTGTGAGATTCTGAGCCATGGTGTTGACGTTGTTTGTCAGATCCTTCCACTTTCCCTCGACGTTGTCGACTTGCGCTTGGCCTCCGAGGATACCGTCCGTTCCGACTTCGCGAGCGACCTTGCTGACCTCTTGCGCGAATGTATTCAGGCGATCCACCATGGTATTGATGGTGATCTTCAAAGATAGAATCTCACCCTGGACCTCAGCCTTGACTTTCCTACTAAGATCTCCTCGTGCCACAGCTGTTGTGACCTCTGCGATTTCTCGCACTTGTGTCGTGAGGTTCATGGCCATGCCGTTCACGTTTTCTGTCAGGTCTTTCCATGTACCCTCTACACCGTGCACTGTGGCCTGTCCGCCGAGCCGTCCTTCGGATCCGACCTCTCTCGCAATCTTTGTCACTTCATGAGCAAACTGCTGCAATTGGTCCACCATGCGATTGATCGTGTTCTTGAGCTCCAAAATCTCACCCTTACACTCGGCCTCGACTTTGCGGGTAAGGTTTCCTTGCGCGACAGCTGTTGTGACTTGAGCAATGTCTCGCACCTGTGTAGTGAGATTCTGCGCCATGGCATTTACATTGACGGTGAGCTCGTTCCACATGCCTTTGACGCCGGCGATTTCAGCCTGGCCACCGAGCTTTCCTTCGGTACCGACATCTCGAGCTACTTTTGTGACTTGAGTTGCAAACGATTGAAGTTGGTCCACCATGGTGTTGATTGTTTGCTGCAGCTGCAGGATTTCTCCTCTTGCGGGACGCTCAATCTTTCGACTCAGATCGCCATGCGCGACAGCAGTGGTAACTACAGCAATCTCACGCACCTGTTCGGTAAGGTTCTTGGCCATTACATTAACTGTTAGTAAATTGTTAGTAAAAAGTCGGGCCGATAAGGTAACCTTAAAAATACAACGTACCACTGTCGGTCAGCTCAGCCCAGATTCCAGCAACACCAGGCAAATTGGCCTGACCACCCAGTCTGCCTTCGGTGCCGACTTCTCTGGCGAGAAACGTGACCTGACTAGCGAACTCCTGTAGCTGATCCACCATGGTATTAATCGTACGCTTGAAGAGAGTAATTTCAGGGTCCATTTCCTTTGCATGGATCAAGACCTTCTTGCTCAGGTCGCCCATAGCGACGGCCGTGACAATGGCGCCAATCTCTCGCAGGGCCTTCTGGAAAGCCAAGTTGGCCTGCTGATGCTTGCCCAACTCGCGCTTCAATGCACCGATATCTTCGATGCCGTGCTCGAAGACCATGGTCTGGTTCGTCAGCTGCTTGTTGACTTCGGCAGAGAGATTGTCGATGTGTTCGCGCTGGTTCTTGATCTGGTCGGCTTGCTTGTTGAGATGGTCGCGCAAGTAGTTGAGCTGTTCTTCGGTGAGCGCAGCTGCGGGCTCCTGGTTGCTGCCGTTCAACTCCTTCGCTGCAAGCCAGTTGCTCACCCACAGGGCTCGCTCCTTGTTCGAGCCTCGGCGGCCTGGGACGGGTGGGCCGTTGACGCTGCGAAGAGCGCTTGTGGGCGAGTAGCCCAAGCCGTCCTCTTGAAGCTCTCCTGCGGGGGTCATGGGGAAGGTGTTTTGGTTGATGACGGCACTGCTCTTGTGCTCGAGAAAATCTATCCTGGAGCAGAGCGCCGCGAGCTCCTGCTCAAGTTGTGCCTTTTCCTCGGAATCGGGCCCGGGCAGGGCGATGGCATTCTTTGCTCCATTTGCAGCGATTTGTGCACTGAACGAGGGCTCATGGACGGGATCGTGCTGTTTGGCGAGGTTTTTGATGATAGCTGCGAGCCCAGAGTACGTCTCGGCAGACATCGCGGCGGCGATTTTGGGGTCGACGGCGGCGTTGCTAGATGCGCATTGGGGGCCGGGTCGGAACAGGCGCGTTCAGCCTCGAACTATCGAAACTACGGCGATGAGGGAGTAAGAGGGACTTAAGGAAAGAAGGCTGCGAAGGGTAGTCGCGAGGTAGCTAGACCAGGCGGTGTCTAAGCACGAAGGGGTCCCCCGCGAGCGTAACGGGCGCCAGGATGTTGGCGCTCCCAAGTGGGTTGGCGTGCTCCTGTTGGATGGCACGAGGAAAGACAGGCAGCTCGGATTTGGGCACCACCGCCTTCAGTCTGCACGGGGAAACAGGGCCTGAGGACAGCAACAGGCGGAGTGAGGCGGGCGGTGCAGATACAGCGAAAGTCGTCGTGCTTGGGAGACGAAAGAGATCGCCGGCATGATTTCCCACTCTTCTCAAAGACCAAAATCGCCATCCATGCAGCCTGTCAGTTTTGGCGCTAGACTGCGATGGGCATACCCTAGCTCCACCATCCAATCCATGGCTTCAGCGACCGAGACGCTGCACCCACGTCTGGCCGCCGAGCCTGACTCTTTGTCGACCCTCGGCGCGGAATGGCATGGGCAAATCTCGCACAAAGATAACACGCTGCTCGCTCCACGAGTCCCCGGGCCTTCACCTCGCTACAGAGGCGCCGGGAAGCCGCCACTATCGACGTCATATGGTCACTGCGCAGATTCCTCAGCCGAACTGTAAGATGAGTTGTGTGACATGCGAGTGACGGTGCGTGCTTCTGCTGGCTGGCATTTCCGTTTCTCCATCAACTCAGAAAGCATGACCGCTTTGGCAGAAGAAGCCCCGCCGAACGAATTGCAGTGCAGCCGACACTGGCCTGCTCGGCGCAGGCAGCGAATAGGGGTAATTTGCCACATAAAGTGGATGCCAGACACGAGAGGCTCGGTACGCGAGAGGTGTCCGCTGTGTCAAGGGCCCAGCTTCAGTCCGCTTGAACCGGCAGTGATTGCCCCTCCATCACGAGCCTGGCGTCCTCTAGCATTAACGTTCGGGCAGACGCCGAATTTCGTGGTAAACTTTCCGTGCGCCTCCAATTTGACACTGCAATGACCTCCTGTTTGATCGTCCATGCTACAACCTATGTCGTGATTCGTCGCATTGTTTCGATACCCCACCGGCCTCATTTTGCCCTTGTGCATCCGCATCTGCCATGGGCATAGAAGTGGACGATTCTCGCCGGGCCTCTTGGCTGGTGGTTTGGCTGCTGCGTTGTAATGGCATTCAGGGTCTCCCCGGAGCGCTGCACACTATAATAGGTTCCGCGCTGGCCATCCACGCGAAGTCTCGGGCTCCCGTTGCCATCTCAAAGTGCTTACTAGTGCATTACCATACATCCATGTACCGCCACTCATCTCTCCACTGCCAAAACCATTCAAAGTCGATGAATCTTCACTTGGTATTGCTGTTTTGGCAAGCCTTAATCATGTGCCTTCATCGCGCCCAAAAACGCCCACACATGCTATCCGTTATTGTTCGTATCTTACAATTGCTCAACCCACATGGTATTCCAAAGCCCCAGCGGCCATTCACTGAAGCTGACATTAATCATTCTACACTCCCTCCCAATTCTCTATGATACACCACCAAACCGCTCAGTTCGACCTCCTCGATAGCTCCGATAGAAATCCGCCGTGGGATCCGTCCCAAGCCCGTTCCAGCCATTGGCGCCAACATGCTGACTCTCTTTCTGTGCCTTGGTGATCTTCTCTTGTAATTGTGAGGCTCCAGAGTCGATGAGCTGGAGCTGCGCCAGCTGTGTGTTCAAAACGCGAACCACCTTCGTCAACTAATTTCACGTCAATCATATGTAAATCATACGGGGTAAAGACAACACGTACCGGATCGTCAGGTTTGCCAGTCTTGCTGAGCGTCTGTGATGTGGTGTTGATCTCCTCAATCATCTCAGTGAGGTCCTTGTTAAGCTCATTGAGCCTGTCCTGTAGCTTCTCGGCGAGTTTGTAGCTTTCATAAAGTCAGTTCACGTTTGCTTGGGGGTCAAAAGACAACTCACGTTCTCTCGCGCTCCTGGTCAGGACCACGCAAGCCGTCAGACTTGCCGCTGACGCCGTGCATCTTCATCAGGTTCTCAATCTCCTTCTCATACCGATCGAGGTACGAATCAAGTTCTTGCTGGTTCTCCTCCATCATCGTCAATTGCCTCTCAACCTCTGCAGCATCACGCTCTGCTTGGAAGGTCTTTGAATACAATTGTCGAACCTTGTCCGAGTTCTCAACCAAGGCCCGATCCCACTGTGCGACTGTCTCGGCATGTTGCTGGAATTCTTTCTGATACTTCGACAAATCGGCTGCCCATCGCGTAATGATTTCATCCATGGACTTATTTTTCAAGCGTGACTGAGCAGATGGTGCAGGTCCGACTGTTGAGCTGGCGAGTCCGCTCTTGGCAGCGTCGGCCCCTGCAGTTCCTGTAGTAGCCCCAAGGGTAGGTGCAGGCTGAGAGGTACCAGTCGATGCTGGTGGTGTTGCAATCGTCGATGGCTTGCTGAACAGAGTTGGTGCAGTGCCAGAGGTAGTCGTAGCTGCAGGCGTGGGTGCTGCAGAACTTCCGCCTCCAAGACCCCCAAGACTGGTAAACTGGGATGGCCCGCCGCCTCCTCCGAGAGCTGGGAATGGAGAAGTGCCGGATGCAGTCGTCGTTGTGGCTCCGCTGCTCGTCGCTGTAGTCGTAGCTGCGGTAGGAGTCATCGAGCTGGCAGGTGTTGATGCAGGAGTCTTGCCCCAACTGAAGGTAGAGGCGCCGCCTGTGGAGGCTCCTGTGTTAGATGTTGCTCCCGCAAAGAGGCCACTAGGAGGAGCCGCAGAAGACGCCGGAGCGGTGGTGTTGCCCCCCAAGCTGAAACTGGGTGTTGAACTTGTTGTAGGCTGCGAGCTCGCTGGCGTTGCACCTGACGTGGCTCCAATATTGAATCCGAGTGGCTTTGCTGGCGTTGTCGAGGGCGTTGTGCTTCCAAGAGCGCCAAAGAGCCCAGATTTAGGGGCAGGTTGCGCAGAAAAGAGTCCGGTAGGTGCTGGAGAAGCGGGAGGCGCGCTCTTGTTCGAATCAGCTGAAGCACCAGTGTTTCCAGCGCCAAGGAGCCCTGAGCCAGGCGCGGAGCTACCTAGGGGTTTTGCAGCCGAAGGTCCTGTGGATGCAGCTCCAAAAAGGTTCGGTGCAGTTGATGAGGGAGTGGACGATGGCTTCGCTCCAAACAATGACGAGGCCGTCTGTGTAGACCCGCCTGTTTGGTTGTTCTGCTGGCTGAACAAAGAAGTGCCGGTTTGGGCACCTCCGCCCGACTGATTGTTTTGGCCGAACAGACTGTTTCCAGGCGGGGGTCCCGCTGGTGTAGTGGATGGTAGGAATGATGTCTTATTCGCTGCGGGTGTCGCAGTGGGTGTTGAACCTGACCGAACGTGTCAGCCAAGTGATGCCGCACACAACGAAAAACTTACCAGCTGTTGCACCAAACCCGAACGATGGCGCGGAAGAAGTTGCAGCTGCGTTGCTGCCGAAGAGGGCAGGTTTTGGCGCATCTCCACCCGTCTTCGCAAGACCGCCAAACCCTCCGAAGGTGGGTGTTGACGATGCGCCAGACGTGGCTTGACCGGCGCCAAACAGTCCGCCAGGCTTGCTCGTAGCAGGTGTGCTTGAAGCGCCCCCTCCAAAGACACTCGATGAGCTGGTAGCTGTATTCCCACTACCGAAAAGTGCACTGCCGGGCGTGGTCGAGGTTGCGTTGGCGGTGCCGAAGAGCGACGGGGTTGCAGCACTCGACGAGTTGGTGGCGCCAAACAATGGCTTGTTCGGCGTGCTGCTATTGTTATTGTTTTGCTGGCCGAAAGAAAATGGCGACGTCATTTTGGCGGTGGTGGAGTCCGTGGGAGGACGTATCAGCTATGCGGTGTACCTTGTGTCGTGGTGCAGCTGTTTGCAGAGGTCGAGAGCTTCTGCGAGGAGGGCAATTGGCGGCGGAGAGGTCGCAACAGCAGATGAATCTCGGGCAGAGCGTGTGGGAAAGAAGTCGCGATAGGATCACGCAAAGCACTTCTGCGTCTTTCACGGCGCGTCAAGGTCGCAACGGCCAAAAGTTAGGCAAACAGCTGCATGGGCCAAGCTAGCGTCGGGGAATTGTTCTTCCCGGCTGCGGGCGATCCCTAGGATTCCAGACCGCCGCTGTCCCCCGCCAATGGAGCCGGGCCTGAAACACTACAACGACACCGCAAGAGCGTACGAGGCGCAGCAGCCGGGTGCACTGTCTAGCTCTTGCCCACGGCCTCTCCTTCCACACATCACCTGCCAGTCCAAGAGCATACCCCCATCCGTTGATCCCAAGTACACGCGTGAAAGGAGCGAGAAGCCACTACCTTAGAGCCAACATGACGGACGAACTGGCGCCGCCCCGCAAGAGCGTGGAGCTGGAAGACCCAGGCGCGAAGGAGCTTGGTTTGTCTCCTCTACCATATAGCTGGCATCCTGTCTCATTGTTCGTGTAGCAGACTCGAGTGACGAGCACTTCTCCGATGCCTCCGAGGGCCGTCCCGGCAGGATAGAAGCCACCTCACCAATCCCAATCACACGGGTCGAGCGAGTAGACGACGAGCCTGCCCACGGCGAGGTTCCCGGAACAGACGCCTACAAGATGCGCACCCAGGACGCTGTCCCCGACGAAGTAGAGATTGTACCCGATGGGGCTCGGAGTCGTAGTACCTCGCGAGTGAGCGCCAGCGATAGGCCTCTGACGCCTGGTGGAACGCCGATCCCCAAAACAGTCGTTGAGAAGATTGATCCTGACCAGCCAAGTTATGGTGACGTTCCTGGCACACACGCACATCAGCTCCGTCTTGCAGATGCTGAGCCCGACGTTATAGTCAGGGCGCCTGAGCCGCCCCAGCGCAAAGGTACGTAGGGCATTTCCTTGGTGCCGCCTGCGTACCATTGACGGAAGAAGGGTCGCCAACTGCCTCTCTTGACAGATCTCCCCTAAGCCCCACCATTGATGGCACAAACGAGCCCATGATAGAGGTCGATGAGTCGCCTGCGCAACCAAACGAGGCTGCCGATGATGACGATGACTTTGCGAACGACGACGATGGTTTTGGTGATTTCGATGAATTCGAGGCGGGTGGGGAAGGAGACGACTTTGGGGATTTTGACGATGGGTTTCAGCAAGGCGAGCCGGAGGCAGAGACTTCATTTGATAAACCCCCAGATCAACCTCCTGTACCTGCACCTCCTTCAGGTCCTGTAAGTCACAACAATTCTAGCCCAGTACAGTCTACCATGCGCTTGGCCCAGTGATGCATTGACTGACCATGGCCATCCTTAGCCGGTCCTTGACTTCGCCAGACTCACTTCGCTTGAAAGCATAACAACAGCAACACAGCCTTACGTTGATGAAATATACCCCTCCCTACAAGATATACCTAGCATATCCACAAACCCTGAAGACACGCGGTCCATATTCCTGTCTGAGAGAAGCCAGTCTTTATGGACCCAGCTCGTCGCACCGCCCCCACTTCAGCCTCCAGATTGGGTACGGTCCCGCATACGGCGGCTCTTCCTCGTCTCACTCGGCGTCCCTGTCGACCTCGACGAGATCCTCCCCGCCTCCAAGCAGAAAAAACTCATACTCCCCTCCATCCACATCCCCGGCGAAAAGTCCCCGCGCCCCTCCGCAGACGGCCGGAGCGGCGCGCTCGGCCGCGTCAAGCGGGAGAACGCATCAACCACCTCCGTAGACTCCTCCTCATCAAAACCTGATCGCAAACGCAAAGGGCCGCCGCCTCCGCCGGAGCTGGATATCAGTAGCACGTCGATGCTGTGCGCGACCACCGACGCAGCACTACAAGGGCTGTCGGAAGAGGAGTTGAAAGCGCATGTTGAGCGATTAAAGGCCTTGCAAGAACGTGCACAGGAGGTGTTTGAGTACTGGCAAAAGCGTTTGGAAAGCGCCCTTGGGGATAAAGATGCGTTTGAACAGGTCATCGAGAGTCTAGTGGCACATGCTAAGAAGCTTCGATAATGAGCCATTTTTTTTTCATATTTAAAAAAGGGCTAGACTAAAATAAATGTATCATTACTATTAAAATAAAAGCCCAAGACTATGGAGCGTTATAAATGTGGGGGAGGGAGCTTTTGTGGAAACGGCAAGTACGTGCCAGATCAATTGCAATCTTCTACTCTGCGGCGTACAAAGTCCTCTATTCCTGTTTTTCTTCGCCCAGAAGCGTGAGAGGAGTGACTTTGTTTGCTATTATTGAAGAATGTGTGGAACGTTTCTTTCATGTGTATGTGCGGGGCACACATGCAAAGACGGCGGCGTTTGTAATGCAACAACAATTATACTTTAAAGTAAAAAAGTTTTTATAGATTCTGTATTGCGAGCTTCAACGACAAATACACATTTCGTGACATTGACATTCCACCGTTGCAGATGCTATGCTTGTTTGAATCATGACAGTTTAAGAGAGTGGAAACAGTTGGCACGACAATATACAGTGGATTCGTTTCATGCTATTTCCAGATTGATCGGAGAGGCGTTGAAAGCGTTCGTGTACGTGTTTCTACAAGCTAGACGAGACCCAAAGGTCAGCCCGCGCTGTCTATTCTACTGTCTATCGCACTGGGAAGGTGCTTACTTCTGCTCGCCCTGACCGGAAGCCTCGCTCTCCTTGATCACATCATCGCTGTGTATGAAGTCAGCTTGATTGTACTCCTTGTGAGAAATGGAGGGGTGACACTGACATGTGCTTGTCAAGGTCCTCGATGTGCTTAGCTTGCTGCTTGAGCTTTTCCTTGATTGCCAAAAGCCTACAAAGTTTGTCAGCAGTCTGCCCTGCATTTCCAGCCCATGACCCATCTATTAATTTGTTGTGGGAAATGCAATTGGCGGTGGTCTCTGAACGTACTTGGCCCTCTCCTCCTGTCGGATGTAAAGCTCCTCGGCAGCGGTTTCGCGCTTGGTGAAGGCATCACTGGCATTAAAATTAGTATCTATTATTCTTATATCTGCTTGCATCACTTACCCTCCAGCGCTTCCAGTGGCCCTCGATGCAGCGGAGCCGGTGGCACCCTCGGTCATGCGCAGAGCGGAGGTGGAGAAGTAGCGGGGCGCGGTGAAAGCGCGAGCGCTCCTGATGATTGATGTACGAAGCATTATGGATTTTTGGTAAGGATTATGGGCGGCGAGGGGCTGTCTGTGTCGTTATGAGCAGGCAATGGTGAGGTGGAGTGATGGCCTGTGGAAGCTGGTGATGGAGCTTGGACCATTCGTCATCGGTCGATAGGTCATGTGACTATGGCGGAGTCAATGCCACGAGATTTGCCATGTATGCCTTGGAGGAAATCGGTGAATATTTGCCTTGATTGTGACTTGGTATTACTTTTCATCATGTGCATGTTGTGCATTTTACTCAAGTCTTACTATAGTGGATGCAGCTGTTGCAAAGGCTAGCTACCATTGCACCATCAAGGGTCCAAGGCAGCAATACAAGTACATCATGTTGGTACTAGGAAGTTGTCAGAGCTACCCAAGTGGTGTCCCATGTGAACCTTAATGCAATCTATGGACGGGGTTGTCGCCGTGGATCTCGGCACAAACTAGCACAGCTTGAAGCGCATACAGTAAGCTCAGGCGGTTAATCAAGTAAAAGCTCTCTCAAAGGCCGCAGTAGCAATGCCCAACATTGCTGAAGGTCGAGATGCGTGGAGCGGTCATGGACGAAGTGTACTGCGGGGCAAAAGGACTTTGTCACCGGAGCAGAACAAACGCCTGAGGCCACCATGGAATCGCTCAACATGGCTTTTTGACCAGGCTAAGGAAATTGAGGTGTTTGGCGGTCACCGCCTGTCAGGATGAGAAGTCGCGCCTGTTCTGGGCTGTGTGAAACGGCAAGCGTGATCGACGCCGCTGCCGCCAAGACAATCGGGTTCTCCCTCAATGTCCCCTCCTCTGATAACTCGACCACACAAGCCGCCTTTACCAAAGACCTGCACCTCAGTTTCTTCCCAGCAACCACTACTGTCTTCAACCACTTCCCCCTCCACGCACTTCCTCGCTTCAATCAACTCTTTCGTAAGTACCCCACCTTGCGTCACTCCTCTCAGGCCTGTTGGATCGCCCTGCAATTTGCGCCCTCAGCAGCGTCAACACACGCCTGCCAGCGCCATCAGCATAGCGTATCTATCGAAGCCATGCGCTCTGACCACCGTCGCCGCTCTCGTCGCCAGTATCGACTGTGTGCGCTGCGTTTGGGGTTAGGCCACAGCGCTGCCGTACAAGCCGCCCCTTCCTACGCCTTCTGCCGTCTGGTGTAGAGCCTGCGCAAGCAATTGGCGTAGCGGCTTATGGCATCCGCCGAGCTTTCAATACAGCCAACACGGCAATCGGTCTCGATGGCAGCTCCACACATTTTCTCGCCCACAATAGAGCGCACACTGAGGGCCGGGCTTTCCCAACAATTACGATAACTTTGCGATCATACTTTTCATGCGCTTCTACTCAGCCCACTTTTGCTAACAGTGGCTTATACAGACTTCATATCACAATGGGTTACGAAGACTCCGTGTACTTGGCCAAGTTGGCCGAACAGGCCGAGCGCTATGAGGGTAAGCCGACTTGGTTGAAGAGCTGCGATGTTGCAGGCTAACCAGCTTCGACAGAGATGGTCGAGAACATGAAGGCCGTCGCCTCTGCAGACCAGGAGCTCTCCGTTGAGGAGCGAAATCTGCTGTCCGTTGCCTACAAGAACGTTATCGGTGCCCGCCGCGCGTCCTGGAGAATTGTCACCTCGATCGAGCAGAAGGAAGAATCCAAGGGCAACGAGACTCAGGTCGCTCTTATCAAGGAGTACCGCCAAAAGATTGAGGCCGAACTCGCCAAGATCTGCGAGGACATCTTGGAGTGCCTAGACGGCCACTTGATCCCCTCTGCTGAGAGCGGCGAGTCCAAGGTCTTTTACCACAAGATGTGAGGTTTCTTCCTTTAAATACATGAAAATACCTGCTGACCCCTTTGCGACTAACAGGAAGGGCGACTACCACCGTTACCTTGCTGAGTTTGCTGTTGGTGACAAGCGCAAGACCTCCGCCGACAAGTCGCTCGAGGCTTACAAGGCTGCTACCGATGTCGCTGCATCCAATCTTGCACCTACCCACCCCATTCGCCTCGGTCTTGCTCTCAACTTCTCCGTGTTCTACTACGAGATCCTCAACTCCCCTGATCAGGCTTGCCAGTTGGCCAAGCAGGCGTTCGATGACGCCATTGCTGGTACGTACAAGGATTCGAAGCTACGAATATGGAACTTACATATGCACAGAGCTCGACACCCTGTCTGAGGAAAGCTACAAGGACTCGACTCTCATTATGCAGCTCCTCCGGGATAACCTGGTATGTCCAGCCCAACAGTGTTTGGTCCCTGTATAACTGATTGATTCTAGACCCTCTGGACATCGTCGGAGGCTGAGCCTTCCACTGACGCACCCGCTGCTGCTGAGCCCGCAGCCGATGCGCCCAAGACAGAGAGCACCGAGGCGCCCGCCGAGACCAAAGCATAAATCTGAACCCATCTTTGGAGGTAAAAGTGACAGGGATTATGGTATGGTGCATCTTGGTATGGGTTAATGATGTCTGAATCATCATTTTTTAACGGCGTGGAGGGTGCTCTAGAGTGCTTAGGCCGTGCGTGCTTCGTTAGACTCCCCAATCTTCATCCTGTCAACATCTCTCACCCTGCCTGTTGTCCTACTCTACCTCATATACGGTAATTATATACAAGTCTTGTATGACCCTCTTGTACGGTTCTGGAGGTTCATGTCTCATGAGTCAGCGGGGGTTCAGAACGACTTGTTGTCGTTTCCTCCCAACCTCCGGTGTATGCGGTCGTTTTGCTTTCCTACAGTCCTTCATATCAAAAAAGATTTCGAATAAAAATTTGCGCTATGCTCGCAAGAGCTAGGCAGCCTTCTAGTATATAGACTTCCGAGTTGTGAAGTCCTAGGTTGGGCTGGAGTGGTCGCTCCTTTCTTTCGTATCTTCGCCTCCACAATTGAGTTCACTTGTGGCATTCATGCAGTCTCCTTTGTGTTCTTTCTGCGCGACTTTGGGTCTTCTTCGACCTATGAAACTTGTGATATCATGAAATTGGTATGGATAAAGCTCTAAGAAGGTTTCAGGTTTTGGGAGGCAGAAGGTGCGTCTTCACTGCCTGTATTTTTGGTGCAGCACCTTAGCTAGACGTACCTCTGGGTTGATTGATTGATATGTAGATTTATACATCTTAATAGATATCATGTATAAATGAAGTGTCAACAGGTTCGCGTTCAATGCTGACGCTAAGTCTAGACACTCACAATGATCTGTGAAATCAGCTAGACTTCTATTGTTAGAGCTTCATCACAACAAACTTCCATACGCCAGCAACTGTAAAAGCCCTGGTCGATACCTGACACAGCATATGGCTCCACTAACGGCGTAAAAGAAGCGGAATTTTATGAAGTATCAATAACTCACACAAGTGTACGATAGCAATCACTACCTACTAGGCGGTGAACTACAAAATGTAGGCAATCTGAAACCAAGCGCGAAGACGATGTGTTTTCCGAAAAGTGAACGAATGCAAGTTGTTTCCAGTACGATAGTAGAAACAGGGAGTAGTGAAGGTCTCCAAATTCAACGTTTCAGTCTGCCTGCCGTTTCTGCCCTGGACAACATCCCCCAGCTTGCTCTCCGATCTTGGTCATGACACTGCTACCAAAAAGTTAACCAACGCCCCCGGTCAAGCCTTCCGTCTCCATGCTCCGGCTGTGTCCACTATGAGAACTTAAGCTCAGTCCTCAGTGTGTGGCACATACATGTATGTTGCTCACTTTCTTGAACGACTTCCAGAGACTGCTTCTGTAAAGTTTTGTTCTGCAGCAGGGACAGGTCTTTGCCAGGCAATTCTTCAGACAATCCCAGTGAAAAATATGTCCACATCTCGTGACCTTGACTGCGGGGCGGAGGATGCTAGTGTCGGTGTTCGTGGGCGATGTTCTAGGTGTAGTGATCGAGGGGTCGTTCGAGTAGCACCGTAGACAAATGGGACAGATCTGCTCAGGCGTGATCTCAAGGCAAGGGGTAGGGAGCAACTCGATGCCTTTTCTGAAAAATCTAGCTTTGGATCTACATACAGGGCCGTAGATTTGTGCCGGAGTTGGCTGAGGGGCCGGCTCTTTGGCCTGCGTTGATGGTGTGTCGGAGACCTGTGTTGGAATTGAAGTGACGGCGTGCCTGGTCATTAAGGTCCATTGCTCGTATGCCTTTGATTTGATGGATTTGTTTACCATAGTGGATGCTGGAGTCCTTAGTGACACTGTGGATAACGATGAATGGAACGTATGATTCGGTGGCTAGCGGTTTTAGCAGCGTGAATGTATCAGGGGAGTCTGATGTGGTGCTGATAATAGCTGATTTAGAGAAGTGAAATTGATTATATGAATGTTGTGAGTATAACAGTGGAACGAAGAAGTGAGTCTGGGACAAGAAGAAGGAGTGTGTAGGGTTTTGGGTTTTGGGTTTGGGTAGGGCGTCCGATGTGCCTTCTCTTTGCGTATGGGAAAGTGTTCGCGAAAGCAATTGCGTAGGTAATCTCAGATGCGGCTTCTTCCTACTTATATATGTACCTGTTCGAATCCTGGAAATTTAGAACATCTTCCGAAATAACCTTGGTGTCAACAGTAGCAGGTGAGCGGATACACATCTTTGGCCGTATGAACAGCGTACATATAATGAGATCATAAACTCATGCGAGAAGACTATTCATTTTTGCTACCTTAGGCCTCTTTAGATAACATCTTCGGCCTTGTATTAAGCTCCTTAAGCGATGGCTTTATTTACGCTTTATTCAATGGCAGTGCATCCAATCAGCAAAATTGGGGACAATCATTGTAAGAATATGGCTATAGCTCGTTAACCTAACGAACGTTCCAGATAGCCAACCCAATCATTAAATTGTGTCGGCGTAGAGTACTGAAGTTGTTCTTGATCATGATGGAGATTTTGCGTTTGTAAAGGGCTACTTCCAGTTCTACTTTGTAGACATAGCTCATCTTCACAAGCTGTAATCTAGAATACTAACCAGTATATAATGAGCAATTCTTCAAGGTCTTTCAATAATTGCCTTGTACCACAAAAGCACTGTCAAACCTCTTACGTTTTTCTTACATCATTTAAAAAGCTGGTTCGTACAGCTACAATATTTGCAATCCTAATTGACACATCAATGCCAGGCCCTGCGAGGCTGACAATAGCTAATCTGGGTAGCTATATATGTACTATTCTAAGCACTAGATCAGCTATCACTGATCACTCATACCTTTTGGTTGCATGGTTTGGTGGGTATAGCCCTAAGTTCTGGCAATCAAAGTAGCTAATTTCCTTTTGATAAGTATCTGTGTTCATTTAACGATGACATTTGACCCAAGGTGCGTTTGTAAGATTCATCAGCGCTGAGGGTGTCCAGCTTCATTTCCAAAAACTCAAATGTTCAGAAAATACAGACATATTTCAGTCTTGATTGCAGGCTACAGGTATATGTACCACAGCTACTCAATCAGCCTAACGTCCAATCGGCAACGCACTGGCAAGTGAAGTGTATACCCCATTCTTCACCAATCGCAAGTACTACTATTCGCAACTAAGAATATAGCATCGACATGTGGTCGATTGTCGAAATGTCTTTGAAGAGGTGTATTATATGACAGAATTTGGATACTTCACCATCTTAAGTGCTTCTAAGCGGGTTTCTTTGCAGTAAATCTGATGTTACTAAAGCATTCCACTGACCAAAGCCAAATCTATGGGCGCGCTTGGTATGCAAAAAATGCACAAAATTCAGGATTCTATTGTTAGAAATATGGAAGCTGTTAACAAGCATGGCTAGTTCTGCCACATGGAGTGCACTTTTGAAAGCTTGAGGACGACAGAAGTTGAAAGAGTTGGACACGCGACGTAAAGCTTGAAGACGAGGTACCCATCATACAAGGTGATGATCACGCTCCGCTCTCAATTCAAGGCTGGCCGTCTGGCTCAAAAACAGGTAAATCAGATCAGACGGACTTCAAAAAGCCGCCGCTAGTTAGATCTTGAGCCAGTGACCAGCCATCAATCAAAGTCGCCAAGGCTTCTGAACTGCTGCTACATTGAAATCCTAGCTCAAGAAGATCACCGGTCTTCTCAAGAAATCTGCATAGTTAAAGGCATTCATACGACTCTCAGTAACTAGCCAGGGTCGTGTTTGTTTGGGAAGCATAATAGCGGGCTTGACAGGTGAAATGTGGGTGTACAGAAATCACGGCTTGTAAAATAACACCATTTTCCTAAACCAGCTAACAAAAATGCAAACACTGTTGTCCTCTTCTACAGCTGTTACATTTCGAAGTCAGCAACGACGTGTTTTAGCTCCGCGGTGCTTCGCGGTAGAGGCGGACCATGATTCGATTTGTTCACTATTTGGTCATCTCATTATTCGCCTAGTAACAATAACCGGATATCATAAATCAGTACCAGTATGATTATTGCTCCTTCCAGAGGATCCAATCATAGTAACGGATAAAGATTACTTTGTTTTGAGAATTATTGAGGTGGCTGAACATGTGTCGTCATTTGCCAGCGTTAGCCTCATGGTCCAAGCGTCTTGAAACGTCGAATACCAACAGAGCTCTGATGTAGCTGCACGTTGTACAAGTATTGTTCATATGACAGTTTCTGACTAACGCTAGTTTATCAATTCATTCGCTCCGATCCGCGCCTATTTTGACCGCTTATGCGCCCGTGAAGATCTTGAGTCTTCGCGTTACACAGCCATGCACGGAATCTTCGGGCTCTCCGTGCAGCTGCTCAACTCGTTCAATCCGGCAAACTTCGGTAAGTGGCTGCAAATCTGCCAGGACTTCTCGTCATTCGTTGACCTGGAGATCACTGGGGTTTTGCTAACAAAGGAAAAGCCCGACTTGGAAATCAAATACCAATCCATGAGGAACACAACAATGTGAAGTGTAAGTACCTTGATGACCGCCACATCAACATACGAGGTTTGGCAGAAGTCAGAGAGAACCGGAACTGAGATTGAAAGTAGCCACCGCGACTACAAAGTCGAGTCTGCCAGACTATTTTGTTACCGATGATGGGCACTTCCAAGGGCCAACACAAACTGGAGCCGCGCCATATCTTGCGCAAACAAATCTAGCACCATTCGCAGGAGTTTCATACATCCCAAATACGCCATTGGAAACGCAAATACCAATTGCAGGCAACGTAGACAATAAGAATATCTTCCAGAGTTTAGCCAACATCAGCCCCTACTTCCCCAATCCTCGAGGGTTTGGTGTCAATGAGTACACGATACCTTCTGGATCTAATGTCACATGGCTAAACATGGTCCACCGCCATGGCAGTCGGTATCCTGAAGTGAGCGGCGATGCGGCAGAGCGCACGCTGGGAAAGAAACTTACCGACGCGGCTGGAAAGTTTACGGGTCACGGCCCACTTCAGTTCCTAAACGATTGGAAGTTTCTCCTGGGTGCTGAGATTTTGGTCCCAAATGGGAAGCAAGAGCTGTTCACTTCAGGGACACTGCATTACTACCATTATGGGCATCTTTATCCCAATAACGGGAGCAAGATCATCGTAAGGAGTACCACGCAGAAACGCATGACAGAGTCTGCGGAGTACTTTCTTGCGGGCTTTTTTGGCCTAGGCTGGACACAGAATGCGACCCTAGAGCTGGCCATTGAGTGGCCCGGCTTCAACAACACTTTGGCGGGCTATAAGAATTGCAATCATACAAACTGGGCCGTAGCCAAGCAGGGTAATATTCAACTATTTATATCATCGGCGTGCAAGCTAACAAAGTGTAGCTCTTATGGAATGGGTAGGAGTGTACCTTCACGACGCTCACCAGCGCTTCAGGGACAATATCTCAGGAGAGTTGGACTGGACGCTCAGCGATACATGTAAGCCTCACAATTCTACACGGAGCCTCGTTTTCTAAAGTGACTAGATAATGCTCAAGCTTTGTGCTCATATGAAACTGTTGCACTTGGTTTCTCACACTGGTGTGGGTTATTTACGTACGAAGAGTGGGAGGGGTATGAGTACGCTCTCGACCTCGCATTCCAAGCTGGTACTGGATTTGCTTCCCCTGTCGGCCGTGCTATTGGCGTTGGTATGCTCGCATCCCCATCTCTGTTTGAATGATAGTTGTACTGACTCATACCAGGCTACGTACAAGAAGTCCTCGCTCGCATGCAACACCACGTTATCACCAATCCAGCAGCACAGATCAATGTCACCCTCGATAACAACACCGCCACATTCCCCTTGGACCAGAACATCAACCTTGACTTTAGCCACGACGCAGGCATTCTCAGCATACTAGTCGCATTTGGCTTGACACAGTTCAACGACGTGCTACCTACTAGCCACATCCTGAAGGATCGAGAATTTGTCCTTTCGCATCTCCAGCCTTTTGCCGGACGCCTGGACATCGAGGTCATCAAAGCGCCTGCGCCCGTGAATCCCAACAGGTCAGACAAGAAGACATATCTTGATGGCGAGCCTACAAGCTACGTTCATTTCATTCTCAATCAGAGGACTATACCGCTAGGAAGGAGTCACAAAGAGTGCGGTGACAGGGATGATGGCTGGTGTGAGATGGAGACTTTCCTGAAGGTGCAGCAGAAACAGGTTGAGCTGGCGGACTACGACTATGCCTGCTTCGGAGATTATGAAAGTCCAAAGTATGGGGATATAACAGACGGGCGGCCGATAAGATAGGCTCGATGCTTTCGCAGTATAATACTGAACCTGAATGCTTCAGGTCTTGATCCAGGAGGGAGGCCTTTGGAGATATATACATTATATAGAAGAACTAGGGCCTGACCTTCCCATACGGTTGTCATTCTGCTGTCTCATTGCCGTTTTCCCCTATCTCCTTAAAATGGTCATATCTGAAGCTTCATAGAGACATACCTGCATTGCATACTGTCACGTACTATGTCCTACCTCCTTTAGTTGACGAAGTGGACGAAGCAGAATTCAACGTGTCGGTACTGTAGACACAATCTTTGTGGTTGCAGAGAAGAGTGGATGTCCCACAGAACTCTTTTCGTCAATACGATATCCTTATTTCAAGGCGACAAGTACGTGGTGTCGGAATGGTTGAATGCCTGAGTGGGAGAAGTCGGTTCCAAGTGACAGGTAATTTTGCGAGGGCCATGGAGTTTAGGGAGTTCTGGCATTAGGAGGCGGGTGCTTTTGAGCAGCATTCGAGTGCATAGTGCTGCGAGGGCGTTTGTCCTTTTGTGTCATGGGTTGATGTTTTGTTAGCATTGGAGGTTCAAAGTCGTCACCATGAGTTATAAAAGTCATGTCTTTCTTCTCCTAATATTGGAGGTCCTGCGGAACTTCCCGTGACTTTATGTGATGGTGATGTATATAACCCCAGTAATAACATAGTGACAATATTGATAATTAGTAAATCGCGCGGGCCGACTTGATGCAAGTCAGTTGAAAGCTACGAGGCGTTGTTACCGTGTCTTTTCGGATAATGTCCGAGTAATGTGACTTCCAGGATCAGCGATTATTCTCCGCGAAAATTGAAGATTGCGAACCCGAACATCCGAGGGATCGTCGCTAGGCAGGAAGGCGGTGACCTGCCTTCTTTCTCTCGTTTGATCCATACAAGAACGAATGGGGATGCGAAACCGGAGCGGATCGCACCGAAGAAGTAGGGATTTGCAACAATACCTATCTGCTGTCGAGACGCGGGATGAGAAACCACTGAGGCAAGAGGATGGCCCAAAGATGAGGTGAGACGTCACTTCATGGGGATCGTCGCGTAGTGTCGCATTAAGTCGTGACGTTACGCCTCCAGAACGAAGTCAGGATTTGAAGCTCGACAAGTTCAGGATTCCATGCCACTCTGGAGTCGCAATTGCATTTATCTCTGGAGATATTGCGACCAACTTTCAGAGTTACGCTTAGGGGTATTTAGAGTGGAAGGGTGCCGATCACAGATGATGGTAGCGCCTTGGTGTTTGTTGGCTTCTAAATGAAGAGGACGGTATACTTGGTGGATTGCGACATTTCTTACTTGAGTGGTGGACCCCGGGTGTATTCCTCCTAGTGAGCTTGGAGGGGAAAGATTGGCCCATACCATAGAATGTTGTTCTTAGCTCCGCCTCGCATCGAATGGCGGGACGCTGAACGGTCACCCAACGCGCAGGGTTGCACGATGATCAAACACAAAAGCTCGTCATTGGGCAGCTCGCTTTTAGACCGATGTACGTGCTCGGGAGTTTGTGAACACGATGGTGGTAGGAGAGGCGAGGATTCCCTCAATAGGAGTGGGTGACAGGGCGTTTCTGTGGCTCGCAAAGACAACGAAAAAAAACTGCTGGTAATCTAACGGCGCTCGCAGAGCGTGTGGGTGGCAGCAGGCAGGCGCCGCAGGGTCCAACTCTTGTGCCGATCTCCTATAGAAATGGAGTAGCAGCCTTGACGAAACAGAAGCACCCAACGGAGCGATCAGCGCTCACGGCCGGTGTGAGAGGGGCAAGGGTGGGCGCGTGGACACGGGCAACCGGTAGGTTGATATTCAGGAAGGGTTTGGTTTTTCCGTGTCGTGTGCTGGGGATAATGGTATTCCCAGCGGCTCCTTGCGGCGCAGTAAGTCAGGAGGTTGGAAGAAGGATGGTATTTGCTGTTTGGAAGCTTCTACGATGCCTGCGACAGGCTGGCTGCCGAGCACTGCTATACTAGAGACAGGAACAGGTGCCTCCTCGGGACGGGCGTGGGCAGGTGATTGGCCACATGTTGAGCCGTGAGTAGATTCGGGCAAATCGGCAGGTCTGACAATGATGTCAATTGCGCTTGGTGCGACAAGGCGTTGCGGCGCTCGGTGTGGGACCGGGCATGCAAGCAGGGTGGTGGCCAAAAAGGACAGCAGATCTGCAGCGCACGGATCGCGGCCGACGTCATCTTCGACTGCCTTCTCGTTTGCGGTCACGGCTACGTGCTGATCAAGTGGCAGGCAACGGGCTTCATATTTGGCATTGAACAAAACTGCCTGTTGCGCAGCCGTGTCGCAGCCTCCAAAGGCAAAGACTCGCACCCGCGCCCGCACTAGTTTCAAAGCTGCTCGAGGCGACACGTAGCTTACCACTCACCAGCAGTCCGCGGCGGGCGTCGATCGACATATCAAACCTGCCTGGTGTCGCAGCGTAGACTGGACGGTGTGCTCCGCTGACACGCAAATATCTTCACTCGCTTCGTTTCCTCGACACCGCCAGACGCAGCCCTCGACGGATCCAAAGCCGCGGGACCAGGCGACTGCAAGCCACCACGAGGTTGGCGAGACTCTCGGCCCTCAGTGCATTTCTCCCTCGCCTGCCCACATTCCTCCCAGCGTCCGCAACCAGCAGCATCACGAACGCAGGGGCAGCCAACTTCTGTGCCAGCGCTACGGGGACCCTTGAAATACATGCGGTTTAGCTTTTACTGGGGCCCGCTTTAGCATCCTTCGACAATACCCACCCACCACTTGACCATCCTCTTGGCGCCTACCCACACCCGTTCCAACGGCCGTGTCTGCCGAAATCTTGCCCACCTGGCTCCCCAAGCAAACTTCGACTCAGAGCCGCATCGCTGCTGCTGTTCCTGAAATGTCCAGCCAGCCCCACGTCGCCATCACTCCCTACCCGACTGCTGCTGAGCACGGCGACCGCCGAGCTTCGTATCCAGACGACATGTCCACCACCTCGTCCAACTCGTCCATCAGTGACCCGGACCAGCCCAAGCCAGATCCCATGCTGCAGACCCGGCCTCGCCTTGGGAGCAGGAAGTCCAGCGGCACCATCATAATACCGCGCGACAGCCCCAATGTCGAAATGAAAGAGGAGGAGTACGACGACGACGATGCCCGAACCATGAGCCCTCGACGCAGCAGCGAAGAGATAGAGAAGATGGGCCACGATGCCCGACAAGCGCTCATAGAGTAAGTCATCCTGTGCTTCTCACGCTGGGCCTCGATAGCAGTTCCTCGCAGCCGCTCTCACCAGTGCCATCCGTCACTTCTTTGGACATGATTGCGCGACTACTGATCTCCCAAAACCGAGCCCATTCTCCATGCCCACCCGACTAACCACCTCCACTAGACAAGCCAAAGCCCTGCAAGCCAGCCTCATGGAGATCGTCGACCGCGTGGAAGTCGTAAAGAACGAGCATGAGAAACTTGAGGGCGGCAACAAATTCCTCCAATCGTAAGCCTATTCCACCACCTGTCGCAATCCTCTCTCTCTAACCAAGCACAGATACATTGGCGAGCTCATGCAAACGAGTAAACTCACCTCTGCGGGCGCTGCCAAAGGCTCCAAAACTAAAGGCAAAGGACGAGTGATTAAATAACAATCAGCGCTCCCATCGCCCAGGTCACCCGTCTGTAAAGAGGCCTTGGCCCGTGGAGCATATCATCATGTCGGCATTTCACCTAACCCCCATTGCATCATCGAAGCCACCTGTCTAACGAACCCAAATTACTACGCCATCATGATCATCTACTGCCTCACTTATTGACCAAAAAGGACCTTCTTACCTCAGCACACAACATACAGAATATTTGTTCGCGTTCACGAGCGTTGCATAGCGGCACGGGACAAAGGAGCTGGCGTTCACATCATTTTCCTTCGATTCCGCAGATCTGCTTCTGTCTTACCACCATTTAACAACCACATAACTTCTATACCACAACCCTGGATCTGGACTTTCCGAGCGGTTGCTTGTTCTTCACCAGGTCAGATTGCAATTCAAAAAGGATATATTGCGTCTACCAGCATTGGCTCATGTTGTTTTCACATTATTTAAGATACTGGACTACCACGGTGTTCTTGGAGTTGATCTTTTATCTATGGTGGCACATTGTTCACAGGACAGGGTGCACTCGCTTTGCCCATGGCGCAGAGGAAGGCATGCTCGCGCCTAGAGTCCTATTTGCTCTGCCTATATTGGGCACATGAGCTAGAGCCGCCCATGCAGAACGGCAAGGGAGCAGTAGATATATCCTAGAGCTTACTACAGTTTCATGAATGAATATTCACTAGTTCAGAGTCATCCGAACTACAGTATCTCGCTTTCCCATGTTGCCTTGCTAATCAATACTTGACGCCCTCCGTGCAATCCTAATCCAACACGTCGACATCCCCTTTCCCCTTCCCCACCAACCTTCCACCGCCATACCCACTGGCCATGACCAGCATGCGCAAACCCTCCAGCCCACCAATCGTCGGATCTCCGTTCCCGGTGGCAGGACAGCCCCTGCATTTCCCAGCTGCGGCGTTCCCCTGCGGCGCCTTTGATAAAATTCCGCCGAAATGCCCCACGAGACGAGAAACGTGCGGAACACAAACCCGGCACAGCGAAAGGAACATGGACCCACACCATGGGAATTTGCTGGTCTGTCCATCGTGACAGACGCCACTGCCGATAATTGGACTTGAACTTTCAATACGGTATGCTCCTCCGTGCCTGCAGTTGGTCTGTTTTTCTTACCTCCTTCCGACGACGTACCCTTGCGAGCGTCGGATGGTGACCGGTGGCATGGGTGTGTGTGGGTGTGCGCGCGCGCACGTTTTAGCTATGAAAGGTAGTATATGTAGGTTGTGGCAAGCAAGTAGCAAGTGTGTGTGTGGGGAATGAGTGTATATTCTTTTTATTTTAGGATAAGCCAGCGCTTGCGCAGGATTGCATAGAATACCGTAGACAAAACCCATGCTGACTAGCGTCACATATTCCTGGTTCATAATATGACTGCCCACTGGTTATATTCGGAACTGGTAATCCAGTAAAGTAGGTCAGGAAGAACTTGCCCACCAACCACCCACCCCAGATACAACTAACGTTCCTTTCGTCCAACTCTCGCTGGCTTGTAAGCGAAATCCCACGTGCTGCCTTGCGGACCCCTCCCTGGTATATGCTATGCTTTTGTCGCCTTGCGGGACTATGCGAGTAATGCAGTCATCATCTCCTCAAATCGCCTTTTAGGAAGCTAATCCCGCATCCACTGGCATTAAGGCCCGATTGCCCAATATACACACACTTGTTTTCCCACTTGGGTCTGAGGGTTAGAAGGCCGGTTGGTTCAAGGCGACTGCTGTGTGAGAAGAGCGATTGACTCTGCAAACCTAGTCGCGATTACTTGGGTACATGCACGACAAGTCAAGAGCGGAAATTGCCGAGTGAGATGATGCTCTCATGATGTATTTTGTCGGTACGGCGAAAGCAAGGCCTCTGCAATAGGGTTCACCGCCGGCCTGTGGAGTGGTTTGATCAGACGCGTACGCAATGTAGTGTGCTGGGCGAATGGGCTGACGCTGTATGTAGCTAGCTAAGATGCAAATCCATAGTAAAGTATTGGTTTTCCTGGGGTACGCGCCCTACACCAACTCAATGTCACTACTGCGCTGCACTCGACATTTCGATATCGGAGGGATGAGGGAAGGACACGTCAAGAACTGGATCCTATGGTGGATTACTACTACGGAAGCGCCGTACCCGTCACCGCCAGCGCTATGCGCCTGACTAAATGAATATCGAAACTATATCCACTCCTCCAAAGTCATGGAACAGTTTAGAACTGAGTCGGTGGCTCTACGCAAGACTAAAAATCGCCCTTGGTCGAAGAGGCTCCAGTCTTTGATACATGAATGCGTGGAGCAACTGTATATCATCAAACGTCCCTGGAACCAGCAGGACCCGTTTGAGTTAGCATGCGAGCCTCATCGTCGGTTTCGTCCGCAGTTCACCGAATGGTCTGTTATTATCTGCACCTCGTTACTTCGGCGCTTCTTTGATTGCTTGACCGTTCATTCGATACTGCCTTTTACTGCCTCGATTGTTCTCATTCTCATCATTATCAAACCACAGACTATGCATGGTATACTTCCGATTGGCTTCATGTATGTCCAACGCCTCTTGCCCTGAAACGCTTCCATTTTTGAAGTCAACCAAGTGGGGTCTTGGACTGGCACAATCCTAGAGGAATCAACAGACGCGACGTGTAGTCCAAACCATCTATTCGGCTCACATATGTACACTACCCCAGTCAGACAAATGAGCAAAATGGAATCTTTCTTTATCAGCTAAGTGTACACAAAATACAGTCGCCGTCAGCTAACGCTCAACTCGCTCCGTCATCGTCGCTCAATCAAGAATTCTTGCCTATGAGAGCATCCTGCTCATATCGCCCCTGATCCTGTTATAATCGAGGAGACCCTCAATCTGTCCAACCGCTGAGACAGCGATGTCCTTGTCCCAGAGCTTGTTTCTCGCGAATTCCATAACGTCCTTTTCTGTGATGCGACCAACAACGCGCTCGACCTCCTCAGGTGACAACCTGCGGCCAGTGGTGACGATTTGACGGCCGATATCCTCGGCAACGGCGGTGGTGCCGTCAAGGGCGAGAAGGATAGAAGCCTTGAGTTGGGCCTTGGCGCGTTCAACTTCGGCGGAGGTGACGTTCATTGATAGGCGGGACCATTCGCGCAGAGTGAAGTGGACGAGGTCGTCTACTTGGGTGAAGTTGGAAGTGGTGAGATAGATACCCCAGAGACTGAATATGTTAGTGTATGTAGACTAATAAGCCATAATTGGAGTCAGACTCACCCGGTATCAGAGTAGCTGGTGGAGAAGCTCATGAAGCTGTTCGCCAGGGCATGCTGCGAGACGAAGTTGCTGAGCTTGCTACCCAGGTATGCTGAGGTGCCCATGGCGCGGTCCCAGTTGCCAACAATGGCCTGTGTGACCAGAGCAGTGAAATAATCGGGATCGCTCCAGCTGACACCCTCTACGGCAATGGCGATGTTGGCGGTTCCCATGGTGTCGTCACGGAGTCGGACCTCAGAGCCGATGAAGTCAGGCTTCTGCTTCTGCTCTGCGGCGATTGACTTGGCGGAGTAGTCTTGGGGCTCAGAAGGAACGCCGGCGAAGTGCTTCTCGGCAAGGTCTACGAGCTGCTGGTGGGGGATACCACCAGCGCCAACGAGGACCATGCGGTCGGCGGTGTAGTTGGTCTTGATGTAGTTCTCGAGGTCGGAGCGCTGGATGCTCTGGATGTTCTCCTTGGGTCCAAGGATGGTGCGTCCGAGTGGCTGGCCCTGGAAAGCGGTGGCGTGAAGGTGGTCGAAGACGACTTCCTCGAGCTGCTTGTCGACCTCCTCTTGTTCGCGGAGAATAACATCACGCTCGCGCTCGATGGCCTGGGGCTCGAGCTTGGAGTTCTGGAGGATATCGGAGAGAATGTCGACGGCTGCGGGGACGTCGTTGTTGAAGGCCTTGGCGTAGTAAACAGTGTTTTCGCGCTGTCACTCCATCAATATCCATCCTGTACAGCGTCGTAGCACTGTCTGCACATACCGAGGTGTAGGCGTTCAAGTGGCCGCCCATGTTTTCTATCTCAAGCTCCAACTGCTGCTGTGTGCGCTTCTGGGTACCCTGTCGCCCAACATTAGCGTCCCGTGCCCATGACTGCCATTGTGGCGTCTGCATACCTTGAAGGCAAGGTGCTCGAGGAAGTGTGCGGTTCCGTTGGTCTTGTCCGTCTCTGCACGGCTTCCAGCATCAATCCAAACACCGACGGTCGACGTCTGGGCCCACGGGGAGTGCTCGGTGGCGATCTGCGCAGCGGGGTCAATTGCAATCCTCAGAGGCCCTTTGGGGCGTGGCATACCGTGAAGCCATTGCTGAGCGTGGTCGACTCGGTCTTGGAGCCGTAGGTGACGGGCGTCGCAAGGCCTCTGGTCAAGGGCGACAGCTTGGACGACTTGACGGCGTTGATGGCGGCGCGAGAGCGCATGCTCCGCTGCAGGTTGAGTGCGAGCTGCCGGGAAGCCATTGCGTCAGCTCGCGGTGCGGGAGAGGATGGGAGATGGGCGGTGATGGGGTCGGGGTGAGGTACGTCGAGCTGCAGCTTGGCCCAAGTGAGGTCGATGAGGTTCGAAATCTGCTGTCACGGGACTTCCCGGCTCCGACCGCTGGCCAATGAGCATGGTAGGAACGTCAGCACTCCACACCCGAGGTATCATCGTCGACATCTTGAGATTCCCGTCTTTGACCATCTGCACGCCTCCACCACCACCACCGCCACCTCTCCACTCTCCATTGCACACGCAACACCGCTGCAATGGCCTCAATCATGCGTCCCGGCCTCCTCAGGCAGGTCTGCCAGCAGCCCGCAGCCTCGCACCGCATGATGTCGACCATCACGAGCTCCGCTATCAACCGACCACTCGCCCAGCAGTTCCGACCAGCCTTCGAGCGCTCAGCGATCCAAAAGTCAACGCGCATTGCTGCCTTCCACGCCACCCAGCGCAACCAGATTCTGCCCCCGCTGCCCCAGACCATCTCCGGAACTGCAAACGACCCAACACCTGTGCCCCAGCCATCGCCCATCCACGGAAGCTATCATTGGAGTTTTGAGAGGTGTGTGAAAGCTCAATTCGTAGGGAACGGAAGCCATGGATGCGTAGAGCCATTCAAGAAGACGGGGCACGTATTTTCGGTTATATGACTGACATGACGAAACAGGATCGTCTCTGCTGGTCTCATTCCTCTGACTGTTGCGCCGTTCGCCGCTGGCTCGCTGAACCCAGTCACCGATTCTATTCTCTGCGCTCTTCTGGTCGTCCATTCGCACATTGGCTTTGAGTACGTATCCCTTCACCCGAACCCATTCACAAATCATGACGACATGGGTAAACCATTCGATAATACCTAGAAACTAATTCTCTGCAGGGCCTGCATCGTCGACTACTTCCCCAGGAAGCGCGTTCCTCTCGTCTTTAACCTCTCTATGTGGGCCCTGCGCATCGGGACCGTTACTCTCGGTATCGCCCTCTACTCCTTCGAGACGAACGATGTCGGCATTACCGAGGCTGTTGCAAGGCTGTGGCACGCATAGGTGGTTTCCCGTGATGTAAAATAAAACTCAAGGACTTTCTGGTGGTTCAATTTGAGGATATGAGGCTCTTTTTGTGTGGATTATGAGTGACTACACGAGGTGCCTGAGTGTACCAACACAATCCAATACAGCTGTGTGCATAACATACAAGATCGTTGATTTGTTCAAATGAAGAGTAGCTTCCTCGCTCCCAACTCTTGCTCGCACTTTAGTATGCACGGCATTTGAAGTTCACTGCACCGCACAGACTTCCTCAAAAAATAAGGCCTTCCAAGACTGAGAATTGCGACACAGCGTCACAGTTACCATATGATTGAGAAAACGAGGACGACCGCGTACACCACTGATCAATCGTTTGTGCTGAGACTTGGTTATTGTGGACGATTCAGCTATAACACTTCAAAAGCTACTGTTGACATCCCTAACTCTTCTTTAATACATCTATAAGCCCCTCTGGATAGAGCTTTCTATCGATACGCCCCTCATGTAACCACTTCTCGCCGTTATATCCGAATTCGATCAACGCATCCTCACTTCCCTATTCACCCTGTCCGCTTAGACTAATCGGAACCTTGCCCTTACCCTTGACGCCATCTACATATCCTACGGGAAATTGGATACAAGGAACTCCTGTAAAGTTTGCAAGCCACACGTACTCCATGTTCCTGAGCTGCATGTTGGCATTCGTTGCACCGTGAGAGAGGTCCGCTGGATCGATTGGCCAGCCTGCATTTGGCGTTGTCGGTGTGACGATGACGAGGCCGGGATATGTGCGGAAGAGGTGCGCCAAGTGCTCCATGAGGATGTTACGTACGCGCTGTGCAAGAAGGAAGTCCGTTGCCGGTGTTTGTCGAGCGACGGTCATCAAAATTCTGTTTGGGGGTGTGAGGTCATAGATAGATGTCCTGTGGCCACTTGCGCCTTCAGCTAAGATCGTCATCGCATGGGCTAGTTGGCCTTCTTTCAAAAGCGGGATGTTGATATCTACAATCTCGTAGCCCAACTCCGACTTGAAGTACTGAAGAGCCGATTGACACGCTTCCTGCACCGACGGATCAGCGCGGTCGAACCAAGGCTTGCAGATACCAAGGACTTTGTTTCGAGGACCAGTGTGCTGTTGCGGTGCTTTGAACTGTGATGATGGGTATGTCGAAGGGTCAGGTTGAGCAAGAACGCGGTACGAGACTTCGAGATCACACATGCTACTTGCTAGTGGGCCGCGAACTGTGACCGACTTCCCAGCATCAGGCATTGGGGCAGTCGATACTCGGCCATGGGAAGGCTTTAGGCCAAAGAGACCGCAGTAGTTGCTGGGTATCCTGATGCTGCCCCCGCCATCTGAACCGATAGCGAACGGAACTAGTCCATGGGCTACAGCAGATGCAGCGCCACCAGAGGAGCCTCCAGTGTAGTACGAATTGTTGTAAGGGTTTAGTGGGGTTCCCCAGATGGGGTTATTGTTCGTAGTGTCTGGATAGTGTCAGTCGTTGCGATATCCTTGATCACACCAACATAAGCACGCCAAGCTTGCGGTTCAAGATGGCGGTGCTCTTGAGGACTCTTCACTCACCCATGCCGAGCTCATGCATATTCAGCTTTCCGACCAAAATCGCACCTTCCTCTTCAAGCTTCTTCACGCACCAGCTGCTCTCCTTGGCTCCACCGCCCGTATAATCGTGACTCGTACCAATATACCGCTTGTACCCCTTGACCTCAAGATCATCTTTCACAGCGAACGGCACACCGTCAAGGATACCTAAGGTTTGCATTGTCTTCCATCGTTGCGTGGATTCCGCCGCAGCTTTTCTGATTTCGTCTACCCCGCTCTCCATAAACGCCGTTGAGAGCGGGCTTCGCTGCGCGATATCTCGACGTATGAGTGGTAGAAGGGCTTCTACAACATCGGTAGGCGTGAGTTCGCCATTTGTATATGCGCTATGGAAATCTTCGATTGTATAAAAGCGGCCTCTGCCATTCTCTGCGGGCGGCGCGCGAAGGTTCGTCTTCGTTGTATGGCTAGCGAGAGCTTCTCCACCAGATTCTGAGACTGGGATCACAGTGGGATCATACCGCGGGTCGATGCCATCAAGTTGCCTGCAATTGCGCAGCGACCCAAAGCCTGCATTGCTCCATAGTAGCGTTGGGAGGAGCGGGGCGAAAGCGACACTGTAGTTGTTAGTTTAGCCATTGCCATAGTTTGGAGGAATATACAGATTGGCAAGATAATGAAGTGGCCAGCCTTTGATCACCGGGTTCTTTCCAGGCGGTGGAGCTTCGAATGGCGCGTCGTGCACTTTCGGCGTGGGGTAGTTGAGGAACCGCGTCGTCGAATGATCGCTTCCCGTCATCTTGGCTGCGTCAACAAGAACAAGAGCAGGATCCGCTCGTATGGCGAGGCTAGCACTGACAATTCACAATGTTCAAGTATGGAAACAACTTGTGGCGTTGAGGGGTTCGGACGTGATCTTGGCCAGCGCTCTATACGAACTCTTCCCGCTACTTCCTGCTCAGACATGTGATAAAGACGAGCGGAAGCACCCTCTGGGACGGTTATTATAGTCGCCCGAACACAGTCACAGCTGGGCGCGGAGCATGATCCCCATGAGGTAAGAGGGCAATGTTGTTGACTGTCGGCCGAGGCATCTCAATGTTTACACGAGACAACGAAAAGGAACAGCTATATTATCATAATCAAAGCAGCAGTAGTAGAATATTGAGCCCGAGTGATTGGGGGAGATACAAAATGAGGAATAATTATGACTATTGCTACCAGACCACAATGCCCGAGTTGTACCTATGCTTTTGTTTTCTGAACCCAACTCCGGCCGTTCTACGCTATGGTTACGCAGGATAACATATTGAATCATACGCGTACTTGGCTAACGCGACTTCCAGCCACACATGTTCGAACTTGAAGATACGATCTTCTTATGACAGACTCTCTTACAGACACCTTTGAGCTGGTGCTGCACAAACTTAATCATGCCAGCATCGCTTACAGACTTGATGTGCCGTGTCGATTCGAGAATGTCCAATATCCTTCTATTGACCCTTGCCAGAGACTTGATCGCCCATGCGGTTGTACTCCTTCTGCATGTTCTCAACCTGCTTCTTCAAGTTGGCCATATCGCGGTCTTTGGCAGCAAGCTCCTCCTTGAGTGCGCCAACCTCACCAGCACCGCCGACATCCTTTAGAGAAGTGCCCTTCTTGGCCTTGGGGTCACCCTTGAGCGTCTTCAGCTCCTCCTCGAGGCGGAGGACGTCGAGGATCATGACGTAGGTACGGTTGAGGATGAGGGACAGGAACAGGGTGAAACCGCAGAGGTACATGTTGCGTTGCGAGTAGAACTTGCGAGCCTGGACCTCCATGCGCTCGATACCGCCTAGACTGGCATTTCTACTTTAAACCTTAGTACAGCTTCATTGTGGAGTGCTAAGTCTACTTACCCACTGCGGCCAGATTCATCAGCGCTGGATAGCTCAACCTGAACACGGTAGACACGGTTCACACTGTCAATGAACAGAATGAGGATGAAAATGAAGGTAATCTACGCAAAGATTAGCTATGTCGTCGACTTCACTTTGCATTGCCTCATACCTTCATGCCATATTGTAGCTTCGCTATTATCGGACTCTCCGAGATGAAGGTGAACAGCTTGCGGCGCCATGTGAATGGTAGAGGGACGATGAGAGCCATAAAAATAACCATCTCAGCCACCAAGAGGAGGAAGACCTGGAAACAGAACAAAGAGTAAGCATGAATGCCACCTTTGTGAGCTGGGCGGGGGAAGGCTTGAGAGGGCACGCGAACAATGTGCGTGCAGAAGACTCCATTGGGGTTGCTCCTAAGCGCCTCATCCCTTCAAAAACCTCCTCAAAGGGTTCCAACTTACAAGACTGTAGTAGAGCGTCATGTTGGCTACGTGGTAAGATCCTCAGATACGAGCTGATGTTTGTGTGCGGGCGGCGTGGAGCGCGCGGAGCAATGGACCGATTATAGCTGAAGCAAACGAGCTCTTCAGCGACAAAAAGAAAGTTGAAGTTCAGGGGAGAGGTTGATAATGAATCGTGAAAGTGTGGTGGTGAGAGAAGGAGCAGGAACGCGATCTGATGTGGGAGCCACAACTGCCTAGCTTGTGAACAAATACGTCACCCAGTCGCAGCTTCCAGGCGTTCCCGCAGATTGTGGCGCACAGGCCAGGCAGTCTAGCCTCTTCTAGCTCCACGAACATTCACAAATTGAAGAGAACCTTGCCAAGTCGAGCGGGCGAATTCACAACACTCACATATTGCAAGCCTGTTCTGCCTGGACTGTACTACGATGACGATAGGTGAAGGCAACGAGTCCGTAGCGGACCAGCCAGTCTTGAATGGAGGTATCACAGTCGACTCCCATGGCGTCCACGGTGGTAACGGCGAGATGGATGGTAGCGCTGGGCCGTTGAGTCCGAAAAAGCGAACGAGGGCTAATAGTCAAGATGTCGAGGGTTCTGAAGGTTCAGTCAAGCGCGTAAAGGGTGTTGCACCGATCAAGGCAGAGTCAGCTACATCCGCCAGCATATATTGACTCACGTGCTAAGAACGTTAGGTTTTTGATACATCGAAGCGGCAACAAGCCCGAAACAAAAGATGAAGTTGTAGATGACGATGCAGCTGAAGCCGCTGATGATCGTTATCACAAAGGTGACGCTCGCGACAGTGGCAAAGGCAAGAACAAGAAGAAAGACAAGAAGCAAAAAGGCCAGAACACCAGCCGAACTTTTGGAAGCTCACGCGACAAGCTACCGCTGTGTGGTACTCGCGCGCTTAGCAATGAGTTCTCGCCAAAGGAGTGCCAATTCGGCGAAAAATGCAAGTTCGAACACGACCTTCGCAAGTACTTAAGAGAGGGCCGACGCGAGGATCTCGCGACATTCAACGGTCAATGTCCGGCATACGAGGTCAAAGGATATTGCCAATTAGGGTGGAAGTGTCGTTTTGTTGGTAGCCATTCCGAAGAGCGATCCACTGAAGACGGCAGAAAAGAGTTAGTTCTCCACGAAGATGCTGAACGCAAGGCCAAGATGACGAATGAGGAGGACGAAGTCGATGTTGTAAATGTTGTGCCTAAAGAAGTCAAGTTCGGCCTTTCACGACGGAAAGTTGGAACTCCACGGTCTGATCAGTACCTGGAATGGATTGAGAAGAACAAAGACTCTGAGCGAACCATGTTCGACAATGCTTCGGGTAACACTGAAGCATTGAAGGAAGAGAAGGACGCCCGGAGGGCAGAATACGTTGAGGCACCATTCAGGCCATCTGAGAAGAGACGCCTGTACTACGGCCCTGAAACACCAGTCCTCGCGCCTCTGACCACGCAAGGCAACATGCCGTATCGCAGGCTCTGCGTCGATCTTGGCTGTCAAGTAACCTGGAGCGAAATGGCCATGGGCATGCCTCTGATCCAAGGCGAGAGAGGCGAATGGGCGCTCATGAAAGCACATGAGTCTGAGATTAGCGCGCCGACTTTTTCCAGAAAGAATACAGTCGTTCAAGGTTACGACAACTCTACAGACCTCAAGTTCGGCGCCCAAATCGCTGCGAACAAGCCGTGGCTTGCAACAAAGACTGTTGAAGTGTTGACCGATTATTGTCCCAAGTTACGAGCGATTGATCTGAACTGCGGTTGTCCAATCAACCTTGTCTGCGAGAAGGGCAGTGGTTCTGCTCTACTAGACAGTGAGGCGAAGCTGGAGCACATTCTTCGTGGCATGAGTTACGTTTCCAAAGAGGTCCCTATCACTGTTAAGATCCGTATGGGCACCAAGGACAATAATCCCACAGCACAGAAGCTCATTAAGCGCCTCGTCCTTGGCGGCTACGAAGCGGTCGAGTCCGGAAAAGGTACATCAGGTGTTGCAGCTATCACACTTCACGGCAGGAGTAAGCAGCAGCGTTACTCCAGGAGCGCAGATTGGTCATACATTGCCGAATGCTCGTCTCTGATCAAAAGACTGAAGAAGGAAAAGGATGCACAAGCAGATACGATCGCGGAAGCCGATCCTCGTGACCTAGCGAATGGTGGTCATGTCTATTTTGTCGGTAATGGCGACTGTTACTCTCATGAAGACTATTATAACCACATGGCCAACGCCCAAGTCGACTCCGTAATGGTGGGCCGCGGCGCACTGATCAAGCCCTGGATCTTTGAGGAGATAGAAAAGGGACAATATCTGGACAAGTCGGCAAGTGAGCGGCTGGCTTACATCGAAAAGTTCGCCAAATATGGACTGCAAACTTGGGGTTCGGACGAGCTAGGTATTGGCACGACACGCCGCTTCCTACTGGAGTGGCTCAGCTTTGCTCATCGATACGTCCCTGTTGGTCTGCTGGAGCATTTACCTCCAAATATCCAGGATCGACCACCAAGGTTCCGAGGACGAAACGACCTGGAGTCGCTGATGGCCAGTGAAAACTACAAGGATTGGATCAAGCTCAGGTCAGTATTATCTTGAACAACGCAATGAGGCATAAATCTAACGTTCCAACAGCGAGATGTTCCTAGGTCCCGCGCATCCCAACTTTAAGTTCGAGCCAAAGCACAAGTCTAATGCATACGATATTGAGGCCGAAGGATGAGAGCGAATATAAATAACGCATGCTTTCATTGCATTCGTATCTCGTCTGCTGGAGGAGTCTGGCATCACAGTGGTGTGCGAACTTTACCAAAAGCGAGGCTGGGCTCTGACAGGGTGCTTTTTAATACATTGGGGCCCCGAGAGCTTCGCTCATGTAGATATTTAGCCTTTTAGATGGCCTATAAATTTGCGAAGCTGATATTTACAACACGATCTTCTCAGCTACCAGCCCTGATCTTGACGTAACATAGATGATTTACGCATACTGAGGAGATCAAGGATTATACTAAACTGACCAGTTCCAACTTTGGCGGGTCTTATTCCAATTGGTGATATCAACAGTAAACAATTGCTGGACCTTTCTCTTCTCTTCATCTCAATTCTGCAGTCTCCCGACCAAGAACAATCTGTGGGCGAAGAACATTATTTCAACCATGATCTCCGCGGTGTCCTGATACGTAGGTTCAGAAGAAAATTTAGAACAAGGTAGAGTACATTCATTACAGTCTCTTCTGAAGTTTCGTATCGGCTCACTCCCGCTGGAAGTACTACATTAACCGGCAGAAGGTCAGGTATGATGTGACTGAACATTGTTAGCAATTTTCAGAAACCAGTGTCAAAAGCTCGGTCAGCGACCGCTAGTGTATTAATTTCTCTGAGACCGCCTTCAATATTGATGTGGCACACGCAGAAAACTCAAGGGCTCGAGCGAACGAATGAGGTTCGACTACTCAGGTACGAGATTCACTGGTGGGGAAAACACGCTAGTAGAAGCTTGGGCCATCTCACTTTCACCTGAAGATTCGCGAACAAACGCGACTGATGTCTCAGTAGTAATTTGTTTTGCAATTTGTGACACATTTTCACTCTTCACGCTTCTCATAATTGCATCGTCCAAGATGACCAGTATTGACGATCTATTCAAAAGCGCGAACGGCTCTGCGAAACGCAAATTCGAGAACCCCAACGAAGCCGACCCGACACAAACTTACAAAGCTGCAAGGCTGGAGTCGAAACCTGGCGTCGACTACTCAGAACAACCATCGGTTGCAGAAGATGACGATGATGATGAGGCCGGCCCCTCATTACCGCCAGATTTCGAGGACGGACCTGGTGACGATGACGAAGGTCGATTCTTTGGCGGCGGCTTGGACGAGAATGCAAAGGACGCTATGGACTTTCTGGACGCCCAGGATGGGGAAGATGCGATAAGAGAGGAAAAGTACGACTCGGCTTGGCTACGGAAACTGGCGCTTAACTTCGAGAAGAAGGTAAACAAGAATTCATCGCTGCGTGCAAAGTACGAAGACGACCCTTCCAAGTTCATGGAGTCAGAGGGCGACCTGGATGAGGCCATAAAGGATCTGAGCATACTCTCGGAACATCCAGAGTTGTACGACGAGTTTGCGAAGAGCGCTGCCGCCTCGAAGTTAGTGGAGCTACTAGCACACGAGAACACAGACATCGCAATTGCTGCTATTGAGATAATATCAGAGCTCACAGACGAGGATGTGGCAGGGGAACAAGAACAGTGGGATGCTATAGTAGCGGCGTTTCTGGAAGCGGACTTGCTCAGCCTGCTGGTATCGAATTTCTCCCGCTTTGATGAAAGCGACTCAGCCGATGCGTCTGGAGTATACCATTCCTTAAGCGTTATCGAGAATCTCCTGTCACAGCCCTCAAATACGGACACAATAGGAAATGACACCTCTCTTGTCACCTGGTTGCTTGATAGAATTCAGAAGCCGGAAAAGCCTACATCGCAAAACAAGCAATATGCCTCCGAGATTCTGTCCATATTAACACAGTCCTCTCGCCCGAATCGAAATCGGATAGCCGAAGCCAACGGTGTCGAGATCTTCCTCACAAACCTAGCGCCATATCGAAGAGATGACCCCGAGAAGGATAGCGATGAGGAGGAATACATGGAGAATTTATTCAATTGTATATCATCGATAGTGGAGGAGCCTGTTGGCAAGAGGAAATTTCTGGAAGCAGAAGGCGTAGAGCTATGTTTGCTGCTCGTTAGAGATGGCAAGGCGAGCAAAAGTAGGTCTTTAAAGGTACTCGACCATGCTTGTGGATACGCAGAAGAAATTGAAACAGATGGATTGGCGCCAAAGGTAAATGGTAACAAGGTTACCGAGGAGCCTATTCTCAACAGTACGGTAGCCGTTTGCGAGAAGGTGGTCGAATCTCGAGGCTTGAAACCGCTCTTCAGTACCTTCATGAAGACGAAGAAGCACAACCCTGAGCAGACAGAGCACATACTTGGCATATTTGCCTCCCTTCTGAAGTCATTACCCGGCAACTCGGATTCGCGCTTTAGAGTCCTCGCCAAGTTTCTTGAGAAAGATTTCGAGAAAGTCATTAAACTCATTACACTACGAAGAGAGTATGCAGGCCGGCTCGCAGCATTTGATATGAAACTGAAAGACAGAAAGAGGGGCCTATCGAAAGAGGAGCAGGACGAGCTTGAATTAGAGAATACATCCACGAGACTCAGCGAGGGTTTATACTGTCTGGAGCGCATTGACGCTACTTTGGCTTGGCTAGTAGCTGAAGATGACGGTGCGAGGAAAGCTATTGTGAAGGCACTGGGTGAAAGGGACGAGGGGCTGGAGGACGTGAAGAGAACTTTAAAAGCGCAGCTCGATGGTGTGCTCCAAGTTGAGCCTGCCGAACGAGAGATACTGGAAACACTGGTAAACTTTCTGCGATGAGCAAGCTCGACGATGAATCCGATCTGCGCACTCGGAAGTATGCGACGATATCTGGTGTTTCATGCTGGGTAGTATTAAATTTCGTGTACCATATAAGCGCCTTCGATTGTAAACTAAAACCAATACCAACCAGCAACTATACGAACATCCATCGTACTCGGATTAACGAAAACTTCTTTCACATGTCATGCGAAAGCCGAGTTACAACATTTGTCCTCTCGTCTCAACTTCCCCGAGGTCCACCTTTGTCCTCGATGTAACGCACGCCACATCCACACCGACACCTCAGAGAACGAATGTCGGTCCGACGAATTCCTGCATAACTCATTGAAACCCTCTGACTGCCCTGAAATTAAGAGACGGAATATACGCCAAGCCAGTACTGAACCATTTTGCGTATGTTTAGACGAAATGTGGCTTTAATGATCCGCAAGCAGGAAAAGATTCGCACGACTTTCGATGACGATCGCGAGCTGTACCACCATTACTTTCATGAATCATGCCCTCTTGCCAGAGTTGAATTATATCTCTTTCGCCAGTCAGCCAGATCCAAATCACTGAAGTTCGATTCTTACATTCGATACCCAATTTGCAGCTCAAGGCGTGCGCATTCACCATTCGAGCGTGCTGAAAGGGGGTTGTTTTGGTACCTTCATCGTCCCATCGGCTAAACTTTCCCATCGCCGAACCATCAAACCTCATCTTGACGATTCGATCCAAGGACCACAAAACCATTCTTCTGACACGTTCTTTCGATCAAATCTCTTTCAAAATTATTCTGTACCTCACCTACAGTGACTTGGTTTCCGTTTGATACTTGCAGACGCCTTCATCTCACCTCACTCAGAATGGCAGATGGTCCACCAGCGCGCGGTTGGGTTGATCCAAACTTCCCACCGCCAGGCGGCGATGGCGACGCAAGCATCATTATCTATGGTTACACGCCGTCTTTCGCTCTCGGCGTACTAGGATGCGTACTGTTTTTCGTTGCTGGCATCGGGCATGGATGGCAGTTGTTCAAGTACCGGAGCTGGTACTTTAGCACAATGATGATTGGAATCGGATTCGTAAGTCTTAGACGATGTTATTGCGACTATAAGTTAACGAAAGGGATAGGAAGTTGCGGGATACGCTTTCAGGTGTCTATCAGCAAAGGTCAACCCGTACAAAGTAGGTGACTTCCAAGCAATCTAACAACCAAACTTCACCCACTAACCCCAGAATCTATAGGTTTCATACTTTGTCATTCAATACTTCTTCATCGTTGTAGCACCCGTCTTCTTCGCAGCTGCGATCTACACCATTCTCTCACGCCTCATCACCGCCACTGGCCGCCAATACGCACCCATGAAACCTCGTCTTATTCTCTGGATTTTTATCACCTGCGACGTTATTGCGACAGTCGTGCAAATCCTGGGTGCAGCACTGATCGGTGTAGCGGCATCGAATCGCAAAGACACAACGACCCCAAACAACATCTTACTAGGTGGTCTAGCGTTCCAGGCTTTCACGTTCTTGATATTCATCATCTTGTTTGCCTCTTTCGTGGTCAAGACAAGGCGTATAATGTTTAGCGTTGTGAGTAAGGCATTCTATGTATCCTTCGCACTGGCAGTCATATTGTTTTACGTCCGTGTGTGCTTCAGGCTTGCGGAAACGGCGGAGGGACTTTACGGGCATTTGAACACAAATGAGGTATATTTTGGGACACTCGAATTTATGCCGGTGGTCCTTGCGGTGTGGTTACTTGCGGGTTGGCATCCAGGACGGTGTGTGCCGAGGACAGCGGCATCTGGTGCAGGATATGTTGATCGGGAGAAATAAGGAAAGCGTCTCGCTGGCGTTATAGAGAAATCGAAGAGCATTGTTTTACTTGAAGAAGTAGTGTATAGGATAAGACTTTAGCTGCATTTTGAGCCTTTTCAAGCCGAATATCGGTCTCCCTTCACCATATTTTTTGAGAGCGTCACTTCCTCCTAGTGTGCTTTCAACCCCTACCCTATTTCCTTAGTCTCACAACGCTCACATCCAATCCACATACCTCTTGGTTCTAATTTTGCAGCTCCGCATTAGTCACTGCCCACTTTTATGGTTCATCGAAGACTATGCAAACGTTCTTGTGTTGCTGGGTTGGTTTGTGAGATTGACAAACAGCTCCTGTGGTATAGTCTGCCGAGAATCATGGCAGTTACACTGTCTCTCACAAATCTCAGCCTGGTTTGACACATGTGCCAGAAAAGGAATATATCCACCGTTGTATTAATCCAAATGCGCTCAGTCAGACTAAACATTTGTCTAATTTTCAGCGTTCATTGGCCTGTCCAAAGCCAGCCATCGCGACTAGAAAGGCCATGCTGACACAAAGCATCATCTACGGACAGTCTACACAGAGTTTATTCGCTATGTGGCAGCTTCTTCTGCTCCACAGCCTTCCTTGCCGAGTCTCCTCCGCCTTCACATCGAATAGACCCGTTTTATCAAGATTCTCGTCGAAAAGATGTTGCCTTCCAAATTCGCGGCTCGAAGCTAAGGAGGAGTTGTCTTACTCGTTGCTTTACTTTACACAACTTCGAGTACCTTCAACGTCTCCACTCTGGAACGACCCGATTTGGGACTTTTCGACCGATTGATGGATAGCCATTTTGTATATTCAAATACAATGACACCGCTGGTTAGCGATGTGTATGAGCAACACCGTCTTTGTCAATAGCCAACGCCTTACATCTCGGAGATTCCACTATGCAAATCATAGAGACTGAATGGCCCATAGATAGTTGAGATCTACATGTATTATGATGCATACATGAAAATTGAATCGCAATTGACCGACTCATTCGTGATCACCTCAAAGAACAAACGCCGAAACCTGTTAAATTGGCACGCACATTTTCCCATTTACAAGTCGCTTCATCTTTACTGGCAGCCAAACCATGGTTCTGGTAATCACGCTTTGCGTCGGTTGCCTTGTGAATCTGCGGCGAGGCTCGTAACTTGCCGCAGCCACCACCACCACCACATGGGTCGCAGGATGTTGTGGATCACAACTTTCATGATTCAGAAAATATTCGATTTTCGCAAGGGAGAATAATCTGAAAATAAGCTTGCACAGCACTGATTGGATGGGTCGTATGGCATGCGGTTACTAGCTTACTCGCAGCGTAATTGTAGCCATCGGAGGCGGTCGGAATAGGAGCTTACACGGTAGGAACTGATGCAGGATTCAACGCAGAGCCGCGAATGAACAAGCCACGCTATGACGCGGGATGCCGGGCGGTGCTGACTTTGCAGGCCGTTCTCGGTTCACTGCCTTCGCCTTGGTAGCCTTACGCCCCATCAACCAACACCAAGAACCTATCATATCAGCGAACCCAAGGAATAAGTCTTATTATACGTATGAAACGCCTTTAGGCAACCATCTTGGATCGTCAGGCTGAGTATATGCAATGCCAGGCCAAGCAAGTTTCGAAAATGTGCACTGGCTTTCATGCGCGCTGTCGCGTGTTTCAATGCGTTGGCTAAGAATGCAGAGCCACGTTCATTATAATGTCTTTCGGACGATAGCATCCAGGAAAGTGTGAGGTTAGGAAGACATTTGATCTGCTCCTCTTTGCTCACTGGGTTGTCTATAAGTACGCCAATACTACTCTCCAGCGATTCCTTTTGCATTCTCTTCACTTAAACTCATATCCTGAACGATGGCCATGATGGCCATTCGTACCGCAGTCTCTCTTTCGGTGATATTTCCTGCTGTATTCGCCTTATGTCCACCACCAGGTGCTCTCCTCCCACCTCCGTTGCTTAACAATACTTCCTCAAATTTCAGCATCCCAGATTCTGTTTTTGATAGTCTTCCGTTTCGAGCAAACACTTCCTTTGCCATCAAAGCATCCATAGGGAAGACCACAGTCTTCCAGTATGAGCACTCAGCTCCAGGCCGCGAAGTCCCGCAGTCGCTCCTCGACACGAAAACCCGTATCGGAAGCGTTACCAAGATGCTTACAACGCTCGCCATCGTCTTGAGTGACGATAAAATTAGCCTCGAAGACTCCATCACCAAATTTGTGCCAGATCTCGATAAGGAATCTTATCAGGACGTGACTATAGGCGCGCTCACAGACCACAGTGCTGGCCTGGGGCGCTTCGTATGCTTTACCCATCATGCATTTTCAGATCGCGTATGCTAACGGGTTGCAATAGGGTTACGTCGGCGACCTCGCCCTGGTCGGCTTCAACGCCTCTATTCTTGGCCTACCAACTATCAACAATACTCTTCCAGGATGTGATTCAATTCCAGGCGGTTCGCCTTGCACAGATACTGAGGTTTTATCAATGTTCAATCACCCGTCATATATTCCGCGATCCCCAAATTCAGGATCTATGTACTCTAACATCGGCTTCAACCTCCTCGGTATGGCACTCGAATCGGTGCATGGCAAGAGCTATGAAGAGATCATCAATGACTTGATTCTCAAGCCTCTCGGAATGACACAGACAACTTTTGTCACGCCACCAGATGATGGAGGCGCTATCCTGCCCAGACTTCCGGCGGATGCTGGGTGGTTCGTTGCCGATTATGGCAACTTTAATCCGACTGGTGGTCTTTGGTCTACGCCAGTCGATACACTGAGGTTACTCCAAGGACTCCTTGATCATGAGCTACTCGATAAAGTTGAAACCAGAAAATGGTTGAAACCGAGAGCTCTGTTACCATCAGTACAGCAACTTGTTGGCATATCATGGGAGATTGTGAGGCCGACGGATCTAGCTATTGCTTTCCCACGCCCCATAGACATATACACGAAGGCAGGAGGAGTGAATGGATACGCGGCTTATGCGGTGATTATTCCAGAGTACGATATTGCACTCACTATCCATGCTGCTGGAGGTCGCCCGCCGAGCGCAGCTATTGAACTCCTCGGCCTAGCCACCAAACCACTCGTCGCGTACGCAGATCAGTTGGCACGGTCTCAGGCAGCGGAAAAGTATGCCGGCACATACAGGCTGATTGGTGGGAACTCTATAAGCACAGTCACCTTGGAGGCAGACGAGGGGCCAGGACTTGTCATCACTAATCTAACGGTCAACAATGCTCCAGTTCTTCAGTCTCTCGCTGCTATGGGAGGATCTTCACTCGAGAACTTCAGCGCGCGGCTTTACGCTACAGATCCAGACACTCTAGGTACGAGTGAGGAGAGTTGGAGAATGTTATTGGATCAAAAAGCCAAAGACAGGGGCTTTGCGGAGCTGAATTGCGCAGGCTGGATTGTGGGCGATCAATACCGGTATGCGGGCGAACCCCTGGATACTTTTGTCTTTCACATGCAAGCCGGTCGGGCCGTCAGTCTGGAGCTGCCGGGGTGGCTGGTCAAGCTGGACAGGGTCGCGTAAATTTCTCTACAATCGACATTGAATAGTCCGGATTCCCGGCGGGTATCAGCACAATCATGATAATTAGATCCACTTCAAGATCTGCATGTATGCCCATATATAATTAGTAGATCACAATCACTTCACAGGGGTTCACAGAAAGGTTGCGTTGATTTATGTGTGTGTGTATGTGTGTTACAAGACACACACAATCTTTATTATGGTAAGCGCGCGTGACGGTTACCGTACTGCAAACGGGGGTGTAGGAGTGTGGCCATAGAGATTGAATCATTTAGCCAGCTCCGACAAATCTTGGAAAGCCATTATTGACGTGAAGCGATTTCAGGTCCGAGGTAGTTTTGGTTCCTGCTATTGGCCTACTACACCCTTGACAGGGCTTATGAGTTGAAATATTGTGGAATATGCAAGACATATCAAGGGCTGGCATTTAGGGGAGTGTGAGTTTGGTAGGAATGAGGGGTAGGTAGGGATGAGGAACCCTAGTCTTCGCACACCTTGTACTCCGTCTTCTATTCTCTGAACATGTACATTTGAGCATGGAAAAATGCCCACTTTGGGTATGAAACCAAGGTTTAAAGTGATCACACGTTGCGGCCAACAGGGTTCTCCAGTACCCCTCTCAGGTGGTAAGGTACGTGGTACCACGGACATTCCCGGATTTGGCAGGCGCCCGCGCAGCTTCCACCACCCATGGCCAAATTAAGGAACGACTTACATCACATGTCGGTTAGCTTTGGAGGTGAAGAAAGTATGCTGTTGTACGCGAGAGAGTAATTTCTGTTGTTTCCAAGAACCGGGGTAAAAGCCACGCATGTATAATACCTGCGCAGAGTCACAGTTTCAGGAACCCCTATGCTCAGGTGCCTGAACACCTAGCACCTAGCAGCTATGGCGCGCTTCCTCATCTCAACTGTTGTTGCACTCTTCCCTGCTTTTCTCTATGCGGAGCCTTACAACACATTCGACGGCGTGGGCTTCCCAGCCTGCAGAGATGTCGCCAGGGTTGATAATCCTTCGACAATTGACGAAGCCATTGCTATCGTCAAAAATGCGTACAATACGAACACACCGGTTCGAGCAAGTGGTAATGGCCACATGTGGTACGATACCATGTGTTCCGATAACCCGAAAACCGTCGTGATCCGCACTGAGAACCTCAACCGTATCACTGAATTTTCCTTGCCCAGCGGAGCCGCTGAAGGGTCTGTGGTATTTGAGGCTGGTGTGACTTTCATGCAACTAGCCGATTACTTGCACAACCGCGGGGCCAGCATTGGATACACTTTGGTGAATTGGAATATCACTATCGCTGGTTCCATCGCAATGGGAGCGCACAGGAGTAGTCTGAAGAACGATAGTATGGTTGCTGCAGGTGCACTAGAACTGCAGATCATCGACGGGAAAGGCGACTTGAAAGTGATCAAGAAGGGTGATAGCGAGGAGTGGTCGGCTGCATCGACGTCCCTTGGATTGCTTGGCGTTATTGCAAAGGTGAAGATGAGGATCTATCCTGAATTCAAAGTTTCAGCAAATCAGGATATGTAAGTACATGCAAAGAGTTTCAAAGGAAACGTTAGGGCTGACTGATCCAGACTTGCCGAAGACAAGGTCCTCAAAGGCGACATCTATGGTATGGTGTCTCCCTATGCAACAGCAAATCTCTGGTGGTGGCCACATCTCAAACTCTTCCATCACCGATACTACGACCCCATCCCAGCAAATTCGCAGAGCCAAGAAGGTTTCCAATCGACCTTCAGCATAACTCAATCCGAGGCCGATTCTGCTGTAAACTTACTCGAGGCCGGTATGTTTGTCTGTGCCTAGCCGACTAAGTGTATGCTAATGCGATTTCGTGACCAATAGGCAAGACTTCTGAGATCTCAAGAACTTTTGCCGAGTCGCTCTTCTTTGGCCTATGGTCCCTTCCGAATTTCCGCACAAAGGGCTCAGCTCTACCTATCCTATTCTTCCCAGTATACGGTTGGAGCCATGACGTACTCATCGGTGGCCTGTACAATGACACTTTGCTGGATAAATACAAGACACAATGGGACTTTGGTCTGCGCGGCATGACGCTCGAACTCGCATTCCCAATGACACGCGCAAACGAGGTCCTTCAGCGCGTCCGAAAGGCTTTTGATGATGAAAAATCAATCTACAATATTACTATGACATCCACATACCGATCGGGAATCAACATCAAATTCGGAAGGCCTTACTTTGATTTCCTTGGCCAGGTTACGAATGGAACTGATGCTGATTGGAGCAAGGGTGCACTCATGTTCGACTTTCCAACGTACAGACCAAAAGACGGAATAAGATTCAATGAGCCCTTTTACGCACGACTGGCACAGACTCTGATTACCGAGTTCCCGTGCCGTCCGCATTGGTCAAAGAATACGCGCGAGGTATTCAGTCTCATGATGGCGAATAATAAATTGAACCCAGGTTACCTTGCGCGATTCAAGGCTGTGAGGCAGGCCTTTGACCCCAAGGGAATATTCAAGAGCGTCGTCGGCGAGACTTTGGGAATGTACTAGTTATGATAGAACACGCCCTGAAGATATCTTAGTAGTCTGGGAAATCTGCATCTACGTTGGTCCTCCAAGCTTGCAAACCACCCCTAATGTCTCCAACGAATCTCCTTCCCCCATAATCAAGTCCAAAGTCTTTCATCTTCTTAACCGTGATTTGAGAGTCATTCCCTAGCCTACAGACAACGAAGATTGGCTTGTCAGATTGTTTTAGCTGCGCAACCCAATCGTCTTCATCGACAACCATGTCATTCGAACCAGGGCTGGGCGTATTCATACGAAGATGAGGACTCGTGGTAGATGATACAGCCGAGAAAGGTACATTAATACTGCCATCGATGTTGCACAGCTCAAACTGCACTTTCTCCCGGACATCGACTAAGATATGATTGTCCCTGCTCAAGGCCGTCCCAGTGAAAGGGTTCACTCCGGATCGTAACTTGGCAAAATTTTCGGCTGATATGCGTTCTTGGGGTGAAAGTGCGTTTATCGGACTGATACTACCACAGAATTGAATGTAGTCCAGACTTCCTGACTCTAGTGCCATGGGAGTAATTGTCGCTTGTGCTGAACACGCAGCGCACGTGACTTTCCGTGAACGTAGTTTTATCGACCTGAACATCGGGTTTGAATAGGCAGAAAACACCAGTAGACTTGGTGGATCTACTGGCGTTGACTGTGATATCACATACCCCTGCGTAAGTACTTTGATAGCCTGCAAAGCCTGTAACACACCCATTACACCAACAACTGGTCCCAAAATCCCACCATCGCCGCACGACACGACGGATTCGGGGGGTGGCGGTTTGGGGAAGACACAGCGGTAGCAAGGCCCTCCATTGGGATTTCCTTGTGGTAAAGGTGGGTTGTTGAGAACCATGAGTTGGCCATCGATGCGTAGTGCTGAGGCTGAAACAAGTGTTTTGCCGAGCAGGACGCAGGCATCGGATATGAGGTAGCGAGATGCTGGTGTATCCGTACAGTCCAAAACAAGATCGTAGTCTTTGAATATTGAGATTGCAGTCTCTGGTGTGAGCCTCAATATATGAGGTATGAGTTTGACGTTGGGATTAAGTCTAATTCGACTGTCAGTGTAGGACTGCAGTGGGTATCAGTGCAAGCATGTCCACGCACGAGTTTAGAGCTACCATTGCGCTCTCGACCTTCGTCATGCCAGCTTTCGCAGTTGAATGTAGAATTTGGCGATGAAGATTTGATTCTTCAACCACGTCGCCATCCACTAGGCCTACAGTACCGACTCCGGCTCCAACGAGGTATGCCGCAGACGGACAACCTAGGCCACCAACTCCCACGATGAGTACTCGCGATTTCTTTAAACGAAGCTGGCCTGGGCATCGTTAGAGCCATTGTGGAATTTTTCCATTATCTCGAATCCTTTCCGACGGTGTACATACCCTGCAAACCAATCTCCGGCATGATCAGCTGTCTTCCATACCTCTTATATTCGTTTTTCTCGAGTGGCCATCTCCCTTCCTGCTCCAATTCATCTTGCTCCGACTCTTTCACTTCATGCTCCAGAATAGCGAAAACCTCGGAGCGGAAGGCATCAGCAATCCCAAAGTTCATGTCGTGATCCAATGGATCCGTCGAGATAGGCCTCCTCTTTCGCAGAACTCTCTCCTGTTGGCGATGAGCGTGCTCTGCCTCCTCCAACTGCCGGCGTAGATCTTTGAGCGCTGCTTCACATGTCGCTATTTGCTGGCGTAATGATTCAATTACGACAGTCATAATTGCTGATTGTGGATGATGCTCAGCACATGACGTGCGATAGATCTAGTAGGAGAATGTGGGGGCCTGTGGAGGGGCTCTTTATCGATAAAAGCTACGCTAGGCAGGTGCCTGTCAAGCACGTGCACAGGAAGCCAGCTCATTCATACCCAAGCATGTCCTGCTAACAGTCTTTAAATTAGAATACTTTTATTTGTAAATCTAGGGTACATTAAACTCGGCTAATTGGGCATGAGGTGCACATATGGATTGCTGTGGTTGGTTAAAAGACCGGAACTCATCTCAGATCCGACCTCTTGCGAAGAGAGACGCATTGTTTAGGCAGTGGGCCATCAACATGCTGTAGGTCCTGAGACTTTACTTGAATGAGGTCATGACATCAATAGTAGTACAAACATCTGCAACCTTGCTGATGCTTTGCATTGTACTTGCACACCCTCCTCGCCCTACACCCCCCTAGTCTCTGCTTATGCATCTTGCCCATTTTGGAGGGGTCTCTTCGGCGGCAATTGCTGCCTCGTGACGGTTGATGAAGCCAGTGGTGTTTTGAGCTTGGCCTCGGTTGGTCCGGCAAGGAAAGCCTCTTTCTTTTCAGCATTGCGGCCAATGATATCGTCTCATCCACCAGGTTACGAATACCGAACTTTGCGGCTAGCCTACATGCGAGTAATTGCTCATTTCCTGCAGGAGCATGCAGTGTTTTAACGATATTTGTGGTTTTGTGAATGGTCAGCCTCAGTCTGGAGCCAACAGATGATCTGAGGGATGAAAGAGTAATCTGAACGGTGAAAGTAAAGAGACCACCATCTCGGGGGTCATCAATTTGCTGGCATCAGCTCTTGTACACGTGCATTCTCTTTGCAGTCGGGACAAATGTGTACTATTTCCTTTCAGGTCGATCAGGAACCTCATGCATCCTGTTTCGAACGACAGGGACCAACGGGGGCTAACAAGTCTGACGTGTTGATGCATCGTGCACCGTTGCACGTAAAAGTACGAGGCCCCAGGCTACGAGTATGGAACCCTGGCTCTGGATATCTGGAGTAACGCAGGTAAGATATTTTCCGTTCCAACGATTGGCAGTTCAAACGGGGTATAATTAGGCGAGTACTGAGCGTCGCGAATCAAATATCGCTGGGTGTGCCTTGCCTCGTGCCTTCTTCGTGGTCCAGGCCAAAAACTTGTTCGTGTTATGGCTCCCCACCGCGGTTCCGAAATCTAGAGATGTTTATTTCGCGAAATCTTTATGGCTGGCACTAAGTAAAATCTAGATCTGTAGGGCTCAGCCATGATCGGCGCTTTCCACACCAAAAGGAACATGGTGTTTCATAGTGACATAAGGCTAGCATTGGGGAAAAGCAAGTAATCAATCAGCGAATCGACGGATATGATGGTTGTACACGTTGACCCAGCAATTCGGCTAGTCTGCCCAGACGGCGGGAGATGAGCAGTTGTGCGCAACCTTGCCCCCCTAATGGCTTCGGTCGCTTCTGTTTGTAAGATTGGCGGCGCACTGTACGCTCGTCAGCCTGCGTCGTGCTTCGACAGCGTCATAGTGTTAAGGCGGAAGGATCCCGTCGAATGCTTGCAATATTGCAAATCGTGACTCGGCTTTCGAGATGTGCTCCGCTAAAGGCTTGGGCGCGCAGCGTCCCCACCAAAGCGGTATTGGCGTGAACTCACATGGTGGCGTTCACGCCTTTTCGGTTTGGGTAGGGAAGTGGAGGAGAGCTGACCGGCTGCTATAGGCCATGCTTGGTCAGGATGCTTGAGCTGCCCGTCATCAGCCGCCGTCTCTGATCCAGTTGTTCGGTCGCCTGCTAGTTTATGTTTTGTTAAAGGGTCTTGATCCGCGTTTGTGATACCTGCTGTCCCTTGTCAGATTTGGATGTTACAAAAAGTCGACTTTGCCACTGCCCCGCCGTGGTCGCTTCCGCTTCCTAGACAGCCTGTTACCCCTCCACGGCTCGCATCATTACGATACGAACACCCTTTTCCTACTCTCACTACTGGCGCAATGGTCAGCGTTTGTGCCACGTGCAAAGGGCTGCAAAAGCACCTCCGCGGACTCGATGGATCTCAGGAGCCGGAAACGGAAAAGCTGCTGTGGATAGACACATCGCTTCCCGTGCTGAGGACCAGTGCAGGTGGCGGTTGCAGGGCATGCGCTTTAATCCTGAATGGTATTTTGCTACACCACGATCGCTTTGCCGGCCAGAAAGAGGACAGGGTTAAGATCAAAGCGGAATCTTTCAACTCAAAACGGGAGAAGTCGCTCCAAGACCATCTTTCGGTAGAGGTTCGATGGAAAGAGCATGACGGACAGGGCGAAAACCAAGACGACGAACACGAGCAAGCTTCGGGCTACCCAGACCTTAAGCTGGAGTTCTTCACAGATGGGGGTAAGTGATTCGAGACAAGTTTTCTACTCGTCTCAGGTTATATCACGTCGTGTTTGTTTTGCATAAATCCGTGTTGCTGACGTTCGTAGACGGACAATCTCCATTCTCGGCGATTGGGCCAGGGCGTCAGATTTCAGACAATCCACTGCATAATACTTCCTTATCTACAGTACGGGGGATGATAGAGAATTGCCTGGCGAGTCATGCCACCTGTCGAAGAGGCAGACCAACGACTCTGCCAAAGCGCGTTCTAGACTTATTGACCGGCGACGATTCTAAAAGTATGAGACTGCACGAGTCTGAGTATATTCAAGATGAACGAAGATACGAACATGGCGAATACGTAGCGTTTAGCCATGTTTGGGGGTTGGCCAAAGGTATACCGAAAACGAGTTTAGAAACACTGCAGTCGCACAAAAAGAACATTCCATGGTCGACACTACCGAGAGCGTTCCAAGAGGCCGTTGTTTTGACGCGTGCGCTAGGTTTCCGCTGGTTATGGATCGACGCTTTATGCCTTGTCCAAGATGACGCTCAGGAGAAGCTGGAAGAATCGCTCAAGATGGACGAAGTCTTCGGCAACGCATTTTTAACTATTGCTGCAACATCCGCGACAGACAGCAGCACTCAGCCGCTATTTCCTCCTAAGACACAGCCCTTCAAGATTCAGGCAACGGACAACAAGGGTTCACTTTTCAAGATCAATATAAGGGAGCAGCCGAGCCACTATAGTTTCAAAGCTCCATTTGACGAAGGAGCACACATGAATGAATGGGAGCTGCCATTCAACACGTCTGAAGAAGCAAACTTACATACACCGCTTTTGAAACGCGGATGGCCGTATGTAGAACGTCTACTGTCACCCCGCGTACTACATTTTACCAAATCAGAGATGATTCTCGAATGTCGGGAAGGTCATCAGTGCGAATGCGGCCGGATCGATGACAAAGTGTTTGATTCACGAACGACCGACTCTATAAAACAGGAATTTGGCCGTATCATCGCTGAAACAGGCAATTGCCTTGTTGCGCACAGTCAACCGCACAATAAATTGGACACCATGACATCCCAATTAGCCAACACATCTATTGCCAATGGGCCGCAAGACTTGTCACGCACACGCGAGGAAGGGCTTCAACTTTGGTCCTACATCATTACCGAATTCACTGCACGAAACATTACCTATGACAGCGACCGATTGATTGCGATAGCTAGCATTGCAAAAGTACTATCACCCACTTTGCAATCAGGATACATAGCCGGACAGTGGACATTTAGCACGCTAAGCCTCCTGTGGTACCCCAACGACAGTACACGCTGCCGGCGCCCAAAGCTCACCCCCGGGCACAACGTACCAAGCTGGTCCTGGGCAAGTGTAGAAGGATCGCCGATTTTCTTTGATAACGCTTCGGCTATGGATCTTGCATGCAGAGCTTCCTTTGGTCCAAAGGGCAAACGTGCATCTGCATGGAGCCCCGTTATGGGCGAACCTGTTGAGTTGACAGCGGCTATGGCCGTGGAGGTTGTGTTCCGCTCATCAGAATCGTCATATGCATTGACAAAGAATGGTATATCTGTAGATTTCACGCCGGATATCGTTCCACTACGAGGTGAGGATGCGCTACAGGATGGCGAAACACTCGTTTGCGTCCTCATCAGCATGACATTTCGAACCTCGATCGTTGGCCTTGTTCTCAAACCATCAGCCAACAATTCATATCGTCGTGTCGGGCGTTTTGAATGCTACGAGTGTACTCCGGAAGGTGTCGATCAAGAGATGAGCGAAGATGCTGAGACACTTTTCGGACATTGGTTCCCCGAGGTCCACGACATGACGCAGCTCGACAACTACGTACAACGGACATTCACAGTAGTGTAGGAGGGTTACTTAATATTCCATTGAGCCTGGCCCCAGCGTCATATTCAAACTTTTCGAGTATTGTAGAAGATGCATCAACGTTTGCCCTCTGCACCACTTTTCATTTGCTTGTATTCGATACCCCGAACGTCAGCGTATGCGGCGGCTTGTAGTTACTTCCAGTTTCAAGTTCAATCAGCCTATAAAGATACTTCAAATCTAGGTATATCTCGTTGAAAACCATACTCTAGCGGATCTTCCAACACATAGATCGCCCTCTTTGCCGTTTTTCTCATGCCGGATCAACATGTCGTTCCCCACAAACTTTGAAGCTTCGGAATACAGGCCCGAACCTTATCGACGTGCCGTTCCACATTTCGCAACTCTATTGTCCTAGCACTGTTAATCCATAGGGCCAAGCAAACCGTTCCACGCAGCTCAACGGACATTTCTCCGGCGGCTGCACCCATGACGCGTTCCTGGCCTTGGCAATTGCTTGGACGTCATGCGGAAACCTGGAATGCGGTATAATTTACCGATACCTACGGAGTGCACTCCGTCTTGTATGATCGTTCCGTAGTCTGATCTTGATTCTTGAACTAGATCACATGCCAGTGAGAGCGACAAAGAATACTTTCGAATCTTAAAGGGAAAGTCATTTGGTTTGTTGGGATGCATGGATTGTTGTAGCTATAATCAATACCCGCAATATGGTGATGTACAGCCCGAAGGTAGTAGAGAGCAGAACAGCTTTGAGGAGTAAAGTTTTGTCAATGCTGAAATAAGGATGAGCTAATAGATGAGTCTGACCGCCTTTAACTGGCGCTATGTGAGGTTTCGATATACTCTTTCACCCCTTAACTCGCCGGAACACCTACAAGGAAATACCCAACATCAGAGCTATACTTTTACTTTGTATGGATGCCGATATACTTTCATCTCTCGGGGAATTCAACATAAACTTTGTCTCTCCAACAAACTATGCAAGACCTCTTGCCTTTAGACTTCTATCTTCACCTATTCTCTCCCATGCCTTGACGCTCGGGTTGGCCCTGACACTACCAAGTCTTGTTACCATTGGCGGTTCTCTGATGATAGTCTTCTTGGTGAACATGCTAAGATCTGGACGTTGATCCTCAGCAGGTGGTGGGGGCCTTGGAGGTGCTTTTGTATACTTGGTTGGTAGCAGGACCTCTGGAAGCAGGATGTCATGAGAAAGCGAACCTCGAGACGCTGCAGGAGAGGTAGGATTTGACATGCCAGCTTGAATGGCAGTAAGAGGTTCTTTTATGATCTCTAAATTTGTTGCGAAGGAGTCGTAAGACTCGTACGGTGCACCGCCAACAGTTGTACCTGACCAGTGTTTACAATGCCCTGGCTTGGACTGCTGGAGTTGTGACCTTGAAACCTGAAGTAGTTTTGTGAGGGGTTCGAGCATTAGACTACAGGCTAGTATGACGGACAAAGCCGAGTGACACAGTGTGGTGACAGCGTATGGTATAAAATCGAATGTTGGGTCAATGTTGTCCGAGAAGACACGTTGGAGGTACAAGAGGCGGATGACAGATGCTGTTATGATGCTGAGTATGTATTAGCGCGCACATGACGAACGAAAAGTACGATCAACTCCCTACCATAAGCGTAGCGAGAAAATGACTGTCGGTAATGCCTTCTGACAGTTTTCAAAGCGGAGATTTTGTACTGCGCAGACCGAGACCAGGACTATGGCGGAGTCGATGATGATATCGACGACAGTTGCAGCGAGCCAGAACGGAAACTGTTCCGCTGTTAGATTTCATAGAAAAGCTGGAGAGAGGTGATGAGCTTACCAATGGTATACATTTTCCCGTCCATATCTCCCACGGCTTCGGCATCTCGCACTGAAACACAATACCTGCCATCACAGCGATCGTCCATAGGAGCACTATGATGCTTATGACGACAGCACCTATTTTATGTAGTCTATCGCCCGCAACTTGGTAAATATATAGAAGTATCGAGCATTTTGAGATGGTGATGGCGAGTACGAATAGTATAGTCGAAATGAAAATCTTGACCTGAATTTGATCCTTATCAGCGGCACTCAGGAGGCAGTCTCGCTTCCCGAGACCTGAATCCACAGCCGTAGATATTATAACGGTGCTTCCCAGAGCACATATCGAAGCAGAAACTACGAGGGCATCGTCTGATAGTGGAAGGTGCTGAAGTCGTAGTGACCTAAACCGATTGATGATTCTTGCTGCTGTACAAAGGGCCTGAAATGGCAATCAGTACACGGCACACACCAGATAGAAGGACGTCCTTACTAGTAGACATGCGAGAAACCAAGCTACCATTACCAGAATGGTGCCACGGTTTTGAGAAGTAATGAGCGCATTTACATGCTGGGATTGCTGGCTGCACATTGTCATTTACCCTCAAAAGCGCTCGGGTCCGGAGATTGCATTGAGTTGAGCTTTGATTAAAGCTTTATCGAAATAGTATTTTGGCGAAGGCGTAGACGATTGAAAAGGCCAGATGGCTTCTGCCGTCGGACAAGCGCAAATGCATACTCGTAAATCTCCTTTCAAGTCCGGAGTCACTAGGGCCTCGCACCCCTGCGTCTCATGCGAACAATTGCGTTTTGTCGTCTTGAGAAGGGTTCGCGAGCCGGCAGGTCTCGTCTGACAGGTCTCGAAATAGAAACAGAAGGGAGATGGAGGAGGAGAAAGAGCGAATCAAAGGATTCGATGACAAAAAAGGGATTAGGTGTCATGCAATTCCGTGATACTGGTACCTGGCTCTAGACTGAATGATCATCGAGGAGCTGAATCCAGTTCCGTAGCGTTGGGATGTGGACAGCGCCATGGTGGCACAAGGACGTGGTACAGTGTTGAACAGTACTTCACCCCAAACAACAATACATAAAATTTGAAGGGAGAGGGTTTCAGTAAGGGTTCAGTAAGACTTGAAAGGGAAGCAACCGCATCTACCCATAACTCGTCTCAGCAAATTGCAACCGAAGTGGGCCATCATATTGCTATGGCAGAGTTGAAAGGATTCATTCTCAGTGCTTTAGCAACCTGCAATATGAACGATAATGGATAGTATAGCCAAGAAGAGAGTTAATGCGTTGTGGCGACCAATAGAAGGTGTGCTCTGGAACGGGCCGTAGCTAGCGAAGTCCGATGCTAAAGCTGACCTGGGCGAGAATGGTCAGAACGGAACTAACATTCCGATATTTGGAGGTATAGCTGGAAGTAATGAAAACCGAAGAAGATATATCAGTAGCCTTGCTCCGTTGATATGCACGAACGGACTTTTGCCGTTGACTCGGGCGTGAGGATTTGCTTCGTCGGACTATAGGCATGTGTTTCTGCACTCACAATACTACAGACTTTAAGTGAGTGGCAACAACGGAGCTTCCAGAGTCAGACAGGATTTCAGGTGCGTCTGGAAGCACCTGCTAGACGTAACAAGAAACGATCGATTCACGCTCTAGAGCAGCGTAGGTGCCGCACTGAGTTTGGCGTGCTGCTTTATGCGGTTGCGTGTTCCTGAGTAGCGTGACGCAAAGGGGGCTGCGTAGAGACTTGCAAAGCTGATCAAAATTAAATAGTTGGAAATTATGGATGTCGTGCAACGGGATTGCGTTCGACATAGCAGAGTAGGTCGCACGCGAAGTTGCCGTGTCGGAAGGTCGGTCTCTAGCACTGGCCCAAGCTTCGGCTTATCGATATGGCAGCAATTTTGGGCGCAGGAATCCACGCATCTGCATTTTGCTCGTACGTTATCAGGTGTAACGTCATGGTATGCACCTTCATAGGCTCTAGGTTACCATTTTCGTAACTTACACATACTGTAGGCTCCGATAAAAAAGCGCACGACGGCGCGCGCGAAATCCGCTCGTGCCACCCGCCAGCCCACCACTACCTTCCCTACACTCAATGATGAGGCTTCCTCATTCCCCTCCTCCAAGAGGGACAAACAAAAGATCAAGCACTCATCCTTCGTCTCCAAGATCGAGAAATCATCGTCCAAGACAAACAAACGACGGCGGCCGAACAAGAAGCTGGTTGCGAATCTCGAGTCGCTAGCCGACGCCTTGCCAGGACTTGAAGATGAAGGACTGGATGGTGAGATTGAGGTTGGACAGGCAAAGATACAGAGGAAGAGCTTAAAAAGTATGAAGAGCAGGCCAGGTGCGCTGAAGAGGAAGGAGAAGCTAGAGAAGCTCGAGAGGGACAGGTTTAATAAGAACTTGGTGCAACTCGCAAGCACGTCACAGGGTATCGCGGTGCAGGATCGGTGGGCAGCGTTGAAGAGCCATGTGCAAAGTACCATGGAAGTAAAGCAGGAGTTTAAGAAGAAGTGAGAGACCCATGTTGGGAATATCAGATCGTGAATCTGGCGCATCTCGATTGAAGCCTTGCTTCTGCAATAAGTCCAGAAGAGACATATTTTTTGGCGACTCCAAGATAGTCGCACATCAGACTTGATTCAATTGATTGCGAATACGGGTAGTCTGAGGCTATTCAAACCTGTATGTTATTGCTGCTATGGCATTCTAAGAGGGAGTGAGAAGCTAACCTTGTATAGGACGGAAAATCATCATCATTTGTGTTGTCTGGCACGCTGGGCTACCCACTCCAACTGGTCAATCAACGCATACCATTGGGTCTGTGCTCTTGGAACAAGCAGCCGTGTAATGCGAGTTGAGGGAATTCAAATGGGCCTACAGAAAGGCAAGCATTGGCTGTATGGAGATTGCAGAGATAGCGTTCAGAGTATAATTTTGGTTCAGTCTTTGGACTTGTCATAATTCTCATCTCCTCTGTGACGCTGCGTGCAGTTGAAGCAAATGGCCCCTGCTGATCAAGGCTAAATTCGGCCAAATCAGGGTCCAGCCGAGCAATGACATCAGTACGCGTGCATTAAAACAACAATTGCACTCAGCACTCAGCACTATCACCTTGGTTCCCGGGAAACCTGCACAGCCTACCCATGATGGCAGAGTCGCTGATACAGAATACTGCCTTCATATGAGTATGGCGAAGCGTTCTTGGTGCCACTTTTTGGAACTGTCTCTGTTGCCAGTGACAGCTTGAGACGCGGCTTTTTCTGTACCAAATCTCATTCGGGTGTATACTATTGTTCCTTGATACCCAGATACAATTCTTCTTTCTCTTATGGTTCTTCATCATGTCCTTTCTTGAGCGTCAAACAACCCGCATCACTGGCACCGATCACGATGGCCGTCGGAATAGAACGCTGGGTGCCTCACCATCCAGCAAAATTCCCAATGCGAAGAAACCTCGAACTCGACCTCCCACCTCGCTCCGCGATCTCCTACCATACCCGACCGCTACGCTGCCTCCAGCTTCAGGACCCTACTCCATCGGGAGTATGGAAATCGAGGTGCCGGTCGAAAACCCGCGAACAATATCCAACATCACACGGCAAGGGCGACACTTATTGCAGTTAGAAACTGTGCTGTTCACACTATATTACCCTGCATCGCTTGGAAGTGGGACGGGTAAGGCCCCTGGAGGGGAGAAGAAATGGAGTCGCGAGACATGGGTTCCACGGCCGAGGCTTGAGACAGCCAAAGGATATGCAAAATTCGCAGGACTGCCAAATTGGGCGGGCATTGGACTCTCTGGAGCAACGACTATGCTAACCAAGCTCCGTGCTTTTCGGAATTCGCCTCCAGCCACCCATTGGCCACCTGAAGGAGCTGCGAAGAAGTGCGGCTACAAGGTGAAAAACCAGCAAGGCCGGCCACCAGAAGGGATGCATGGAGAACCAACATTCCCTTTGCTCATGTTCAGTCATGGTCTAGGGGGTACAAGAACAGCCTATAGCAGCCTATGCACCGAGTTTGCCAGCTACGGTTTCGTCGTGTGTGCGGTAGAGCATAGAGACGGGAGTGGGCCGCGAACGTTCATAAATCACAAGAAACGAGGCAATGACAAGAAGGGTGGTTGTGGAAGGAGGAGAACCGATAAAACGGATTGCGACGAGGACCCGGAGTGCGAGAATGTATTCAAAAAATGGGAACATCTCGATCATACAGATGAGGAAATCAGGAAAGGATATCATCATGTGGTATGTAACCCAAGGAGAGGCCCAATATTATTGCGAAAAAGCTGTACTAAATATAATAGGACTACATTTTCCCCAAGAACAACCCCAAAGACACTTCACCAAATAATGAGCGTGGTGTCGATGGCGAACTTCGCAGCGCCCAAATTGAAATGCGTCTTTGCGAGCTTGAAGAAGCGTACCGAGTACTGAAGGTCATCTGCGCAGGTGACGGTGAAGAGATTGCTCAACAGAACCTACGCGGCGAAGGCTATAAAGGTGGCTCATCGAGAGGTCTCGAAGGCGTTGACTGGGCACAATGGAAACATAGATTTGATGTCGAGAAGATGACGATGGCTGGGCACAGCTTTGGTGCCGCGACCGTTGTTGAAGTGCTCAGACACACGGATCGCTTCGTCAATGTCCAAGCTGGAATCATTTACGACATTTGGGGGTCAGTCTCCTTTTTCATCTTTGTAAATGTAATACTAACGACAAGATAGGGCTCCTATAAAGCCTCCAGCCGAGGACCCAAAACATCGAATACACCTACCATTACTGGGTATCAGTAGCGAAGCCTTCATGTACTGGGAAAAGAATTGGAACGCCGTAATGTCTTTAATGAATGAAGCTAGCGAGCATGGTGCACCCGCATATCTCCTCACAGTGCGAGGCTCGGTACATCTCTCACAGTCCGACTTCTCCGTCTTGTACAGACACCTTACATCTTTCTTCATGAAAGCCACGGTTCATCCGCAGAGGGCTATTGACTTGAATATATCCACAAGCCTGGAATTCCTCCATCTCGTAACACCCTCCACAGGCGTTGGGAAGACTATTATAGGGCGTTGCATGATTGACGAATCGATTCTCCAAACCCCTCTGCTGGAAGAAATCCCCGACGACCACCGTCCAGATGACGAGTGGATAGCTGCAAGGTTACGTGTAGATCATGAGTTCAGGAAACGAATGGCTGCGGGCTTGCAACGCAAGTTCAAAAGGAACTTTCAAGGTGGGATGGGGACAGGATACACCACTGCAGATGAGATGTGGTGTCACTACAAACCTACGGATGAAGAGTTGACTAAGTGGATCCAAGAGGAAGACCGGGGGGAAAAGAGGATCGACGAAGATCATGCGCTTATGGGTCATGGAAATGACCGGGGTAGGAAGGATAGAGGCGAGCGAGAAGGAAAGTATTCGCCGACAGTGCTGAGCGATGATGAGAAGGAAGATGCCTTACGGAACGAAGTCCAGTTCAAAGAAGGAATGAGATCACAAAGTTACCAGGAAAGGTATGCAGAAGGCATGAACAATCAGTTTCGCCATGATGAGAAGGACCAAGGGTCCGCTCATGTGTCGTCCGTTGCTCCGGCTGACAAAGACTCCAACAAGGCACCGCCAGGAACATGGTTGGGGTTGTCAAGCGCGCTTAAGAATGGGCCTTAGTAACTCTAGGTTTGATTATATATTGGTGGGCCATGTGCGATTCGCTATTGCTGTACGCTGGGCAACTGGGCGCTGGCCCGAAAAGGAGATGTTCCTAATCCTGACCACACAGAGGATGAGTGGCGTCAGTCAACCACTGCAAGAGAATATAAATTAGCTCTTCCAAGTCAGAATGAATAGATGCACATCAGCCTCTTTTATCGGCATTCAAAAGTCAAAAGCATAGCTCCGACAGTGGAGCGGAGCAACGTCACGTGGTCGGATGAACTAAACTTACCGAGGCGGAGATGTTCAGTAATCGAAAATCAAACAGCGTTGGAAATCCATGCCGCCTCCGCCCTGCCACATTCAACGCATGGCAATTCTTGCGGATGAGTTCTGACGGATTGCGAACTACCTCGGTCTCACATCTATCAGTAATGGCCCCACGTGGACCAGAACTATGACGGTGTGACCAAAGAACAGTCCAGGACGACTTGCTAGACCCAATCCTGGAGAGGTATACTTGCGACGCTCGTTCTCCTCCGCATCATCAAACGAGAGTTAGCCCAAGCTTGGTAAGCTTGCGGGGGTATGTGCACTGTGTAACCAGCGTCCTTGCGTTCGAACATCGTCTTGCGAAAGAGCTTGTGCAAGGTGCTGAGTCGAGATCAGTCGGACCTTTGTGGCTTTCTTATTGCTTTTTATTATCGAGCTGCGTCGCGTTGACTTAGGGAGGTTTTTGCTTTCGTTTACTCAACCAGTGCTACTGCTACCATACCTGTTTCCTCTTCGTTTGAGACACAAAGAGAAGTGCTCCTCCGAACGCGATTAGTTCTCAAGAGTCGTTTCTGCAGCCTGAGAGATCGGCAGGAAAGTCTCAGAGTGGGTTCACATTCACCGCTGGTTCCGGACAAGCGACCCCTTGGCCTCCACATTGTCTCACAGGCTCCTATTCAATAACGTCTTGAAGCCATTGTCGTACACTGTAGCCTCGGAGAGGTGGAATCCAACATGCAAGATACTATGATGAGCTCTGAATTTGATGAGCAGATCCTTCCGCGGAAGCGCTCCCGCGCGAGTAATTCTGAGGAGAGCCGTGAAGAGAACCGTGCGGATAATCGTGGCGCCGGAGGATCGAAGAAGGCGAGAGGGAGACCGAGAGTAGATCCCCGGGATGCTACTGCTGCGGATGTGAGTAGACACATCTTCTCTCCGTGATCGACGATGGCCACAATAATGCAAAGTGCTTATTGCATTATCATGCCTCCTCCATGTACTTGTTCCCATGGTGGTTAGCTGATGGATTGCTAGCGACGAAGGACACAAATTCGTCTCGCACAGCGAGCGTACCGCCAGCGGAAGGAGACTACAATATCTTCGTTGAAGTCACAAAGCTCCCAGCTTCACTATATCATTGAGCAGATGAACAAGACGTTTCTCCACTTGAACGAGGCGACGCTCAAATCAGGCTTGTTACAATTGAACCCTACTCTCACACAAGAGTTCAAGCACGCTACGCAGACGTTCATCAATCTTGCAAAGGCTGCCAGTGAGGGCCAAGATGATGCCGATGAAGAGCTTGGAGAGGACGTAGAACCAACAGGGAAAGTTCCAACTCACACACCGCAGTTTCCAAACATATCTGAGAACGCTCAAGACGTAGGCTGGGGATACTCAGTATCAAATCCAACAGGCAGAGCCGACATGGAACAAGGGACTCAAGTACATCAAGAGAACTACTTTACACAACCTTCTGACGCTCATGGACTCCCAGGAAATACTGCAAGCCTGGTTCGCCGGCGTCAATTCAACCTGGTACGTATAGTCACAATGCAAGATCAATATGTCTCAGGAACACTCGAAGCACTTCTTGTGGGTTGCTGACCTGCGCGACCTCTCACACAAGGATCTGGACATGCACTGTTGTTGCTTGATACCTGTGTTACTTTTCACCATCACGTTACTGACTATTCTGCCGCCACTAGGGAGACATAATCGATCAATCGAGATCATCACAAACACTCTCAAACGAGCGACCAGCAGAATCACAGCGACCAGCTCCGCTGCCATTTGGTCTGGTGGACATCCTCAGCCCAGCGCAAACCTCTTTCACTACTCCGAACCTTCATATCTACTCAGCGAGCATTCCAACACCCGAAGTAACACCACCGACTACGAGACTACCCACGCCCCCTCTGAGCATCCCGAATCCACTACCAGTGAAAAACCTTGCTCCGATCATGACCTACAGTTTCGATGAAACGACGTTCGCAAGGCGCTTGACTCGGGCATCTCTCGAGACTGGATTTCAGCTACTGAGTTCGGGAAATGTTCGCCCTGCAGCACTGAGCTACGTTTTCAAGCTCTCTTTGCCTTACCTTACGGTTGATGACCTGCGCGACCGTTTTAAAACTCAGCTTTCGCGAAGTGTCAACGAGGATTTAGACTGGTGGTCAGCACCGTTCATCCATCTTGGTGGAGCAGGGACTCACTACCCACGCCGAGATGCTTCAGGACGTATATCACCGATTAAGAACAGCTGGACGGTGAGGCAGATTGGGCCTTTGGAGAAGAAAATGGTGAGAATAGAAAATGTGGAAGACGGGCGGTCCGAAGACCTCGCTGGCATTGATCTCACTGGTTTCGAAGGGGAGTGGTTTGATGCATATGACGTGCAGGGTTATCTTGAGGAAAAGTACTCCTGCAGGCCGGATCCTAGGAGCTCATTCGCTGAGTGCATTATTGAGGAGGAGGATATTGACATTGCCACTACCTCTATCCCTCCACTGCAAAGTTTACCCACACGGGGGGCGTCAGACAAAATTTCTGATTCCCCAGGTCTAACGTACAGCTCGAGTACCACCTCGGCCTCCTCCTCGGCCTCCGTCACACCATCTACCAACGCCGTCAGCGTTTCCAACGCACCCGTCGGCCCGGGCATGTCTTTCTCCAATGCACACCTACCCAGCCATCCCGCTGAATTCTCCAAACCAATAAACTACGACATCTCATTCGATCAAACACTCGGTCTTGACCTCGCACCTAGCTTTATGTATGGCTTTGCTGGTAGCAGTGGGTTTAGTATGGGTGATATGGATATAGATCTAGGATTGATAGATGAGAGTGGTGAGAGCCTGCCAGTGGTAAGGCAGAAGAGGAAGAAGAGTGTTTGGGTAGACATCACTCGGCTTATGGACGGTAAGTTCTATTTCCATACTTTTGAGCTTCATCGACAGCGTGTATGTCGCTGAAGCTCGGATCAAGACTAAGAGGACCATGGCTAATTAGAGATATAGAGCTTATCCGGCATGGTGTTTGCCTCGGACGAACGCCAGGCTTTAGGAAAAAAGATGTCGACATGGCAGTACAAAAGGCATTTTTAGCTGCAGACTGAGTCTGTCTGAACACGCTCAATGGATTTTCAGGTTGGTCCTAGGCGTTTGAGAAAAGATTTGGTACCTGCGTGGCAAAGGCAGGGCGGCGTTCTCGGCTTGGGATGAAGTCTCGACGGTACTTTAAGAAGCTTCTCACGACTCAACGACATAAAATGTAATGTAATATAACGCCAGCTTAGGAAGCATTTGAAATTATTGTCTTTTACTCAAATGTAGCTACGACAAAGAAGCAGCAGTTATGGAGGGCTTTGCGATAGCGATTAGTCATGCGCGAGCTAGTAGCATGCCCGTGCGCCGACGAACTCAAAGATCCCCCGACTGCCGCGCTCTATGCCTTGAACACCAACCTGGACCCCACGACCATCAAAGTGAGGGCACCCGACCACGTCGTACAAAGCCTGCCGTCTAGGCTTCCGATACCTGTAGTGCCTTCTTGATAGCGCAGAAGCTTTCCGAAGCGTGCGCGTACCTATCGCAGCCTCAAGCGCTGACATCGTCTGCCTGTCTGGCTTGCCTCTTTCCCCAGCACTGCACGCGAGCAACAGTCGCAAACGTTTGCGCCGTCGCTGCAATATCTTGCGCCATTACACTTCTAGATAGTTGAACCATACCCACGAGTCGCCATGTCGAACCAGGTTGTGGTTAGTATTCTCCCGGACAAATGCATGCGAGCGGTGGGGATGGATAGGGCAAGCCTGCTAACAGTGACGTCCAGGGCAATGTCTACCAGCAGATCATCGAAAAGGTGATTCAGGCCTCGCAAAATGACTTCGAGGAGTTTGGCGTGGATCAGTCGACGCTCGATGAAATGAAGCAGGTATGTGGCAGCTGGCAGCCTGGCTGCTTGTGCCGGCTATGGCTCTTTGTTCTACAAGTCGCAGCAGCACCCACACAATCCATCGTCTTTTCTGTTCATTTTTGTCTATTGCATCTCTCACTTGTTTCTGTCCATCGCCTTCGCTGTCTTGGACGTTCGCGCGATGTGGCCTGGCTTTGGGGGTGATGGGCGGCCGAAAGCGGGGCTGAGTTACCGGTCGGTCTCGCAGCTCGGGGGCGCCTCAGTATTTGGGTCACCTTCTTATAGCCCCTGCGCAGCTCCCCACCCCGCCAAGCCAAGCCCAGTTCCTCCCAACCCGGCATAGCGTTATCATGTGACGACTGCCTTCACACTTTCTTTCGTCAATGTATTTCACTTGAACTTCTTATATGCTGACAGTTGCAGGGCTGGCAAGAAAAGCTATCCGCCCTAAAGGTTGCTCAGTTCCCGTGGGACCCGCAACCTGAGCCCGTGCGCCAGCAGCCAGCCGTCGTACCGTCGAATGTCAAGGTTGATATTGATCATCCTCCTGTGTCGGCGCCTCAGGAGCCTCTCAATTTTTCAAATGTGCCTGTGAAGCCCGAAGGAGGCTACCAACCACCTATCGCGAATTATCCTCAAGCACAGACTGCTAACGGAGGCGCCTACACGGGCGGTTACGAGCAGAATGCTGGCCTGGCACAACAGCGCGCAGCCAACCTGGTCCAACAGCGAATCCAACAGCAGGGTAATGTTCATCAACAAAACTTCCCCAACCTTGCTCAGCAAGGCCATGTTCCCCAGATGCCTATGCAAGGTCAGCAGCAGCGCATGATGGCTCCTCAGCAACATCAGCGGCCCCAACAGCCGCAGATTCCACAGCAGCGCCCTCCACCTCAGGGCCATATCTACTCTTCGCAGACTGACGGCTCTGGTGATGCTCTGGCTGATTGGGAGGCGTTAAAGGCGGCTCGGGCGGCCGATGCGGTGGATCGCATTGCAGCTGACGAGTTCATGCGCGCCCGCGTTGACGCCATGGCCATGCGACAGGATAGTGGGCTGATGGTGCCGCTCAACTCGATGCCGAAAGGCAAGAAGAGGAAAGCAGCTATGCGCGTTCTTCAATCTGAGGACGCAGAAGCTTCGTCTGGTGTTCCCGGCCCTGCTCGCTTTGATGGTGATGACGATGTTAAACCAGAGGAGGATCCAGATGATGCGATCAATTCGGATCTCGACGATCCGGATGATGACAACGTTGATGGAGATAACAGTGACGATGACATGGTGGACTACATGCTATGCACCTATGACAAGGTACAACGCGTAAAGAACAAGTGGAAGTGCACGCTCAAGGACGGCATTCTGACCACAAACAAAAAGGAGTAAGTCATTAACACAATTGCGCTAAAACATATTGACATCTCGACAGGTATCTGTTCCACAAGGCAAATGGTGAATTCGAATGGTAGTAACATTCGATGAAACTTGGCTTACGCGTGGTAGCTGAACTCGAATTCTAAATCGGTCGCCGTTCAGCGCTCAAGCGCCTACGATCGAGACGCGAGTTCAGCATGTTTGTACTATACAGAGTTCGTTACCCTCTCCTTTACCTTAACCTACGTCCCAATCGAACACGGCTCGGTTCGACATTGATAGCGAGTATCTATTGGATACACAACCGCTCACTCGACGTCTTGCGCGTTGGCCGTATTAATAACGAAAGAAAGAAAGAAAAACAAAGGAAAACAAATAACTCATTCAGCGAAAAGTCAAAATTCGGCGCTCAGTACGCGTCTACTATGATTCACGATATTCAAATTGGAACCACTAAGGCAAGAGTAGAGGAACGCTGCTGCGAAGCACCGACATGATCGGTCCCATTCCTCTCACTCTCGCATGTGGCCATCTCTTTTTTTCGTGTCAGGAATGTGAATCTGAAATGGACGCGTGGCACGGCATTTGTCTTTTCTTTTCGATTGGATGTTATGGCTGAAGCGCCTTACCGTCGGGATATCTACTCTCCAGGTTTCTTAAAAGATTACACAAGACTGCGCAGTGTAGGCAGCAAAGGCAGCCTAAGCCTCATCATTGAGATGGAGTGTACGTTAGTGCCCTGAGCGTCTCTTAAATCGGACAGAATATCTGTCTTCACTCCTAGAGAGATGCGTAAAATAATCTTAAATTCAATCAAAAAAGTCGGCTATTGCTAGGCATGGTCATCGTTGCTTTTTATATGCATAATACTATGCTGATATGTGATGATTGTGATCTGATCGCAACGGACCTTCGTTATCCATTCCCACTTTCCGCGTCACTCCCACCTCCGTTATGCATCATTGTCTCGTCAACACCTTCGCCCTCTTCATCACCGTCTTCTACAAGTGGTACAAAGCGGAAGTCGACGAACGAGACCTTCCCGCTGCTACTACCATTCCCTACTCCCGATACACCGCCTTCGACTTCAACCATGAATTGCAGACTTAGCACGCCCTGCGCGTCCACTCTGACGCTGACTTTGGTTGCGACGCTCATTGCGCGCGCAGCTTTCTGGATGAGGCTGAACTTATAGGTAGACCTGAGTACTGTATCTGGATCACTCAATTGGAAAGTCTCTAATAGATTCGCCGGATGTTGTTCCAGTGCATCTGCAGCGCCTCCTGCACCAATATTTGTAGAAGCTGGGGTCCGGTACGCGGAAGGTTGGGGCTGATTGTTGAACTCGACCCTCGCAGAACCGAGAGTACCGGACGAGGATAACGCGAAGAAAGGTTTCCCTCGCACAGTCTTTGCGTACATTGTCAACTTCTCTGGAGACGTAGAGGATAACTCTGAGATGGCGTCGTGCAGCCAGCTCCCGCGCATGATCGTCTTGAATGCGAGCGCATGTCGGTCAAATGGTATCTCATCCGTATATTCCGGTTCATATGTCGTTAGATCACATTGAGTACGTATGCTGGCCTCGGTCAAGGTAATCGAGAGCGGGGCCCCAAGGGTGTCATAGGATATACGACAGAGATTGTTCATACCTAAGACATTGTTCGAGAAGGCAGTAGTGGTGGGGTATGGGTTATCGCGTGCCCAGGGTGGCTTTGTAGTACTTGGATCTGTGAGGCCAAAGATTTGGAGGGTTTCGAGGAGGGCGGGGAGGGAGATCTGAAAAGTAGGTGGAGCGCTGGATGTTTCTAGTTCGTCGTCTTCGCTGTCAGAGACATGTTGCGAAGTGTGCGGTGTTGGGGCGTGGAAACTGTAGGTCGTGAAGAGGGATTTATCGAGGAAGGCGGATGCTTGTCGCGTGTTAGTCTGGGCGTAATGGTGGGCGATAGTAAATGGGCATGTACCTTCCATGACACTGGCCTCGTCGACGGAGAGCTTGAGGCCTTCTTCACTGATCTGGATGTGTGCTTTGGTGGAGAAGGCGATGCATCGGAGAAGCAGGTACAGCTGGCGTGCGGAGCTAGACACAGCCGTGAGGACTGGAGGATCTTCGTCGTCCATGATTATCTGTTTGGTACTTTATGACGTTTGTAGTGATATGCGCGGTATCTGCGTGGGTAGGTTAAGTAGATGGCGTGCGCGATTGATAAATTTCAGATCTTGAACTTTTTATTGTATTTCCATAGATTGTACAGATGATATGCCCCCAACGCCGGACGGAGGAAGTAAGGAAATCAGACGTAGACACCGACAGCGCAGATCATGTAGACTGCGCCAAAGCTGATCATGGTCAGCATCATGTAGTCACGTATGCCGAAGTGAAAGACCACGTACCCGAATGCTAACGAAGCAGGAACACCGAGAAGTGGCAGATTGGCAAAGGTGCGGTCTGGTTCTAGGTGAGTACGTGATGGATATCGTAGGAGTGGAGTGTTGCGCGTACTTAGGCCGAAGATGGTGGCTAACACGAGAGCTGCGTGTTGTTAGCATGGCTGGTTCGCAGCACCACCGGCTCCACGTACAGAGGGACAGCAGCACAAAGCCAACAGTGAACTGCGCGTTCTTTCCGATAGTGGGGCTGAAGGGCGAGGAAGCAGCAGCCTCCCAGACGTCTAGAAGTGGGCTCGACATGGGGTGCAGGCGGGCAATTGGAGTGAATGACTTCGCAACCGTTTTGTGAAGCTGCTTTGGTGGCCTTTGGACAGATGGCTTGGCGGCCATGGACGGTGATTGGTGTGGGGCGGTCCATGCGGGAGGCGCAGCATCCCCGACATTTCAACACCACCGCAAAAGCGACCACGAAGGCTGCCGATATCTCCTCCAAACACATAGAGCAGTCGAACCCCTCCAAACCCCCCATGTTGTCGACGATTGCCCTGCCCCGCCCGTCAAACAGATAGTACCCTTCCCAGAAAAGCCGGCAGTCATCGAGGAGCGCTGTGGGTAGATTGAGTTCAGAGCAGCTAATTATGATGGGCAGAGGGAGAGCACAATCAGCTTGAGGGGGCTGGAAGTACTTATCAGACACAATTACGGAAGACTCCCAAGCATTACTGTGCATGGCTCGCCTACGGTTGTATGCACATGAGCAAGGCGTCGCATTTGACAGCCAGCATGTATCAGTATTTAAGTAGGCGAGTTCAGAGGGAATGACTCCGCAACTCCTAGTCTTATATTTGTTCTATAGGAATTTATAAGACTTTGCTCTATAGCAAGTAATCTCCTATTAATGGATTTCATTATATCCATCTTCACTCCACGTTTGATCAGATGAAATTGTCAGTGAGCAAGCATATCTATAAAGTGACAAAGCCTACAGCATAATCCCGTTGAGAAGCTGTTTTGCACAACAGCATGTTTCAAGATGAACGGTTTCGACATAAAGCTGCCCGCTACTTATGAAAGCAGCGTCGCCAGTCACTGCTATGTGTGGTCTTGAGGCTTTTACAGACGAGGCCTCGTCAGGACATAGGCCGATAGAAAGTGACTCGAAAGGTCCAGATTGATTGAAGCAAGTTAGCAGTTTGGGGGTTTTCTCACGCTTCCTCTATCGTTCATAATACCGTGCCTCAGTGGTTGGACTCCGTACAAGCCATTCTCGTTCGATGATGGATGCTGAGATCCTCAGTTTGTGATTGATACCCTGTGTCGATCCAGCTTGGAGAAGAGCTTCGTGGAGAGATAAATTAATGGCAATGCATCGATTGTAGCCATGGCAAAAGCTTGATTGAAAAGAGGACCTTGCAGAAGCCTGTCTTTACTTTGCGAAATGCTGATTCGTGGAGGCTCCAATTCAACACGCGAGAAAGTGGATCAGGTGCGTCTACAGAATGAAGTCTTGCCTCTGGTATGCCAAGTTTATGAGGTTGCTGTGTCTGGGGAAGCGGAGTCATGCTTCTCCGAGGCCAATCGGAATCGTCCGCTATCAAGAGTGTGGTGCATGATAGGGAAGATCCACAGTTTGAAGATGGATCTCTACGATGGGATTGTAGCCAGGTTAGAGCAGGTCAGACCTTCTGATGGGGATCGTCGGCGGATGTAAAGAGTGCGCTTACCGACGGTGATCGCCTCTCGGTAGGATGGAGCAATCAACAAATGAGCTCGGATATTAGGTACTGTAATAGGTGCTAAGCCGCTAGTCGGCATAGATGCACTGATCCTGAAAGCGGCGTTTTGGTGTACACCAGTACCTTCAACCTTGAGAATTGTCAGGAGATGGGTTTCTTGTCGTTAACATTTATTACATAGGAAGAGGGTTCTTTGGAATAATGGGTCCACACTGTGGGTGAGTATGATCGCCAAATCCGCCTCCATGCGAGGAGTTGCCACATGGGGCAAGAACCCCTGGGGTCCACTGCGGGGAGAGAGTCAGGCCAAGGACGGCCCTGCATTCAGTCTATAGTACTTGTCGCGAGTGTCCCTATCACGGGCTCTGAGCATGTCTGGTCCGCGTCTCATTCAAAGCGTATAGACAGGCGACTTCCGCGCCTGGATTCGGGGCAAACATCTGAAAGTGTCAACCTTGTGATAAGCGTTCCCGCTGCCACTGCCTGCAGGACAGCCATAAGCGCTTTCGACGGTCCTATTTGTCTAGCGTTTACCTGGTTATCGGATTGCTGGAGATAGTCTTGGCCAAGACCCAGTTTTCGACCTAATAGAAGATAACTTGGAGGAAGGCGAGTCGAAGGATGGCAGACTATGGCGCACACGGATTCTCACGATGGCGTCGCGCGTGATGATGTGCAACATCGTGATAGGAGGGGCAATGATGGTTCCCTCGCGTCATCTTGAAGGATCTGCATCGTACGGTTGGACGCTTGTGCAGAATTTAACTGAGATTCATTAATGTGAAGAAACGTTTAATTCCTGAGTAGATTTGCATCTAAGGAGAATACCATGGGAGCGTTTTGGAAGCACATTTGTGCCGCATTGCTTCCCAATCTTCCGGGATGCTCGAAGGAACTTCCTCGGGGAGCACGATGCTGGTCGACCTCGGGAGGTCAGACGTGCTGCTTCGAGAACGCCACACGACGCCCAAAAGAGAGCCTCTACCGAGGTGGGGCACAGATTCGCCGCCGCTTATCACGGGCTAATAGGCTGACGGCAGCACGTTTGCCGCCATGATTGGCCAATGGGCAGACTACCAGGACTTGGGCCAGATAAGAACCCAGTCAGGGTTGCAGAAGCCCCGAACGGCGGCCGGTAATGGGTCAACTTGACACGAGACATTCGCCCGTTCAGCAGCGAGTGAGCGATCCGTAAGATGATACTAAGGACATTCGAGAAAGCGGAGATGACCGGCAACCAATAAGGGAAGGGTACCATGGCGCACCGGCCAGTTCGAAAGAGGCAGTTGCCAAGTTTCGCGCGGTCGGGATTCGACATTGTAGTCTGGGCCAACGACGGTGGCAGGCCTCCGCTTTTGTGGTAGCGTAATTCACAAGGTGCGAAAATATAATCCTGTCCTGGCCAACTCGAGAAAGTCACCAATTCCTCTCGTCCAGTTCAACTCTTTCCAGGAATTGCCACTCGTGCCTATTTTCAACATGGCCGAACTGCGCGAGCACAACAGCTCCCCAATGCCTGGTGTCGCGCGCAATAACGACCCCGCCCTCGACATTGCCCGGGAGCATGAACACCAACACGTGCATCATAGCGCGCGTGCTGCTCATGCCGACAACATTGTCTACACCACGGGAACCACTGACGAGAAGAGCACTATTCCCAATCCTAGTGCTCAGGACAGCCATTTGCATCACCGTCATCTCGATGAGAAGCATAGCGAGCATGACATCGAAAAGGCTGGTGGGTACGATTACGAGGTCGACAAGGGTACTCGCAGCTCTTCCGACCCCGAGCCGGAAGCGGAGAAGAAGAAGTGGTACTCGCCTTCTGTTCTTTACAGAAGGTTCAGGCTGCCAGTACACATCTTCATCGGCGCCTTGTTCACCGGGTAAGTCAAGCATCTGGCTTCTCCGAAGCTTTCGAACAATTCGGACTGACAACACCAGATGGTGGGTTGCCAGCGTAGTCGTTCATCGCAATGATAAGAACTGGATCATTCCGTTCTTGTTTTGGCTGTCGATCATGATTCGGTTGATCACCCTCCATGTGCCCATTACCATTGTTACTAAGCCTATGCATTGGGTTTGGAACAACACTGGAGTTCGAATCGGTAACTTGATCCCGGAGAAGTTGCGAATCCCCGCTGGAGCCGCCCTCACCATTGGCGTCATTATCGTTGGCGCCTTCGCCAGTGATGAGAGCGAGGATAATACGCGTGCCAACCGTGCCGTCTCGCTGTTCGGTCTTCTGGTGTTCATCTTTGCCTTCTGGGCTACTTCTCGCAACCGCAGCAAGATTGTATGGCACACCGTCATTGTTGGCATGCTAGTCCAGTTTATCGTCGCTCTTTTTGTCCTCCGCACCACCGCTGGTTATGACATCTTCAACTTCATTTCGGAACTTGCACGTCTTCTCTTGGGTTTCGCCAACAAGGGTGTCATTTTCTTGACGAGCGAGGATGTCCCCAAGCTTCCTTGGTTCTTCACTGGTGTGATTCCGGCCATTATCTTCTTCGTCTCCTTCGTCCAGCTTTTGTACTACTGGGGAATCCTCCAGTGGTTCATTGGCAAGTTTGCCGTGTTCTTCTTCTGGTCCATGAAGGTCTCCGGTGCCGAAGCCGTTGTCGCTTCTGCTTCTCCTTTCATTGGTCAGGGTGAGTCCGCCATGTTGATCAGGCCATTCGTGGCTCATCTTACTATGGCCGAGATGCATCAAGTCATGTGCTCAGGTTTCGCTACCATTGCCGGTAGTGTGTTGGTCGCTTACATTTCCATGGGTCTCAACCCCCAGGCTTTGATCTCATCCTGCGTCATGAGTATTCCTGCTTCTCTTGCTTTTAGCAAGCTTCGATATCCCGAAGAAGAGGAGACGCTCACCGCTGGTCGCGTTGTCATTCCTGACGATGATGAGCACAAGGCTGCCAACGCACTCCATGCGTTCGCCAACGGTGCTTGGCTCGGTCTCAAGATTGCCGGTATGATTGTCGCAACACTGCTGTGTATTATTGCTCTCCTCAGTATGGTCGACGGTCTCCTGACTTGGTGGGGCCGTTACATCAACCTCGATGGCGACTACGATCTGACCTTGGAGCTGGTGCTGGGCTATCTGTTCTACCCTGTTGCATTCTTGCTCGGTGTGTCTCGTCAAGGCAAGGATCTTCTCCTTGTTGGTCGTCTCATCGGAGTCAAGGTCATCGCCAACGAATTCGTCGCTTTCGCCCGACTTGTCGACCCAGAGTCAGATTACGCTACTCTTTCTCCTCGATCCCGCGTCATTGCCACCTACGCTCTTTGCGGTTTTGGCAACATTGGATCCCTCGGTACCCAGATTGGTGTGCTCAGTCAGATCAGCCCTGGCCGTAGTGGTGATGTCTCCCGCCTTGCTGTGTCAGCTCTTGTTTCGGGTGTCTTTTCCACTCTGTCTAGTGCCACTGTCGCTGGTCTGGTCATCGTGGATCAAGGCAAGTTCTCCAGTGGTGCGGCTGCCTAATATGCGCAAATCACTTTGTACCCAAAGAGTCGCCATTTCGTGATTCTAAAAATGTAATGTTAGCTACCTCTGGTGCATAAGATACCCAGTGATGGATTCGAAAATTCAAATCATTCATACCTTCAGCTACTTGCCTGTCATTGCGTGAAACGTCGCTACAACCATGTTGCAGGCTGGCTTGCATTATGTTCTTAAGGTTTACCGCCCTTGAACGCCCCCTACTGTCTTGGCAACTCCGCCCTTTCAAAATCGACAAATTGCCTCAATAGGCTAGTCAAATCCAAAAGAGCATCAGTCAAATCTACATGCCCAATGAACGCTGATGTTCGGCCATACTATGCAAGCATTCTCGGTGGCCATTGGTGGTAATGCCGTAAACTCGACACATGTGGCCTTTGTTGTCATAAATGGCGGAAATGACGAGATCCTCAATTGGAAATCGAAACTGCACTAGGAGCTATTCGTCCACGTTGTTTCAGGGGGGTCATAACATACAGAGAATCCGTGAGGTCCGTGGACCAGAGACACGAACTGAGTTAGGAGGTTGTCGTCCTACCAGACTTAGGCGGCCAACGGTCGTGGCTCAAGTGCTCTCTTAGTTGTTGTAAATGATGGCAAGAGAAAGACTGTTGCTTGTCATATGATGATGCAAACAATACCGTATTTCCATTTCATTGGGGCACGCTATCGAACATAGCCTATTTACTACTTGCGAAGTATAGGTGTTCGTCCTACGTGCGAGGAAGCGAAGGTGTAGATTGTGGGAAAGTTTGTTGTACAAGCTCTTTCCTCACACAGCCTCATGGCCGGGAAAGGAGCGCCCTCAATCATTCTTGGCATAATTGTACAAAAATTCCTCAACCCGCCCTTACGATCGCCAAGAGGAGTCCTGACGCACATTTAATGATATAGATTACACGGCTATTTAGAAGTCTTGTCACGATGTCTAATACGCTTTGTCGATGTACGGACACTGTGTTCGATACGTCCGCCACATGCTCTCTGATGAGAACATGATGCATCAGGGCAGATCAATTGGATGTAACTTGTCTAGCTCAGGCTTTTGCAACATCGCCAGATGAACCTAAAGTAAAGCATTTGTCTGTTACGCGAATAGCTTGACACAACGTGATTTCCAATCGATATCCTGCATTCTTTGAACCTTCTTGTCCATATGCTGTTCCGAATCTGGGACGACGGCCCCCCTTGAGCGACGCCGGTCAGATCAGAGAGACAGATACTTGAAGCAGTCTATGTCCACTTTGAGAAAAGAGTATACTAAAACTTGGAAGTTGCAGTCTACCTATCTGGGTCGTACTGTGAATGAGAAATTCAACAGAGGGTGGGGATTCCTGACGTGTCTGTTGAGGAAATTGGGGAGAAGACAATCGAGTAAATTCAGAACGGCCGAGTTTGTCCGTCCACGCCCTTGTTCTAATAAGGCCATCACAACTACAAACTGAAAAGCCAAAAAACGTCTGCCTTTCTGCCATTTTCCAACACTACTCAATCAGCGATACGCCTTTTCAATTATAGTGCAGTCGCTGCACCAATCACCACCAGCATTCCCAGAACACCGGGTGCAAGTACTGCACCCCTTCGCGCGCCTCCGGTGATCTCACTGGTGCAATACCTGTTCCCTTTGCGGTCACAACGGTCGATATTGGTAGAGATGGCGCAGTAGTGATACTAGCAACTGTATCCTCGGGGCGCAAAGTTGTACTGCTTGTCGATTCTTCTGCGGGGCCAGAAGATGCAGTAACACCAGCACGATCCGAAATGCTAGTAGATATCATGATGATGGAGCCTTCTGCAGGTTCAGAAGATGCACCCTGGGCACTCTCTGTAATCATCACAAGCCCATCCCCAACCGTCAGCGTGGCAGTATATACATTTTTCCTTGAATGGAGCCGATAAGACGTCGACCAAACATCTGTATAGAATCCCGTCACTGATTCAGGGTTCTTGGGGTTCACGCTGCTAAATTCGAACCACCATGAATATGTCTCGCTGCACCAGCCTGCCACCGTCGTGGATGATTCAATAAACCGGCATGCAGACCGTGAGAAAAAGCTTTCTGTGGAGCCACGGATTTCATTGTAGTATAAATCATACGCTGAACAAAGCATCAGTCCATGATTATACAGTAGTAGCCGAATGAAGAACTATACTCTGCGGGCCGATGGTAGCGGTGTGTGTGTGAAAGGAGCACTAAACTTGTAGCCACTTATGAGATACGCTGTCCCGGAAAAAGCCTCCTAGCTCCCATATCAGCAACTTAAGTTTCGTGTTCGAAGAGATGCGGCGAGCTACGAACCGTCGCTAACCTGAGCTCGGTAGTTTTGCCAGCTTTCGAGAGATTCTGCAGCGGAAGTATTCCATTCGGCAAGCTGGAACAACTGCATGTAATCAATTTATTGGTATCCCTTCAAGTTCACCGTAATTTCCGATCAACCTCGAGGCTGGAACCTACTAGTTCATGTTCGCCAACAGCTAGGTATACTAATGACATTAGGCATGTTACGAGCAAAGAGGTTCTAAAATTTGCCAACATCGTTATTTCTCCATCACAAGGATAGGTTATGAGGGAGAGATTCTCAAGAGATTCTAACATGCGGCTCATATTGATGTAGTACGCAGGCACTACAAATCAGACATGGGTCGGATCTATAGTGCCAATTGCATCCTTCGCATCATCAGATCATGCAGCGTGCCTTACTATGGAAAGATGTGGCGCTCAAGCCGTGTTTTCTAATTAACAAAGAACTTGGCCTAGGTATCACAGGTCTAAGAATAACCAACAATGCCAAAGCTGGAATCTAGGCCGGTTAGTATGATGAAAGCCGGGGCGTTCTCCAAAAAGCAACTGCTCCATCACCCACAACATCTTCCTGTTCGTACATATTTTAATCCCGTAATGGCCAATTACTGTCTCTTTGCTCTTCTTCTTTTTTCTTTCTTCCATTCGCATTAATTCCTGTGGGAAAGGAAGGCGGCGTAGGAAAGGACGAGATATCAGGAGTGATTGGATGACTTCCTAAAGCCGTGTTTGGCAGAGTCAATTTCCGCCTCGGTGGTATGTGTGTCTTTCCTCCATCACCTCTGAAATCCGATTTTTGACTATCTGAGTCCCTCGAGTCGGTTCGTGAAGCAGTGCTCATACTTGGTCTTCGCATTCTCTGGACATTGTCGGCCTTCTCTACAGACTCGATGCCCCACTCAGAGTCTTTCTTACTGCATTTGAAATTCTTGTTTTCAAAAATTTTACCTAAGATGTTGTCCTGTTCGTACCGGACAGAATCATCGGCGCTGCGTTGGGTGCGATGACGCCGCCAAAGGTATAGACCAGCTACACCAGCGACGGACAACACCCCAAAGGTGACTCCAACACCGACACCAGCTATTGCCGTCTGGCTCATATCATTGCCATATTTTTCAACAAAGGGCTCCTGGTCGGTGGATGTGGGTTCGGAAGGGGCTGGAGATGGAACCTGCCCTTCTGCTGCTGCTGTCGAATCTGAAGTTTGCACGACAAGCACAGTCCTTGATACCGTGACGGTGGCTGTTGCGGACCGACTTGATTCAAGCAAACTAGAAAGACTAGGTCTAAAAGTCTGGAGCGAGGGACTTGTAACCCCGAGAAATGACGCTGGTAGTAGGACTACGCTGGCGACGCTCAGAAAGGCTGGCCTCCCCTGGTTCGGGCGTGCTGTGCCTTTGGGTATAGCTACATGCAGAGCCGATAGCGCTTGCTTAGACTGCGCCCCTTTGGGTTTGTCCTTTTCATCTCCTACCAATGTCTTCATAGATATTAGCAAAGAGAAGAGCGGTTGAGGCATTCTTTGCAAAACAAGATATCTCACATTGGAAGGCCGATTTGCCACTGACCGCTCAAGATAGACCGAGACTGGGAGGTCTTGGCCCCCCATTACTTCTGATTCCATGGTGACGCCATCGTTACTGCCGAATTTACATTGAACAAATGTAACAGCCAAGGGGAGGAACCAGCACAGTCGGGACAAGATTGCTATACTAAAATACATCATCGCAACAGAGTGGCATTGAACGAGCTGAAATAAGTGGCAAGAAGTAGAAAGAAGGTGGAGATATCAGAAATTCAACTGCATGGTTCGAGCATCAAAGAAAGAAGAAGTCAGCTTGCATTTGTCTGCCAAATCCTTTCTTAAATGCCTAAGATTGGCTGCGTTTGGCTACGCCATTGCAATATTTCACTCAAACTAAGACTGCATCGAATCAATGTACCCGCATAGAGCATATAGCTCTGCGACAATTTCGAAGTCAACCTCGCATTTTACCAACTGTGTTCGAACTTTTTGCTGATTACTGTGGCTTCAGTTTGACCTGGTCCATAAAAAACAGCAATATTGGCCCGTAATGAAGCAGGTGCATGTCTAAAACAGGCTGAACGAGTACGGCCAGTAATATCATTGGAGATGAGGGTGAATGGATCGTTTCTCCTTCGCATTGACGGGGAAGGACGGGTCGTGTTCCAGAAGCAATAATCGCTGATCAAGTATGGCCATTTTAGGCGAATTATGTCTGAAACGCCGTGGAGACACGAACGTAGTCGGCGAATACGACAGCCGACGACCCTGAACGATCGATGAAAATCACGAGCAGAATTCCAAATACACAAACGACGTAGCGAATCAATGGCTCCAAAAAGTGTTGTACCAATAGTGATGAATATCTCTTTCTCCGTGCAAGCCTCTGAGACTTGGCAAGTCATGTACAGCGATATAGCGACAGGAAAGCTCCATCATTAAGACAAAACAAGGATAACATGCCGAAAGGTGTTGTACTAGCGGCATAGTACACCTACAAGTCTGCTTAGCACCGGGTTGCAGCGACCGGAACCAGTGAATCCGCCGCGGAAAATGCCACAGGGCAGAACGAGCTCGTTATCGAAGAGAGTGCGAAGCCGAGACTTGAAACTTCTTGCTTTTCAGATTGAACCTACGAAATAGAAACGCATCCACAAAGAACAACATCTTATCTGTAGATTTATCAAGGACGCAGCGAACGAGAAAGTTCGATATACCACAAGACCTATGATAACAGCCATCATCTGCTTCCAATGGTGACTCTGTAAGCAGAAGCTGACGACTTTTCGAAGTTTTGGCTTTGCATGGCTATGTAAAGAGTCATAGCGATATACCCAAGGCACTACACTAGCCTGCTCGTTTCCTCTCAAACCGTATGGTCCGAACTTCCAAAGTAGTGCATGTATGGTGCCAAGCACTACCTTGTACTGGTCTGCCGCCATTTGCGAACCTGTTCCACCTCGAAGCGCCGAGTTGGCCGTCCCAGACAAGCTCGTACTGTGTGTTGTTGATTGGAAAGCGCCACGTCTTTGCACACTCGACTACATTCTCAAGTTGATGCTGCTTTTGTGCGAAGGCCTCTAGCACCAATTCCAGGCTTTTAATATCTGGAAGCTGTCCAATCACCTGGCCCCAAGTGGAACGATGAGGTGCATGATCGTTCGATGGTAAATCACGTCCAGCCCGGCGTTCGTTTGCGAGCCGCAGCATCCGGTCACTAGTTGGCCTTTTCCAATTGTCGGATGATCCATCTCCAACTGCGGGATCAAGAGCAAGCTGCTCAGTGGCATCGGTGCTTTTTGGATTATCGGTCCATGTCCACCAATCTCTATATCCAAGACGGAGCGTCAATTGTACCAAAGGCTTGGCCAATCTAACTCGCATGGACGATGACCAAGGGAATTCCTCACCAGCAGCCTCTGGCAATGTTCGCAGGACATCAGATAGCCGTGGGTGTTCAACGAAATTTCCTCCGGGCACAAGCGCAAAATGGAAGGATGACGATGGCGTGTTCACGGTGTGATTGCCACCGTTAAATTTGAAGTACCTTGGCGCTATGTATACACCTTTGTGCCGCTCAAATGAACACCATGCTCCATGACTTAGGAGAATTTTCTGGAGGTCTTCACCTTCTAAGGTCACTTGCTGGAGGCAGATATCCAATCTTTGAATGAGGGCCAATTGCCATGGCAAAGGTACCATCCTGGCCAAGGATTTAGTTGTGCTATTGACAATGTGAGAATTGAGCGATAATGGAAGAGTGTATGTTTCCAAATAGATAGCTCGGCATGTTTGCAACAGGTCCATTGCTATGTCTGAAGGGTATAGCGCAACTTCGGGATTATTGTGGCCTGTCCTTCGATGATTGCCTATAGCAACCGGTTTTGGAATGCGAGCTCGTTCCAGCGGGTTAGATGTACAATCTGTAAGCGCGAATTCCCAAATCAAGTCCCGTATTTCTTTGGGGATTGTAGAGTAGAGTGGACAGGTGCTTTGAGCCAAAATATCTCCATACTCGAGATTCCAGGCAAGGGGTTCCAGGCAGCGACCTGAAAAGCGACAATCTGTCACAGCATTATTGTTACCGCAGCTGCATTCGTACATCGCTTGCTGCTAGCTGTCAGTTTTCGCGTCACTCACATTAAGCTGAACTACATACAGGGCCCCTTTTCTCTGGTGGGGATCTTGAACTCCTTCTCCGCTGCGGTATTTCCATGGTCGTTTATAGTGCCGGCTTTGGCTGCGACTTTGCGTTGACCGAGAAAACGGTGTCGGTCGGGGTTGTGACAGTACTTTAATAAAAATTCGAAAATGAGGCAGTAACTCCGTGTAATAAAATCAAGAATATTTGCTAGGGAGACTAATTAAAGAAGAGTAATGTGGTATGGAAGTGTTGAAGCCTTATCAAATATGGCACGTGACAATACTGCTGCCTACCATGGATCCCTGAGGAAGCGAGTGGCGATTTGGGGCACGGAAAATTAGACATTGGTAAAAATTACGCCTAAAGGTATTAAAGTGTTAAATATTGCATGCTTATTAGACCTAAGGAAACCAAGGATCAATTGAGCATCCACATGACCCCTGCTTCGCAGTCCTGGCGAGCGTGGTTTCCTTAAAGTTGTCTGCTACATAGGCAATAAATTGACCATGGAACCGAGGCAAAAAAAAAGAATGTGTTTCAATTCCCAATTCTTAAATTTCTCTTGCTAGTCCCGAAACGATTTGCTTTACTGGGAGATTTTGGAATCCAAAATTACTGAAGGCGGAAGAATCCTGAAAAGTCCCATGAACTTTCGAATACAATTTGATTCTCACCAATTTGATGAGTGTTCCACTCCTCATTGATAGCTGTACCAAGTCGTGTCTCAATCCTCCAAAGAAATTACCCTGCTTTCTTGATTTAGGCTTCACAGACTGCAATATGACCATTTAGTCAATTAGAATCAAGCTGTAAGGGTGCTTGGATAATCCCTTCTTGTTTTTGCGCTTATATTTGCTTACACTCATCTCCCTTTCTGTATGCTCGCTACGAAGCGCAAGTTGCAGTTTGTAGGTTATCTATCATATGTAGCATGGAACGACTCGAGAAACTCTAGCTCCTCACATAGAGTACTCATGGCTCTGATTGTTTTACTATATGGCGAGAATGGTTAAGAAAATTTATGGTATCTGAGAGTTCTCTCATGAACACCTCACTTACGGCACTCTACTGGCTGTAGTCGAAAATGAATAGGACTTGAATATCAAGATTCTGTTCTACATTCCTATTTCGTGTACTAGAGGTCGCGATTTAGCTTCTACACAACAATATGTGGCTTTAAATTCATTAGGATGTTTTGATGAAAATTCCTGCAAATGGTGCACTGAGTGGAGACATTGCCCTTGTTGGTTACGACCTCACACACGCTATGGCCAGACAACTCAACTTGCATTTTAACCCGGGCCAGTAGCCGCAGGTATTGTCAACAGGCGCATCGCGTCTGAAGAGTTCATTTGGTTCGGACCTTGGGTCGTATGTTGTTGCGGGACTCCACTCGTCAACTGCAGAACCTGTTGGACGGGGATGGGGCTGTGTCCGAAGAACAGCCTTGACCATGATGAGGACTTCGGCCAATAGCAGGAAAACTACGTTCGCAAACATTATGTGCGGCAGACGTGCGAAAAGCCAGAACTGACCTCTCAAGTGCAGATCGAGTTTTGTGAGCAACAGCGATTCCGAATGAGATATTCGCAGGATATTGGAAAGAACCATCCAAGGTCTATCAATCTGACCATGGAGCTCCATGCCTAGGTCCGAGCTCATTTCTAGTACGAGAGACACATCTGGACGCCGTCTCAAAGTTAAAGAACCCCTCTTGCCCTTATCGCGACGATTTTGTGGCACAAAAGCAAGCATAGGCGACAATGTGACAATTGGGAGCTGCAAACCTGTATTGTTGCACGACTGAGGACATGCGTAACCCACCCAGATGCGGTTGATCGATGTTAGTGGATCCCGGATGCCAACAATTTTTAGCCACCAGTTGTAAAAGTCGCCAAAAGATTCCCGCATAGAATAGCAGAGTCTGTCACGCACGTAGTTGCGCTAAGTCATCTCGCATAATTACGGCAGTAGACGACTGTGGCATATGCCGGTATGATAACAATGATGACTGACAAATTCTTAGGCTGCGGCCACAATTGCGTTACGAGAGAGATCGTCAATTTGGTGAACTTAAAAGGCTTTCACGGTACCTCCAGCTGGTTCAAACATACTTCGATGCCTTCATGCCCTGTGCTCGTTATATTTTCTTCTTCGTTTGTAGCTGTTCCATCGAAATTGTTGAGGGCCGCATTTGCCTTCAGCTCAGGTAATAACAGGAAGGAACAGTTCTATTCTGAAACATTTCATTCTTCAATACTCTGACTGGAGTTAATAGGGGTTTCTGAATTTGGGTAGTGGAGCCTCTCAAAGCAGTTTCTGAGGCGGCAACATGTGAGGTTGCTGCCCGACATTCTCAGGCAGAGATCTCATCGATGATTCGTGAGAGTCATGAAATTCATAAATTTTAATACTTAAATCTAGTCACCTATCACATGCACTGACAGCGGCAGATCAGTCTCTGTAAGAGCGAGATTAAGCTCCCACGTTCCAGAGAATGAGATGCACCTAGTGCATGGAGACTTTGTGGATACAACCAGGGTTGATATTCTAGCCGCCCGAGTCGTGGATAAACGAAACGCAGAGTGGATTCTAACTTCCCTGAAAAATGTTTCAGCACGCTGTCCTATTTAAGGGACCAACCACTAGAAAACAGGAACAAGTATGGGAAATCCCTGATAAAGTAGTACAGAGGATACAACTAAGAGGAGTTCAGGTCCACATCTAAAGATTAGGCTCATGCAGGGCGATTCTTCGAACACTAAAAATTGTCCTTGTGACTTGCGCAGAAACAGAAAAAGCTGCAAAGTGAAGACCGCTACCATGTGGTGTCGCATGGAACGATGTGATATACTTGGCAGATAAATTATGGTCACCATCACCACTAGATTGAGGTCCTAAGGAACTTGTTGAATTTTTCAATGGGATCTAACACCTTCCCGTCTTAGGCGTAAGGGCAGGCTGGTCTTTTAAGTGCCTATAGACTCAACGATTGAGACTGGTATCATTTGTGAGGGCCAACTTCTGATTGGTACTGTTTAAATACTACTGGAAAAAGGACTTTCATAGACATCGCTTGAATTGCGGACTGCTCAGATATGTGCAAACCTTTGAGATGCCTCAGATCGAATGCCCATATTTGTCGCAATGAGTGCTGTACAGCTTTTAGCATCGCGACTGTTCAATTTATTTGCTTCTTGTTATCCATTCCATTGGAGGTGTTGCAGTACAATGATTAGTAAGGCATCTCCTTCGCTGAGGAATCGTCTTGATGCGATGGGAACCGGCATGATTAAGCCGAATACGTCGACATCTTCAAGGCCTGAACAATGGATTGATTCTGGATTGCAAGAGAAGCTTACGCGTATAGCCAAGCAGAGAGAAAGCCGAGATATGCGTTCACTTGGCGCCGTGAACGACAGTTGTGAACGTGTGAAGCAACAGTTGAGCTCGAGAATAAGGTTGACTAAACGTCTGACGACGGCAGTGCTTGTGCTTGTGCTTGGAGAGTTGGAACAATAATATTGAGCGGAAAAGCTTCTGGTCGCTTGGCGGTTGGCATGTTCCCTGTGTGCGTTGGGATGGTCGAGGCAATGAAGATACGCCAAGGAAATCATGCAAAACCATTGTCACACGCGTTGAGCATCGCGACAAGTTTCCCCGTTTGCGAGGCATGGTTGCCCCATGGACCATGATACATGCCGGAGTCACTCGCCCGAACATAGGCGAGTGGGCTGGAGAATTGTAGCCAGAAACGTGGGGAAGTATGAATTGGAAAGAAGACGCGGATCGCCGCAAGGTCAGCATTGACACCGTAATTCATTTGCATGTGGCGCACACTTAAGTAATGCCCTGACAAGACGATTCAGGTTATTTGACTTTTATTTCGGGCTAGGCACAGTGACCTAGTGCGATTTGAGCAATAAGGCGGACGACAGTTTTGACAGATCGTGAATGTTGCGACGTCCGGCCGTTGGACTAATGATGGCGCACATAAAAGGAAACTCACGATGCGTCGCGCTACGCTCTCTTCAACAAGGCTGCATTCAACGCCCCAGGCATAACTTCGGCCAGAAAGACAAGCCCCATCGGGGCTGTTTCCTTTCACATCATGGGGGAGATCGACCCGCAGGCGGGATCTGAGGGTCGTCGCGTAGTGGGTCCTACGGTACAAGTGCCGGACGTCCAGAAGCAGCGCAGCATCCGAGTACCTGGAAAGCATATAGCGGTGGCTTGTCGGCGCTCCTATATGTTGCATGTTTAAGGCGTTTGAGGAGGTCGTTGTGGCTCAAAAACGCGGAGGTTAGTTGGTGCCCTCAAGGAACCAGCGTCCCGTGAACGTCAGACTACACCGTCCCATCCAGGCATCAAGCCAGAAGAAGGCGTCACAGATAACGAGCATCCCTATTAGTTCCACGATGACTCGAAAAGCCTCACCGCTTTCTCCCGTTTGGGCGCGACTTGGGGTGTTCAGGACAGTGGCTGGCGTTCCGTGCCTAGTCCTTGCGCAGCAGGGGAACTGTCGGACTTTTATGGCCGCCCCGCGTGCGCGGATGGTTTGCAAATGGCGTGGTATTGGAGGTCTGGCGGTTTGGCGTGGCGCATTGAGGCATTGCGGCTGCCCAGCGCGTTGGATGTTGGAGGAGCGAGTCAGCTTGAAGGTGCAAAAGCAAGACGACTGGTCAAAGCGCTAGCGCAGATCTCCCGCGAAGCTGGAGGACTCGGACTGTTGCTCGAAGACTTTTAGCACGGCATAATCCACGCAACGCATGATAGCCCATTCGGAGTATTCCACCACCGTATAATCGCCGTACGCGCTTCATTCGGCTGCCAAGACCGTCTGTCTTTAGCTGCATGACATGCGCGCACCTGAAACGCTGTCTTCGCTGCTGCACAGCGGATTAGCCTTAGTCCCGGAGACCTTTCAGAACTCAAAACCACACTTGCGCGTTCCTGACCGACACACAATTTCGCTCTGACAGCCAAATTTCTTATATCTTTGCTCGCGTACCATGCTGTGCGACTGTGTAGCGACTGACGGGTTGCTATAGCGAAGGACGGGTATACATGGCTAATTCAAAGTGAGTAACGGAGCCGCTTCGCCTTGGTGGGTGGGGTACTAGGGCCAGCCGTCCAGAGCTGAACAAGCTTCGACTGACGGACTTCAGGTACGAATATGTGCGCTCTTTCGAGCAGCCAGACAGTCTGCTAGCCAATACTTGGATCGTGGTGCGGATAGATGGACGTGGCTTCTCAAAGTATGTTCGTCACGACTCTTCTTCCTTGAGCCGCCAACTTGCTCGTGCCTGGATATGCAGGTACCCGGCAGAGCAAGAACCGTTGCATGAACGGAGTTCGCTGCCTAAGGCCAGCTTTCTCGGCTAAAAGGCACCACCAAGACGCCATCGCTAATGACACTGAACCAGACTTACGGCGAAATACAAATTCGTCAAGCCAAATGACCGGGATGCGTTGGATCTTATGAATGCCGCAGCTGAAGCGGTTATGAAGGAGTTGCCAGACCTGGTACTCGCATACGGCAACAGCGACGAATATAGGTGAGTAATATCCTTATCTCCATAGCTATTGGAGGAATCAGACGTTTGAGACAGATTGCCGTCATCAGGCTGCTCGCCAACAGTCTGATACAGGTCTGTGCCTGGGGTGAGGCACATGTCTCGGAAGGGTGCTAAGCTGACGTGAGTTACAGCTTTGTCTTTCACAAAGATTGCGTTCTGTTCGAACGACGAGCCAGGTACGGAGTTCTTCCTATTCGTGTGACCAGTTCATGCGGCGATCTGCTATTTGCGCAGAGCTGATCTATTCTTAGCAAATTGACTACCACGGTCGTATCTACTTTCACTTCTTACTATGTCTTTCTTTGGTCCAAATACTTCCCCGATAAGCCACTTACACCTCCACTTCCCTCTTTCGATGGGCGTGCAGTGTGCTATCCGAGCGACTCCAATCTCCGGGATTACATGAGTTGGCGACAAGTTGATTGTAAGTGCCTTTTGCATTCCGTAACCTCTGCCACCAAAATTCGTACTCGCTTTCATCAACACCATAAGGCTTAGTTTTCAATTGTCACCTAACTCGCTGTAGGTCATATTAACAATCTCTATAACACCACATTCTGGGCTCTTGTACAAAAGGGTGGCATGGGAGCTCGAGAGGCCGAGCAAAAACTTTCTGGCACAGTGTCCTCAGACAAGAATGAGATTCTGTTCAAAGAGTTCGGAATTAACTACAATAACGAACCAGAGTGTTTCAAGAAGGGGACTGTATTGTATCGAGACGTAAGCGAACTTTAACCCATAGATAGTGCCTCCTAGTGCTTCGGTCTGACGGTGACAGTTCTATCCCAAGCCAGTGGCGCAAGAGTCTCTATCGCCTGCATTGAAAACATTCCCATCACCACCTATAGCTTCACCGCAGCCACTGCGGTTCTCCTCACGTCCTGCATCTGAGCCAATCGAGAAGATCATTCCGTATTTGCAAGATCAGATAGTGTCGCCGGTCGATCAAGGTCCAGGACCGACTTTTCTATCTACAGCATCTACGCCATCGCCACCACCATCGCCGCTTACGATGGCTAAGACAGGCTTCCCTAACCCGTTGCGCTCAAATCCTGTGAGCCCTCATAGTAGCACCTATTTACCAACCTCGATGATGCCGATTTCGCCTCCGTCGACTATCACATCGCCGAATGGTAATTTTACCTCGCCTTTCAGCAAGCACGGTCTACCCTTGCTGGCACCCATTCCGTTGTCTCCCCTCACGCTGAAGCCGAGCGTTAAGCCTCCAATGTCACTCGACCCACCTAACCCAACGACCCGTACAAATTTCTCTCCAACATCTCCACCTCATGATTTTCCCAGCGCATTCCCCATATCTGGGTATCGCCATCGCACTGTACCAGAAGATTCACGGCCTGTCTCTCACTCTGCATCGGCATCACTCGATATTGCTGGATCCTCGCAGAATAAACCCCCGAGACTCAAACAACGTTCACCAAGCCAACCCCATCTACCCACATACTTCGTCTCGGACAACTATCCACCGGGAGGACCGCCTGTGATTCCGCTACGTATCTCAAGCATTCCAACAAACAACAAGACACGCAAACTGTCCTTGCCCAATCACCGCTCGTTGTCCGCTCTAAAATCGACGAAGCAGAATTTTGAAGAGAAAGAAAACATCGTGTCCCTGAGCCATTCTGCAGGTTCCATCACGCCAAGGAAAGTCAGCCCGCCCTTGCGAACAAACAAAGCACTGCCGAGTCCACCGATTAACAGGGAAGAGGAGCTGCGAACAAGAGAGAAAGTCAAGAGTAGTAGTCCGCAACATGAGCGGAGTATGTCCGCTACCGCTTACACGCAAGATCCGTCTCAAAGAAGGGTCAGTGATGCGGATAAACGAGACGGACATGTTTGGACAGGCCCCGATGTCGGACATCCCGGCATTGCAGAACTACCTGCTATTTCATCGACATCTACAAGGAGGGCGAAGAGCCATTCAAGACTACACTCTGCCCCAGTGTCAAGCTCATTATACTATCCTTACCAGGCCCCAGATGTGCAGGCTCTGTCAGCCGCCGCCGCAGTGCCAAAATCTCAGCCTTATCCAACAACCCAACCCTTCTCAAGCGCCAATGCGATTTCTGCACAAGACCCGGAAGTCCAGCCCACACCACCCTTAAAGGACTCCCCGCGCTCGAGAGCAGCAAAGGCACACGCTGAATCTATAGTTTCACCCCGAAATTCCGATGCTCCATGTCGAGCCAGATATATCGCAGCCAAAGACACAAATCCCCTACATCACCAAAGCCGGAAAGATAAGAACAAAATTAAAGAGCAAGGCGGCTGGGCATCGGGCACACATCAGCAATCAAACGAAGGCCGACCTGTGCAAATGAGCAGAACACAGAAGGATAAGGATAGGAAGAAGAGGAGTAAAGCAAAAGTTCTGATGGAGCATGTGGACATCATCAAAGATGAGTTCTGGGAGAAGCGGCCATGGATCTTGAGTGGAAAGACGGCGTAAGCATGCAATGTTGCACCAAACTTGCAGACCAGTCAGCCTGTACGAAAGAATATGATGAAAGGGACGGGATCGTGGTGGTGAATACCAAGCCGCGTTTGGGCGTTCTTTGTGATAGGACTTGATCACAGCCATGAATGGCTATGCATGGTTGAAGAAAATGCAAAAGACGGGCAATGCTTGGAAATAGCTATGAAATTATGACCCAATATGCACGCTTGCAACCGCTCTAAAGCTATGAAACATCTCTGGAGAAACTCTGAAGATCCTGACATGCTCTTCATCAGCTGATAACAACTATGTAAGCAGACTGATCTCTTCATAGCTCTCTGTCTCAATCTATATACCAGGTTTGCCTAAAATTTCACCTCATTTTCCTTCCCCTCTACTATATTTTCGTCTTGTCGCCCTTGTGCCTTATGCTCGACATGCACTCTCGTCTTGCCATCGGTGCTCCTAATCAAACCCGTCTTCCTGGCCTATTTCATGCTCTGATTTGACATTGGATCGAGATCTGCTCTCACTGGCATCTGTGTCTTCGACGGCAATCTTTAATTTTCAAAGAGATTTTGCCAGCTTGCCCCAAGGGATTTTGCAACCGTATTCATTTTCTTGGTGACGCGTTGTTCGACGTAACGGAGCCGCATCACTCTTACGAGCTTGGGGAGAGCATTGCGCTTGTATCTTTTCCAGATTATGGAGGCCGAGAGGGCAAGAATTGTTGGCGGCAGCATGTAGAGTCTTTCCGTAGCCTGGGTTGCATATTGTCTGCTAGGAACTCGTTGCGCCTTTCCTCGAAAGGCTTTGCCTTGCTCTTTGTTGATTTTAGTAGCGCGTGAGAGACGGACGGTGCGGCTTGCGTATGTTTGAAGCGATTAGAATCACCTGTCAGGTTAGTGAAGAAGAGGGCGTGTGCGCATTGATTGACGTACTTTGTTGCGCGCTTTTCGGCTTTCTTTTGTATGCGACGGAGAACGTACTCTTCGAGTGTCTGTCCCTTGGCCGCTGCACGGACTTCATACTCTGCTCTTTCTGAAGGCTTCAATTTGGCGAGTTTCGCAGCTACATTATTTTGATCTTTGACCTTCTCTAATACCAGCCGGGATGGTTTCATTCGTTTGCCTGCATCAGACGCATCTGTAGTCACCCGCTTCCGCTTCTTTTCCTTGATTGGCAACTTTGTGATATGTGCTGGAGCTTCGGTGTCGGACGCTGAAGTAGGAGGCGTGCTTGTGCCCGACGGTGGGAGGGAAGTATCAGTCGCAGAGCTATCTTCGATTGTACCAGCGATTGCCTCGCCCCTTACAAAGAATCCATATAGACCTCCACGATTGATGCCCTGTGTGCGGATCTGGTTGAGGGTGCTCTGTGTCGATGATGAGTACAATTGCCGCAGAGCAAACAAATAAAGAACAAGGGTGAGAATTTCATACCTCTTTCCCAGTTCCAATACTCTGCAAGCTCTGGTCATATGCTCGCATCCACCATTGATCGTCTGTCGTGTACGCCGCCTTCTTCTTGCCAAGCCCTAATTGATCCTGTTTGTGTGCGATAAGCAGCGGCTTTTTGATGCCACGGCCAGTCAGGTCGAGGGAGTGGCCTGAGCCTTTCCAGCCTTGCTTGCGCAGATATGCGTCGGCGTTCATCGAGTCTGTGAGGTGTGAGCGGGTTGAAGGTTTGCGACTTCCAAAATTTTGGGACGAGCCGGGGAAACTTCGGTGCGGGGCGACGCCGCTTCTGGGCCTCCGTGAACCGTTGGCTTTACTTATCTAGTCCTCTGTAAATTCTTACATGCTACGGAATATGGAATAATTTTCATAGCCTTTTTAACCCCTTTTTTGTTTTTTTGTTTTTTTTTTTCAAATCTGGGACTCACTTTACCTGACTTCGAATACCAAATACTACTTGCAATTGGATATAAAGCTCCATGATGCTTCAGGGAGAAGTGACCACCTCTGCCCCGGACCTTGAAGCCATGTCATCTCCAGTCTAGCTAGAGAATTTTGCTCGAATAGAGATAATAATAGGCAATGTGGTGTCATTGTCGAAGCCGAAAGTCCTTGAAGATCCTCAGATGTCCTGATATCTATTCATGCCCATTCTTTGATTTCACTCTAGATCATCGCCTATGTTTGTAATCATGAAATCCCAATAAGAATATAAAGAGCCTTCTGAGTCAGGGCTCATGACTTGGCAGTTGGATCACCTGTAAAGCATCATGATTGATGTCTCTTTCCGTAGGTCACCCTCTAGCTGGTCATCGTGCCTTCACTGCTTGGTGCTAAGCAATACTCCTTCCCCTTCCTACTGTCCTATTTGGGCTGCACCAACGACAATTATAGTTTTTTGTCAACGACGATCACCATTTTCTCATCAGTCTCCACTCGTCACTATTGCCCCGCTCCACGAGACTGTCTGCCTTCACACATTGCCCCCTAGCTGACGGCCATAATGAAGCCCACGCCGTTGCTTTGGTTCTTTGCCTCCATATCGGCTTCATTAGATCTTCGTATCAAATCTAAGGGTTCCGCCATCAACCATCCAGGTATACGGTTTGGTAGAGATAGGAAGCTATCGATCACCGTCTTCAGTGACTTGCATTTCGGCGAGCGTAAGTCGGACGAAACCTCATGAGCTGGAGAACACTCATGGCTAACTTATCCTCAGCTGATACGGTACGCAACCGCCACAATGCAGACATCAAGACCATCGGCGTTATGAATTCTGTACTGGAGAACGAGCATCCTGCACTTGTTGTTCTTAACGGAGACCTGACTTCTTGTGAGTGGGTCGCACCCAAAAAAGCCAATTCCCTCATCGACCAAATTGTTGCTCCGTTAATTGATCGCAACCTCCCATTTGCTACAACATTTGGGAACCATGATGCGTCCAAAACATGCAGCACTCGTTCCATGTCTGAGCATATGTGGAACATCAAGGGCAAGAACGGGCGGAAACTCTCGTTCACGACATCTTCTGTTCCTGGAGCGCACAATATAGTTGGTACAAGCAACTACTTCATTTCTGTGTATAGCTCTTCCAACAGGAATGAACTGGCCATGTTGTTGTGGTTCTTCGATAGCAAAGGTGGTCGAGTCTACCAGCCTACTGGCGATGACATTTCGGTTGATAGTTGGGTTAATGATGAGGTAAAAAGACTTCCAGCCCTTGAGACAATATTGTGCTAATCTGATAGGTCGTCTCATGGGTTCGTAAAACCAATGTGGAAATCCGCCAGAAACACGGCCGCGTCATCCCCAGCTTGGCCTTCGTGCATATCCCAGTGCATGCAACGCGAGTTTTCCAGCAAGACGGTAGTCACACTAGCACCACCGAGCCAGGCCTTGATGAAGAAGTGATAGGATACCAAGGTGAAGTGTGCGACAAGACAGGCAATAGCTGCAGCCCCAACGGCGCCGATGCTCCGTTTGTAAAAGCGCTCGTTGAGGGTGGAGCGATGGCTATCTTCTCAGGTCACGACCACGGTGTTGAGTAAGCTGTTCTCTATCCTTAGATTTCTAGAGGTCCACTAATTCTCCTGCAGCTGGTGCATGAAGTGGTCTAAGAACTTAACCAGTATTGACCCTGCCAATGGCAACGGTCTCAACATCTGCTTCAACCGTCACTCCGGCTACGGCGGTTACGCAGACTGGATCCGCGGTGCTCGCCAGATTGTCATATATGAAGATAAGCTAGATAAGAAAGAGATCAACACGTGGATTAGGCTGGAGGATGGTACTGTGTCAGGACGCGTTACGCTGAACGGTACCTACGGTACGGACCAGTACCCGAAGGTGAAACAACAAAAGACCTTCGACTCATGGCTTGAGCCGAAGCCTACTGTAGCATTTTCTGACCGTCCTTTGAATGCCGCGAAGCCCAAGTCAACATCGCTGCCAGCGCCAAAGCCAAAGTCAAGCTCAAAACTTCAGTCTTGGAGGCCGAAGACCACATTGACGAGCAGTACATCGAAGACTAAGCCGATACCACAATCGAAACAGCACAACCAACAGTGCAAAGAAAAGGTTTAGATAAAATCAGAAAAACTCGTCTGCGCCATCTGGTCGACGTGACGCAATAGCGCCTTTGCATTTTAGAGTATGTTGCATGCCGATATGCTCCAAAAATGGAGGGCTGATACCGGATCAACTTTATCTTAGTTTTAAGTTACTTCTGGGATTTCCCCTGATCATCTTACTCGCCTATGAGCTTGTTGTTCAATGTATTGGCTAGGTGTCGAATCCCAGTTCAGAGGTCGAACTGTCAACGCAGGTCGTTTGTATCTTACACCGCATACAGAAAAGCAAGAATTCATCTCCGCTTTCATTGCAACAGAAAAAGCCTCCATTTTCCTGTCATCATTTTGCGTCGGCTCCATCCTACACTTTGTGTTTTCTGAATGCCTGCTCTTATGATAGATCCTGAGGTATCTTAAATGCGCGACATGCGTTTTGCACGTTTTACGCCCTCGTGTCCCTCCCTCTCGCATAAATGAACGTATTGATATCCGTTGTATCCGTATCTGGCCTGTTTAGAGCTGATCCCTTCTTACTTCCCACTTCTGCTCGACGGTAATAGCCTGGCCGGGGTTGGCCAAAGACGGATCGCTTTTGCTTTCTGGAACAGCCGAGATACTGACACTTCGTTTCGATTTGACCGGTTGCAACTGGATTTCAGAAGAGTCATCGTTCTCATAGACTAGCTCAGTGAAGGTACCCGTTCCTTTATCGCTTCTGCTCCCCTTCTTTGGGTACACACGACCTTGCTTGCTACTGTCATACTCGTAGCTAGAACCTTTGCTTCCTGATGGCTTTTTACCCCATAATGGCCGCATTAGAGGTATACATGCCAGAGCGATTGCGACGGCAGGTTCGAGGCCTGAGAGGATAGTGGCGAGCACACCTTCGTACGTCATGTCTGCAAAGTTCAACCCAGGCAGCAAAGTTTGCCGGTATATTGTGATAACCCAGGTCCTATTTCCATCGACATCAGCGATTAGATAGTTGGAGAAGAAGTTAGTAAAATGGTGGGCACTCACCCAATACCAATGCTAAGCAAGCCCATGGCGAGTAACTTTTTGCGCATTGCCATGCGCAATCGGTAAAGATACGGCATTGGCAATACAATGATCACAGTATCTGTGATGAGATTGATCACCCCCATAGCAAAGTAATATGCTGGCTGGCTGCCACAGGTTCCGGGTATAGTGAAATCCCAATTCTTCGCGAGTGGGCGACAAATTAGGAAGCCGGCGATGACGTTCGCGGTATTCCATGCTATGATCAGACCACCGACGATAGTGGCCCACTTGATCATGGATGGATTCGGAATGAGTACCGTGTACATTAGCAGAACCGATAATTTGCTGAAGCAGACGGTCGCGTTCCATAAGAGCGCAAAAGACATGATTCCCTAAAATGGGCAGAATGAGTCAAAGCCCTTCTGACACAGTTCGGCTGTTTTTGGCACCTTACTTTGAAGAAAAAAGTTGCAGTGTCAGGACCGAAACGCTGATAGATCTCCATAGTATGAAATCCGAAGCCGCCACGGGTGACTAGCAACATACAGCAGGTATGGAGTGCCGTGTTAAAAAGCTGTGTGCACAATCAGTGTGATTCAGAGTGAAATTTCAGTGCAACCATGGACGTACCAGAGCTACTGCAATGCAATAGTCGCTGTAGTCAAACCCAAAACCAATGCTTTTGGCAACAAAACGTAAGCCCACCGAGATAGCGACTATGCCGATGGAAATGGAAGAGGTCACAAGGATTCCAATTTGGTTGCCATTTTCGATTGGAATTATTGTCGTCATGATGGGCGAAATCACGCCTCCTCAACAATGTTTTGATAATGTAGAGATAGATTGAAGGCGACAGACAAGAGAGAGCTCTTTACCTCATATCTCTGTGCGGGTATGTTGAAAGGAGGTGCACGTCGGGCCTTTCGTTGTTGATCATACCATGATTGAGTACGGGACCCCCGAAGCAGAGGGGCCCAAGTGAAGGATTCGCAGGTACTGCGAGCGTTGCTTTTCGGTTTCAAAGGCGCCTATCAGAATCGGGAATAGATGTTGTAATATCAACACATGAGAAATCCTGTCCGGAAAGTACTCGGGTGATCCTCCAACGGATTTTCTAAATATTGCAAGGTCACATCACGGTCATGGGCCATAATTCGCATGGGGTGGAAGGAACAAAAGAGCGGCCAATAGGGCATAGCCCCCGAGCATGCGTATGCAGGGCGACCCATTCGGCAACTCGGGCGGAGAATTCGTGTTTTGACCGTTGATTCGGCGACTTGGCGCCTGTAAATGTCAATGTCTTTTCATATATCACCAACGTCAGAGTACGGTATATACGCCAATCCATATAACCTCAACTGACTCGCAACGCTTACATGCCTCAACGTCGTTCGGGAGGGCTTGACGAAAGAAATACCTGTTGCATCTGATTTCTCTCGGCTGTGATTAGGTACATACTCACACTGATGCACATGGAACGCACAGTGGGGCCGCGTTGGCGCGCAATGAAATATCTCGCGACAGCATGGCCTGGCCTTATTGGGTTCTGGCATGTATGATGATTGGAACGATACTGAGTCAGTGTGGGGTCACCGAATCCAGTCGGGCCATCCATAAAACAGCTTTGCGTGCGCGTATACAGTGGAAAAAAAACCCTCAAATCACGGATGTTGCATAGCAGTGGGTATCTTTCTCTCATAACGTATTTCTGCGCAGATCAACCCGGGCCTTAACTTAACTCATTCACTCTTGTCAATAAGAGATTATATACTGTACCTTCGTATCGAGGCCAGGCCCACTCAGTCGATCAGACCACCAAATGGGTTCCATCTCACAGAGTGAGCAGCAGGTTGCCATTGTTACCGGTGCTACGGTTTGTCGCTCCTTCATGCAGCAGTTACTGTTCCCTTTTTGACAGAGCCCAATAGAGCGGTATTGGATCCTGGCTCGCAGCGCACCTCCACACTCGTGGGTTCCTCGTCGCAATTTGTGGTCGACGCGAGAAGGAAGGTCAAGAAGTTGCCAATTCTCTTGATTCGTCCGGAAAGTCGGCCATCTTTGTTCAATGCGACGTCAAGTCTTACTCGTCACAAGTCAAACTCTTCCAATGTGTTTGGAAGAAATGGGGTCGTCTCGATGTCTTAATTTCCAATGCTGGCTGCATAGATCGAGGTTCAGTGTACAACTTCAGACGGCGTCATGCACCCATTCATGACCTGCCTTCGGAACCCGACACTAGCTGCACTGACGTCGATTTTAAGGGTACGATATACGGGACTACACTGGCGACACACTATATGCGTCACAATCCCTACGGAAAAGGAGGCAAAATAATTGTCACGGGTAGTATGATTGGAATATATCCATGTCAAACATTCCCTGAATACTGTGCTGCGAAAGCTGCAACGCACCAATGGGTCAAGACAATGGGGCCTGTACTCCAGAAGAAGGAAAACATAACTGTCAACTGCGTTATGCCAGGGGGTATCGAAACACCTGCTATGCCTGGTTTCAGCAAAGCCTTCCTGCCTGAACAGATGACGTTGAGGTCAAACCTAATCTCTGGTTATAGCGTTTTCCTTGATGATGCGGAGAATATTAAGACTGGCCAAACGATTGAAGCAGCGCACGATAAGCTCATCAATTGGGGCCATCCAGGATACAAGAGTGGGGCGTTCGCCAAGAGAACTGAGGCAGTCTTTGAGCCTTGGTTTGAGATGATGCATGGTGAAAAGAGTGAATTGCCTGGCACTCTGCAAGATTGGCCAGATATGGGTTCAAAGACCATAGCTGTGCTTGGTGCCACAGGGAGTCAGGGCGGTGGCGTCGTAAATGTCATGAAAAAGACGTCCGGTTGGAAAGTTCGAGCAATTACGCGGAACCCTCAGAGCGATGCAGCAAAAAAGCTTTCTGCGGAGGGGGTCGAAGTTGTTCAAGCTAGCTTCGATGATGAAGCATCGCTTTCCAAAGCGTTTGAAGTGAGCCTGAAAATTTATGAGACGATCAAGGCCATGTCATTAACTTCTTCCAGGGCGTTCACGCTATTTTTGCTGTTACCCAATGGTGGGAGCATCTTTTCCAGGGAAAAAGTCAAAATGAGTCCGGTGAAATCGAAGAACGACAGGGCATGAACATTGCTCGGGCCGCTGCCGCCACGCGCACGTTGGAACACTATATCTGGTCGACCACGCCGAGTGCTAAGCACATGACTCTAGGAAAACATCTGGCACCTCATATGGATTACAAGGCAAGGGTTGATGCTCGGATAAAGTCTGAACTACCTGAACTAGCAGCTATCACCACGTATCTATACTTTGGCTACTACCCCCAGAATCTGGCTTTCATTCCGATCTGCAAACCAGTGGAATTAGTAAGTCACAATCAGTGCTCATGATACAATAAAACCCTCTAACGCAGCGCTCTAGCCCGGCACTGGTCAGTACATCCAAACATTGCCCACAAATGCTAACGCCAAGATCCTTCTCTCTGGCGATATGTCCGTGAATCCCGGCATTTGGGCGCGACAAACTCTCGCGACAGGTGATAAAGCTTACGGTAGGTACGCCAACGTTGCGCTGGAGAAGTGGACGTTCCAAGAGATGGTCGACGTCTGGTCCGAGATTACGGGCAAAAAGTGCGTGTTCACAGAGATCACAGAAGAAGCCGCAACGAAACTCTATGGTCTTATGGGCGCCGAATTAGCCCTCCAGTTCAAGTACGGCGAGGTATGTGATCCTTGGGAGGTGACGAAAGACCACATCAGTCCTGAGGAGCTAGGTATTGATGTGAATGAGGTTGTCGGATTCAGGGGAACAATTGAAGGGCTGAAACGAATGGGCTTCTGGGCTTAGTTGACTCAAGCGTCATAAGCACCTTTACGCCAACCTGGGATACGGAGCGCACGATGCAGAGCAGAACAAAACGACAAATGCAAGTGCATCGTATTGGCATATTCATATAGGTCAATATCATCGCCGATGCGGATCCAAGAATCTATGACAGCCTATTACTTCACATCACTTCCTCACTTCCTTCTCAATATGTCCAACCATTCTTCGCCGTGGAACTTCGACGATAGCCAAGCGCATTCACACCGCTCTCGTAATTAATCCCTAGGTATGGTAATAGATAGGAAGGGAATTACGCCTTGTGCGGAAGACGGTGGTGCGATTGTTCAAAGGATGGGTCAGCAGACGTTTGAAGGGCTTGCTTAGCATGCGATGATCATCAGGAATTGCCTTCTCCGGCGAATGGTGCCGCCTGGTGCACAGGAAATTGTGGTGGGTCGGCACACAGACGTTCCCCTAACGGCTGACATTTTTTGCGCTCCAGCAATCCTTCTGCGGCTCCTACCCTGCCTCCGCGGATCCATGCCGACGTGGGGGTTCCCCAACATCGCAACGGTGCCACCCGTGATAGCCGTCTCCCGCGCAACGCTCAATTAACCATGAGGGCAAAAAAAGCAAAAATAAACCAAGTTGGTGTCTCCGCTCCCAGAATCGAACTAGGGACCTTTCGATAACAATGTTGCTATTACAGTCGAACGTGATGAACCAACTACACCAAGCGGAGGCATGCAACAGGTGTGTTGCGCTTGGACGATTAGATAAGCAGCTTCGAAAATGGCTTGTAAATATAATACCCTCAAGCATGGATTTTGAAATCTCCAAGAGTTGATGGAAGAGTCAGGGGACTGTGGAGCCGTCGAAGAATCTTGTCTTAGTGTGGGGCTAGAAATTAACCTGTTGGGTAATGGTAAACAACCACCAAAGATGGTATCACTTATGATCCTATATTATCTCATTGACCTCGCAAAAGTCGAAGTACATTACAATTTTTGATGAAGGTTTGGGATGGTGAAAGGATTTCATCATTTGTAGAATCTATCCTTCGAATGACAACAATTTTAGTTCAAGAGACTGAAATGCTACCGAACAACATTCAATAGCATGCTGGCAATGGAGCATTTACTGCTGGTGATCTTGGCCGCGTACTTCTATTAAATGGTCTACTTCCTCTGGCTCATAAGTCAATTCTTTGCCGCTTTCGTTCCTTTCGCAGTGCTGAGCCCTCCCTAAAAGCCGAAATCAGCCCAGGTCTATGCTTTACATTGCGAAAAGTGGCCGAATTACCTCCATCAAGCTCACTTATGTAATTCCAGACGCATTTCAGCTTCTCGCGTAGTGGTTCGGGCCGACACGCTGTCAATTACCGGTTGTCGACGCGATGAATATCACCATTGCGAATAATACCACAACGAAACAGGGTGACACATGTTGGAAATGATATCGAGATGTGCAAAGAAAATCCGGAAGAAGTGGGGATGCGCAATATGTGCCGTTTCGCCGACCAACTGAAGCTCCTAGGACCAATTGGCCCTTATGAGCCGGATGTTCCTTGCCTAACACAGCTGCTTCACTTCTTAAGCTCCGTCAGATTCGACCATGCTTGAGGGCCAGCATGATAGCTCTAATAGCTGGGAACCCCTGACTTCACTTCGCAAGCGCTGAATTTTTCTAGTCAGTCTCAACCACTCTCGTCTCGTATGGAAAAGTTGTTATGTCAACCCGATGCGATTCCACACTTGCTAGCCTTCGGCATCTCCGCTTTAACAACGAGGTGATCTACGATTTCATGACCTCTGCTGCTCTGCTCAACCTCAAGCTCATGATGGAACATTCGCGGAACAACTTCGCAAGTGCATGGAGAAGCTCCAATCGGGCAATATTCTACCGAAACACGTGCTGGTGGACCCGTCAACCACTATCATGTGCTCTCTCACGCAGCATCAGCATGGCACTTTTTGCCATTTATCTGCATCAAGATATAGGCATTAGTTTCAGGCACTCACAAGTTTATGCTAAAAATTCGTACGTACAGTGCGCATGATAACGCGCATGAAAGGTATTGTGAGGATTCTGGGACCATATTGGTAGAGCCTAGCGTGTGTATGAACTTCGTACCTATGGATATAATGTAGTTATTCACAGTTACACCTTGGTGGACGACTCATGCAAGGTGTCTCTTGGAACTGGTTGATAGAGCCCCATTCTCTTTAGGGGGTTAATAAGATCCGAACTCTTCCCGCTCACGGACTCACAGTATATGATTTGCGTTCTTGTGGAAGCTTGTCCTTTACGCTACCTTGATTCAAGACAGCAAATGCCAGATGGGTAGGATCCTTGCTTTCTTTTCGCTGTCGGCGAGTATTCCGTTGGCAGTTCCCTGTTATCAAGCTCTCAATTATCGCCGAGTAGATGCCGATTTGCAATAGACAGAGCTCGTTGCAGACAGAACTCTGTTTGATTTATAAGTTTCCCAATCTCATGTTGGACCACCTCATAAACTATGAATGAAAGGCGGTTCAAACTACACGGACAGTGCAACAAGGCAACTCAAAGCCGAAAGAGAACAACAATCATCTGATGACCCGTATTTGTGGAGGTTGTGTTTGATCAATACACGGTGAGGTAAGCCGAAGCTACGATTTGGAACTCCCACTTGGCAATGTTTCATCTGGTGCCAGCTGGCTGAAGTGGTTTCCCACGATGCAAGACAGGTTTCTGCTTCCGACTTTTCCAATTTTGAAGACTGCAACCTTTCCGTCGCCATATTGTGATAATTTTTAGTCCTTAATATCAAGGACCTTTGTTAAATCTATCCTAAAAGTCTGCATAGACAAAACTGTTGAGTATGATGATCTGAAGCAAGCACCAGATAAGACGGTGCATCCACAAGAATTCCAAAGCCACTCTCGAATTTGAACCCCTCCATTATTCAAAAACCCAGGGATCATCGGCAGAACATTTCAAATAAGATCTTTCTATGCTGACCTTTGGCTCTACATCCTCCTTGGCAAGAGCGCCAATACAAATGTCTTAGCGCAAATTAACTTCCGAAGTAACAGAGGCTTAAAAGGCCAACATTTCCCATGCCAATGGCTAATGGGAACAAAGTTATCGGGACAAAAATGAGTGGAATGTAACGTGAGATTCCTGGCTACTGCAATTTGCACATTGATGTCATTCAATCCACGCCTGGGTCACAACGGTCTAGTAAATTATATTTGCATCGCAGAATCCAAGTTCCCTTTAGTGGTATTTGAGAGTCAGTGTTTTTCGAGAGATCTGCAGGGTTTTCTCAACTACCACGAGTGAATCAGAGCTAAGAATCTGTTTGGTCATACCTCTGCGCATTTTCGCGGGTCGTGATACTACTAACACAACCAAACGCTAGGTGAAAAACAAACCAAAGTAATTTTCTTCATAAATCAGAGGCAGCTTTACTTTACCTATGAGTAGAACTTCCCTGTGAAGCTTTATGTTATCAAGCGTACCAGACACAGTTGGCTTTTGGAAGGATTCTACATTTCAGGATTGGTGTTGCTTGAAGTTGCTTGAGGGTGAGATAAAAATTTATTAGAATTGACTAGCCTTGACTTGCTGTCTTGCTCGCTCACCAGCCCAACAACGGTGAGCCCCCTATTTCGAGGATTAGAAGAAGTCATTGCGCCTAACGTTTTTGGAACATCAGTCAACTTCCCAATCTTACGGTTTGTTTTCAACGAATTAGCATCTGAAAATCGTAGAAGTCTTTTTGTGATCGTAAGTATCCACCAGTCCTCTTGTGAAGGCGACCCGTACTCGATTTTGATCTCGCAGTTTTTTATGTTCCGCCAACTAGAATAGAAAGCTAGTTAGCAACCACTCTTCCACTACATGCATATCAATCACCTTGACCGTGTGAGTATACAGGATCTGAAAACGAAAGCCAGCCTATTTGTTGTCATTACAAATGTCGGAACATATATGCTCGATCACACTTCACTGTCTTATGATTGGCGATCTCCGAACATTGGCTACTTTGGAAGTTGGGTTTGGCTTCTGAGCTGCTAAGACTACTTTTCTTAATCGGGAAAGGTACAAAAAACCCGCCAGTGAGAGTGATTTCGCATGTGAGAATGAGATGACAGTTGCCATAGGTAGACATAGATCATCCTTTTGGTGATTCCAACGCCAAGGAGACCTGCGTGGTTGCCAAACTAGTCCAGGGAGAGTAAAAGGTGTGCTAGCTCTTACTCATCCTGTTCCTCGTTCTGGCATAGCCGGGACCTATTTAATTAATCACCAAGATGTTAAAGAAAAGGCGTCTTCTGAACGATATTTAATTCACATCACAGTTGTAACATGCCTCTTTTGCGCAACTTTATTGAAAGCGTTGAAAGCTGTATTTTCTTCCATACTTTGGTTGCTTCCACAACCCTACCGTGCAATGACTGCTTCAAGGCATGCCGTTTTGATAATAGGAGGTGGATGGCATACCCCAAAAAGTTATAGCAAGATCAGCACCGCCCTGGAAACCGCTGGTTTTCAAGTCCACATACCTCTACATCCTTCTATGAATGAATCGCGCCCGCCAAATGCGGACCTCAACACTGATACCGCTCACATTCGACATTACACAGAGAACCTTGTCAAAAATGGTTGCGAAGTCATCGTGCTGATGCACTCCTATGGGGGCCAAATTGGCACCAACGCTCTTCATGGCCTGGGAGTCAAACATCGTGCCCAGGCAGGATTGACCGGTGGAATCTCGAATTTAATCTATATGACAGCCTACGCCGTACTAGAAGGAAAAGCAATGATAGATGCGGTCAAGCACCATGGCCATGAAGAACTCATGCCTCTCGCGTTCGATTTTGCAGAAGACATGTCTTGCATAAGTCGCGACCCAAGAACGCTCCTTATTGGTACCGACTCCGGCATTCCGAGTACAGAAGTTGACGAATATATATCAACTCTAGTGCGCTGGAATGGGCAATGCATGTACCAGCCTTTGACCACAGAGCGAGTCGCGTGGCGTGATATTCCAGTCACATATATTCATACGAGCAAGGATATGACAGTTCCGTTGGACTATCAGAAGTGGTTCATTGCGGAAATGCGGAAGGAGGGCGTGGAAGTGCAAACAGCGACTTTAAAGACCGGACATTGTCCAAATTTTACAGCAGCTGATGATGTCTCCTTGGTTGTGGAGAACGTAGCTAATGGTAAGGCCTTCATTTCAGTGGATATAGTGGAGACGACCAAGCATGAAGTGAAAGAAACCATTCTAGGTTTTCAAGACTGAGAAAGCACAGTAAAAGAACTTAGCGTGATACATATAGACAAATTCGCGCATTATGCATCAATATTGTGATGTTGCATGTTCTGTCATGCATCTCTATAATAAACCTCATCCAGGTCTTGGGCTTAAATTAACCTTCTTGAGCACGCAGCGTACGCTCGAAACACCTGTAACTAATGTTGTAAATCTCTTCTATCCTGAGCAAATTTCTTAGATTTCCGAGCCAATACTCACTTGACATGAAAGCTTTCCAGGCCACGACCCCACGATTTTGCAGTTCATTTTGTCTACATACGACGCTTTTATATACTTCGCATTAAAAATTATCCAAACTCGACAAACTACCGTTAGATTCCACCCAATAGCTCTCTGGTCGTATATTCTATAGTAAAGGAAAACCTCCAACTATCGTTCTGTCTGCTTTCCTGAGCATTGACCCAAATTATCCGATACCAGACTAATGTTCGGGTTTCTTGATTTTGAAGTTGAAGAAATACCAATCGGTCCACATGAAAGCAGTCCAAGCAAGCTGTTTGACCTCATCATAATTAATCCTTGAAGTTAAAGGTAATTTATCAAACATCAAAGGTGTCGAGTCGTATCTTGTGTCTGCAGTGAGAAAGTAGACCGCGTTAGGTCTGGAATATAGCAAACGACTTACGGTCCTAAATTTGTATGAACAAGCCATTATTTCCTGGTAGCCTTTCAGTTTTCCTGTTTGATTATGCTTATCGCTCTTAGACTTCATTTTGAAGTACATGTATTGTACACGTGCCAAGGCATGAAGACAAAACATACCGCCATCTCTCTTCGAACTAAGCACTTAATCTCTTGTCTCGACTTGCTTGGGGTAATAAGTGTTCATTAAAAAGCCTAGAAACTATTCTCTTTGCACCAATGCTAGGTCTAACGTCCTGCAAGCTCTAGCTGCGATTCAAGGAGGGAAGAGTTGACCTTAACAGTTCAGATGGTGATATGGGGACGAGCAAAGCTTTTTGACGTCATCATTAATGTTTGACCGTGCGGATTGCTTTCGAAGCCCAGTGACCCAATAGCGATGTTCGAAGAGAATGATGTATTAGCCCTTCTCCGTGAGTACACATGCAATCAATGTCATTGCAACTTCCTCAATCTTTGCTCAATTTTTCAAGTTTTTCCATTTCTGATCCTTAAAACAAAGATGCAAGGTTGTGAGCTGCATATCATCCAAATGCATTTCCAGCTTGCCAATGACTATATATACCGATGTCGACAGATTTGTGGAAGTGAATGATGGTACCACAAGTGCTAAGTGTTATATGTAAGCAATAAAAGATCTGGCTCAACGTGATCAGGTTCAATATGATAATGCTCGGCTTTTTCCGCTACAGTTCGAAGGGTGGCATGAATCGGTGAGAGAGTCGGAACAGTTTAAATAGACGTTTGTTGTTCGCCATGAGTGTAGCTAGGTACAGTTTATATGACTGGTAAGTCTATTCGGGGATCTCCTTCGTTTGACTATAAGGCAAAGCATACAAGAGGAATCACATCAATGAACTTCCAAGAATAGAACCAACCTGCTTGTTCAAAAGCTATAGGCTCAGAGGACGGATATGAGGATATGTTATGAGGATATGTTAGTGGACTTCTTGTATTGTGGACTACTTCAGGAAAATCTACCGAAAATACCTCTTTCCCCTGATCTTCTGGCAGCGCCCATCCTTGGCAACTACGTAACGTCCTCGCTGGCGTACGTGGCAATCTGTTGAACCGTGCTCATTGTCCAAATGGCGGTCACCTAATGTATGACCTTCACGGATTAAGCTGTTGGAGACTACTAGTTGCAGCAAGACAGAGCTTAGTTTTCATTAAGCTGAGGAGAAAGATCTCCAATAACAGAACTATGAGAAGGAATAAGTTTTGCGATGCCTCGTTCACGCAGATTCTAGTGGTGAACTGTACATGGTCGGTCACGTATACCTAGAGACGCCCGAATAAAGCTAATTTCTCATGAACAGGCATTAGGGGTCAACGATTGCCGAGATCTCACTTGGGGCTGAACATCTACCCTCGCCATGGCCTCGCTTACTGGTGCGGCGGCATTATTTTTTGCGCCGAAAATTTACCCCAGGCCTTGACCCCAGAATTGCTAGCGTTGAAATCCATGCCCCCGCAATGGACAGAGCCTCGCTACTGAACTATCAGAGCCAATTAAAACCTTTGTTGGGGAATAGATCACCGCAACATAACCCGCCGTTTCTCCACATCCCGATGCGTACGCAACATCGAACTGCCTAGTGTCAATTCCGTTCAGAGCACATATAGGAACTCGGGATATGGCTTCCCGAGAATTCTGCATCCATCTAGACTTTTGACGGCTTTAGAGGGGGACGGCACTTGGAGCGTAGGAAGATACCAGCGGTAGCTAAACCTCCGAGTAGTATCGGGAGCTAATTAGTGCTTCTATGTGGGAAAAGCAAGGAATGAAGCTTATTTCATCCAATTAAGACTTTATGAACTAAACGCCGCCGAGGCATCTTGTAAATCGGATCCACTTCTTCATCTATACCGTCTCCGCAATACGACGACGGAGCTGTTCCTTGAATCCAAAGTCCTGGAGATGACGATACCTCGTCCCTGCCGTGTCGGGCGTATAAAACTCAGGTTCGGCACTGGCAAGACTGAGTCCAGACACGAGTATCCCTAATCAGCAATTATGGTCGCAGTGCGAATTCTCGGCGCCTCTTTCATTCTTGGTCTCTTCTCCACTGCCACAGCTGGTCCAGCTCGCCACCGCCCGGACAGCTATGTCGACTGGAGGACTTTCAAAGGAAATGGTGTCAATCTTGGTGGCTGGTTTGCACAGGAGGCTTTCATTGACACGACTTGGTGGAGCCAAAATTGCGGCACCGCAAGCGATGAATGGACATGTTGTGCCAACCTCGGTGCGCAGTGCGGCCCTGTCCACGAGAAGAGGTGGAATTCCTTTTTCACCAAAGCCGACATCGATAGGTTTGCCTCCGTCGGCGTGAACGTTCTTCGCATTCCTACCTCATACGCGGCTTGGGTCAAGGTTCCTGGAAGCAAATTGTACTCTGGCAATCAAGTTGCAATCTTTCGAAAAATTGCTTCATATGCCATCTCCAAGTACCGCATGCACATTATCCTCGATATCCATTCCTTGCCCGGTGGAATCAACGGTTTGGATATCGGTGAAGCCGTAGGCCACTACGACTGGTTCAACAACCAAACCAATTTGGACTATTCGCTCAAAGCTGTCGAAGCTGCCCTAAAGTATATCCAAAATTCAGGAAGCCCACAGTCATACTCTCTCGCCCCTATCAATGAGCCAGCCGACGTCCGAGATTTCTTAGTATTCGGCACCGCGGCCGCACTATCAGACGACGGTGTCGCCTGGGTTCAGAAATATATCGACGCGGTTATTGCAAGGACGAAGGCAGTGAATCCGAAGATCCCAGTGCTGTTCCAAGGTAGTTTCAAAGGCGCAGCTTTCTGGTCTCCCCGCTTCCCCGCTGACACAAACATCGTCATGGATGTACACAAGTACTTCTTCGCGGGCTATCCAACTGACTCGGACAATGTGACTTCATACATCTGCTCACAGGCCGAAGCTATCGGCAGCGACAAGAAGTTCCCCATTTTCGTTGGCGAGTGGGCCATTCAGACGGTTGCGAATAACAAATTATCGAATCGTGCTAAGAATCTGAATACTGGACTTTACGCTTTCGCTAAGTATACGCGTGGTAGCTCGTATTGGAATGGTAAATTCTTGGGTAATAATTCTGTTGTTGGGGAAGGTACACAGGCTGATTACTGGAACTATTCTGCTTTTATCGACTTGGGCATCATCGACGCTAGCCAAGGCCAGCAGTACTGTACTTAGCTGGAGGACGATTACCGTCTGAATGATAGAGCTTGGTTTTAATTTAATGCAAGTAATGAAAACATAGAGCCGATGATTAGACCGATTCGGAGCACTAGGACTGTACTGAGTCCAATAACACAGCCTTTGTTTGGGACTGGCAGCCGCGGAAGTGGAATGCCTGTGCTCCCCCACATTGAGACCCCTCTTTGTATTTACAGGCGCACTCTCATTCCCCCACACGAACCCACAACCGGAGAAAGATCCTAAAAGAAGACGCTGTTCGTTATGAAAGGAAGATGAGCGAACAGTGTCACCTATCTCCGCATCCCGACCTAACCTGACAAGCCTCAAAGTCGTTGAGGCGCTTTGAATTGGAACTTGCTACACCGATTTCGTTGAGCAGATGCATTTCGCCATTTTCATTACTGCTGCTGCAGTACTTCTTCTCGCACGAATATTTCTTCAAATCTTGAAGGGAAGTTTTTCGCCTTTGCGACAGCTTCCTGGGCCATTTGTAGCGAGGTTTACTGATTTATGGTACCTTTGGAGGGTGAAAAAGGGACGTTTCGAGTATGACAACATTGAGCTACATCGCAAGTATGGTGAGTATAAGCACTATCAACACTTTACGTTGCACTTTAGTCTTCGTCTGAACATTTCATGCCGGTTCAGAAATTTGACGAGATACGAATTTAGGGGGAATCGTCCGCTACGGCCCAAATCGCTACTCATTTTCTTCCCCAGACGCCCAGAAGGTAATCTACGGTCATGGGTCTAAATTTCCAAAGTCTACTTGGTACCAGGTATGGAGCAATCCGCGTCCAGGTCAATGGTCTCTTTTCACAGACCAGGACATCAAACGGCACAGCGAGAATCGCCGGCAATACCAAAGTGCATACACTATGTCGTCTTTGGTCAGTTACGAGTCTTACGTTGATGAGTGCGCGGACTTGTTCAGTCAACGACTCAAAGAGGTTGCACATGCGGGAATCTTTGCAGATATGGCACATTGGCTACAGTGCTATGCATTTGATGTTATCGGAATGATTACCTACTCGAAGAGGCTGGGGTTTCTGGACGCGGGAGACGACATTAGTGGTGTAATTGCAGCGTTGGACAATATCCTCAAGTATGGGTCACTTGGAGGGATTTACGCATGGCTGCATCCATACCTCTTCGTGATCAGGAATTGGCTTGCTGGGAGTTCGGGAACCGGCAGGTAAGAGCTCTATTGTACGAACTGGACGCGAGAGGTACACTAAACTTACATTTTCATTTGTGTAGAATGTATGTGATGAAATTCACCCAAGAGACAATTTCAGACCATCAGAAGGCTCAACGAAAAGCCATTCCCGTGGATGGCGCCGAGGATCGAGAATCGCAAACGTCAGCGATGGATTTCCTGACGAAGTTCTTCGCGAAGAATGCACAGGATCCAAAGGCATTCTCCATGTATCACATTATTATGGGATGTATGATGAATATATCTGCAGGCTCAGATACTACTGCCGTCACCTTGTCTGCGATACTGTATTACCTTCTAAAGAACCCACGCACTCTTAATGCACTGCGCCAGGAGATTGATTCGCAGCCTGAAATGGTTAGGACATCAAGACATATCACTTTCAAAGACAGCCAGAATATGCCGTATCTCCAGGCAGTCATGAAGGAGGCGCTTAGAATGCACCCTGCAACAGGGCTTCCCCTCGAGCGCGTAGTGCCACCTGGTGGAGCGAGAATCTGCGATCGCTTCTTTCCCGAAGGAGTGAGTTATGAATTTGTGTAGAAAAGCAATTCATGGCCTTGCTAATCAATTACAGACTATCGTCGGAATCAATTGCTGGGTTGCCCATCGCGATGCATCAGTGTTTGGTGCAGATGCCAACGAGTTCAAGCCAGAGCGCTGGCTCATTGAAGATAAGGAGAAGCTGAGCTTGATGGAGCGTAGTTGGATACCAGTAAGTTTAGGACAGACACAGTTTAGTCCATGCTCAATACTGACACGCCTAATAGTTTGGCCTTGGTTCAAGAACGTGCATCGGTCGACACATTTCTTTCCTGGAAATGTCCAAGTTGATCCCCATGCTTGTGCGTGACTTTGACTTTGAATTGGATGAAAAGCTGCAAACGCAAGAATGGAATACGCTGAATTACTGGTTCGTGAAGCCAAAGAATTTTCGGGTCAGGGTTTCAGTGCGTCGGAGTGGCAATGCTGGAATGCAGTAGCATATCTAAGACATGGCCGCTGGGCAAATTTGCATGCGTGGTTATTCAGAGATGCTTTTAATCATGTTTTCACCTATTGAGCTGTTGTCCCGATTCGGCCCATGGTGTCTCGGATGCACGTTGCACTAACGGACAGGAGAAGAGAGATTAGCTATATGGGATTTGAAGTAGACCAGCAGGGCTCTGAATATCTAAAATGTGAGATGCCAGACGTCGGTCAGCCGCTCGTTGTTCTCACCCAATCCACCGTGTATAACAACGCTGTCATTCCCAGCGCCATTAGGGTTCTTAACGACATCAGCATCGAACCAACCTCGCGGATCGGGAAGACCACTAGAGCCTTCAGGGTGTAGCTGGGTCCACCAATTCTCACTAATGTCATAAATCCAGACATCACTCAACATCTTGCCCGCCCCAGCATGACCAAGAGATGAAGGATCACGTTCGCCAAAGAGTGTGAGTAGTTTATCTTTTCGACCAAGATGGACGGGCACAAGAACGCAAACGCTTCGCGCCTCTGGGCCGTCATTTCCATCAGCTTTGAATGTCTCGGTGGACCATGTATTGGCTGATATGTCGAAAATGTCGATGCTGCCGCCTTGTTCTGTTGTACCGTCAAACCCATTCATCTTGTAGATCTTACCGCTACTATATGCAATCGATGTTCCTCCACGCTGTGGAGCCGGTGCATCTGGGGCTTGCGTCCATGATCGCTTGTTAACGTCAAATATCCAGAGATCCGAGAGGCGACCTTTGGCTGGACAGCCGGCATGCACAAAAAAAGCCTTTTGTCCGTCACTAGTCGAGCAGTGGTAGCTGCGTGCTGGTGGGTATGGGGCTGATGAGTCGGCTGGCGTGGTTTTGGTCCACTCTGAAAGTGTTGGATCAAAGGCCCACACTGCTCCGTCCTCCTCGATTGGCGCCATATCTGTACCTCCGCGTCCGGAGAAAAGGTACATCTTGCCATTGAGAACAGCCGAAGCGCTTCCAACACGGGGACTAGGAGCTGCTGATATCGATTTTGTTTCGAGTTGGAGAGCATCTAGTTGTGTGAGCAAGTACCTTGATGGACAGGCAAATGAGGGGCAGCATACCAGGCTTCAATGAAAAGATATCGACCTTATTGTCCACAGGCTCTCGAGGCTTGACCTCACCACCAAAGATGCATACATTTTGATCAATGACAGAAAGAACTTGTGAGGAGCGTCGAAGTCGCTCAGTATCCAGAAGACGGATCCAAGAGCCCTTGAGCGTGCTGATAGGCCTCCCGACAGGCATTGTGATTGTAGAGTAGCTTGAAATTATGTAAGTTAGAACGCAGTCAATGAGGAGATATCGATTTAATATCTAATCGGATATGCAGTCCGATCGGAGCAAGTTGCGTCATGCACGTGGGTGAAACGATGAATGTGCATGCATGCAAGTGCGGATCGCCTCCGCTCTCCTTCCTAGACGTGGCTAGCGGCCGATCCAACTAGTCCAAGCTTCATTGCCCAAAAGTTCACCACTTTAGCAAACTTACAGGCAGCGCTACTTGACGCGAATCGACGCGCCCGACATGCGGCTTCGACTCACCGTGCAGCGCAACAGCCTGCCCGCCGCGAACGTCCTCTGGAACGTGCCTGATACGAGCAGCGGAGCGGCATACACCATCACGCGCCTGCTTGAAGATGTCAACCATATAATCCCGCTGGAGTCAGAGCACTGGGGCCTGGAGCATTATGTTGTTGAAGTAGCCGGTTTCGAGTGCCTCCACTTCTCGCCGGTTGCGCAGGCGCTGAAGGATGACGACCATGTCTCGTAAGTCTTTCCTGGCCATATGCTCATTGCCTGCTAATTCTTGCTCAGCATCCGGCCGCTCATGACTGCCGAAGTCCGCGCACGCACACTCACCGGCCGACACCAGATCTCGGATGATGGCCGACATCTCGTTGATGGCGTTCCATTTGGTCGGCCGTACCTTCGACACCCACAGCGACCTGCCGTCAGGATCCCTCCTCGTAAGCGACGACGACTCGATGACGCTGCGGAGGATGTTGAAGGTACGGGGCTACTCACTGAGAATGGTGAGGGTGAGGATCAGCAGCCAAGTGCGACACTGGTGATTAAAGACACACGTCCGGGGTCTGGAGAAGCTGAATCAAGAATCACCTCCAAGAAAGTGCAATTCAAGCAGCCAGAATTCAATCAGTCTGATGATAGCGAGGAGGACGATGAGGATTTCGCGCCTGGGGAAGACAGCGACCACGATGTTTCCATCGACGACGAGTCAGATGATGAGTCCGACTCAGACTCAGAGGCGAGCTCAGAAGCGTCATCAAGTGCCTCGGACAGCTCAGATTCGGATTCGGATTCGGGTTCTTCTAGCGATAGCGACTCAGACAGCGAAAGCGATGCGAGCTCTCTGCCTGAAGTTCTCTCCTCCAAGGACGGTTCCAAGACAAAACAAAACACCATTGCGGCTCCTGCCTCGCACACACATGTGGCTCCTGGTAACGGCCGTACTGCCACACGTTCGAGAAATTCCCGACGTACCAGGAGCAACCGTCTTCGGCATTTGAAAGAAGCTGGTGAGCTCCATAAAGATGCCAACTTAAGCGATCTGCAAAAATACGAGGACGCGAAGAGAGGACAGAGCATGGATGAGCCAGCGCTTCCGAAGCCTTTCGCCAAGCCATCAGGAAAGAGAAAGCGGTTAGAAGATGATGAACCTAAAGAGATCATCACGGAAGAGGCCAGCGAGCTTGAACAGCGAAAACGAGAACTAATGGCGAGGTTGGACGAAACCTCCGGTAAAACTGTGCACGCAGATGAACTCGCCCAACCCCAGCTCTCTTTGGCTGAGGCGGATGTGACAGAACCGCAAGACGCTCCGCTTGTGGAGCAACCTGCAAAGAAAGAAACACCATCAAAGCGGCTGCGCCCTGACACCACCGCTATCAGCCGGATACTTGCTCGCCAAGCCCGACCTGCTGTCAAGAAGGCAAGGACCAAGCCAGCAGCTGAGGAACCTCTGGAGCCCGAAGGTGCATCCGACCCAGATTTCTGGAAGTCCAGAATAAATCTCTCGGCCTTTGAATGCTGGGAAGAAGACTTCGAACTTACCGCCCCACCCTACCCCTTTCAGCAGCACTGGGATCCAGCTAGTAGGCAAATGCGCGATAAAGCGAGCAAGAAAAGACAGAAGAAAGGTGGTAAAAACCGCAATCCCTTGCCAACCGAGCAGGAGGAAGATGAGGAGGAGAAAATCATCTTGAATTATGATGACGACTCAGCGGCCGAAAACCCCGAAACTAAGATCAATGCTGCTGTTGAGGATCATCTTCCTCAGGATGTTGCAACAGCCGTGCAATCTGATCTACCATCATTGCCAGAGGACATCAGCACATTACCGGATCTTGCACCGTCTCATATCAAAGAGGGCGCCATCATTGTATGCAAGTTCTTTGCCGTTAATCCCATCACCATCACTCCTGAAATCAGTGCATACAAGACTGCAATAGTTGAGCGAGAAGGTGACTCAGGGAATGGGGCAGGGACCATTCGGCTCAAGATTGCGCAACGGGACCTGCCAAGGAAAGAGAAGAAATTTGATAGCAAGGGCAATCGCATCTATGGCGCTGGTGACGCCTTTCTCATGGATGATGGCGAGGATGATGACAGCCTATGGGAGGGCACGTTTGGTGAGCTGTTGGAGGGGAAGCTTTTGAAGGCTGCGTAATGTCAGAAATGAGGATATTCGCACTAGCGAATTTTGCTGGTGTCACTGGTCTGCTCTATGGCTTCACAGGTCTCAATTTGTTTGCCGCTCATGTGCCAAGATACCCCAGCATCACTAACTTATTGTCGGTGGTCCATTGTCTACCATGTCTATTGAGCCTCGGAATTTGCTGTGATACAGTTGCCTCACGTGCCAAAAGCCATTCTCTTGGTTCATGGCAAGCAAGACCATCGATAGTGCAGCCCTAAATACCTCGGCGAATAATCTTCCTTGCCGATACACTTGTTGACGACTTTAAGCAGGGGTTTGCAGCCCTTCCCTACCCCGCCAAACGTCATTGTAACCCCTCCAAGAGCTCTACCTAGGTGTACGCTGACAACCACGTGCATATACGAATGACCAACCATAGGAATACGCAATGCAACGGAACATCGCTCTTTGCAGTGATGACCATCGACCTGTCTGTCGGGCCAGTTGCCTCTCGGAGCACGCACTCCGGATCGCGGATCTATCAACCCTGAATTTTAGCTTCGCCCTAACAACTGCCGCGGTGGGGTAGCCTCACGGAGGCGTGGGTAAGAATGTGATGAAGCGAAGAGCGGGTGTACAAAATTTGCTCTTTCGTACGTGACTTTCTTCTTTTTAGTTTTTTGTTTCTACCATTCAATTTGCATCATCTATCCGTACAGTTCCTCAGTCGAATCACGAACCTCGAACGAAACACTAGAACCTACTGACGCGCCGAATGTGAGTCAATATAAACTTTAGCATCACTTCATACTTATTTTCCTACAGACCGATCCAAAGATGCCGCTCCCACACGGTGTATACCGGGCTGACCACGTCGGCTCTTTCCTACGCTCCAAATCGGTCCTCGAGGCTCGCTCCAAGGCCGCCAACGGCGACATCACCGCCGAGGAACTTCGCAAGGTAGAAGATGCAGCCATCTCGGATGTGGCAAAAAAGCAAATCGAAAATGGCTTGAGGTCAATTACCGATGGCGAATTTCGCCGTGCGTATTTCCATCTTGACTTCCTCAAGCACTTGGATGGCATCGAAGAGAAGGGACAAGTAGGTAACATTAGGCACAAGGATGGGTTCTCTCCGCCCACATTGGTGGTCAAGGGAAAGCTAGGTCACCCTGAGGCGATCCAGGTCAAGGACTTCGAGTTCTTAGAGCAAGCGATCAAAGACAATGGAGGCTCTGCGACCACAAAAGTGTGCATACCGTCTCCGACCATGGTGCATTTCCGTGGCGGCCGCGCCAGCATCGATATCTCCGCATATCCTGATCTAGACGTCTTTTTCGACGACTTGGCCCACGTGTATCAGGAGGAGCTAGACAGTCTCTACAAAGCCGGATGCCGCTTCGTGCAGCTCGACGACACAAATCTCGCATATCTTTGCGATCCCGATATGCGCAAGGCAGCAGAGCAGGAACGGAATGAAGACCTCTCTACGCTGCCGAGAAAGTACGCTGAGCTCATCAACAAGGCGATCGAGAAGCGACCAAGCGACATGAAGATTGGTATCCATCTTTGCCGTGGAAATTACAGGTCCAAGTGGTTCGCATCCGGTGGCTACGAACCTGTTGCAGAGGTGCTCTTCAAAGAGTTGAACGTCGATGCGTATTTCCTCGAGTACGATGACGCACGTTCTGGTGACTTCAGCCCGCTTCGCCATCTGCCAGCCCACAAGGTCGTTGTTCTGGGCGTTATGTCGAGTAAGAAGAATACCCTGGATGATAAGGAGGAGATCATCAAGAGGCTGAAAGAGGCTGCTGAGATTGCGCCAAAGGGCCTAGATCAGCTGTGTGTGAGCCACCAGTGTGGTTTCAGCTCCACTGCCGAGGGCAATGAGCTGAGTGAAGAGGAGCAATGGGCTAAGGTTCGATTGAGCGTCGAGATTGCCAAGCAAGTCTGGGGCGATGACCTATCCCAATAGGATGTTTTGTGAAGTCTGATGCATGAACACGGCGTTGTCATTGCACTCTGGTGCTGAGGAGAAAAGTAAGGGCTGAATATTGTTGCACAAGGGATGGAGTCTGGTCTATAGGTTGATGATGTCTCAGCGATTGGTTATAGTAAAGAAGCTACTGTGCGATGGTTCAACCCACAAATACCCATACACTTATCTCAAAGAACACATAGCGGCATCCAAAGTAACGGTACGCTTGCACTGGTGACATGTTTTCAACGGTGTGGTCACTTGAACTCATGCCTTCTACCGCAATACGACTGCTTGTCTTAGCATTTTGAGATCGCTCATTTCTGGTGGCATGTTTCATTCATGACTGAGCATCCTCGTACTTCCTCATCCCGCACCTGAAGTTTGTATTTAAACACTGGTGGACCTTGACCAAGTAAAATATGACAAGGAAGGCTGATTTGGTCGGATGCTATACGTAATTTGATGATACAGAAATAGACTGCGAGATCGCCGATACGTGCACTCTCCAGTCACTGTGCATTGACAAACTGACTTCTACCTCGTCCAGCAGGATCAGACATATGTCTACTGTGCCCCTTTCGAATAGTATCATCGCCTATTCACTCATCCTTCTGGGGCTGGCCAACAGGAACGATGCTATATGCATGAGAAATAATGTTGGCCCAACAAATTTGCTCGTGTTGGGCGATGGATGGCTATTGACGGTGGTGATGATATCTGAGCGACCTCAATGCTAGGTCAAACTTTGGTGATCACAGACATAAATTGTGCTCAGTTCCGCATACCCAGCGTACACTGAGTCAGGGTGTCTTGTTCCTTCTGAGAGAAACATGACTAAATATCGGTCATAGTTGCTCGCCTTGAAGGATCTCACCCCCACGTTATCATCCGAGTACCGGTCACGCATCATGCCAAAGCTCAAGATATCCATGTAAATCACTAAACGCTCGACTGGATTTTTGCTTTGTTCATGCTCAAAACCAAACGGATCCAACGTAGCTCGTATTCACCAACTACGGTTAGCGCCACCCCGTGTTAGGTACGGGCCGCTGCGTTAATGGGATTGATATTGAAAACTCCTAAAATACGAACACGAGTTTTATTCGACGGCATTAAGCGATACGCAGATCTCAACGAGTGTTCGTTGATTCTTCGCCAGGTCAATGACTGGTAGAGCGTGGGAAGGCCTTTCTCTCCACATTACTCCTTCGCCCTTGATTTGACACCAGCAATTGATTTCCACAATATGAAATATGCTGCAAAAACTTAATGGTTACGGCATACCTGGACAAAGTCCCATTTCACCGTTGTCGTTGTTTTCGACATGCTGATTCTCGTGAAGTTGGTGGCTTCTCGATCACGGTCCTCAGGCCCCCTCCATACGAGAACTTTGAAGTAGCGGTGTTAAAGCACACCAAGTTTCTAAGGCAGGTAATGGATAGTGAATCGCGTGCCGGGTAAAGTGAAGATCCGGTAAGACGACCAGGGCAGTTCATTCTCCATATTGGTCACATGAAGTCTAGCGAAAGTACGTGCATCAGGACTGTGGCTTTCTTCCAACATCAGCAACATCGTGTCACTTACGAGCACGCATGCCACAGCGTAGTTGTACGCCATCAAGCCAACCTCGCGCTACTAGCACTTAGGATGGGCAGAAACGGGAGAGAGGGCAACGACGACTAGCAAGAGGAGATATAAAAGGGAGAAGCATCTCCATTGAATGCTTCCTCACAACACAGCAGAATCTTCAGCTTCACCGACCTGATCAAGAAAAGACCACCATGACTCTTACTATGCGAGCTTCAGCTCTCATCCTTTCTTTCGCCGTCTCTGTCCTCGGCCACTCTCATGTCGATGAGATCTGGGCTCCTAACCCTTCTGTCTACTATCAAGGATGGAACCCCAATTTCTTCGACACTACTCCCTATCCCAACGACACCCCTGGTTGGGTTAGTAACTCCCTTTTCAGCAATTTTTTTCTCGTCTACTGCAAAGCGGTCTCACTAACACTTCATAAAGTACACGGAAAACCAGGGCGGCAATCCCCTCTACCCGATCCATGCCAACCAGTACGATATTATCTGCGCCAAAAATTCGTCTCCGGCAAACATCAGCGCACCAATCGCTCCAGGCGAGACGGTGCGTGTGAAGTGGTGGAACCCTGGTCCATGGCCTCCTTCGCACAAGGGCCCTGTGATTGACTACATTGCGCCTTGCAATGGGCCATGCAGCAGCGTTGACCCTACGACGCTGAGATTTGTGAAAATTGCCGAGTTGGGCTGGATCGATAACAGCCGCGAGGAAGGGTTTTGGGCGTAAGTCAAACACGATTGGAAGGAAGTGAGAGAAATACACTAACAGGCTTTGGTGCTCAGTGCCGATGCGCTCCGCGACGACGATAGTTCATGGAACATCAAAGTCCCTGACGGCCTCAAAGCCGGCGAATACGTCCTCAGGACTGAGATCATCGCGCTACACCTCGCTCATAGGGCCTCCCCAGGGCCCTGGTCATCTGATGGCGCAGAGTTCTACCCTAACTGCATCAATCTGAAAGTCACCGGCAATGGCGCGAAGGAGATCACCGGCGGTGTGGATGCTAGGACGCTTTATGATGGTACAGAGCCGGGTTTAGATTATAAGACGCTTCATGAGATAAACGAGCATGGCGGTTATGTTATTCCTGGCCCGGCAGTGTGGAGTGGAGCGGCGAAGAGGGCAACGTTCCGCGCGTAAGTCGCAAGGTGCGCTCTTATGCCCTCAATGATCGTGATTGAACACCGCCAGTCTAGAAGTTTGATAGAGTTGGGGATTTTTTGGTCAACGTATCTCTCTTACGCTATAATAATCAATAGGCTGTCGAGTTAAGGGCCATGGGATCTTTGCATCTGCCACAAAGCCTTCAGTAGTTAACACATTGCCTTCCCAATCTTGAAGATGCAACAAACGCAGCTTCTCGCAATATTTCGATCACAGCGTTGTACATCGGTGCTATCTGAGAAAATCCACGCGCACACCTGACAGGGGTTAGAGTGACATAGCGTATCTGGTCCGAGTTGGAGTTCTAACAAGGCACAGAGATCTTCTACGATGTTTGGAAATATATGAAAGTTGCGAGCTTGGCAGACGACGATAGAAGCTGCATGGCAACTTTCTTCAAGAGAAATGGTATCTATTAAAAAGATAGTGGGGCCTCGTGTCAACGCTACCTTGAGGAAGCGGAAATCTCCTACTAAATGACAATGACGCTAGATGGTGACAAACATAACGAGACTAAACGACCTGACGCCTACCGCTATGCGTATTGAATTCCCAAACAAAACCAATCAATGAAGTTTACATTCGACCATCGGATGATGTTATGCTATTTCGGTTTTTTCGAGCACCAAGTATGAATGAATGCTGAGATCAAGAAACCTGTTCATCAGTCAGAATTTGCTCGCTTCACAGGTTTGTTGCCTTTTCTGTGCAACCATTTAAGGGATTTGGAGAGCAAGTACCTCTGCAATATTTTGGCGCTCGATGTAACTCTCCTGATGTGCATCTCGTCCTACGCGCCAGTATACATCAGTGTAATCGGCACAGTTCATTTCACGCAGAAACTGCTCGTCGTGCGTGATGACCAAGAGTTGAAAGTTGGCCTGCTTGCGGCGCATTTGAATTATTTGCGATAAAGACTCAGCGAGACCTTTGATATTCTGTTGGTCAAGGTTGGTAGTGGGCTCGTCCAACGCGATAAGGCCGCAGTTTGTGCCGAAGCATTCTGCGAGTGCGAGGCGGATGACAATAGAAGCGAGAACCTTTTGGCCGGCGGAGCACCGGCCTCGCATATCCATTTCGGTGTCTTGTTTGGACATGACGACGCGGTAGTTGTATGTCCTATTCCCTTTGCCATCACTGTCGGATGCAATACGGATTGTGTCTACGTCTGTACCTTGGTATGCATTGGTCCAGAGCTCGGCGATAATGCGATTTATTTCTTCCATTTTGAGCGTATGGTACTTCATAATGGCTTTGTCGAGCGCGCCGGCATATCGACCGAGATCCTCGATAGCGGCTTTGGTAGTTTCGACTTTGATATGTCCCTCACGGTACTGTGCTGCAGCGTCCTTGTACAAACTTTCCCATTCTTTCATGAGTTCGGTGAGTTGGTCGTCTTTGTTCTTCATGTCACGCTCCACGCTCGTCTTCTCAGTGTTGAGCGTGTGATATCGTGTATCCCAAGTCTGAGCCTCGCGCTCGTAGTGCTCTTTATCGCGTTCTGCGCCGACTTCTTCCAGCTTCGCTATCTCGAACTGCAGGGTTTCGAGAGAACGTTTAGCTTTGCGGTAACGCAGGTTGTCGCTGATAGATCGCTTAGTCATCTCAGTGTCGCGCATTGTGTCCTCAATCTTTTTGATCTGGCGAGTGACGTCCATCATGTCGGTTTCAATGCGAGCAATCTCGGCTTGCAAATTTTCGATTTCGCGATGGGTACGGGCAAGCTGCTGCGGACCGCCGCGGTCGATGTAAGCGTTGATATCTTGGTCTGCCTGCTCGAGTTGGCGCAGACTATCGGAGAGTTTGGATGCCTCGTCATGGGCGCGTTGGACACGTTCGTTGCCTCGGCGGTTGACATCGTCATACTTGTACTGTGCTTGTTCGATCTCGGGGATAAGGGTTTCAATGTCCTTGTCGCACTCACGCTTTGCCTCCTGCTGTTTGTTGTTTTCAGTGCGGAATTCCTCAATGCGATCAGAAAGAGCCCGCTTCTCCTTGAGCTTGGACTGAGCACTATTTAATTCAGCATTTATATCGCGGATGCTCAATTCGAGGGTAGTGATGACATTTCGTGACTTCTCACGATCGGCTGTAAGTTTGTCGAGAGCGGTTCTGGCGCTGCGATTATCCTCTGTAACCTGTTTCAGGTCGGCTTGAATAGCGTCAATGCCTCGTGACAACCCAGCAGACTTCTGCTTCTGCGAAAGCTCCTTGATCTGCACTTCGAGCTCTTGTACCTTATTGTAGTAGCCAACGATGGTTTGCACCTCCTTGGTCAATGACTCGACCTCCTGCTTTGCAGCCTCCAAGTCGTAAATGACGGCGTCTTGATCTTCGAGCTGCTTGTTGATGATATCGCGCTCAGTTGATAGTTTGATTAGATCAGCCTGGGTAGTAGGAATGTCGGTACTGCGTAGACGGGATGCTAGTTCGAAACTGGGTTTAGCATTTCGGGCAGCTTCAAGCTCTGCAAGTAGCTCGTCAGCATTGTCGCCTTGCTTGTTCATCTCTGCCCTCTTTATAATGTCCCTCAATTTTGAAACAAAGCCCTTAGTGGTGAAATTCTCCGATCTATCATCGTGGAGAGACCTCATGCAGAGCCGACACACGTTGTCTTGTTCGGCCACTTCCAAACACTTGCTCATGTATTCGATCTGGGCCTCAAACTTCGCTTTGTCAGACGAAGCTGCCTCGTAGTCCTCCTCCAGCTGCTCAAGCGTTTCTTCAAAGTCTGAAATGTCGTCCTTCTGTATGGAGTCTTTCACGATTTTCTCATACTTCTGGAGATCTGCTCGCTTTTGCTTCAACTGAGATTCCAAGCTGGACATCTGAAAATTGATCTTGTCGAGTGTGGCCTGCGCGATATCTCGGCGAGACTTCTCAACTTTAACTTTCTCAGTCCGCTCAGAGAGCGCCTGCTGAAAAGTGAAATCCAGTGTAGCGGGATCCCATTCGGAATCGACAAGCTGTGAAATGCGCTGGTTATGGACCTTCTTCATCGTTTGCAGACTGTGTTGCTGATTGCGTAAATCGTCTCGCTTGACGTCGACGGAGGCAGATTCGCGAGCCTGGTTAGTGGCATCACCAAGCTCGGTGGTGAGCCGCTCTTTTTGGTCTTCCAGTGTTCGGACATTGCTTGAGAGTTCCAGTATACGATCGTCATATCCCTCCGACGCGTTTGCCGAGATCGCATTCTGTAGCTGTTTCTCTACGCTTTGCTTCTTGTCCTGGAGGATGGCTTCACTTCCTTCGTCCGCTTGAATGTGATTCATGCCCTTCTGCAGGTCTGAAATGCGTTTATCGTTGTTCGCAATTTGGATCTTGGCCGATTCTCTGCTCTGGGCTAAACCCGATTTGCGCGTATTGAGTGCATTGAGGTCAGACTGAGCATTGCGCAGCTCCTGTTGCGTCTCTTCTCGCGCACGATCAAGAGCTTTATTCTGGTCTCGGGACATTTTGGCAAGAATTTGCTGGAACTCAACGACTTGATTGTCCGAAATGTCGTAGTCAAAACCACGGATACCATGCCGCTTAGCGGTTTCCTTGATAGAGTTTTCACGCTGTTGTATTTGACGCTCATGCTGCTCTTTCTGCGCCTCATACTTTCCGATCTCGCCTTGCTTAGCTCCCAGAGAATCACGGTTCTCTTCTAGATCGTGCTTTAGGTCGCCATATTGTTGTCGGAGATCGCCCGATTGAGAAGCATACGTGGATACACGATCTTCGTATTGGTCTACCATGGATTCTAACTCTTCGTCTGACTCGGCCATCTGCTTTAGGTTATCTTGGAGCGTTGTTACACTCTCTTTGTTTGCGTTGAAAGTTATCCGCTTGCCATTCAATTGTGCGACAATCTGTTCATAACGCGCAGCAGAATTGTATGCATTGTTGGCCTTCCGCTGTGCCTCTTCACATTCAGCATCTACTGTCGTATACGTGGCACGCAGCGCTTCAATTTCGTCGAACAATTGAGCTTGGCGATCCTCGCTCTTTCTCGCTCGCTCTTTGTCTTCTTTGGCATGTGCTTCGATAATTTTGAGCTTGCCTAGTTCTATGTTTTGGTTTTTACGGATCATTTTGATGTTGTCGATAGCTTTCGTGTACTTCATAGCCTCAAATATCTCATCGAATTTCTTTTTGAGAGTTGATGGATCGCTCATGGGCCACAGGCTGTCTTCCTGATGGCAGAAGATCACACTTTCAAGGATGGCCTTGGACACACCGAGATACTGCGGGATAATCTGATCCAACTCAGCGACGCGAGTCGATATGGAGTGCTTCTCGCCATCTTTGATCATGAGTAGCGAGCCTTCTAGCGTCTTCTGACTCCGAGCGTTCTTCTTGACAGTGACTTGGAGATTACGAGTGGCAACCATGCGAACTCCGGAAGTAGATCGGAAGGACAGTTTGACCTGAGCTAAGAGCTCCTTTTCATTCCGCAGCTTTGGGTCGTGGATAAATGCGCCTCCAGTCTTGCTGTTTGGGGGCAAGTCGCCCGTTGTCGCATATTTGAGGGACTCGATGATGGTCTGTGCAGAAGTTCAGTCCAGTCACTTTCAGCAAGGAATATCTTGCATACGGTTTTTCCAGAGCCATTCCAGCCTACAATGAGAGTGAGAGGAGCAGTGAAGACTATGGTTTCTCCTTTCTCGGGCCCAAAGGAGCGGATCCTGAGTAGATCAGTAGATGCCAATGAATGCACGTATGACGAATGCTCACCCCTGGATCATCATCCGATCAATCTTCGCTAAAAGGTGAATTAGTCGTCTGAACCGAAACCACGTCATGGTCAAATCCGAACTTGCGGGGCCCAGGAGACGTACACCTGAGAAGCGGTTAGGAGCTCATTTCCTGTATCGAAGTTGGCAACTGCTTACATCTTGTCTGGACCGCGCTGCTCGCGGTGAGCTTTCCTGCGTGTCTCTTTGTTGTATGTGTCGATGGGGTTGAATTAGCAGGCGGTTCAGTGAAGGACGAGTGTCGCTGAACGATTGGAGCGCGGCAGCCTGGAAGCCGCACGCGGGTTCTGCTGTCGCGCCATCACGTGCCATGTCGGCAGGGGTCATGACCGTAGTGCAATGACTAGCCGTCATGGTGCATTTGATCTGGGTGCAGCAAAACCCATCACGATCCTCATGCAAATCGGCCAAGTGTGCCGTACCTATCACCTTGTCACGCCCAACGCTACCTTCATGCGACAAATCAATGACAGTTTAGCCTCGCCATCCGCTGCGCACTTTGATCATCATGGCGCTCTTCCAAAATGGCGGTGCTGAGGTACGCGCCCCCGCCTCTACATGGATCCTTCAGATCTAAGAGACTGTGTGTTTAGATGGGCCTCATGTCCATGTCCAGACTCCCGATGCAGCCACAACGGGCAGAATTCAGCGGCCTGCCCATGGACGATGCGATGCAGCACATGGACATGGAGTTCGCATCGCTCGACGGCGCAGATCCCCAGAACTCAGGCTTCACCTTTACTGACCCACAGCTACAATCCGGTGTCCCTATGGGAACCAGCATGGGCGACACACAGATGACAGGTGCAGGTGCAGGCCCGTTGCCCACCGGCTTCGGCGCTCCCAATATGAATCCATCCGGTAGCACATTGACCGAGTTTACAAAGCGCCGGAATTGGTCGCAGCGCGTTCTGGAGGAGCTGCGCGATCTCCTCCACATACTGACTCCCGATGGCAGAGTCCTCTTCGTCTCAACCTCTTGCAAAGCGCTCACAGGATGGGATCCTTCGGAGATCCAGGGGCACTTCATCAACGAGTTCATCCACCCCGACGATATTGGTATCTTTGTCAAAGAATTCAACGAGTCGATTGCCTCTGGCAACCCTCTGCGCTTCTTCTACCGCTTCAAAAAAGCCGACGGGCTGTACACCATCTTCGAGTCCCACGGCCATCCCCATATCAGCAGCGACACAAATTCCTTCGCGCCACCGAACACCCTCAACTGCCGTGGCTTCTTCATCATGGCCCGCCCCTACCCCACCAAAAATGCCTCCCTCCTAGACTCCTTCCTCGAGCACAAGATCGAGAACGAGCGCTTGATGAAGCGGATAGCCGAGCTTAAGCGAGAGGAGCAGGACGAGCAAGATGAGTGGGCGAAGAAGACCGAGGGAGCCACCACTACAATGACGGCTTCAGAATCAGCCGTCACCAAGACTATCAGTCAAAGCGATGCTGTATCGTATGCTCAGATGCTGCCGCCCGCCAAGCCCCTCGTTTCAAATACAGCGCTCACACGGCAGAATCTCGACGAGGCGCTTGCGGCAAGCAAACCAGATAGTATCAATGACAAGATGGCACGTTACGAAGGAGCCAATCATCTGGAGACAATCGAGATGTTAACCGGCCTGCGATATCGAGATGGTGAGCGATCGCAGGGCATCAGCACGGGCGATGCTAGCCCCCATCTCATTCGAGGCGATGCTGGCATACAAATATCGCTAGATCGAGACGGCAGAAGCTCGTCAGATAAGAAGAAAAAGCTGAAGATAGCCGACGAATATGTCTGTACTGACTGTGGCACGTTGGATTCGCCTGAATGGCGAAAAGGCCCAAATGGACCCAAGACATTGTGCAATGCCTGTGGACGTGAGTGATGTGATTCAGAGATATGCGCATGTATTCTAACAAATACACAGTACGATGGGCTAAGAAAGAGAAGAAGAAACAGCAAAATACCGGCGGCAACAGCAGCATGCCGAGTGCTTCTTCAACGATACATACTCCAGGTCACTTGATGCAAAGCAGCACCGGCAGCAGCTGAGTGCCCGCTAAGCGCCTACTCATCATATTTGGAGTTGCGGTTATACATGTCAGAAGCTATGTGTGGACGTTTCAGCAGTGTAGTGCACATTCGAGGTTGAGGAATGTGGGAAGAGATATCTTTGGGAGAGCATCACACCAGCTCTTGCTAATCTCCTACAGCATTGTTCGCAAGGAAGATAATATGGATTCATCACGGTCCACCTTAATCGGAGCACAGCACAGCACTAAGCTAATATTGCTTCCGTCTCCCAGAAGACTTGCGCCCAGGGACCCAATATTCGAACTCAGAATCGCACATTACAGCCCACTTCCCTTCGCAGACCGTTTCCGAATTGGGCCACCATGTTCTCTACGTACATTTGGTCCTGGTGCTACAATAATCATCTCGTAAAGACGAAATAGTATCTCCCCCAAAGAAGTTCTCTACAATTGCAGCAGCATCGAACGATCCAGTCACCACGTGTTTACAATGCGAACACACTTCTATACCTTCTCCATCCATTAGATGGCAGTATCGCACATGTAATACCATACAATCACACGAAATACGATGCTGCTCAAACTTCAAAGCCAAGGTTGCCACTCTAGGAAACTCTTGGAAAGGACAAAGGGACAAGACCAAGCGCATCGCTGGAAATTTTCAAACAGGCTTTTATACACGCTTCATTGTACTTGGGATATTCATAATCACTAGAGCGGCAATAGAGAACGTGAGGCGTACGCATATCAGTACGTCAATGCTGCGGTCGGCGGATGTACTCGGCCGCTCCGCCGAATGAAAAGTCGAAGGCACACTGGTTCGAAAAATAGACGGTATAGATGGGGGAGATGATACTGAGGGCGAGGAGGTTGAGGACTGCACTCTTGTAGTTAATATTGCCAACTAAGATATATCGATGATGAGAACAACGACACTTTACCAACATGTCACAGTCCATTTTTGGTTATCCAGCCGATAGACGAGACCGAATTCTTTCAGATCACTGGCTTCACTCCATATATGGAACATTGGGGGAAGCAGCAATACAACAAGATAATCCAGTACAGCTGCAGGGCCCAGATTATGGTCGCATACCTACTACATAAAGCCATTGGCCTTGCGAGCGTTCTGGAGCGGATAGTGGAATGAAATATGGGACGAGGATGCGACCTCAAGCAACTGCATCTGCGAAGCAACGACCCTTTGAAAGAGACAGTGTGATAACTACCCTGCGTTCTGCTAATTAGAGAACGGAATAGGATTTGGAGGACCGACGGGACGTCGGCGGGCTTCACGAGAGATGCGGTACAGAGGAGTTCAAGATGGACGAGCAAAACATCGACGGATTGGTAGTTGCAGCCAGCGCTGCTGGGAGTGATGCCACCATTCCGAATACTTGAGGAATTCTGCTTCAAGCTACGACGACAGTTGCAATCGGCCAAATCACTCACTGTGGAGGTACTGCTGGATTTGTTACATCGTCGGTACAGAAACAGTGTTTCCAAGGGCATAGGCGCGCTCGATACAGGCTGTATTCCTTGCCGCATTACGAGTGTCTGTACCAGAAAAACTTCTTAATTTAAGCGTAACAATGGTGCAAGCATCATGCAACTGCCGCAAAGTTAAGCTTCGGATATCCAGTTTCAACCCCCCCTGCAGCACTATTTCCTGTTCCCAGCAATACTACAAAGGTGGCTTTGCCGTGACCATGCCCTTGCCCATCGCCCCTGACGTGTCCCAGATACGCTCCCAGCTCCTCATCATCACCCACTTCTACGACAACTTCTCTGTCTTGCTGCCCGCCCCTGTATGTGACTAAGCCCTCCAACTTGTGGATAACGGTACCAGGATGTTCGCGCATAGCTAGATTTCGAAGCTCGGCAACCGAAGGTGCGTGAAGAATCGATAGCCAAACAGTCTTGGATGGGAACGGAGTGGTGGAGTGTGAGTGAAGACGAAAGTAGACTGGTAACGGCATGGACTGTACTGGAGAAGTAGGATAGTACTGTTGTTGGGTATGAGACATGTAATTGTCCTGAGAGCGTTGGAGGTGTTGCTGTGCAGCGGGGTCATACTGGCGTTGTTCATAGTGCTGCTCGTCTTGATAGTCAGGCACGGGAAGGACAGCGGCATCGCTTGCAGCCAGGAGCAGGGAGGGATCGATCTGCAGATCCGAGGCTGATGATATTGCCGGCATGGTGGTGTAACTTTCCTGCGGAGCGTTGACCCTCCTGGCAAGCACATCTCTGCCCCTGTTCTGCAAGATTGATGGACTCGAAGCCACAACCGGAGGTGCTGGGCCCGGTCCAGGGCCTTGATGGATTTGCTTCTTCTTGGTCGGATCTTTTGCAGTCTTCTCTTGTTGTTGCCTCTTCATCACATCCCTCGCCAACACTTCTATAGCCCTTAACTTTCTGGCATGCTCTGGATCTGCTTCGCCCTGGGCAAGCGCCCTCACCAGGAACTCAGACTCGTTGACCCAGGCCTGCTTCAGCTCTGTCCAGTGCTGTTCTCCAGCTTCGTGTTTGTTTGTGAAGTGGTCTGCTTTGAGTTTGGCGGCGAATGCGCTTCGAACGTGACGTGTTTGCTCGGGGTTGAGGGAAAGGATGTTCTTTGCGTCGGGGAGGGTCATGCGGTTTTCCATTGTCCTGAGACGCTTTGTGACGTCCATGCATATCACATCGAGTGACAGCGCTCTCTGTCCCTTTGGTCTGAATAGCGCGTCATTGTTCTGTAGCACTTCGGGCTCTTGCTGAAAGACTGCGGACAGATGGCCGTTCTCGCGAATCAACTGCTGCACAATCTGCGCCCACTTCTCAGGGCCGGCGATGGTCTTCTTCACCACATCTTCATGCTTGCAAATATCGAGGAAGCTTTCCCGAACTTCGCGATACATGTCATTGTCCAAGCCGAGGTAGGCCTTTGCTTCATCGATGGTTGTCTCTGATGGGAAGCGCGGAGGTTCGCCGGGAGTGTCTGCGGGTAGTCCAGCCCAGCCGCGTGTGCGACGTCGCCTTTTCCTTGTGCGCCATTTCTCATCGCTTTCGACCTGAAGTTGTTCCTGCCGTAGTTGCTTCCGCAGAATATCCTCGGCGCTCAGGGGCACAGTGTCGGGTTCGGGGAGGATAGGCTGAGGTTCCTGAAGACTGTTTGCCTGTTCGTCTTGAGCCAGCTCGTGCTCCGTGTCGCTCTCGTCTTCACTGGACGATTCCGCAAGTATCGCGTTCGCAAGCTCATTGATCAAGCCCTTCCCGGGTACAACCTTTGGCCTCTTTTTCTTCTTCTTAGCTTTCTTCTGTATCCCACCATTCGCAGTCTGCTTCTTCTTAGGCCTGGGAACACTTTCTCTAAGCAGGAGTTTGAGTCTCAATCGGAGTCTTATGAGCTCACGGTCATTGATCTGGAATCCCTCAGCCTGCAGCGTGTCCACCATGTCCTTTTGTGTGTAGTTCTGCTCCCATAGCTCATGGAGGCGGGCGACGAGGGCCGGATTCTTGTGTGCTGGGTTCTGCTTGCTGGGAAAGTCCCATCGCTGCGGGGTGTTTTAGTAATGAGTTTGATGGGCGGTGGAAGGGTCGCCAGAGTCATGGTGGCAGCGTACCTTGAACTGGGTCTGAAAGGCTCGTTTACTGTTGAGGCATTGTCAGTATTGCGTCCTCTTCCATGCAGCAGACATGAGGAGCAGATGCTGGGTGTATATGGGCCTGCAAAATGTACGGCGCCCCGTACAGCCAACCGCGCAGTCAACCTACCTCGGCGTAAACCCGCGGATCTCCCAATAAGATATGACCTCGTCCAGGCTCCTCTTTTCTTCCACGTATAGCCTGTAGCACTCGGCTTCCTTGTCATCCCAGTTGTACACCATCGTGGTAGTTGCGCACAGCCGGAGTTGGGGCAGTCGAATTGCGCAAATGGTTTTGGGCTCGACGCGTTGCTGCACGACAGGGTGAAAGGCCCGCCATAGCGCCAAGACGAGCCTCGGCTGTCACTGTCCCGAATGCGTCGAGTCCAAATGGTCATGCTTCACTATTTCGAACGCCTCTCCCGAAAATTGGTTCCGCTTGGCGCCATGTAATCACAATGGCGTCTCCCGGGGTCACAAATTACTCTGCATACCTCGTTGACCGCTCTTGTTTGCCCTTCTCGCCTGTGCCTCTGTTCTGAGTTTGAGACGTACCCCGCTACTCCTTCCACGAACTACCCCTCCAAACATACACCGTCTAGACATCCACACACAGTCTTTCCAATGGGCCTCTGGAAACCAGATTCTGGCGCTGTGGCCAGCCCACAATTGCTCGCGGGCAAGAACATGGCAATAACCGGTGGTGTCACAGGTATTGGCCGCGCCATCGTCCTGGGTTACCTGGCTCACGGCGCAAACGTCGCAGTGAACCATCTGGGCGATCCAAAATCCTCCTCACAGTACAAGTCGCTTATTGAAGAGGCCGTAGAAAGCTTAAAAAGTAGCAAGGAGGACGTAGAGAAGAGCTTAATAGAAGTACCAGGCGATGTAGGAGACCCAGAGACGGGCAAGAAGTTGGTGAAAGCGGTGGTGGACAAATGGGGAAGATTGGATGTGATAGTGAGCAATGCTGGAGTTTGTGAATTCAAAGAGTTTCTGGAGTATGTACCTCTTCCTTTACAACACAATCTTAGCATTCCAGCAAGCAACAAGCTAACATACGGGTAATTGCAGGATTACGCCAGACCTCTGGAACTCAACCCTCAATACAAACCTCACAGGCGCATTCCACACCATCCAAGCCGGAGCCCAGCAACTCTCTTCCCAATCACCACCAGGCGGTTCCATAATCGGCATCAGCTCCATCTCCGCACTCGTCGGCGGCGCCTACCAAGGCCACTATACGCCCACCAAGGCTGGCGTGCTTTCGCTCATTCAGTCATCTGCATGTGCTCTAGGCAAATACAACATTCGGTGCAACGCATTGCTGCCGGGAACAATTAAAACACAGTTAAATGAGAAGGATTTGGAGGATGAGCAAAAGCGAAAGTACATGGAAGGACGGATACCCCTGGGGCGAACGGGAGTGCCTAGCGATCTCGCAGGACCAGCGGTCTTTCTGGGCAGTGACCTCAGTGGATACGTTACTGGTGCACAGCTTCTGGTTGACGGAGGCCTGTTTGTGAATCTTCAATGAGCACCGTAACCTAGCCAAGGTCCATTATAGACAAAAAATTCAGATATCTTTCTCAGAATCATATCAACAATATAGATATATATACAACCCAGCATAGCGCATACCTCAAACCCCCAGATTCACAACTCAACACCATACGCTTCACTTGCCGCCCCCCACCAAACCCTCTCCCTCTCCTCGGCTGTCAAACCTCTTTGCTCCAAATACTCCTCCACAATCTGCACCCAGAACCCCCAGTTCCCATTCTCTCCCTTTGGCCCACCAACATTACACACTGGCCAATCGCTCCCGAACATGACTCTACTGGGGAAACAGGTAAAAACATGGTCTAGGAAAGGGCTTAAAGCGCTGACAACCGTAGAGATATTATCAGGAGTTGGTTGGTCCTCGAATTCATTGAAAGCACCTGAGAATTTCATGAAAATGTTGGCGTCGGAATTGAGATGGCTGAGCGCAGCAGTCCAGCGCCGGTGGGGAGACGGGGTGGTGGAAAGGGGAGGTTTGCAGAGGTGATCTGTAAAACGTCGTTAGGACTAAATTCTGGAGTTTCCTTTTTCATTGGGAATTCACGTAGACGGTGGATAACAACGTACTTAGAACAAATCTAACATGTCCGTGTTGGCTGGAATTCTGTTCTCTCTTCCGAACTTGGTCAATCATGGCGCCGACATGCTCGACTTGCTCGACGCCATCGCGGTGTGTATCGATGCCGACGTCGAAAGCCCATCCTTTCCCACCTCTGCCGTTCCGAAGGGAGACGATGTTGTTCAGCCAGTCCTCGCTTTCAACCAGTCTCTTCACCTCACCCTCAGCCTTGCCCTGGAGCAGATATCGAAATCCGACGACGCGTTGCCAGAGGGTCGGTCCTGATACATGCTCCGCAAGATGCAGGTATTCAGTGAAGATTGAGGGAGGGAGATGAAATGGCGCCCAAATTACAGCCCCTTTTAACAATTCTCCATCTTTGGTCTCAAAGCCATCGCCTTCTTGAGCCTTACCTTCCACGATCCTCCGAAGAAACTTAACCTCTTCTAACGGCTCCTTTGCCCATTCTGCCAATTTGCTCCGTTTCTCTTCGTCACTGGCCGCTGCATCAATCTCAGGAGTAGTCGACGGCAGATACCGATCTGTCTCCACATAAACAAACCCACTTGGTTTCGATTCGGTAACAGCCTTGTAGTCCTCAATGCCATGTCTCTTAGCTAATTGATGGCCCTCTGTCATCCACCCATGATTCGAAGATTGCGTAGACGTGCTGGGCCAGAGATGAATATGCGAGTCCAGGATGCGGGATGGCGACATTGTAGCAGCCGGGGATGGGATCCTGATAAGTACTTAGTATGATTGAGTATGGTGGTTATAGTGTGGCTTGATGCTCCGATATCAATATTGAGGGATGCAGATGGCGTTGGCTAGAACGTCTGAAATGATTTCCGTTTTGTCTGGTGAGCGTTCGATGCGGGGACATAAGTGTTTCGGTTGGCGGGGTAATGATGACCGAAGATACTGATCGGTATTCTGCAAATTAAAGATGCTCTAATCTTTTGTTAAGCCTGGTTGTTAATGCAGATACAGATGTGACAATCATGTGGTAATAGCCATGTGGTGATTGGTGCATGTCTATAGGATTCATAGTCTATGGTAGAAAATTAGTCAAACGTGGCATATGGCATTGAGACTGTTGGTATGTTTGACATTGCGTGAGATATGTAGACTACTAGAAAATTAGCTGGGTAATCTTCGGCCCTACGAGTATAGAGGTGGTGGCGCAGACTGTGGTCGGTCAATTTGAACTATGTCGTGCACTTGGTCAATGAGGAAAATACGCACATGTCACTCCCTGAGGCATAATTGTTGTGACAAATATCCTAGAAGTTTTCTCGACCTTGATGCTAAAACACATTAGGTTATTTAGCTATCAACGTCATACTCACGCCGTGGTTCACGGAATCGATCGCGATTCCAACTATCATACAGGGGTTGTGATGTCAGACTAAATTTCTTGCAAAGGTGTGGACAGCGAGACATTAAAGCATGCTAATGCAAATTCAAACTAGGCATAGAGGATGCTCACACTCGGTAGCAAGCTACATGCCCATGGAGGGTGTGCCTGATAATCACACGATCACGTCCGGTGATGTCCCGTCGAAAGGAAGTTCGAGTCGACTTCACGCAGGATTTAGTCCTCCCGCATTGACAAGGACAGGCTCCAGGCCCAAATTGCGAGCTGACAAGGGAACGGTGGGGGTAGGAAAGGGTTGTCGCTTGTAGCGCGCGAACCCTTGTGCAGAGCTAAGGGCCCCTCGCTCTCTTGAGAGAATCCCAGTTCCAAGGCAAGGAGGGGTAAATCACCAGAGGAAAGAACGCCGAAAAAAAAAGCGCCGACTGCGACTGTAAAATAGCATTGTGGAGCTCAACAAACAAAAGAGGGTCACGTGTCGGGAGGCTCTGTTGGCTGTTTAGTGTTGGTGGTGTGTCGTGTTGGTGAATTTTCGCCATCGGCAACTCACATAACGATAGCTTCTTCGCATAAAATGTGTGGTACGCCTAGACTATCAGTTCGCAGTAGTCTGACTCAACAGTTCAGCTATCGATCGCCATCTTAAGCCGGCCCCTCCAAAGACGAGACCCTCACCGGAAATAGAGGGTCCAAGAAAGGACCGTCTTTGCTAGTGGGACACGAGATTTCCATATCAAGACCCCTCAAGCGCGTCAAAAGGGCTTGTTTGTCGCGCGCTAGTCGCGTTCGTGTCCACACCCGTTTGCACATCATATGTCATAGCTGATCAGCAACAGGTCAGATTTGAATCCAGCTGGTCTGAGATGAGATGGATGTCGTGCATAGACGGGCCGGAATGGGCGACACAGCACACTACAATCTTACTCGTGCGGCATCGAATGCCTAGATAGGAGGATGGGGAAAGTGTGCTGCTTGGCTACGTCGATGTTGTGGTAGGGGGTACGAAGTAGTGGGGTGTCAGAGCCTGGACGTCGCAAGTGCGGGTGTGAATGTGGAGAAAACAGGAAAGACCCTGGACACCGAACCAAGTGCCGAGTCAAGCTCAAGCATCAGCTTACTGCACGACATTTTAGTGTGTTGGTGCATTACTCCTCGCATTTGTGCAGTGGAGTTGCCGTCTGGCTCGCTCGGATCAATAAGCCGACATGTGGTAACGCGATGACCTTTACTTGAGACCACAGTAGAGCGGCGGTACATGCCATTGTTGGCAACAAGGGCACTGAGTAAGCGAGAGGATTAGCGTGCAGATGCAGGGTCTGAAGGGGGTGCTGCTCGTGCAGAAATCGAGGTTGTTGAAAGCAGTCAGTGGAATGACATTGATCAGTGTAGGGTGTGAGAGTCGCATCCTGTGTCTCAACTTATGCGGAACCATAGCACTATGGAAAAGGCAACACGCGCGAAATTGATCAGCGAACCCTAAATCGGGCGTCTTCGGATTGGCGAATTGACAGGAATACTAGTTAAGGTTATCTTGTCATATTGGCTGTATTATATACGTGATAGCCGATGGATGGAAAATTAGTCCGGCACAATTTTGTCCCCCGGCGGGATCCAATCAGCTGCAGCTTCGATTGACCTTCCTTGAACAGAGGAACACCGGTCAGCGATGCCGAATTATCCAAGGTGTCGATTTAGATCACAACCGCTCTACTAGTATGCAAGACAAGTACGTCGAAAGTATCTGAGATTAAGACTGTCATGATAAATGCCATTGCGCAACGGCCAACATGCCCGTCAGGTCCATGACTCGGAGCGGTTTAAGATTAGAAGGTTGTGCTCGGTGCTCAGATCTCGGTTGAAGCCCGGCACGGCACGAACGCTAACGAAGGATGCACCCGAGGTTGACATCGAGACGAGCGTTCCCAGGGAACTACCATGATCTATCATTCCTACATGAAATATTATTTTCCTAGCAAGCCATGCTAGAGAACCTATGAGTAATGCCTGCTCGGGTTGTCAATCTCCAACTTGCGCAGCCTCGCAGTAGTACGGCAACCTGCGTAAAGTTGGGTCTTAAAAATGACACTGTTAGATCCGCCTCCCCCACCGTGCGCTTGGCATATATGGTACTCAATAGGTTTACGCTGCCGCGTCAGCTTGATGCAGCATGAAAATGGGGCGATAAGGAGATTTCAATAACTAGAATAATGAAAGTCGGATTGCGTTTGAGGAATTCTTGCGCAAAAGCTCATTTCTTGCTATCGTTGAGCTAGAAGGCATAAGGAATATCAGCTGATGATGATACAGCAACCAACAAGCTGCGGACAATGCAATATGTCATCTTGATGAAAAATAGGAATGGATCTTCCCATAATTACGATGACAACGCGGGGTGAGGTAGTGAGACATTGCAAGCCACTTTTTTTTTACAGACATACGTGCACGTTGCCAGTGTACCTCGGAGAAGGTATTCCTGAGAGGATGTGAATAGCGACCGGCGTATCGCTTGCTGACACCGGTACCGAGGGCGTGTTCTGCGCGTAAAGCGAGATGTGCAGAGTTTTCGCCTTCGACCCGACTGTTTGGCATCCATTCAAGTGCTGACATGCAAAAGAGAGCGAAAGGTAAATGCCCTCTTATGCGAGTTGAGAGGGTTACTGAGAGTTGGTATTCGTCAGAGAGCGCGGACCCTGTCCAAGTTACATAGTGGTACATGTGTGGTACCCCTCCTTGCAGGCCTATGGGTGTGGGCAGGAGCCAAGTCATCTCGATGAGTACCTTGTCCCGCCGAGCTTACCACAGTGTGGCGTTCGTTTATTCTGCAGCTTAGTGTTTTGAGATGTTTTGATCGACCAGGTACCAATGGATTTGTTTCCTTTGCCATTGGCGAATGCGACCTGTGCGCAGGCACGCGAGAATCGAGTTGGAAGTCCGTGCCTAATTCGTCTTGCATTCTCTTGCATCGGGGACGCGGGCCACAGAAGCTTGCATGCAGCAGCCGGGTTCTCAGAATTTGTTACGGATCGGCTGTACAATGCATTGTTCGTCAGAACTTGTCCTGCGAGCGTCGCTTGCACAGCTACAAGCAGCTATGACGAGACGTGGAGGATTGGGACTGGCGTCAGCGCCGCTTTCGGCGCCAGTCTAGTGCAGGATCTTGGCTTTGGAGCACACAGGCCTGCGGGAGCGGGATGTCAAGCATAAGGTTTGGCAAAGGGTCTCTTTCTTCTTGCTCGCTTGCTCGCTTGAAATCCGGGGTGCCGGTCATTGCTCTTCAGGAGCACCACCTAGCAAAATCTGCTGTTTGTGCAGATAGTTATTGGCAGGGGAAGCAAAAACGCTGCATGATGATGAAAGAGAGGGTCGGCGATGCGAGTGTGCATAAAAAGCCCGACGCCGTCTGGTTCCTCCTGGTGCCCCAATTAAGGCCCGCAGGGTGCAGGCCCGCCTGAGTGGACGTGTTGTTGGTGGGTGGAAGGACTTTCGGACGCCATAAATCGCCATATGTGTTGACCTCGCAACGCCATCAGAATTGGGTGGGGGGGCGGCGCAACAGTACCAAGAGCGCCATCGACCCCAATGCACTCTCCAACCGATGCTTGATGGTTGATGGGGCCGGGGAGTGCCTCGCGGTAAGGAAAAGGCGCAGGCGCAGTTGGCGTCGCTACAATGGGCCGTCTGTGGTGCGACAGTCATAATCCTCCGCCATTCATCGATGCGGGCCATGGCCGAGAGTGGAGATAGCCCGGAAGGGTTTCATTGAGCCCCCATCCCGTGAGCCGATAGGTGCCCCCCTGGACAACCACGCACCTGCCCTCTTGGAATAGTCCAACCGAATTGTTACCTTGTTGAAATGCCACTCGTAGGCGCATGCATCATAGTTTGATGCCGTGCCGCTATTGCTGTCAAAGCACGGCCCCAAGCCTGACGGGAGGATGGAGCTGGTTCGATGTCGTTGACGCGGGTCATGGTTCGCGCTATTCGTAGTCCGTGCAGCGAATGCCCGGCGCCAGAGGCAGCCGGCCTGGGCGATGCAATGTTTGGGCGATTTGGAGGTATCTGAAGTGTGAATTAGGTTCACTTGGGGTGTCGGAGAAAAAGCCGTGCGTTTGTGCGACTCTGAGCCAGGCATGCGGAGGCAGTTGTACCACGACGCGAGGTTTAAAGACGAGCAGCAGCAGACCGCAAGGCAAGGCAAGCGCAAAGGACACGATGAATAAATGGACTGTGACAATGATGCCAAAATCGATATTTGCATAGACTACATGGGGGGTAATATGCTCCAATCGCCCGAGAAGAAGAAGAACCGCTGCAATTTTGCATCGCTGATGACCAAGATCTCCTGAAACGCCATATATCCGAACCAGCCCATTTTTGGGCCCATTTTGGTAATCCATGAGCGACCATGCTCAATACATAAGAAACAATGCCTTCCCAATTCTATCGTTGAAGATGATAGAGTCGCGATCGTCGAACGTCTAACATTACTGCGTCCAAAGGGGGCGGCCGAGACCAGGATGCGGGCCAAATGTGGAAACTCTCACTCTAACTCAAAGAAGATGGGAATATGCACCCTCGCTCACGAAGCATGCGCCCGCCTGGGGGTGGGGTCAGGGGGGGTGTTATTGTCGCCATGGGCGGGATCGGCAACATTCTGATGTTGTCGTCGGCATCTGCACCCTCACGAGTACCCCAAGTGGTCTAACAGGCAGGCGTCAGTTTTGGTGGAGCGAGCCACGGGTGCGGGGCTGGGAACATACCTCTGTGACGGTGATGCAGCCGTACAGCTTGATGAGATTGTGGAAATAGCCAAATAGGACCGAGACCGGGATGAAGCGGACGTCACCGGGGTTTCGCAGCAAATGCGGGACTAATTTAATCGTTTTCGCAAACACCCAGTGGGCGATGAACAGAGCCCAGAAGAGGGAGCGGTACCATTGCGCGTCCTGGGGCTGCTTGCTCTCGTCGACAGCATAGTAGCCAGCTTCGGATAGCGCAAAGTAGAAGGAAGCGAAGAGGAGGCAGTCGAGCAGGAACGCCCATTGCGTAATGGTAGTCTGGAAGACGGCGTAGAGCGACCATGGATAGCTCCTGCAAAAGGTTAGCCCAGTCAGCAAATGCGAGCCGGCGGAGAGAAGAGGAGGGGCAGGCTTGGCGCGTAACGACGCCAACTTATGTGCAGATATTGAAGCTAGGTGGTACGAACCTCCACATGTGATATTCAGTGAGACTAGTCAGATTGCTCCTCCAATTGGAGCGCACCCAGCGCAGGCACTGGCGCAGATACTTGGAGTCGTTCTCGAGCGTTGTCTCGACCTCGCACTCACGATGGTTCTGCAATTGAATCTTCCAATTGTGTGTGAAGAGCCAGCGGGTGATGAAGTTGTCATCGTCAGCGTTTAGGAAGTGGTCGCTGCCCCACGTCTCGTGCGTGAAGCCGTAGGTGAAGTTGGGGTCCTGCAGAATCTCCGAGCGATACGCCACGGCTCTTCCCGAGAGGCAGGGCAGCCCGCCGTCAATCCAGTTGCAGGCCGTGCAGTCGAAATTTCTTCGGACCAGATAGATGGCACCCAGGAACTCCCAAATATTTGAGCGGTTGAAGCGGCGTATTTGCTGGTTGGTCCCCACCCCGCCCACGCGAGGATCCTCAAATGGGGCGAGGATCCATTTTGTGAACTTTTCTGGGAGCCAGACATCGTCGTCGAGCAAAAGGGTGATTTTGGTCTCGACCTCGGGAATAGCCCGACACAGCTGCCGGCGTTTATTGGCCTGGCTGACTGACAAGACTTGGATGATTTTGGGGCTGCCCAGCTCCTCGACCATCTGGTAGACACGCTTGACCCGCGAGTCAGGCGTGACCAGAAGCAACTCAAGAGGCTCGAGCCGATATGCGCTCTGCACCGTCTCCTTCAATTGCTGGAGATCTTCGGCAACGGTGGGGATGATTACTGTCATGTCTTTGGAGGTGATGGTGGGGTCGTCGACAGGCTGAATGGGCGTATACGTCCAATTGCTCGCCAGGTTGACCCATAGTCTGACATATCGGAACAAACTGCAGTGACGAGTCAGTGTGATGGTCGGGCACGGGAAGGGTTGTGCAGCGGGAGCAGCAGCAGTAGCAGCAGCAGCAGCAGCAGCAGCAGTAGTAGTAGTAGCAGTAGCAGCAGTAGCAGCAGTAGTAGCAGCAGCAGCAGCAACACGGGGGCCACGGGCAACGTACAAGAGGGCTAGAAATATACAAAACCAACTCCAATTGGGAAACAGGGCCAGTGAAAAGGGAAACATGGCAACGACCAACGAGCGTGGTAGTACGGAACGTGGACTACGACAAGTGGACGGCAAGACGAAGATCACATCGAATGGTGGGAGTGAAAACCCGCTTGCATCGGGGAAGCAGCGGATGTACAAGTATTTAAACACATGGTTTGCGGGCGGGCTAGGGCGGCGAGGTGATGCTTCGCTTCCCGGGCGCTGTTTAAGCTGCAGGAGATTCCCTTAGCAGACTTTGGGGTAGTGTGAACCTGGCTGGAGCATGAGGTAGTTGCAAAATTCCAGAGGCGGGCCAGGGTAGGCACCGATTCGGGAATAGCAGGCGTGCCCAGTGAGCACGAGCGTCATGCTTGGATCCCGCCAGCCGTTGAATCGCTCGCATATTCCGGGCACCCTGGACGCAGCGCCGCCAGGGATCGACTGCATCGTGTGCGCGTTGACGACAGGCCGCTGTGCAACCGCCCCGCGCTCGCTCCGGCGCTGCTGCTTGCGGTGCTGGGGGGGCACGAGACAGGCCGCCCCGCTGCTCTCTCCACGGCGCCGTCGGCAGCCTCTTCGCCGTGCCCCCAGCGGCCCTGCTCACGCCAGCATGCCGCGCGACCTGCGCAGAGGGCCACGCAGCCAGCGAACGATTGCGGCTGATGATCGATGGGATGGGCCAATATATGCCCCCGCTTGGCGCCGGCCCATCTAAGATCAGCTCTAGGCCCCAATTGCGCACTTGTCGTAGAGTGCCATGCACTAGCCGCTGCAAGCGGCATCCAGCAGCCGTGGCGTTCTGGCAGCCATAGGCGCCCGTCGCCGTCTGGCGGCAGGGCTGGCGTCTCCAGCCTGCGCCCCCATTCGTGCTCCCGGCACGGCTAATTGCTTTGCAACGCTCTTTCGACATTGCATATCCAGAGCCTTCTCTATATCGACATGTCGTAGCCGCTGCTCATCGGTGACTGACTACCTTCCCACTTGGGTCCCTGCGCCCAAGCAGCACCTGCCACTGGCATTGGCACTGCCGCCGCTGCCAGCCAGGTCCCTCTGCCGACCCTTGGGTGGCTTGTTGTCCTCGCTCGTGCTCGGTCCCACCCTACAACAGGATCTTGTCTCCGGCCACCGCCCGTTGCAACTCGCTTGCCGGACCCATTGCCACATGCAGCGCTACACTGGACAGACGCTGCGCCCTCGTCCTCCAAGATTGACCCTAATCAATATCGCTGAGCCGCCGGGGCCACCACAATCGGGGACGTACCTGCACCGGCTGAAGAGATACATGGTCCGCCTCCACTTACAATTCAAATTCAAGCTCATGTAAGTATCCTGCAGAGACGGGGATCTATACCTTGCTCTTGCAGATCAAGTCGTCGGCCCGCGGGAGTACATACGCGCTCCAATTGTCTTGCTCTGACGCCTGTACGAGGCCCTGCTCGTGCATGCTGCACATAATATACGGATGTAGTCGCGGCCACCATGCGTGAGATCGAATAACAAAAAAAAAATAAGCCATCGAACGCCATATGCTGTTGGAGCTTCCCTGCATAAAAAAAACATTACCCTTCCGTCAATCCAACGTCCGCATTCGGGCTTCCATCCAGCCATTTGGTACGTGGTTTGTTCATCTTGTGGTATTGTACCGTAAACTAGTTTACAAAGTTCCATACTCCCAAGCCTTGCACTCCTAAGCCGTCACTGCAAGAAACGATCTGCATTCTCAATGCCCACCACTTCGGCAATAACCTGGAAAAATTAACATGTACATGTCACTGCTAAAAGCCATGGTGCATCTGATGTTGCGTCACTAACCACGAGGCACGGGGACGCAGTTGATCCTCCGTATATTGCGGATCGTATCCCGCTTCCTCGCGAGGAACAGCGCTGTAAGGGAAACCCAGATACATGCGGCTATGCGCATCTGCACGGCATAAGTGAGGCAGGGCCCGATAGGCTGAGGGTAGTAAGAGCCTCAAAACTTCCTGGAGCTCGCGGCTGCACTATCTCACTGATTTTTTCCTCACATTAATCACAACACCTTTCTATGAGTACCCTCCCCATACTTTTAGGACCCACTCCCAAAAGATCACGGAACGCACTTCTTACGGATAAAGCCTTTTCAGTTTTGCCAGCCATGTTCGATGGGTCGCATGTGTGGGCTTCGCAGGATAGCCTCATCTAGTATGGAAAGGACAATTGTTGTTGCTACCGCTTCATCTTGACTTCACTATCATAAACAACAAGTCGCCTACCCCTCCATGTACCATCTCTTCACAGGGATGCTGTGAGCCTTTTAGAAGCTTTAACTCTCAGCAACCGACCAAATCTCCGATGCAGAATAATCGTTCCGCAGACTGGGCAAAGAGCGCTGTTTCACCGCTCTTCTCCTGAATAGCCGAAGACGTGTGCTCTGTTGATGGTAAGGAAGCTACATGTTCCTTCTTCTCGACTATGCAACAGAAAGAAAGACGTCGTGGATCGAACGATGATTTGCTCTTTCCCGCAACCTTTGGCGGCTAATTGAGCTTGCATGGCTAAATATTGGCTCCCTAGCTGACTGATAAGACTTGGAAGTTAGGACAGGCGGCTTTGCGTTCGCGCTATCACAGTGTATTGTGTCACTCTCTGAAGGAGCCGTATCGAGGCCTTTCCACAGAGTTCAGCAAGACACACTTCCTTACCTACCAATCCGTTGACTTAAAGATTGCGCTGAAGGACAAGCGGCTAAAAGTCTCCAGAAAACTTGGACAACCTGTCAAAATTGCGTGATAGAACATCGGCCCTGAACTGGCACAACCAATTGTGATTTCAAGCTCAACACTCTCACCATGAAAATGGTGACGCTAGATTCCCTGATGCAAGCTTCGTTGACAAGACCTTGTTGAACCTGTATTGCTGTAGCTTCAACACAGTCCAGGGTGATCATGGGTGCTCGCTCCAGATACCTGCATCAGGAAAGCGCATCAGGTTGGTTGTTGTGGCTTTTGATCACCCGCGCGTCCGCCAATATCGGTGACATGGTGTCAGAGTGATGTGTGGGCTGGCGGACAGAAAGTCGAAAACGATGCAATAATGGGCTCTTCCGGGAAGCCGGAAATTGTGGACTGATTATTACAGGTGGCAAGACTTGTTGTCATGTACAAGTCCAAACCGAGGGACAAGGCTGGGAAAAGAGTGTTGCCCCTTCCAATACCATTTGTGGCGACAAAGCACGTTGATTCTTGACCTTTTTAGTCACCAGAATACGCCTCTTTAATGCAGCTCAACACCATCTCTGTCGGGACGACCCTCGAGACGTTCGAGGAACCAAAGCGACTCAAGATTTGATGGCAAACTTACCAGTGCCGTGCTGGGTTTAGCCAAGGCACACTTTCGCCGTGGTTATGAGACTGATGCAGAGTCTGTCGATTATCCAAAAAGGGCCTGTATCACGTACTCAGGCGTTGCAGGAGGACTAGCGGGTGTATGACTAAAGAGAAGCAATCAGGTGCCTAAAGAGACTGGGACCTGGGGGTGGCAGGTCGACAAGATTTCGCTGAAGGGTGGGAGGTTGCGCGGGTGGCCGAACAACCTTCCTAACGCTTAGCGTCAGTCAAACACCTCGCTTTTCCTTCCATACATTCCAGACCGTATTCAAACACCGCCGCCCGCGGGGATGCAAATCCATAGTACACGCAAAATGAGTCCACGACCGACGCATTCCGATTGAGTAGAATGTTGTATGCACAGCGGCACCACTCTCACAAGAGGGGGCCAGGGCCTCAAGGGACCATCCTTGACCTTTGGCCGGATTCTCTTTAGGGCCGCGCCAGTTCTCCGGATCACCAGCCTTGAACCGCTCTAGACGGTCTTGGATCAGCGCCCTCTAGCTCCCCACACGGCTATGCTAGCATACTGGCCTCCACGTCACTGCCCCAGAGGCATTGCTTGCTCGATTTTTTCCCTGGCAGTGAGTAATTTATGAGGCGCTCCCACAGCATGAAGGTCTCCACAGCAAAATACACAGGCAACCCTCTCGAGACTCTGCACGGTTTTCTGTTGGTCATCTCATGCGGGTGGGAGAGCCTCCCGCAATTCCGCCATCCGCAGCTGATTCGGCCAAATCTGAGGCTATGGCGGATACCAATTCTCCTGCTTGCATGCGTGGGCATGCGGTTGCAGCAAAGACGCCGTCGCTATAGACTGAGGCGGCATCATGTCCGTTCATTAGCCTTCGTCTTGCTTACTTCTTGTGAACGGTGTGAAGAGCACTAGTGGCATGCATCTTTCTCTGCCAGAGGGTGGAAGGTAAGCCCGCCCAAATTCTAGTCCATCTTTGCAGTGGACGCGGCCTGGTAGCTCTTCTTCATATTCCGCTCTTATGCATTCTACAAACCAAAGGAAAGTATACCGACAAGTAGTTCTACCTTGCGAACAGCTCCAAGTTTTACTCAAGTTCCAAAATGGAGAGCATTTGGAGGACAAGTGCTCGTCGACAAGTAGTCAAAGCCAGATTATGGCCGAGCTAGCGCTCCACAACTGTTAAGCGACGCGAACGATCGACAGAAATGACGAGCGATCTCTGATGTCGTACATAAGGCACGCTATTTTGGAGCGCTTTCTTGAAGAACGAGCCTGATTGGCATGGCTAGCAAGGCACAAGCTTCTGTCAAAGTCAACTGACTCGACAGGTGTGCCATTACAAACTCTAAACCCATTCGAAAGATGGCGGAGTCTGTCAGCGCAGCTTCTTTACATTGAACATCCTATGAATGCGGTGGTGCATAGCGACATATATTACCAGCGATCCCCTATTGAGTCGCACTATGTTTTATACAAAACGCAGAGACACGGCAATTACACCCATCGAGTAAGGTGGTCTCGTCTACCTTCAATACGCCGACTTCTCCAGCACGTGCAGCAGATATCTATCCCAATGCCAAGTCTTCAAGTACCGAGCACGAGAATATCGATCGACTTGTCATCAGCCTTGTGGTCAAGGATGCGATGAGGTAATCCAATCCTTGTAAAATTGACCTGTATTTACAATATCATTTTTCAGTTGAAATGATGTCTTTACGATCTGTCAGTATCAATATGGCTAACGACGATCTTAGAATTGTTGGGAATTCCAGCTGCGACTGCTTCGATTGCTTCCTGCACCTAGCTTGATCGAAAGGCGTCAACATATGCACACTCTAGGAAGGATCTCATGCCACCCTGAGAGCTGCTTGTTCAGAGGCATCCTCCGTTTTCTCCACACCCGTTATATTTATCCGCACCAAATGCTCAAATAGAAATTTGATGCGCATAAAACGGGCAGGCATCATGGTTGCAGGCATTAGGGATGTGGAATACGAGAATGCGTACCGCATGTGAACGCCAGAAGCACATGCGCTCTCCGGTCCAATACACCAATACACATATCTGGGAGCCACTCATGTATCAGAACAGCCAGTCATAGCCGGACCACCACATCCGTGTCATCACTTAAGTTGATATCAGGATCCTCAACTGCACATTGAGTCTCACGACCGACGGATACAGTAAGTGTTCGTCCCACGTTTCTTGGCTGTGTTACTCGAACACGACTGCGGCAAATTCTCACGATCCTGCTGGTTCCAGAACGCCTCAGGGTACAATGCACACGCGATAAGCGATGACTGCACCCTAGAATTATCGTAAGCTCCATTGAAGATCTTCGAACCTCAACCTTTCCTGGCCCTGGACTTGAAGAGTAGGATCTTCGAGACGAGGAAAGAATACATTGCGCCTTTTTGACAATAGCCTCCAACATTATCGTTAGGAACCCATTGGATGGAGAGCAACCAGGCTGCGGAGTGCGGGGTGGACAACGAGTCGACGAAGGCAGTGTTCCGGAAGCACAAGACGCAGCGCCCTGGCTGTTCTGTCAGCCAAACGAGCTACGCTAGTGGGGCTTACTCACGATCTCAAAGCTGATTGCACAATGGACAAGATCACGCTCCATGTTTGAGCGCTAGATGTGATATATCGACGCTGTTCTCGTCGTCTGGCCATGCTTCTCCGGCGCATTGGACCCTGGAGTAGTTGTTCTTCTGTCACACGGAGTCGTCCCACGACAGCGCTGCGCCTCGTCCGGCTCAACCGCTATATTGCGATCACCTAACGGCAATGTCTCCAACGGCAAAGCTCTACGATTATATTGTTATTGGCGGAGGAAGCGGAGGGTCGGGAGCAGCGCGTCGAGCAGCAGGGTGGTATGGCGCACGCACACTTCTGGTTGAGCATGGCAAATCTGGAGGAACGTGTGTCAATGTGGGGTGAGGGCTTCCATGTTGTACAAAGCTCGTATGCGCTGACATGAGCTTAGCTGTGTCCCTAAAAAGATGACTTGTACGAACCAGCAGCATGTGCTCGGAGAAGTACTGACCACTACAAGGGTACTTTGCATCTGTGAATGAGACACTGAAAGGAGCGCACCATTACTTTTACGATGTTCCAGAAGGTGTCGAATTCCACTTCGACAAGTTCAAGAAGCGACGAGATGAGCAGATTTTGAGACTCAATGGTGCATACGAACGTAATTGGGCAAAAGAGGGCATAGATTTAGTTCAAGGTACTGCACGCTTCACTGCAACAAAGGAGATCGAAGTAGACCTGCTGGATGGCTCAGGCAAAGCTACATTCCAGGCCCCGCATATTCTAGTCGCCACAGGAGGCTACCCGATCGTACCAAAGGACATTGAAGGCGCAACACACGGGATCACGAGTGATGGATTTTTCGACATGGAGCATCTGCCCAAAAAGATTGCTGTGGTTGGGGCAGGTTACATTGCAGTCGAACTCGCTGGCGTGCTCAACGCAATCGGTGTTGAGACTCACATGTTCATTCGAGGCGATACTTTCCTGAGGACCTTTGACCCAATGATTCAGCAAACAATGACCAAGACGTATGAAGACGCAGGCGTTATCATTCACAGGAACCACAAAGGCTTCAAGAAAGTAGAGAGGCTGGATAAAACCACTGCCCATACCGAGGCTGTCCATGAGAAGCGAACTGAAGGACCATCACCGAGCAAGCAGCTTCGCCTTACTGATAACGAGGGGCAAATCTTCGAGTGCAACGAACTGCTTTGGGCTATAGGGCGTGCTCCCGAAGTCGCAGACCTGCATCTTGAAGTTCCAGGCATCAAGCTCACAGAGAAAGGTCACATCGCTGCGGATGACTTCCAGAATACTAACGTCAGTGGTATCTACGCGCTTGGCGACGTGACCGGAAAAGCAGAACTCACACCAGGTATGTTCCATTCAGCGCTTCACGTTTATGGAGAGATTACGAGGCTGAATCATTGCCACAGTGGCCATTGCTGCCGGCCGACAGCTAGGAAACCGACTCTTCGGCCCTCCCGAGTTCAAGTTGGCCCGCTTGGAGTATGAAAACATACCAACGGTTGTGTTCAGTCATCCCGAAGTGGGAACAATCGGGTTGACAGAACCGCAAGCGGCAGAAAAGTACGGTCAGGAAAACTTGAAAGTGAGTCATCATTTGGGTACGAGATATTGCTGGACTGATGTAATACAATGTAGGTGTACAAGACAAAGTTTAGCGCAATGTACTTCGATGTATTCTCACCGGAAGAGAAGGCAAAGCATCCAACACAGTACGTGGACCCTTTTTTTTCCTTCAAGTGACACGAGATGTGCACACCAGGTCACACCACCTCGCATTTACGGCTACATCCTGCCTCATCCACGTGCATCTTTCCGAGATTACGCAGCTATCCTTCTCATCTCGATCCTGCACACTCTACTTACTCTCGATTTGCTAATATGTCGTGCAGATACAAGATCATATGCGCTGGCCCCACCGAGAAGGTGGTTGGTCTCCATATCCTCGGTGAAGGCTCAGGCGAGATGTTGCAAGGCTTTGGCGTGGCGATTAGAATGGGTGCCACGAAAGCCGACTTTGATCGCTGTGTGGCCATCCACCCAACAAGTGCTGAGGAGATTGTTACGATGAAATAGCCCAGTACGTGACATATGCCCAGCTCCACGATGTGAGGACAGAGGGAGCGCATAGTAATACCACACCTATTCGAATCCTGTAATGATCATCCAAGGAGGATAGCGGTCCTAGCGCTTCCATGTCGTGTCCTGAGCCCCGGTAATGTAAGAAGCTCGTTCGCACGACCATTACGACAGATTGTGAAACCCCCATGCATGTCTAGTAGCGAGATCAAGTCTCAGCATCACGTCACCTCCCCACAGACAACTGATTTTCTTTTTACCGCGCGAGTCCTGCTGCTTGGTAGACGAGCTGCGCATCGATTATTGTGGGTTACAAATATCCGTACTTAATGATCGTACATGGTCCCAAATAGGAGGTTTAGTCCTGCCTCTATGCCTCCGTCTTTATGTGTAGGACTGTCAATTTCAGTAATGAAGCTCAAGACTGAACAGGATGTGAAGGTGATCAGAACCATGTTGTCGTAGTTTTGAGGCAGTAAAGCCCATTACGTGCCACATCGTTCATTCTCAGTCCACGATCGATATGGTACGATAATGTCAGGATAGATATTTTCCCCAAGCATGATGTAGATTCAATTCAACCTGACAATCTGTCTTGATCATACGATAGACGTGCCATCTAGTCAAAGCCCCCAAAGTCGCTTCCGCCACTTCCACTTGCGCCATCTCCGTCATCATCCTGACCACCTCCTCCATCACTATCAATATCCATTTCCGCTCTTCGCTTACTGCCTAACATTGCACCCCTCCTGTTATTTTCCATCTTACGTACATAGCCACTCTTCGTGCTAATACGGTTCTTGGGCTTGTTATCATCGCCCTTGACAGTGCGTCGAGCTTCAACACCTCTCTTCTTGAGTTGCTGGCGGTCACGCTTCGACGGTGTGGGTAAGGCGTCGAGTAGCCATTGTTTTACGCTTCCGTCTTCTGCTTTTACGCCGCGGAGTGTCTCGGAGGCACGTATGACGTTGGCAATGAGTTTTACGTAGGGAATATCTTCTTGGGTATAGAACGTTACGGCAACACCGCCTTCTCTGCCTGCTCGTCCGGTACGGCCAACACGGTGGACGTAGGCGGCCGCGGAGTTGGGCACGTCATAGTTGACAACACCATTTAGACCCCTGAAATCTACGCCTCGGGCGAGTAAATCTGTAGTGATGAGGACCCAGACTTCCCCGCGTCGGAAGCGCGTCATGATGCTATCACGGGCCGAGGACGACAAGTCTGCGTGGAGCACGGCGATGCGTGAAGAGCCTCCTGCTTCGGGAGGAATGTCGTAAAGGAGTTCTGAGTGAAGGGCTATAGCGCGGGGAATTGTCTGGGTGAAGACCAAAAATGGCGGTCTGAGATTTGCTTGATCTTTGGAACCCGAAGGTAAGGAGGTAGGGTGCAGCAATTGTCGTAGCCCAAGGAGTTTTCCAGCTTCGGTTGCGGCATAGGTGAGTTGATGGGAAATGTTAGGGATTGCTGAGTCTTTCAGACCAACGACGAGTCGGAGGAGTGGCGGCCGTGATGGCAACTCTGTCGATGACGATTCAGTGAGGGATGCCCAACGGTCGTTCAAGGTAGAGATTGTGAGGTTTTCGATGTTGGAGCCCATGGTTGCCGACCAAAGACCAACACGAAGCTTAGGATTGATACAGGCGTTCCATGTTGCCAGAGTCTGTTCGCGAAAGAGAGGGTCGAGAAGGACATCTGCTTCATCAAACACGAGATGGGATACGCTTGGGAGATCAGCGACTGTGCCATCTCTGCATTTGAGAGAGTTCAGCAGCGCAAGAGGCGTTGCCACGAGAATAGCAGCTTTCACGAGCTCAGTTTGCCTCTGCTTCGGCTTTCTCTGCTGCACTGCCTGATCTTCCCTGTCAGATTCAGAATCATCTTCCTCGTTCTCAGAAGCACCTGGTGAACCCCGCGCATCTTCTAGCACGTCCACGTCTGACCTCGCAACAACCTCCATACCCTTCCTCATGAGTGTAGCCTTGATCGTCGTGCCCTTTGCCAGTTTTCTCGCCTCATTGACAATCTGCGAGGCAAGCTCTCTTGTGGGCGCGAGGATGACGGCGCGAGGTCCATTTGCGCTTTCCGCATTCTTGCCTTCTGCAAGCAGCGTGTTGATGATCGGTATAAGAAATGCAATTGTTTTTCCACTGCCCGTTGGCGCCACTGTGAGGAGATCAATATCTCCTCCATACTCCACATCAGACGACTCGGTATCCGCGGAAACAGCGCTTTGTTTCTTCTGCTGGCTGTTCTTCTGTAGAAGCAATGGCAAAGCACCAAGCTGCACTTCTGTAGGTAGTTTGTACCCCTGCTCCATTATGTTCTCCGCCAACCGTCTCGATATGCCGTATCGTGTCCGTAGTTGGGCGAATGAAGTGAGGGGTTGCGGATAGAGCTGCTTCTTGACTTCCTTCTTCTTTCTTTTCTCCACCTTCTCTTTCTTGCGCTTCTTTGACTTCTTCTTCTCCTTCACTGGTTCTTCTATAACGGGCACAAAGTCTTCCAGGACGGCGATCTTTAGCTTGTGCGAATGCAGCACTCTCTTACTCTCATCCACATTGTACGCATCCTCCTCGTCCTCCTTCACTCCATTCTCAGGTGGCACTATGTTTCTTTGCTCTTGCCGCCTCTGTTTTTTCTTCTCCTTTTTGGTCATAGCCTCCCCATTGATATCGTCCTCGACCCGGCTTGTGCCTCCAAAGAAATCGAGGTCTGCCGGCAAGGCAGCCGGGCTTGGAGGAGCATCTACAGCATTGTGCCCTCGCTTTCTCTTCCGACTCGTGTTCGAGGTCTGAGCTGGCAGTGTAGGCTCATCGTGGCCGAAGAGTTGTGGGTTGGCGACAGCGCCGGACGAGGGCAGCTTTTGCGCAGGCGAGCTCTGCGCCGCTTTCGAGGACCGCGAGAGGAGCTTGAAGACGTTCATGGCGGCCTATGCAGGTCCGATTATCTTCTTCCAAGGGACACGAAATCTGTCCTCTGTCCTATTTTTGTATTGCCATTTTCAGCTGTTGGTTTGCAAATTTCACGGCAGCGAAGAGTTCGAAGCTGCACTGGAAAAAAGTTAGTGGTCCGTGCACTTCACTTTGCCGACCCACCGATCATCCCATGCTTCTTGGCTAAGCTCACAGTGAAGGTCGAAAGATTGCATTTCCAGTAGTTGCACACGAGAAAGGAAATCTAAATCAGAGTATGTGCAATAATACAGGGTTCCGTTCGTCCAATGTGCATTGCATGCACGGTTATCCAGCTCAGCTCCCACTTGAATCTTACATTCCCCACTCTACGTACCGCCTCGACTCCATCTGTAAGCTCATGTTCGTCTCCATGTCTCTGACTATGCCCCCGTTCGTTTGCGCAGCTTGCAAAGTGATGCATTTAATGGTGCTGCTCCTTCGCCCTGTACCCAACAAGCTTGAACCTGCCAATAATCTCGCCCACTGAGAAGAAGCCAATAACCTCAGCAGCGACTACACCGGCCGATAGCCATTGGTCGCGAGACAGATTTCGGACTTGAGAAAGGATGTTAGCAGGTTCCTGCTGGACCTTCTGTGCCGCCTGGTTGGCTTCGCTCGCGACGCGGTTGAAGAGGGTGGTTGGGTTCTTGGCTGCGTTGAGGGCGGGCTGGAGATAGCCTTGAATGGTCTGAATGGACCTGTTGGATTGTTAGTGAAAGCTTGAGGGAGTTGGGCTGTGTGCTGTGCGCGTGGGATGCTTACGGTGGTGCCATGCTTCGCTGGTGGGCAATGAGCTTGCCGAGCTCGAGTGTGACTTTTGAGTAGTAGACGACCTGGGGAATCAATCCTACGGTATTGTCAGTATGTGCTTCGAATTCGGTCGATGCCGCGGTTCTCTGTGTTGCTTTGGGCGTGGATCGTCTTTGATGCTTGGTGGTCAAGGATCGCCTGGACAGCTGCGTGGAGCTCCAAGATACGCCATTGAGCTCCGCCCATCTATTCTCGAGATCCTCTGCTCACGCTCGGCTCCACGAAAGTCCATTGCCCTCATTTTGCAGCCCCTTCGGAGTCAGTGCTACTAACCTTGGACGCGTCCAATCAAGCCTCCTACCCGTCCAGTCGTCGCGTTAGCGGCGTTGCTCGCAGCAGAGCCAACACTTGATGCTGCCGAGCTTGCTGAGCTGGTGACCCTGGTGAGGCCCTCTGATGCCTTGCTCGAGGCCTGGGCAGCGGTTCCCTTTGCAGCGCCGGCGGCTTCGGCAGTCGACGAGGCATTGCGGATGCCGGAGCGGCGGACGGCGAACCTCGATTGGCGCAGCACGGCACGTGACGCAGAGAGAGACATCGTGATGTGAATTGAAGGAGTGGAGATGGCTCGCGGCGATGGGTCGATGTCGGCGTTGATCGTGAGAGGTGTTGGTAAGCTCCGGGACGTGACGATTTTTCCGGCTGTCCGTGCGCCGAGCTTGATCGGATGGATCAGGAGAGTGTCGTTCAACCATTCGTGACAGCATCATTACATGCATCAAATTCAGAATGGGAAAAATAGGAACTGATTTCAAGAGCGATTCTCTCCATTCTGTTTGTCGCATTGGGATCTTTTCATGGGCGCATCTTGTATTTTCACACTTTGCATCCGGCGCTGTCTAAACTCCATGACATTGCAGTCACGAGCATCTACAAAGTGTCCCTGAAACCTTTCCCCTTCTGTTTCTCCTCCCCCAGCCTTGGTTCTTTCAGCAGAAAATTCAACTTCCGTATCTCTGTCCATCTCGACAAATTCCCCAGCTCAAGCACGCTCATCCTGCGCATTTTGCCACTAGGGTTCCCAATGATCACAGCCTTCCAATCCGCGCCTCTACCCATCTTCTCTAGTTGTTCGAAGTTTTCCCAGGCAGCTGTATCTCTCCGCGTTCCAAATGTATGATTAGGGATAACCTGGACTTCCTTGAAGCGACACAAAACTGCTGTAAGGAGAATGGTAAGGCTGAAGAGGATCCCTGCCGTCACGCCGGTGGAAGCTTGGGCACCGAGACGTCGTGTCATGCTGCCGCCTACTAGGGTCGCTACTCCTGCCCCAATAAACGCGAGGGTTTGCGATGCAAAGATTCCAGCAGTGATCCGTGGGAAAGAAGTGTAATTTGTCCTTCGCCTGCGATCCTGAATGGCTATTGATTCAAAGCGATGTCGCGTATTCACGCCAGGTTGTAGATCGCATGTATCGAAGGTCTCCATCATTAAACCGTGACATTCAGCAATGGCGAGGACGCTGAGGAACCCCACAGCGCCAGCGAAGACAATTGGGACCATGTAAGGTTTCGGGGCGCCGGCGGCAGAGACAGTATATGCGAGGCCCATGAGCGGAAGTGTCAAAGTAAATATTGCACGGCGAATAAAGTGTGAGGACCAAGTCACTTGTTTCTGATACGTCATACTGTCTGTTCGAAATGCACTCTTACGCTCGCGTGAGAAAATTCCGGCCTTGGTTAGAGGGATGGCGAGGAAGGCACCAATGGCGATGGACATTACGCCCGCTCCAACGAAGCGAGGCTGCCATTTGTAGTCTTTCGATAATAGAGCACCGAGGAGAACAATGACTAGTACGATTTGTGCGTAGATCCAGGCAAGATAGACCGAAAGTACGAGAAAGCCAGGCTGGCAGACCATCATAAGCATGAGCTTCATCCCGGCCCATACTTCTTCAAACCAGTACTTCGGTCCCTCTGTCGAGATGTGGAGTTTTACTTCACCACGCGAGACTCGACGGGTGATATAATTCTCATCGCGGTCGTAAACCTCCGTAACTGACTTTCGATAAGGCGCACGACGCGTTTCCGGAGCCAGAATGTTCAAGACCAATGCGGCAGCGAGGAATATCACGACAACGTAGAAACCCCAGTCTGGACTCAAGCTTTCGATTGTAGCAGCGCCGACCTGAAACCCCACAGCGAGTGATCCCATCCAGCACCAGGACCAAATACCGAGCCACACACCCATGCCTCCACCATGTCGTCGAACATCATTTGCAACCACAAACTCCTGATGTGGGTTCTTGCTCTGTAGAGATGCACCAAATAAGTCGAGAAGCACTGTGATATGGTTGACATTTGCAAAGCCGAGGACGAGCCCCAAAGCTACGCGAGAACAGAGCAGACCAGTCCGAAACTTTGCATCTTTTGGAGACCGCTTGGTACCAACTACAATTGCTTGAGGGAATTGTAGAGGAAGTGCGAGCGCCAAAGCTGCCAGTACGTAGGGTTTTCGTCCATGGAGGAGCGGCAGCGGCCAGACAAAGAACGTCGATATTGCAAGACTAAAGTAGAGCACTGCGTTGCCAACAACAACAACATGGCTTTCGTCGGCTAAGAAGTACTGGATACGAGGAACTTCCCCTGAATAGACGCCAACGATGATACCAAGTAGTGCAGTATTGATACATGCAATCACAGCGGTCAGACGCTTTTTGCCCTTCGACCAATTTCTCGCAATTGGTTGTTTGCGATGGTATCGTTGAAGACTGAACGTATGATGAAGAGCCTGCTGGCGCACGCTGAGTTTATTTCCATAAGCTTCTACTAGACCGTCTTCCTCATCCAACGATGTCTCGATCTGACTGAAATGCGAAGACCGGTACTGCCGGTGCCGTGACCTGGTACGGCGTCTACGAGCACGAAGAGCGGAGTCGCCTATAAGCCGCCCACGTGAGCGACTGCGAGGTTCTTCTCGAGCCTGAGGCCGGAGTACAAAGTCCATATGGTCTCTTGGAGTCGTTTGTGCCGGCTGTGGTGGGAGGAGCAAATCACTTTGCGTGCTGAAGTTCGAGCGACTGTGACCTCCTTCCTGGTCACTCGAAGATAAAGACTTGTTATCATTTCGGTCAGAATAGGGCCAGTCAACCAAGGCGCAATCTCTTTGTAAGTCTCTGTTTGACTCAGGGACTGAATCATTCAACATGTTCTTTTCAGGAACAACAGTCAAAGGAGACAGAGTTCTTCTCGCCTGATAAGAAGATACTCTAGCTTGATACCTACCATGCACAGACTGTGACGATGAATGTGGCATTCCCTCCAAGCTGTCAGAAGACACAGCTAGAGGAGACGTATTAGCCATCAGGTGCATCGTGGGGTCAGCCGATGCGTCCTGGATAGCAATTCTCGCTCCATCTATGATGTCGTAGATTTCTGCCACTTGAACTTGATTTTCAGTACTTTCGGACATTACAACAGCTTCTTGTACCATGCCCTCTAGGTCCTCGACTGTGTTGCTGATCGTTCGGTCACCGACACGTTCGAAAGCACTGCGATTTGGTGCTGGCTGCGTCGGGGACATTTGGACTCGCGACACGAAAGCTGGGCTCGCAACGGATTGCACCTCACGATCCATGGGTATGCGGATTGTATTTGATGCTATAGGATGTTCTAGATGGGCTGGAACAGGCGCAAGGCTGTCTGCACGAGGACGTGTTTTGTAGAGTGTGCTATCCTCAAGGTCGTCATCGTTGAACTGCAAGATAGGAAGTTGCTTGTGCCGCTCATGCGACACAGATGCACTATGCGATTTTATTAAAGGAGATGGAGCTGTTCGCACGAGGGATGCACGTTGGACTTGGGGTTTTCGATGGCTCGTACCAGGCGATGGATTGCTGCTAGCCACTGGTAGGACTTGACGCTCGCCTGGTGGAATCTTGGTCCTCCTCCGTGCAGAAGGCGCGGATGTTGCCACACGTTTGGGGGTGGTGGCAGTGAGAGTTTTGCGGCTGGACGGGCGTGTAGCGGGAGACGGAGTTTGTGAGCCGCTCTTTAGGCCGTCCTGTGGTATTATTGATACAGCTCGTGATACCTTGCCATCGAGCCAAGGAAGTTTCCTTATTGTCGCTCGCGGTGCGAGCTTCCTCGTAACGGGAGAAATCTCCGGCTTCGAGCGTACACTTGGCTCTGTGGCTTCTGCCTTGATACTCCGGGTCATGTTTCGGTTCAAGTTACGCTTGCATTAACGACCTTTGGGATAGGATGCTGCTATGGCAGCTGTGGTGACGCTCAGTGTCAGAGGTTCGTAGTCGGAGTTGAGGGAATGAGAGTCATCCAGCCGCACGGTAAGATTAGAATACTTAGGATATTAACAGTCCGCCCCAAGAAATCATACGGTAATATGATTATGGAAAAAGGGTTCAAAATAGGAAAATTGGTCTTTAACGAATTGAAGAGAGAAAGGATGGTCAGGAAGAAAGACCTGGAGGTGACGTGCTAGTGAGGGGGAAAGAGATAAACTGATAATGGGATATCTCCAGCGCTGACCTCGATTCAGTCGCTCTTTCTACAAAGTCTGTGCCAGAACTTCACTCTACAGGACAGGAAGGAATAATTAGATTTCTCCTTGTTAATCTATGGATATTTCACGACAAGGTGAATGTGTCTAGTTTAGTCATATGTAACAGGATCATGCGATGATAACTTCACAGATGCACGTAGTCTCAAAGCTTGATCGCTTGAAGTACGGTCTCGGTCATGGCAAGTACCTTTTCCTCCTCAAGCCTCTGCGCAACTAGTCTGGCGAGAAATCTTAGCAAACAACTCCGACGAGCATTGGTAGCAGAACTTACTGGAGGCTAACAGGCATGCCGTGTATAAGTTCGTGGTCATCTAGCAGAGTGAGCTATTATATCAACTGCACAGCCGCAGATCTTCTTACAGCTATCACGAGTGGCCTGGCAGTATTCACTCTGGGCTTTGTGATCCACGGTGGGCTTGTCCTTGACTCTGTCGACAGTTACGCCGCTTGGAAAGGACACGGCAGCGTAATCAACAACATTGTATACTCCAGTATACCCAACATATTTGAAATCGCCATGAGGCACGCTTGCATAAGGAGTCGTAGGTGCTAAAAGATTGTCAGCATCTAAATTGTTAATGCAGGTGACTGACTCACCTAGAATGGCATCGAGCCCATCATACGACATCCATTGCTCAAGGTACTGTCGCTGCAGTTCAGATCTCTCGGACTGCAGCTTCCACATATCATAAACACCTAATTCTGTTGCATCTGCGTACATCTGCATTTCTGGTCGATACGGCTCGCCAGTTGGGGCAAGCAATGCTTCGACGCTCTTACCGCCATCTACGACGAACAACCGTCCCTTATATCATCAGCTTCAACTTTCGGGTTTTATTGGAGTGTATCTCACCAAAATGGTCAAGGCGGTGGGATGCAGCTTAGGGTCCCAGTCGATAACCTCATGGCCAGCCTTCTTCAATTTCCCCACAGTTTCTTGCAAAGCCCGTGTTACGGGAGGTGTTGGTGAACATACCCCGTCATCCCACAACACGGCGATCTTTAGTTTCTTCTTAGGTTCCAGATCTCGCCATGGTATTGGTAGCATCTTGGGATCCACCAGCCACGGCTTCGCATCTACAATCGCTTTCGAGTACATTGTAATGTCCTCAAGTGTCTTTCCCATCGGGCCGTTGACGCTCTGGACAGCCTCTTGACCTGCCAGGCCAGATCTGCAACGCTGCGTGGTGAAGCGACCGAAGGATGGACGAAGGGTAAAAATACCGGTGCAGGCTGCCGGGATCCGCAAGCTGCCCCCCTGTGTACGAAGTTAGACCCCTGGTCGCATTGAGGCGACATTAACTGACAATATCGGTGCCAACTCCCAATGGGCTGCCTCCAAAAGCTATGAGAGCAGATTCACCACCCGAGGATCCGCCAGACGTAAGCTTACGGTTCAGAGGATTGATAGTGCGCCCGAACGTGTTGTTTACAGATTCAGCCTATATCTTATGAGTCTTTCGCCTTCAATTGAGTGCGGACACACGTACGATCATCATGGCTGTTGGCACATTCGTCTTGCAGTACCGAACGGCTCCAAGCTTTTCCAGTATGTCGACTAATGTAGAGTTGTACTCGGCAGGTTTGTTTACCAAGGATGTAAATCCCACTGTGCTATCCTTTCCCTTGATATTGAAGTTGTCCTTAAGTGAGATTGGTAGGCCATGGAACGGCCCCACGACCTGTCCCGTTCGTGCTAAGTGGTCATCTAGAGATTTAGCACTTTGTATCGCCTCTTCAAAAAATACATCACTGAGGCAGTTGGTCTGCATAATCGTTAGCCGGGCTTCCAAAATTATTGTCAAGCATTTGTGTCTCACTAATTGGTGAGCTGCTGCAGCGCGCTTGCAGAATGCTTTTGTCACTTCCTCTGAGCTCCATGTTTTCGACGCCAATTGCTGAAGTAAATGCGAGGCAGTACTATCCGTAATCTCCAGCTCCTTAGGCGAAAACCATCCCGATTCTTTAGGCCAGGTCGTTATGTCGAGCTGCGATTCCGATGGTAGTCGCTCTTTCGGGACGCGATACTCTGTCGGAACAGATTCCGCAAGTGCAGCGCGCTTTGCCGCGCCAATCTTCTCCCAATCCTGTTCTGACGTCATCGTGAAAGACTTGAGTAAGGCTAGGAGTAATAAAGGATGATCGACTCAAGAGGGCTCTATATCTGATCAAAGACCTTGACAAGAAGTTCGACACATAGGTAAGCTTTTCCTCAAGCCATCTCTGTGACGCGTTCGGTTCGGCGCCAGCTCTCCCCACCTTTCGGTTCAGGTTCGGTCCATGATGATGCTATTTCCGACCAATACTAATTAACCTCCACAACTGCCTAGGTACGTTGAAGGCCCAAATCCCCGCACAATACGACGCCACGTGAGGGCAGCAAAGCCCTATGCAACGTCAAAGGATGCCTTACTGACCTGAACTAAACCAGCTTTGGGCAATATTTACTAAGACCTGCCATCTTGAGCAACACTACGAATACCGATACCGGCAGTTCACTTGCCGCCAAAGTTATCCTGCGATCTGCAAGTAGGGAATTTTCACGATAAGCCGCTGATTATGCGGAGCTCGAGTCATTTTAAAGTGGCGTACTATCTTCCCTATCTCAGGCCTCAAGTCTCTAGTGTTGGTGCTATTCAATGCACAACGACTTTGAAGCGGGCAGCCATCAAATAATTAAAGAGCGACATAATCAGAAGCCACTGGTACCCATCTCCAGCGTGGTTTGGTCCCGCAGACATTTCAAAAGATTTTCAAAACTCTGTTCCTCAAAGGTTTTGGCTTGACACAAAATTCAGCGACTGGAAACAGGAAACGCTTGACCAATAAGGCCATTAAACGACGTCGTCCAGCATGGCAAATAAATTCATCCAATACCTCCGGGGTGATCAAAACGCACCAGGAGAACGAAAGTTGGTGCAGAAGCTTGACTTCTTCATTCTGACTTTTTGTTGTCTCATGTATTTTTTAAATTATCTCGACAGGACAAATCTCAACAACGCGTACGTTTCAGGTATGCGAGAGGAGCTGCATTTTCGAGGGAATCAGTTGAACCAAATCAACACTGTCTTTACTGTTGGCTACACAATAGGCCAAGTGCCTTGCAACATAGCGTTATATTACATAAAGCCGAGACTGTTCTTTCCGGCATGTATGGTAGGCTCTAGAACGCTTTCATCTCAAATACCTTCAGCTAATGGCTCATAGGTAGCATGGGGTTGTTTGACGATGGTCACCGCTGCCGCGCAAAAACCACAGGACATAATGGCTATCCGCTTCTTTCAGGCCCTCTTTGAGTCCTCGACCTTTGTAGGAACTCATTACATTCTTGGTTCATGGTGAGAAACCCCACGTAAGATTACTTGCAGTTGACCTAATACTCTATTTCGACAGGTACACTGAAAAAGAACTTGGAAAACGCTCCGGTATTTTCACTGCATCTGGGCTTGCCGGAACAATGATCGGCGGTGTAAGTGGGAATCTGATATGACCTATATACGAGGCATCTGTTGACTTGTGCACCTGCTCTCATAGTTCATCCAAACAGGTATCCACTCCAGTATGGGTAAGTACGCTCTTGTGAACCTTCCGTGAGACAAAATTTAACTTACCTTTACATGTTGCAGACGGCTTGAATGGTCTCTCTGGTTGGAGATGGCTTTTCATCATTGATGGCATCATCACGCTTCCTGTGGCTGTTTACGGGTTTCTTCTCTTTCCTGATACCCCCAGGAACACCAAAGCTCCGTATCTCACTGCCGACGAAAAGGCGTTGGCGATATCACGTGTCCCAGAGGTCTCCGAACGAACACCAATATCCTGGAACTTCTTGAAGTATTGCTTCAGCACATGGTATTGGTACTTCTTCGTTGTACTCTGGATCCTCGCAGGAGAGACCGAATCCTTCAGCACCAATGCGCTTCTGCAACTATACATGAAGTCCCACCCTACCACCAAGTACACAATCTCACAGGTCAACAATTACCCAACAGGAGTGCCAGCTGTTGGTATCGTCTCCACTCTATTTTGGGCTACTTTAACAGATTTCATGGGAGGAAAGCGTTATCTCGGTGCGCCCATGTCACCCCCACTTCTGGATCTTGCTAATAGCCCTTAGTCGGTTATTGGATTGGAATCACAGGTGTGATCACAAGCGCCCTCATCCTAGCGTATCCACAGAACACATCCATTCATTTTGCAATGTACTACTGGGCGGGTAGCGTCTATGCATGTCAGGCTACGTTCTTTGCATGGGCAAACGACGTGCTTCGATACGAAGAGGACAGTTTACGAGCCGTTGTCATTGCTTCGATGAACATGGGGAGCAATGCAATCAATGCGTGGTGGAGCATAGTATTCTACGGGGCGAACTTTGCGCCATACTTTACGAGAGGTATGTGGGCTATGATCGCGGTCAGCATCGCTATGGCGATTTGGACAGGGTTGCTTGTCTGGATGCACGTCCGCACGGAAAAGAGAAGGGACAGACAGACAACGGCAGCAACGCTCACAAGTAAAGAGCACAGCTTGGCTATGGCGGAGCAGGATCAACACGTCGATCAGGGCCGTGAGAAGGTATAAGGTCGGTCGATACGGCCAAACGGCCTGGCGTGTGGCGCCCAGTATACTTGGCAAATACAGTCTGAAGTGCCTTTCGAGGACCGAATACATTCCGCCGGCATCCGAAAACTTGCTTTCTAGCACGAAAGAGCAACGACAGCGCATCTTGCATGTTCACTAGCCTACGCGTTTGTAGGCATTCTGCGTTTTCAAATCTGTACTACTGACATGGTAGCCGAACAACCTCATATTATTAAACACACTGCCTAACACATCAGAGAACGATGGAGGCACACTCAAGTTATCATATTGTAGGGGAATCTTGTGCGGCATTGCTCAATTCACGGGAAGCCATATCGCCGCGGATCTTAAAGATTCAAATCCGTAAAAATTGTCACTAAGCGATATCGCACCACGATTCGCGACTGCCGAAGAATTTAGTTGCAAGCAGTTGCGTCATTCTCAGCTCATTTGCTAGCTCTGTGGTCTCAAGACCCGGCGTTTTACTTTTTGTCCGCAAGTCAGGGCCAGGGTCAATCCGGTAACCTGGTGCAAGGATCTCCTGCCGCGTAGCAACATTGACACGCCAACTAAGCGATACGAAGCATGAGGATCCCGGCGGGAACTACAATAACAAGCGATCACCTTGCTTATTTTCACGCAAGTTCCAAGGCCATTTTGCTTTTCGATTCGCCGACCTAGCTGTTCCTTACAAGGACCTAGTCAATTCCACTCACTTTCGTACTCTCGTAACATGGCAACTAGGTTCTGCATGCTTCTTCTATGAGACCCTCCTTGCCACGACAAGGCGTCCTGCCCCCAAATATGTATCGTAGCCGCTTCAAAGACGTCATCTTCATCTTCGCCCTGACCTCGATTCTGGAACCCTAGGTTTGGCGCCCACTGGTTGCCCCGATCAACGAATCGATCACTTGCATGGGAAGGAATTGCGCCGAACGGCCCATGGGCGAGCGAAGTCGTGTGGAAATAGGAATGACGAGATGCTCAATGGGCTAATGCAGGTTGGCTTCTATTGCCTTGACTACAGCATATATTATGTTTCGTTATCCCTCCTGGCAGGCACTGCACATCTTTTCTTTGTCAATCTCGCCTTCTAATAGACTAGATCATCGACATAGTTTACTGAGCAATCCAAGTTACTGTCGCGTTCACATACAGTCACCCATCACTACACCTCCCCCCAATCACGGAAAAAGCACCCTACAGTCACTGGAAGATTCTACCACCCACTCCTTCACCCAGCCCCCGGAGTTCTCCTGCTCACTCTGCCACCATGGCACAGTATGAAGCCAGCCCCTTACCACAATATTACGGTCAGCAAATGCAAGATGGGACAATGATCGAGTCTCCCACAGCTCCTCGCCATGCCAGGGTATCTAGTGACTCGCGACAAGAACTTCTTCGCTTGCCTATTCAGCCACATCAAGCACATCTTGACTCCACAATGGAACCTATATCGCCCATTATGTCCATGGAGAACAATGATACACTAGGAGTCTCTTCTAAAACATCCAACCGAAGAATTGGGGGCCACTCGGACCCTAACGAATGGAACGCACCGGGTAGCGCCTATGGAGGGCCGAATGCCGTTCAACACCGGCGCAAACAGCCATCACAGGATTTTCGAGTTAGCATTCCTAATACCCCCCATGCCCACCGATCAGCCTATGTAGAAGACTATTCCGATGAAGAAGATGACCCTCGAGCCTACCGCCGTCGTCCCAGCAGAAAACATAGGCGTCCACCTGCTGCATATGAGAACTATACTGACGCCAATACCCGCTACGGCCCCGCGACAGGACGACGAAGCATCGACAGTCACACTGCATACGATGGAACGCCCACCAAGCAAAACTACCATCTGCATTACGGCAGTGATGATGATGCCGGGCGCCCACAACGCCCTGGACCAGGTGGCAGAGGACCACCGCGCCGCCCGCCATCCTCAGAGGATGTAATGCGGTTGCCATGGATGATCTGGATGGGTAGCAATGCCAAGAATCATTTTGTTGCCTTTGTTGGCGAGTTTGTTGGCACCACGATGTTCCTGTTCTTCGCATTCTCAGGGACCCAGGTCGCTAACATCGGATCCTCAGCCAGCCCCGATGATAAGACAACAACAGGTGGAGAGACGGGCTTCTCACCGCAAGTCTTGCTCTACATCGCCTTAGTCTTCGCTTTCAGTCTTATGGTCAATGTTTGGGTCTTCTTCCGTATCTCTGGTGGTTTGTTCAATCCCGCTGTTACGTTTGCAATGCTCTTGTGCCGAGCATTGAGTCCTGTCAGAGCTGTCTTGCTTCTTGCGGCGCAGATTGCTGGAGGTATCTTCAGTTCCTTCCTCGTGAGTGTCTTGTTCCCTACGGAATTCAACGTCAGGACGACGTTGAGCCAAAGGACAAGCCTAGCACAGGGCGTTTGCATCGAAGCTATTCTTACCGCTGAATTGGTCTTCACTATTTTCATGTTGGCCAAGGAGAAACATAAAGGTAAGGGTCCTACTCACTTCGGCGTCGTCCGAGCAAAGTCCCTAATAGTCGCCAGCAACATTCATTGCCCCCGTTGGTATCGGCCTAGCGCTTTTCATCGCCGAGCTCGTCGGCGTCTACTACACTGGTGGTTCCCTAAATCCTGCACGTTCTTTCGGACCCTGCGTTATCACAGGCGTCTTCGATAAAGAGCACTGGATCTACTGTAAGTTTAAACTTTTATTAGTATTCTCAAACCATCATCACTAGCCTCTCGTTTCTCTCCATCCTTCAAATCATACTAACGCAACCACTAGGGGTCGGACCAGCCACTGGTGCCATTATCGCCGTCATATTCTACAAATTCATCAAAATGCTCGAGTATGAAGTTGCCAATCCCGGCCAAGATGACGACGACAAAGACCAGGAGATCAAAGAAAAGGTTGGCGAAGCCAGCAAGAAGCCTGAGAGTAACGAATTTGGGTCGTGAGATGTAATGAGAGACGATTCATGACGGAGGATGGAAGTCACGACAGACAATGGATCATGGGTCATACAATACATAGATAGTCTTTGACGTTATATATTTTGGATGTTTTTACGACAAATACAGGATAATGGTTCGGATGGGCTAGAAAATGTATATAGCGAGGCGTTTAATTTAGGTAACGCAAGTAATGAATGCTTCTACTCTGATTCAGCTGCAATCCACTTTCTTCATAGTAATTATGTAGCAGGCAGCACGGCTACCCTCTTTCTCACCGACTAACGCACCAGCTCGAAGGTGTTCAATGCACTTCCACCGTCTGACAGGTATACGAACGAGGTAGCATGAAGAAGAATAGCGAGTCATCGAACAGCTGGTTCATTAATTAGGGAACAACCACCAGACATACCGTGCATCACAACGCTCACCGCTAGGGAAACGGGAATATTTGTATGGCAAAAAAAAAGGCCAAGCAGTCTATTAAGATGCGAATCCGAACCAGCGGACGGCATAAACTTCTAAAGTGTCATTATAGTGCATTATGACTATCTTTCCGCCATGTGACTCGTTTTGGTTCCCCCCTTCCAATGTTGTTGAAACCCAGCTTCCCTGCCCAGACCCCACATATGCCACACAGCAGCGAAACGGGCCATGACGACACTTTTTGTTGACCGCCCAGGAAGTTCGGTAATTGTTGCTATTCTAGACTTTGGGGGTTGGGTAGGTAGGCCCCCCAGATATACACAGCACCCCGCAAGGCTGGAAACCCCAAAAAAAGTGGAACCTTTGAATACGCCGGAGAAAAAAGGAACCTTAGTATGCCTATGCTGAACCCGAAAATGAAGGCGGACAAACGCTAAATGAGCTTATAATACGACTTTTGTACAGTGGTAGGCGAAATCAGAATACACCAGTGCCTCTCCTCCTGTCCTGCGGCGCGGGCTCATTAGTCCTGGTTGCACTTAGAGTGTACCCTGGTCGCCATGCGGGATGAATATCACTGATGCCCGTGTGACTTTCGCGATTGTTCACAGTGCTTCGTGGTGCGGCTTCCAAGATATAACTCACACCATCTTCTGAGGCGTAAGATGGTGGACGGGGACCCTCTGGAGCAGTAGTAGTGGGAGCCATGCTCATGCGGGCATCAGCGCTTGGGTGCCCCGGTGATCGCAAGGATGAAGAGACGGAGCCGTTGCGGGAGTAGGTGATGTCTGTGATTGCTGAAGCGCGGTTGTCTTGGACGCGCTGCCAGTGCAATAAGTTGGGATCCACACGCACACTGCTACGCCACAGGCCGTAGGCGGGTGGTGGTGGAGGTGGGAGGTTCTTTTCCGGATCATCAATGTCCATGTCGTTCTCGACCACGTCCCTCTCACCCATCGGTCCTATTTCTTCATCCCGCGCAAGATGCACACGAATGGGCACGATAGGCTGGAAGCCGTCCGGCCCAGTCATGGCCTGTACTTGTGGCTGCGGAGGCTCGCGCTGAGGGTTGAGAATGAGCATACACAACCTGATGAGCGAGTGGCAGAAGAAAATAGTAATCGTGAGGAGGACCATGATGAAAAGGATGTGAATTTCTTGGCCAAGATCACGGTTTGTTAGGGCGATTGCAAGGTCTATTGTGATCAATGTTAGCATATCAACTTAGTCAAATGGGGCTTTTAGTACTTACAGGCGCCCAACACAGTAGCCAGGAAGGTTCCAGATATTATGCAAGCAATCAACTTCCCACGAGCTGCCGTCCCTCTCACGAATAGCATCACCCCAATGTCGCCTCTCTCGCCCCTTCTGCGCTCCCAATGGTCGGCGCGCCGGTGCTTCTTCTTCTTGTGCTTGCGCCGCCGCCTTCCTCCATTGATCTCGTCGGCCAGTTGCTGTATCTCTGGATCCGCGAAGCCATCCTGCTGCTGGTTGGGGAGCGGAACATCCGCTGGATGTCTATCATGGACAGTTGCCCCCTCTCGAGAGTTTTGGAGCGGCGCGATGGTACGGATATATGAGCCTGCTGTGTGTTGGGGTTGCAGAGGTGATCTCGAGTTGTTCGATCCACGAGGCGCATTATTGGAAACTGGAAGAATGTTTGCTTCGACCGGCTGTGAGCGGCGATTGAGGAAGCCCAAGAAGGGCACCTTGGGCGTGTTATTATTCGACGGGCCAATAGCTGGCGATTGTGAGTAGACCGAAGAGCCATTGATCATTGGCCGATTGTTGCTGTGGAAAACATCAAATCGAGATGGCGATTGCGATGCTGGCGTGGCCAACGGGTCCTGGTCTGGTCGTGGGGACCAGCTGAAGAGTGGTGACCGGAACATAGTGGGCCGTGTGTATTCCTAGGATGTGTTGAAATCTTAGAATAGGCGATTGACTCCGATGTACTATCTTGAGGTGTACAATTGTTCCCTTATAGTAGACGCGTTTCCCAAGCTAGACACGTCTCTCTTGTTTTCCTCCGAGCCTCCTATTAACGAATGAGATGAAAGAACTGGTGACCAAGCAAGACGACCTCGTGGTCGGGAACCGTGGCAAGGACCAAGAGAAAGAGAGAATATAACAATGACTGGAGCCCAACCCTGATCAATAGTTGCCTAGCATTGCGAACAGCGATCCGTTGGCTGAAGCTCTCCCAAGGCTGAAGAATCGAAACGAACGATAAAATGTTGGTTGCTGCAATTTTCTAGGCTGTTTAAACTTCGGTATCGTGAGATAGCTATCCAGGGCCCTACAAGCCAAACGAATGCAAGAAGGGAAGAGACGCGAAACCAGTAGAGCACAGCACCACTGCCAATGAATGACTGTTAAGAGAAGAGAAGGGCCATAACATGGAGGAAGGGAAGAGGGTCACAGTCGCACCGGGACATGGGAGGTCCTGCAAGGTCAACGGTGGTCGAGGGAGCATTGAACGCCATGCGTTTCTGCTACAGGGAGCGTGTCAGACCTAGATCGCTGCGGTTATGAAACACGATGTCCCCGCCAGCGTCACGGGCGTGTTCGCGTCCATCGGCGCATCAGATTAGCGTTTAAGGGCAGACTGCTGCGTGTTGTCGGCACAGGATAGGATGGAGTTGTTTGCACCAGGAGGCTACGTTTCTAGCGACCGTCATGGTTGGTTGAGGGGCAAAAGCTTCTGGTGCGCCAGAGCCAATCAGTCAATCCCAACGTAGCAACTCCTGAACAACGAGCTGCGAGTGGGGTTGTGCGACAGGTTCATATAAGAGCATGAATGTGCAAAGTGAGGGACTCAAATTTCGCCGTGTTGATTGATTATCTGCGAGCATGATTGCACTGCAGATAGATAAAATATTGTCACGTCCTCGACGCGTTTTCACTCATCTGGGTACCTTTAGTATCCCAGCCCTTACTGCACATCTAATTCCCTGACCCGTCAAACGTCGCACCGGCGTATCCAGTCCATAAACAACGCCTCCGTGACGTGCACGCGGGGCTCCAAACTACAGCTCGAAGCTTGTCGGGCCTTTCCCCACGCAATCCGCGGCGAACCCCTAGATCACGATTCCATAGTTGAGTTACTTCCGCTTCGCATTCATTTTCCGAGCTCGCCCACCATGAGAGTGCGATCTGAAGATGCAGAGACCACTAGGTTTGCCAAGTCAGCCTCATATATTGCCTCGGTGCAGCTGGCTAAGTTGAAACGGCCGCTCGGAGGTTTATCGACGAAGCGAAAAGGGGTCTTCGGCACTATCGAGGAGCACATAACAGCGCTTGACAATAATTGCCGGCAGCGCTCGGAATCGGTTATATGGCCGAAAGATGAGCGTGCCATGGCCGAAGAAATAGCGAGCAAACCATTCGGCAATAAGGTACCAATGGACAGATTGTGAAAGAAAAAAGGCAACTTACACGTCGGCTCGCCCAGCGGATGGAAGCGCACATCATTCACAGCACCTCGATGGCCAGGAAGCTTGTTCAAAAGCTTTCCTGTCCGCGCCTCCCAAATAGCTACACTTTGGTCTCCACTACCAGCTGCGATCTTTTCGCCGTTTGAGTCCCAGCTTGCCTTCAATAGATTGCGCTCTTGACCGGTCGGAGCTCCGTCGTATGTTTGTATGCGGCGGTCTGCAGGCGCAAATGGCCTGACATCCCATGTCCTGACCGTTGAGTCGTGTGCATTCGATAGTAGGGTCTGGTTGTCTGGTGATAGTTGGAGTGAGGTGACTGTGTCGGTGTGTCCTAGCAGTGTGTATGAAACAGCCTTCTTTCGAAGGTCCCAGACCTTGATGTCATTATCGATGCCTCCTGTGAACAGCTCGTTGCCGGCCTCTGCGAGACATATCGCGGTGATAGGAAAGTCTGTAGCGACAAAGGTTACAGCGTCTTTTGTTCGTGTGTCCCATATCTGGCGGGGTTAGATGGACTCCGCAATGAAGGCCAGCGCACTCACTCCAATGTACCCGTCGTCAGAACCGCTGACGAGCATCTCCTCGCCGCGCTTGCTGACGTCCATGCAATTGATCACCTCCTCGTGTCCAGGATGCCTTCGTATCCTCTCGCCTGTCTCCACGTCCCAGCTCGCCAGGTGCATATCGGCGGATGCAGAGAAGAGGACCTTGGAGTCTCGCGACCAATGGAGATCTAGAACTGCTTGTTTGTGTCCGCTAAGGATACCGTAGTTCTCGCATGAACCAGAGCTGCGCCAGAGTACTGAGCCTGATCAGCGCAAGATATGCATGCATGAATTTGGAAGACTAACATATAGATCGGTCCATTGAGCCTGACGCTATATGTTGACCAGTTGGATCGAAACGCGCTGCAAATACTTCGCCAGAGTGACCTGCCAGCTCCATGACCGGAGACTGGAGTGCGCTGGCACGCGGACCCTACAGTACCTGTCAGCACATTGCAATCTTCAGCTACTGAAATGTAATCCAAGGCTTGGGCAAGAACGTACCGCTTGAACAAGGGCTCCATTTTGAGATGTGCCATTCACCACTGCTACTGCGGAGCTTCCACCGAAATTCGCGTCCGACTTTGCGCGCTTGACCAGTTGACTCGTGCCGAATGCGTTGGCCGCCGGTCGCTTTTCTCGAGACATTGCAGGTGTTTGCGTCGGATCGTGGTGAATGGGGGCGATCGTGGGGTTGTCGCAATGTGGGTGTTGCATTCGCTGTACTGGTAAACTTTCTCCAAGAGTTGATATGCGCCAAGCTATATGTACATGCCCACCGCCCGAGCTTACGCACTCCTCCGCCTGCTTTTTCCCGCCGCCAGCTTCACAACCTTATATTGACGACTTAGGACTCTACAATTTGGCTTGCATAGTATCTGCGTGCCTGCTCAACTCCATCACGCAGTAAGAGAGGGAAACCACTTGCAGGGATGGCTTCGTCAACAAAGGCGGCCCGCCTAGGAGAGGAGTGAGCTCTAGAGATTCAAGCAACTGCTGTGGATATGCGCTAATAGCTGATAGAGTCTGGAAGTAAGTCGCGTGCACTACCCAGCAATGAGGATTCTTCTGACGACCCAAGGACCCGAGTAGATAAGGTCAGCGCTGAGCTGGTTACCCTCACATACGGCACCATTGTTGCGCAACTGTGCAAAGACTACGACTATAACTATCCCGATGTCAACAAGCAGCTGGAGAGAATGGGCTACAACATCGGCGTGCGGTTGATCGAGGACTTTCTGGCAAAGTCAAGTGCACCAGCCTGCACCAATTTCCGAGAAGTCGCAGAGATGATCTCAAAGGTAGCCCCACCTCACTGCAACGACTCGACTCCGCGCTCACACAGGTTATACAGGTCGGCTTCAAGATCTTCCTGAACATCACACCGACCATTTCAAATTGGTCAAGCGACAATAAGCAGTTCTCCCTAATCTTCGAAGAGAATCCTCTGGCAGACTTTGTAGAGCTTCCGGACGATGGTCGGGCGCAGGACGAACTATGGTTTTCAAATATTCTAGTTGGAGTTCTACGTGGATCACTAGAAATGGTATGTTCTTGCATGCACTCGGCTGTACTGGGGGTCAGTCGCATGAATGAGCGCCTTTTTCTGACGCACCAGCCAGGTGCACATGCAGGTTGAAGCCCACTTCATCAGCGACGTCCTTCGAGGCAACGACACCACCGAGATGCGGATATCACTTATCCGCTTCATTGACGACGAGATGCCGCCGGATGACGAGTAAGATAGCGAGTCGTTGGTGACGAGCATAGAAGATATATACCCTCTCATGCGCATCAGAGGTGCATAGAACGGCGTTAGGTGAATGGTTATTGGCAGACTACTGGAGTGTGGGCGGTGTCGAGGGCTCTCATGTAAGAGCCGGCTGCAGGCAGCAGGATCCCTTGCTCACCAATTTCTGATGCACGATCCCAGCTGCCTATGGAGCTTCTGTAGACTACGTGGTGAATTGCACTTGGGGTCTTTGCAGTTGTTGGAGACATGTCTTGGCGGGGCAGCCTACATGGTGCTCTGGATGAATATACAGCTACCTCCCAGTGCAGCCCGGAGACATTAGGTTCTCAATATCTTGACGTCAAGCACGGAAACATGACTGAAGGCATTCAGACGGTTCGAAATTTCAGGTCTGAGTGTGGAGTTTGATGCCCTTATACGTGCCATATGATGGCGGAATTGCACGCAAAGCGAAAGCGAACGCAATGCAAGACATTTGCACAGTAGGTGCACGCAGGCGCACAATAAGGCCGAAGAATGCTTGCGCAAGCCTGGCTAAGTCCAGCACACTTCGCAACTATCAGCGCGTATCGTATAATGTGTCGAAGTGAGTCGGGCTACCGTGTCTTGAGTGCAGACATGGCCATTCACAACCCTGAAGACACACGAGATGAGGCATGCCCCACCCAACTTTGGGGGAGCTCCTGAGATGCGCGTATTTACCGAATCAGCTGATTAACAGCGTGCAATACGGCAACCGTGATGGCTGGCTACAAGGCTACACTGGCAGTGAAGATGCAAGGCCAATGTGCAATTATTGATGGAAATGATGAGGATGGGCAACCCCTCGCTGGGTGGTCTCATAAGTGGTTGGGAGATTTCTAATAATACTAAAAGTCACGTGCGGGCAGGCTGGGCCAGCTTCGTCTCTGGCCGCCTCCCCTCAATTCCCATTCTCCCTGCTAAGTCTTTTATCCTTGGTTTAGATTTAGACGAGCCTCATCGCGTAGCCGCAGGTCCGCAGTTGTGGTTGATTGCGCCGCTTACCTACGTGTGGAGGCCTCCAACGACTGCGCGCGCTCCCCTCAAAGCCATTCTGCACCACGCTAGACTTCTCCACGCGCATCAGCCGCCGCCGCCCTCCATCGCAACACGGACATCTCTACCCTCGCGTTCAAGACGTCCGCTGTGCCCGTTGCGCGCCCTCGCCCAAACCGGATCGTCCAGCACAGCACGCTTGGCGCGCCGCTTCCGACACCGAGCCCCCCCGACGACACGCCCATTCATGCTACTGTAACCGCATCTGCTCCCAGCACTGAGGTGCTCGACACACGGCGTCCATTGCTATCGCCGCACATTCATCGCTAACAATCCACCCGTCGACTGCGCCTGACGCAGCCGGCCCCTCCGACCCGCGTCGCGATGCAGAGCCAGCAGATGGCCCAGATGGCCGCCATGAATGCGAACAACGGGCCCGTAGACGGCACGCCCATCATGGGCAACATGGCGCATCCCAAGCGCATTCCCACCGACCCCCGCGAACAGCTCAACACATACATCTACGACTACTTCCTGCGCAACAAGCACTACCAGGCTGCGCGCGCCATGCTCGACAGCCCCGAGATGAAGATGTCGACCGGCCCGCCCCAGAAGCCCAGTCCCAACAACAGGCCCAATGGCGTCGACTCGATGAACCAGGACGACGACTTCCCCGCGCCGCAACTGCCCCCGAACCAGATGGCCGATAATTCCTTCCTGCTCGACTGGTGGGTCCAGTTCTGGGACATCTACCAGGCCACCAAGACCCGCACCGGGCCCTCCAAAGGCGCGCAGTACATCCAACACACCCGAGTAAGCCCTCTGTCTGCTCGCACTCGCGCGGGGTTACTAACCAATTCACCCCACAGAACCTCACCCAGATGCAGAACGAGCAGCGTAATACGCGCCTGATGATGAACAACCCCATGAACGCCCAATATCAGACCATGATGCGGGGAGGCATACCAAATGGCGTCGCGCCCAACGACCTCAAGCGGACAGCAGCCATGAACAACCGACCGTACGCCACCAGACAAGACACATAGCACATTTTTGACCGGCCTTTCTGACGTGCAGCAGCAACGGCAACCCCATGGCGGGCATGCAGATAAAGAACCCAGCCATGATGGCTGCCCAGATGCAGCGCGACGGCTCAGGCATGGACATGAACGGCCAGCGGCCGCAGTCGCCAGGGTCCAACGAGAATGCCCCGTCTCCGAACAAGCGCCCCCGCGTTGATGGTACGTCACCCGCTATGACATAACTGCACCACAGCTTCTAACCTGTGCCTACTGCAGGCGGAATGAACCCGGGCAACATGCAGGGAACTCAGTTTGGCGAGTTTGCGCAGCCTGGCCAGGCGCAACAAAAGAATATTGAGGTATATGCCCAAAGCATGGCCCAACAACACAGAGTGGCATTAAATAACACTTCCTCCCCCCAGGGTATGAACTCTGGCGTCCAAGGTTCTCCGATGGCTCAGCCCGGCCTCGATGGCCAGCATGACATGTTCGCTGGCAACGGGCCGCGAGCCATGCCTGCCAACGCTCCCGGCGCTCCCCAACAGGGCAACCACGCACTGCAGGACTACCAGATGCAGCTCATGCTGCTTGAGCAACAAAACAAGAAGCGATTACTCATGGCACGGCAGGAACAGGACAACATGTCGGGCCCCCACCAGCAGGGTGCCGTCGGCGCCCCAGCCTTTAACACGGGCATGTCGCCTCAAGGAAACAGAGCTGTTCCATCGCCCAACCCTGCAGACCAGAGGAATCGAGGGACACCAAAGCTTGGCCAGCAAGTGCCTGGCTCGCCAATGCCGGAAGGCGCCATGCAGCCACAGCGCGGTTCACCCGCTCCAGGCATGAACTTTGACCCCAACCTGGCACCCCCGGGAATGCCACCTCAGTTCTACCAGCAAATGCCTCAGAATCCCATGATGCGGCCTCCAAGCTCACACCCGGGTGCAAACTTCAATGGCCAGCAAATGACACCGCAGCAAATGGAAGCCATGCGCAACGGAGCACAGATGCAGAACGGCGCGTGGCGTGGCCCGCCCCAGCCTGGAATGATGCCAGGCCAGCAGCCTATGGGTGGTCCTATGGGCCAAACCCCTCAGCAGCGCCAAATGCCACCACCTCCCGCACCAGCCGAACAGCCTCGACCAGAGCCGTCCCCGTCACAGTCTGCTCAGGCACCGCCGACACCTTCGCAAACAAACAAAGCCGGGCCCAAGAAGAAGCCTACCAAGGACAATAAGGTAAAGTTGTGCGCTTCCTTTATACATTGGAGCAACGTTGATATTGATGGTAGAAGCCCGCAAACAAGAAAGGGGCAAATACAGGTGCGACTCCGGCAGCGGCAAATGGCGAAGAGCCCCCCACACCGACTTCTTCGACTCCCGTCGCCCCGATTACCCCCGTCCACAAGCAGTCCTTCAACCAAGGCCAGAACGGTGGGCCTCAACAACCCGTACAGCCTCAGCCACCAGCTCAGCAGCAGCCTATGGATAACAATGCTCCTCCGTTTGGCAACATTGATCCTGACGTAAGATGATTCCAAACCTTGACTCAGTAGTACAAGCTAACACATATGCAGCCTGGCTTCGACCTCGGTCTCAATTTTGGCGACGACGCTGGCGCATTGGAGAACTTCGACTTCGACTCCTTCCTACACACCGGTAACGACGGTGACGCTTTTGGCGGCCTAGTCGGTGACTTCGATTTTAATAACACAACAGAAGTTGCTGGTGGTGATCTATAGTCTCACTAGCTGCTGGCTAACTCGTCCCGATGTACAGCAGCAGGCTGTCTCCCACTCAAAGAGATCACCGCGTTAGACTTTTCTTCGTATGATCCTGGGTGGGCGCACTTCTGCACATGTGGAGACTTGTTTGCTGACGCTTGTAAAATTGATGATTCGCTGCGCTCCCAGAGGATGCCCGATGATTCGGAACAAGACAAAGTCTACAAATAAGCCTGGTAGCTACCCAAAATCGTTCATATACCCGTCTTTTTGACCTCGACCGCTTTCATATTTGGAGCATGGGGATTTGGGGAATTCGGGAGGTCGACAATCTTGTTGATTCTGGATTTCAGTGAAGGCGTTCTTCGCGTACTTTTTCTTTTGTTATTTGTTGTTTTTGAGACAGATCTCTGGATCTCCACATATCGCTATCGGTCAGGCCGCTTTTGTACCCATTCGCTACACGGCTATGGGCGCCGGAGTCTTGTTCATTTGTTCGTTTGTTTTTGGTTTGCCTTTTTTTTTTGGAAACTTGGTTATGCTCATATTCCTCCTCCATGTTATCTTGCTAGGCCTTAAGGGCGGAAGAAAGGCTTTTGTCTATGAGAAAAGAGGGGAATTTGGGTGTTTTTACCATGATGATTTGGCGGGACGATGTGCTATACCATATTTTTACACTTCTTTCTCCTCCTCCTCACTCTTCCTCTTCTTCCTTCCACATAAAGAGCGCGGTTCCTCGATCGTTCAGACGACGTAATGCGATAAATTTCATTTCTCCACCATTTGCTTGAGTGAGAATATTGCTCGTGACTGGTCTTGACGTCTTGACATATTCTTCTCTGCCATGGCGTACCTTGTTCGTCACGAGAACAGAAGTGTGCGCACAATTGCTACTCTCAGTCGTGCAATCGCTCCTTCAATACCTACTTCGTATTCAGATGAGATCATTTGATTGTTCAGAGCAAGGTTTGCAGCCACTTTAACAATACGTACAGCGTGCATAAGCGCCTTGAGCGTCAACGATCTACGGGCCACTGTTTTGCGACGATTGCAACGGGGGGTTTATTGACAAATTTGCACTACGACGGCGCCGTCATTGCCTGCTCATGTGTACAGCGTTTTTGAAATGATTACTATGGCGAGAGAGAACGACTGGGTATCGTGGCAAGAGGAAAAAGTATGATTTGGCCTCGGAGTCTGGTTTGAAGTTGGGTTTGCTTGGAATCCGAGCGAGTGTAAAGTGAGAGATAGTTCGAAACATAGTTAGAACTATCTTGATATACGCGTAGAACTCGCCGTGAGCATCGATGTGCATGACCAGGCTCATCCATGAATACCCAATGTAGCTCTTTTAGAAACTTTTCTTCTCGCGCATTCTATGACCCAATTTCGTACTACCGATAGCAGGCTATGTGGCATTCTTCTGTTGGTGTACAAAGAATGTTAACGGTGCACGACATAACTGCTACCAAAACTTATTGCCCTCCCCGTGTTCACGAAGGCACCAACACTCTCGAGGCTTTTGTAAATCATTATTTCATACCATAACTAGGGACGCCATTTCAATTACAGAACGCAGCCATGGGAATCGATGCCGGTTTCGATATGGTTCCTCGTCTCTCTAGAGGAATTGTTGATCAACACAACTGGAAGCGCTTCATTGATTTGATTAAGAATCATTACAAAGATGATCCCCAGGTCGAGATTAAACCAAACTATATCCTATTCAAAGCAGGTGAACACCCTACGCTCCCCTTTGAGGGCCACAAGTTTCTGCGTTTCAGCTCGAAGATTTCAGGGAGGAATACAGCAAAAGTAGAAAGTTACATTGACTTTGTTACACTTATTGCGCAGACTCAGTTCGGTTCGCGTGCTCGGTACTGGAATGATGGCTTCGACGTATACGGCGAATATAGTTGGGACGAAGTCCATGAGTCCATCAGATCGTATGAGCAGGTTCGCCATGCCCCAAGACAATCTTTTACCTGCTCCTCGATAGTAAATAACATATCTCTTCAATAGGCAGATGAGCTCGAGATTCCTACTAGCATCGCTTCTCTCCTCTACGGAATCGATCCCATCAAGGAGCTTGGCATTCCACTCTTCGAGGTGAAGGACATTCCCGGAAAGGGCAAAGGACTTATAGCCCGTTTCAATATTTCCAAAGGAACTCGAATCCTTTGTGAGAAGCCGCTTCTAGTTGCTGGACCTATGCCCCAGAGCTTGCTGGAGCGGAACCTTGCGAAACAGTTGAAAGCATTGCCTAAAGCTTCGCAACGACAATTCCTTTCCCTCCACAATAATTATCCCGGGAGGTTTCCATTCAGCAACACTTTCAAAACAAATGGTCTGCCCTGTGGACCAGGCGCATCAATTGGTGGAGTCTACCCTACGATCTGCCTCATTAATCACAGCTGTATTTCAAACTCTCACCAAAACTGGAACAGCAACGAGAAGCACGAGACCATCTACGCAATCCGGCCGATCAGAGCTGGAGAAGAAATCACCATCTCGTATGGTCGTGGAGCCGCATCTAATGAACGACGCGCCTTTCTGAAAGACGCCTTCGGTTTCGATTGCAACTGCCACGGATGCTCTCTTCCTCCTTCCGCGCTCCAAGAAAGCGATACCCGCCGCCTACTGATTCAGAGGCTGGACGCTGCCATCGGGAATCCGATTCGCTTGGAAACAAGGCCAGAGGAGAGCTTGAGAGACTGCCAATTGCTGCTTCAAGCTTTAGAAGACGAATATAATGGATATCCTGGATTGCTAAGCGCCAGGCTTTACTACGATGCTTTCCAAGTTTGCATCGCACATGGAGATCAGGCTCGAGCAAGCGTGTTTGCAGAACGATCGTATGAATCGAGGATTATTTGCGAGGGTGAGGATAGTCCTGAAACACAACGGGTGCGGCGTTTTGTGTTGAAGCCAGCAGCTCACATGAGCTTCGGCATGGGCTCTATGAAGTGGAAGACGACAAGAGCTATGATACCAAAGGGTCTAGACGCGACACAGTTTCAGGAGTGGTTATTTGCACGTGCGTCTCGTCATTGCTCTGAACCGACGGATATCGACCAGACGTCTTGTTTAGAAAGACAGGAGCTTGAGGATGCAGTGGCGTCACTGTTTTCGTTGCTGAAAGGATGAGATACCCACTTTTGTTCCAAACAACATCACAGAACTCCTAGACGACAGCCTCCTCATTGCTGATGGCACTCATTATAACGTGAAGAATACGAAATGCGGAAGAGAAAATAGGGGTTTATTAACATCTAGCTACCACGTAAGACTTTGCTAGTAAACGGAATCAGTAATATTCAGGCAAACGTAATTCTTTCATACTTCATTCAACTTGATGCAATTCTTTGCCTTTCGTAGATGCAGTGTTGAATACACCATAGATACTTTGCTGCAAGGTGAGCGAGAAGGCGAGAAGCGAGCATTTGACGTACTTCTGTATCAATATATACCAGCATAGAACACAGCATTTGGACGAGTAGAATGTAAGTGGAGTGAGCTCGTCCCACAGCGGCAGGTCGTGGACGAGGGGACGACAAAGTAGATATTCGCGTCCTGAAAGACTAAAAGCTGCGACTTACCTGATCTTAGAGGCTGGGTATGAAGCTTGCGCATTTGTGTCCAGCACGTTGATTAATTCTCAGGCGCCATTCAGTGATATAGTAGAGTGACACAAGATCTGCGGCACCTCGTAAGGCATTCAACAGAATACTCTCCCGTGTATCCTTGACGCTTGTGCGATTGCACCATCAGCTGATTCTAGGAGAAATTTCTTCACAAAAAAGCTTTCTCCAACCATCACAGCCCGGGGGATCAGCATAGGACACACTTCCCGTACGGAGCAGTGTGCTGAGATACACTATTTTTGGCCAATGCCCCTCTAGAGTTGTTTCCATTTGCACAGTCCTAGCTTGTCAACATGGTTTGTGGCCACTGTTTGCTCTTCCTCCATCAATAGTCTGATATCGCAATGGAAATAGCTGACCTTCTACATTCTGTTCTGCCGGCAAGTGAGCCATTGGACTTGGCCAACGAAGCTTCAACTACGAATTCCACTTCACTTTCGGCGGGTGCTGCAACGATTCACAACTCGCGCAGCCACTCTGTGGGCGATCTTCTCAAACCTGAAGCATCTGGTATCAGCGAGAACCTGCTTTGTTTATTTCCAAGATAGCCCTAGTGACATTCTCGATAGCAGGCGCCATGGAAGACTTTGTTCTCGAGCGTGATATAGAAAGACACAATGACCACTGGCTTGATCTCGACGAGCTTGCTCCAGGAGAGGAGAAAGATAGTGCTGTCCAACCCAAATGCATTGCTACCAAGGCATCAGTACAGGCACAGGGATGACCATCCTGACATATCAACAAAAGAACCTAGTCATTTTGAAGTGCTCGTGGTATGGCACGGCCTAATTTTGCGCGGAATATTGGTTCCGGGAGGCCAAGGGCGTAGACTGGCACTAACGCTGGTGCAAAGTTTGCAAAGCCTACATAGATATTTGTTAATGATGATCAGGCGCTTGATTTGATTGAGAAGCACGGAATGAGACATGAGCACATTATTTGATTTCCAACGTTGGCCCCTGACGATCACAGAAACTGTCAGGTGTGGTGTAGCAAGGGTGCGAGCGGTATATGGAGCTCAGCAGGGCGTGCCGACATGGCTTCTCACAAATCCACTCACCGAAGTTTCCCCAATAATAAGCATCGCGTTCGCAAAGAGCAAAGCTTAAAACAAATCCCAGGCGTTATATAGTATATATGGCCAGTTCACCTTGTCAATAGTAGCAATACAAGCTCAATGCGTCGGTGCTCCACTAAACACGTCGATCATAGCAGTGCTAAGGTGAGTGTTATGTAGCAGGCCAAAGGAGGAAGGATGGCACGGAGAATTTGGAGGCTAGCATAGTAATAATTGAAATCAACCCTGCTTTTAAGACGATTGAAATTACCAAGGAGCGAAGATCATTGTGACGCGTCTCTACGCGCACGCAGAGGGCCAACTACGGAGTCGATCCTTCACACAAGAAATACTAGACACCGGTTGTGGTCACATGTGATAAGGGCTTGAAACATGGCCACACATTGGAGAAGGACAGGCGACCGGGGGTCCCATTGCGGGACTTGTCGTGACTGCCGAGTGTTGTGAATAGTGGCGCAGCAGTGGCGCAGTTACGGTTCTGATTCGCCGCACTTCTAGAACAGTGGCTTCGAACTCGGGATGCACGATGGCCATCCTGACGTAACTTAAGCGCCGCGACGACCAGCAGGATGTCACATATGGGCCGCTTGGCTTCCACTCACTTGCATGCCCATAAAAAGACGTCCAACTGCAACCAGCACGTAAAAATAGACCTGACCCCCCCTCCTCACCAGAATCCTTCTTAAAAGGCGCTTTTCTGCCCCTCGCCCCTCCTTCCTTACAGGAGCCCAAACGCCAACGGTACCCCGCGACCAAGCTTGCTGCCAGCATGAGCGGCCATGGCGACCCTCGATTGCTCTACACCATCAGTGGCATCAAGGCCTACCACATCCAGCAGGGCGAAGAGACGTCTCTGACGCCCTCAGGGCCACAGACGCTGTCCTTGTTGATGGTCCCCACGAACTCGCCCTTTGCAGACCTCAGCAATACACGCGGCCAGAACGAGGCGCCCGAGGAAGACTTCTACCTCCACCTCAACCTCCCTCCTGAGCTCGATCTCCCGCTTCCCGCGACGACGCAAATCTACCACCAACCGCCGCGAAGCTACCTAATACCGCGATGGGACTTGGGTCCAGAGAGCGGCGCGTTCACCAGGATTGAGTTTCCGCCAATTGGAAAGGGTTCAACGTCGGTGACCCAAGAGGATATCGACACATTCGAGACCATTCTAGCACAGTGCACTGCCTTCCTCGAGCGCGCACAAGCCCCACAGAACGAAAAGGGCAAGGGCGGAGTCAAGGCATACAACCCCCAAGACTTCGCACCCGGTGAAGGCTACGTAGGAAGTGGCAAGCATGGTGAGGTGGTGCTTGTCGACGAGGAGAACGGCAGCGTAGTGGGTGAGCTGGCAGGAGGTGCTCAGATTGTGGAGGACCCAAAGCTCAAGCATGGCTCGAAGAGTAAGTGCAATGCGATTTCCAGTGCGCCTTCGTTTACTCATGCTAACATAGGCGAAGATCCCGTCGAGATTGTCGTCTCCCCAGACGGCAAGCGCATCGACATTAGACCTCTTGAAGAGGACTACCTCGATATGGCCCGTCACCCGGCATACAAAGACTCCGGCATCGTGCAAAACGCAGCCGCAGCCTCTCGACTGATTGTCACGGGCTCCAGCTACATTAGCAACATGATGGTCTCTGGCGCAGAGAGCTTCATGAACAAGTCCAAGCCGAACGAAAAGCCCATGGTCTTTCAGCCTGCAACGCACGATCGCGTCCGTAAGATCAACACTATCACCACTGGTGTCGCTGGCTATTCGGCGAAGACGGTCGGTCAGCTCACCAAGTACGCTCAGAATGCCGCAGCAGGGCTGGCAGGCCATAAGAGGACGACCCACAAGAGCAGGAACCCTGATGGCACGCCCAATGAGAATTACAAGCCTGGATTACTCAACAAGTCACTGATAGCGTTTTCGACCGTGGCTGACGGCATCTCATACTCGGGAAAGACCATCCTGACACATGGCGGTGCGGCTGCCAGTGCGGCGGTTGGGCACAAGTATGGTGCTGAGGCAGGCAGTATTACCAGCAACCTTGCAGGAGGAGTCAAGAATGTCGGCCTCGTCTACATCGATGTCACTGGCGTCAGTAGACGTGCTATCATCAAGTCGGTCGCCAAGGGTATGGTAGTCGGCAAAGTCAAGGACAAGAAGGGCAATGAGCAAACAGTGATAGTTGGAGGTGGTGACGGCGGCGCAATCCAACCTAGCGATCTGGATCCGCAGTATGGCGCATCCAATACTGGGGTTGCTCCAAATCAGTCGTCTTCTGGGCCTGCAGGACAGATTTCTTTTGGTGGCCCGCCTCCAACCTACCGTACCGGTGTCGGAGAGTCCATTGAAGGCCAACCGGCCTACTACCCGCCCGAGAAGCGGTGAGGCAACCTTACTGCACGCTTTTGCTGATGGTGGATTTTTACGAGGAATGAGGTTATGATATAAGACTACTGGCATCATGGTATGGAGGCGGTGAGTGAGCGGTCAGGCGCCTAGACTCTTTCTGTAGACTCGGGTCTTTCTACCCTGCGCCATGCCCACTGTTTGCTTTCTAAGTGGTATACACGCTCGTCTCCAATGGCATTTTCTTCACATACTTGATCAATTGCTCCCACCAGGCTTCACCTCCGCCAAGTTTTTTTTGTCCCTTGTATTTGGCCTGCGTTCATCAAGTTGCATAACAACAAGCAATCGCCCCGGCAGAACATTATTTCCGTTAAAGTCTCACCACAATTTCTGAATGTCTCGGCTTTTACGGCCGTCAGCTACCAGCACTTACGTCGCTCAGCATGGCTTGAGCTCGACCGCGCACACTGCATGGCTCCGACCGATGAAGATATGTGACCCTCAGCAAAGATTGTGTAACGCCTGTTTCCGCGTACATAACCATCAATTTCATAAAGGTAAATTATGAGCGATTTCTTTGTTCCAAGCCCTAAACTTACAAGCTGTAGAAAGACGGGCGCAAAGAGCCCGGCAGACCGAAATGCTGCCTCCAGAGTGGATTTCAATGCACCAGCGACTAAATGCCTTCTCGTGAGGAGGACTGGTCTGGCTATCTGCCTGTCTGACTTCCAAGGCATGAAGGCTAGATGTCTGCAATTGAGGCATTATGTGCAAGTGGTTCCTGTCAGAGGCTGTGACGAGGGCGGTGTTTATGGACTCGAGGGAAATGAGCAGAGTCAACGACTGCTCGTTGCGTAATGCCATCTGACACCCGACCATCGGAGCCGCGACGAACGCTTCAACGTTATTTCCATGGTCTTCCCTCGTTGCGAGGGACCCCTCATCCCTTCCCAAACAAGTGCGTCTGTGTGTCGTGCTGTTTATAACCTTGCTGTCATACTATTCATACCCCAAACATCACATCCACAACTGCTTCTTTTTCACATGAGAGGCACGGCCCCCTATACTTGCGTCACCTATAGTCCCCCATGTTCCATGTTGTAGTGTAGATCCTTGTCTAATTCCCCGATGCAGCGCCGTTGAGATCTGATACACTGTGCTCGCTAAAGCTGGACTGCTGAGAGATCTGTGTTGCGCCGTTGTGTCCAGTTCAGTGCAGGGATATGCATGTGCAGGTTATTCGGACATCGTTTGCAATCGTGAGGTGGGCCGTTTGTGGCGTGTGGTCCCCATGTGAAGCATCTTTTTGTCGGAGAAGGGCGATCGGTGATACACACCGACGGGGTTACTGACCTCTGTTTAAATTGTGGGGAACAGGTTCGACGAGGTAGCATTGTTGACGTGGCATGACACAGCTCCGCCTCAATCCTTCCAATGTTGCAATATCAGGAGGGAAGGGCCTGGAATGGGAGAACTTGAATTGTGAAGGCCGCCAGGATAAAGTGTAGACTCTACTGTGCAATGACATTATCAAGTGGAGTAGAATTGTGGGCCTGACAGTGCTGGCCTGGCCTGCTTGTCACTTTTGCAAGGTACAGCGCAAAGTGCGGCGAAACGCTTCACTTTCGGATTACGAGATGGATTGGTAGAGAGTTCATCCCGCATGACCTTTGACAAACCGTATGCAGTAGTGCCCTGTGCGATCATCTGTGGGATGTGCATTGCACGTGCAACCGATGAGCCCAACAGGTCGCGCACACGACAATTTGATCCCTTCGGCGGTGTCCACATGGCTTGACTTCGTTGGGTATGCAAAGCCCAAGGGGTTTTGTTGGTGCTGTGTTCAAGGCGAATATCGCACGTTAGTGGAGAGGTTTTGCGGAGAAACTCGAGGCTAGTTGAGAGGGTAGCGTGCCCCCAACGCAAGAGCAAGATTTTTGATCACTGGACTACGTACGGGACGGAAGAGGGTAGGCGGATGCACTATATAGGAAAGAGATGATGCAAGTGATAGTTATCCTCACAGGCTTAAATTTTGTGAGGATTACTCATTGATTTCACTTGTTCACTTTCTGTACTACTTCCACTCCATAAGGTTTCTAACCATTAACGCCGCTCTCATCCCAAAGTCCTTGCAAATAAGAAAACAGTTGCCTGGACAAGGAACAATGATTTTCTTCATCGAAGCCTTCAGCGTCCTCCTCATCACCGGCCTGAAACTCACAGCTCTTGGGTTGGCCTTCAGATGGATGGCGAGATACTAGGTTGACCACAAATCAAGCACATGTCGAACCCTTCCTCAGCCATCGCGCCTCGAAACAAAGGGCTTTTCAACTTTCCTCTCGCATAAGTGCCTTGAACAACGGGATATGCTGGATGACGTGCAGCACACAAGCGGGCGGAAAGCGTTGCAGAGCCGCAAATCCCCGAAAGTGTATAGTCAATTTCTTCTCCAGAGTATTATATGACAGAAGCAAAGACGCTTCGGGAGAAGATAGGAGGGAAAGGAACTCAGATAATCAGCATACGCCGTACACGCGCGAGCGGCTTCGCGAATAGCGAAAGTCCAGCTGGTGTGATAGCCCCGCTATATGGTGCGAGTCGAATAAAAGGGTTGGATTATAATTACCCCGCATCAAAACCGAACCACCAAAAACGATACAATTATATACTATTGTTTACCTATTTCGCAACATCCTAAGTTTCCTTTTCAAATTCCAAATACACCCCTGCAAACACTGCTTCTCCTGCTTCCCCTGAAGAAACGCAGTGTTCAATCCCCTTTGCCGAACATGGCGGAGACGTTTACTGAGATCCCGATCCTGCCGCTCTCGCAGGCGCTCGATCCAGCAACTAAGCCGCAGTTTCTGAAGGACCTGCGGTCCGCGCTGCTGAATGTTGGGTTCTTGTATCTGAGCGAGACGGGCCTACCTGAGCAGCTGATCAAGGACGTGATTACTGAGTGTAGGGGTTTTTTCGAAAAGCTGCCGTGGGAGGAGAAGGAGGCGATTGAGATGAAGAATCAGAAGAGTTTTCTGGGATGGAGTCGAGTAAGTATATGAAGTTTCCTACAAATGTACTGTGTGTATTTTTGATCAGGGGATGCATGCAGGGAAAGATGAAGACAGAGAGTCAAAGTATGGAAATGGTCTATTATGATCTATCGCTATTCATACAACAAAGGCCGTTGGTGAAAAAACAGAAACCAAAAAAAGGATGATGCACAAATATACTACAAGAAAAAGAGCGCGCTTGACAGAAATGGAAATATCAGATACCTCTCGACCGTTAAACCGTAAATGCAATAAAGTTTGCTAGGTAACCCAAGTTTTGGCAAGACAAACAACCTCCGCCTGCCAGAACCGAAAGGGAAAAACAAAACAAAAAAAAATAGTCGGGCAAGGGGGAAAAGCCCCCTACACCATGTGTACGCAAAATGAAAAAAAGGAAATTCGTAAAACGACGACAGGGTCGCTTGTGACGTTTCAGGAGCACTCTTCTCCCTACAATTATATGTTTCCTCCTCTTCTTTTACTAAACGTGGCTGTTTCTTCTCTTTCTTAAACGATGGGTACAATCGGATGAGCGCTGATCAAAGTGTTTTGAAAAACAGCTCGACAACGAAACCACGGCGTTGAACCCAGATCACCGCGAACAATTAGATCTGTCGACACCCCATCCCGTGCCAGGGCCGGAAGCACCTTTGTATCACAACCTTCTTGCACCAAACCAATGGCCATCACCGCAGTACCTTCCGTCGTTCCGGCCGGTGTATGAAGACTACATGCGGCGCATGTCGCACATATCGACTCTGTTTACGTCGCTGATTGCCGAGGCAATAGGACTACCAGCCGATGCATTTTCGCACTTCTTTGATGACTCACAGCAACATAAGCTCAAGATTGTAAAGTACCCAGAGGTCGATGTGCCGGATTTACCAGCCGGAGCAAGCGAGATTGACAGGAAGAAGTGGGAGATCAAACGGCAAGGCGTCGGCCCGCACAAAGACAGCATGTTGACCAGCTACCTCTTGCAGGCCAGCGACCAAATAGGACTACAGGCACAGAATGCAAAGGGGCAATGGATAGATTGCAAGCCTATTGACGGCACGCTGGTAGTAGCAATTGGGCAAGGCATGGAGGCGCTGACGGACGGCGTCTGTGCATCGACTACGCACCGGGTGCTGAGTCCACGGAAAGGCGAGGGAGCACGGTACTCAGTTCCGTTTTTCCAGGGTGTGAGCTACGACGCGAAGTTTGAGGCGATGAACGTGCCAGGGGCAGTATTGAAGCTGCGGGACGAAGCACGCGAGGGACGAAATGACGAGGTGGAGTTTACTTTTGTGAAGGGCCGATGGGGTCACCTCGGCGAGGCGACGCTCATGAACCGCGTCAAATCTCACCCGGATGTGGGGGAGCGCTGGTATCCGGAGTTGCTGGAGCAGATACGGGCGCAACAGGCGGCAACGGCATAGTAGATGCTGGTATTTTATTAATGAGCAGCGGTAGATAGTACCCAAACCTCTTGTGGCTCTTGCTCTTGCTCTTGCTCTTGCTCTCTTGCGCTGGGCCTGGCCTGGGTCCGGCTGGAACGAACAGCTTCTCGGTGTGATTATCGAGCAGGAAACAGTATCCGCGATGATGCACGTCACCAAATGGTGCCATGGACGACGATGCGGTGAGCTGAAATCCCGCTTCACTGCCCCCGAATGCGGAAAGCAAACCTAAGGCAGCATACGAACAGACCAGCAGAAAGGCGACCAGGATGTGATTGGCGTCAGGGCCTCCGGGGACATGGGCCCGGAAGAGCGGAACGTGCACCAGCCCAGCTTGGCAATTGTGCCAGGATTTCTGCTGGCCTCGGCGTTTCGGAGCCATGGTGAGGCGGCTGCATGCAAGCGGAATGCAAGGCCAACCACTAGAAGCAGCCCAGCACCAGCATCTGCAAGTCTGCGTTCCTGCTGGCAGCATCAGGCTGGGCTGCCCAAAAGTGTATTTGTATTTCGAACCATGTTTTATTTCTTCTAGGCTGCCGCATTCTAACTTTTCCGCCTCCGTCTCAAACTTTCAGCTGCGCTTGTACGGCGGCAAATGCGTGCAAGTGGATCCGCTCTCGCTCTCGGTGTCGGGGCTTCGGTTGTTTGCCCGCATTGGGTATAGGCCTTCGATCTCGGAGACGTTCAACTTGATAGCTTCGTATGATCCGCGGAACCTTCCATTCCTCTTGACGATCCAAGCTTCCGTATCCATGGAGTCGCTGCGCCTCCTAAGTCCATGGTGTAACTCCATCGCCCGTCCCAAGCGGATCTTTCTGCCGGCTCATTTTAGCCAATCCACGCGCCCGTAGCGGCCGTCCGTGCGTTGTGTTTCATTGCGCTTCATGCGAATGCTGTGCCAGTGGACGAAGGTTTGTCGAAACACTCTGGAGCGTACCGCATCGTTTGACTTAGAACCGGTCGAGTCACAGCCATGGATTCTTTGCGTTTGCCCACTGCTATGGATTCCCACTGCACCCCATCTTGCCATGATCCTTGAAAGAAGACATCGTTGCCTTATCAGCGTTGAAATTACGGTGCCGTGTCTGATGATTTGCAGGATGCGCAACAGCTTCTGGAAGAGGGATGCCCCCTGGTTCTTGAACGTCGCGGGAAGCTTTTGAGTGACGTCCGACAAAGTGGGGAGCACCTCCACTTAAGGATTGCTATGCCTGCACCCTGTCAACGGCGCGTCGCCGTGAGAGATTACGTATACGTTCCAATAGGTAATCTCAATGCTCAACCTTCATGTTTGGCTGCATGTGGTACATGATATGCTGCCCCTGCTCGTTCATCATCTGCGTCTGCGCGTGCTGGGGATGCTGCATCATCGGCATTTGTTCACCATGGCTGACTGGCGGAGCGTAATTTTGCTGCGGGACTACTGGGTACGACGAGTAGGGCGCCGAAGTGGGCTGTTGTTGGTGTTGAGAAGGGCCTTGACCCTGCGCAGACTGATGGTGCATGGGCACGCTCATGTGCCGCTGGTAGTCGGATGCGTGCGGAGAGTGGTGCGATGTTGGTGTGGCGTACCCCGACATGGCCATAGGCTGAGACGTAACCAATGATGCAGTCTCGAGCGGATACGACATGGCTCGGGCATTCCCCTCCATACCATAAGGATTGGGGTACGGCATATTTGCACCTTCGCCGGCGTGGATCGAAGGATCCTGCACAGGCATAGAAACTGAATGGTGCTGTGGGTGATTTGGATGAGGGCTCCAACGGACAGATTCGTGGTGAGGCGCTTCTCCCATAGCAGGTGGCGTGTCAACGTGCGGCGACGAAACGTGATGGGTGTACGTATGCTGCGGCTGCCAATGACCGGGTTGGGAAACCGGCGTCGCTATTTCAGGAACTGAATGAACGCTTCTTGCTGTTCCAGTCGAACTCCTCCGAGGTTGGCTGAGCATCTGAACGCGATCACTGGGTGAAGGTGCACCTGCGACAAACTCAAGTTAGCCATTTGCTGCACTTGCCAATTCGCGTCTGTTTCGAAGGAAGATTTTTTTTTCTTCCTTGGCTCTTATCGCCCTTCGCTTCAGACCAAAATGGAAGCGAGCGTTACAGATTGCTGCACGTCGCCCAATTGAGCAAAGCGAGAGAGATAGTTTAGACAAGGAGAATGGGAAAAGAGGCAAAAAGCTGATCTCACGAAAAAAAAAAAGGACGCTTGGCTGCGCACCAAAAACGGTTGCGGCCCGAGACACCAAAAAGCAAAAAAAAACCAGAGTTCACTCCACCGAGAAGTGGAACAACTGATCTGTGCTTTTTTTGGGGGGAGACAAAACGAGAAAATAAGATTCATCACGTACCTGCACCTTGCTCAGGAACTCCGAGAGCTGACACTGCGTGAGACAAGCGGGCACGAAGGACTGCATTCTCTTGCTCGAGCTCCTCGTTTCTTCGCATGAGCTCCATCATCTTGGTTGATGAATTGTTTTCCAATTGAGTACTGAGGTCACGGACTTGGCGTTCGAGGGTGTCGATGTGGTCCTTGGTCCTCTGGCGGATGGCTCGCTGGGCTTCTCGGTCATTTGCTCGTTTCCGCTCGAGCTGTGCAGCTGTGAGGGTGGTGACGCTCCGGGTGCCTGCTCTTGACGGACGCTTCTTGAGGCCAGGAGTTTGGTTCTTGGCTTCAGAGCCAGAGGAGTGGCCGTCATAAGGCGGAGACTTCTTGGACTGGTCCATCAGAGGGGAGTGGTAGTTAGGGGTGTTCATGAAGTCGCTCCGGTAGGCGATTGGATCACGGTAGTGGAGTATCGAAGTCATCGAGGATCCGCGAGGGGCGGTGAGGATATAGGCGATGTCGAGGTTGCTGTGTCAGCGTGGGCCCAAAACAAAGGCGGCCCAAGCGTTTGGCAATATCAATGGGATGCTTTGTGGACGAGAGGTGCTCCCAGGCGGCAACAATCGGAGGGGGGGAAGGGGGTTCTGAAGGAGGGGAGGGAACAGAGCAGGTGAGGTGTGTGTGTGTGTGTGTGTGTGTGTGTGTGCGGGTGTCCTGGGGATAGAAATGGTGTAGATTCAAGGGGGATTAACAATGTATTAGAGTGCAAGCCAGGGACGTCGAAGCAGAATGGTAAATGGACAGGCACCAAACGGAGAAGAGATGGCTGGCATGCGCCTATAACCTCATAGCAGGTATGATGAATAGCGTATTTGGCGCCCATGCTTCCACCCCCGGCCTAGTGCCTCCGTTTGATCCTGGCCCTGGTTGTAGCCACACAACGTGGGCTCTGGGGAAATGGTTTCAGCTTAGCTCCTACGGTAGACACGATGAGGCTAGGTGCCCTGCCCAGTGCTGAGCTTACAGCTGGGTGAGGGTGGGCGGGCGAAAAAAAGACCCTTTGCACGATTAACTCTCAACGGTGGTGGTGGCAGAAGCCTGACGGAGCCACTGGCTGGGCTTGGGCAGTTGCAGCACAATGGCAGTTTCTGGAAGCACACTACGGGCCTCTAGCCTGGAGGTCTGCGACCACTAAAGGGAGCCGTGGCCGAGTGCCTGCGCAACCCCCCCTCGGTCCACCTTACCTCGCAAGCAGACGGAAGGGCGCCGTGGCTCCACCAGGAAGGTTTGTGGGAACCGCGTAAGCGGAACCCTCGTTCCTTTGATGTCGCCATGTGGCCATGTTCGCCTCCACCGTCGGAGCGTAGCGACTATGAGGGATAGAAAGTCCAGCGGACGCGGCCAAATTTGTGACGTTTGAAGAGCGCATGGGGCAGGCCCCATGCAGCGACTGCGTATGAAGCGATACCGGGATGCGGCCGGTGTGAAGGGGGGAGAGACCAGCACCCCCGGTCGCCAAGCTGGTCAGCACGTTCTGCACGTGGAGACCCTGTAGCATATAGCCCGACTGCGCACGGGCCCCAAACTCTCCTCCCATGGCTACTACCGTCCCCGACCAGTCGACCACGCCCTTTTTGCAGGGCGTCTGGGCAAATTGACCGCTGGACTTGCACCTCGCTGTGGATCAGGTCCCATATTGCAGCAAAATGGATGCAACCTGGACAGCGTCGTCGATCATGCTGCCAGGGCCAGGATGCTTCCGTGCCTGCTCCTGCTCTGCTCTGCTCTGCTCTGCTCTGCTCTGCTCTGCTCTGCTCTGCTCTGCTCTGCTCTGCTCTGCTCTGCTCGGTTGCCCCAGCAAGCACTGTCTGCTGCTAAGAGCATTCTTCTCCCGCGGCGGACCGCCTTCTCACGCCCTGTGCTGCCAATGCCATCCTAACCGTGTGTCCATGCCGCCGCCATCGTCGCCGCCGCTGCTGCTTCTGCTGGTACTGACCGAACCATGGCTGCCGGGCTCGCATCTGCGTATGTAGGTGCGCGTGTGTGCGTTTCAAGCACCGTGCTGGGCATGCATGCATCTTCACCGCACTTGCGTCCTGCATGGCGGCACGTGGATAGCCATTATAGTAGGCTGAAGGTGCCACCCTGTTGGACGTATGCAAGATGAGCTCGAGCATGGGCCACAGTCCGTGATGCGCTCATTCAGGCCGCATGAGGAAGCCTCATGGGTTTTTCTGGTGGCTGTAGCTCGTGCGTATCCTGGACGTGGGCATTCGCTTGAGCGTTTGTTAGCCGCCTAGGGAATGGCCCACTGTGAAATCACATGTCTCGTGATGTTAAGTAAATACTGATGGGCGAGGAATCTCCCTGTCAAGGGGGGTGATCTGCTCTCGTCCACCACGCGATTTCACTTGACTTTCGATAGAGCAGAATTGTGGGCTGTTCACCGCTCCGGTGCAGCTGCATGGTCGAGTGAGGCTACACATTAGCGGGCGGAAGGCCAAGATCGATATCCTTTAGTGCTTCCTCTGTTTCGCACACGCCTGGTCTACACTCCCAGCCATAGCAGACCGTCCTTGGCGTCGATATTGGACGAGAGCCATGTTTGGTCGGCAACGCTAAGGACTCGCAGGCTAGCCAGCCGCCAGCCGCGAGCCGCACTCAAGGAGTAAGACGGCGCACTGCAGGATCAGAAAAAAAGGAGCGCGCGGTATTTTTTTTTTCTTCCCTCTCCTCTTCCTCTCTGGCTAGCGGGAAAACGACAGAAGAAGAAAATCATGTTCGCAGAGGGGAGTCTGCAGGTTGCGGGTGGGGGGAAGGATTAAGCACGCCGCACCTTTCTGCATGCATGGCTCGTTGCAGTTAGCCAGAACGTTACCCGACGCTACCGAAGGGGCAATTGCGATGTACATGAGACAAGGACAATTCTATCTCGTGCAAAGAGGTACCGAGTCTTTCCCACTTTAGCCTCAGGTTTCAGCAGCACGTCGTGATCGGCGACGACTACAAGACGGCACGCGTAGTGCCTTTGCCTCGTCTTGTTCCTCCGCGTCCGTCCCCCTCGAAGGAATGACCTTCTAGTAGTTTCGCTTCTCTCGCGAGCCTTCTAGCCTCGCTTTAGTCACAGCCAATATAAAGCTTCTAGCGTTTGCCTCTCTCGCCCTCGCTAGGCCTGCCTGGGACGAGTTCCTGTCTACAATGGGCCAGCGGCCGAAACGACACGCCACTTGCAGTACGACATCTGGTACGTATGCTTCCATGGACTGTGGCGTTCGGGGAATGTTCCCCGCTCTCATTACTCTGCACCACCAGCACTGCAATTCATCAAAGAAAACCTGCCGAAGCGCCCCAACGTGACCACGGCTCCATGCCCCTGAAACATTTTGCCATCATCAAGAAACCTAATGTTGGCCTACCCCACACGCGATGATCACCACACCCAAACTCCCCATCACACCTATGGATACGAGTATCAGTATCCGCCCGTGCAGGATCTCCAGCAAGCACGCGCACAAGCACCATGGCGCGTTGCTCCGGAGCCTCACTCCCGCCGACTCCGTCCCAGGATACCCAGGACCCCGAAGAGAGGAGGGGGAGGGGGGGAAGGGGGAGTGGGAAGATCCAAGCTCCTGAGAGTCCACTCAAAGTATCGTTTTCCAAACTTTTTGCAAGCCAATGCTGCGTCGTCCGTCTGTGACCTTACTCGCTCAAAGAAAAATGTCCTGCACTGGCGATGGCGGCTGCATGCAACTTTAGCTCAACCGATCTCAAGGGTCTTGGGGTCTCAAGGAAACCATGGCGAGATTAACGTCCGTTCGCATTGCGCAAGAGAGACTCGGACCAGCTGCTGCCCGAACTCATCACCTGTGTTGCGGCAAGTTACAGCAATCGTCGCTGTCAGAAGACGCAACACATGCCGCTCCCCCAAGCCATTTACCTTTCGCTACCAAACTTTGCGACGCTCCACCACAAACCGTCCTAAACATCCGATATTCATCCACGGCGAACCCAAAAGCCAGTCCAAACTCACCTTGTCCTGATCTAGTGCCAAATGGACCACCGGCCACGAGGGGCCTTGTCTGAAACATGCAGGCAAACTTTAAAGTTTTACGGGGACCCACACGCCTGCACCCAGTATGTATCCACCACACCACTCTATCCGCTTTTCGCCGCCGATTTCTTACGAATCATACGAACCGGCCGTGTTGCGCCATCTCGATTTCCTTCGGTACAGATTCTAGTCTCCAAGCTAGAAAGCTGATGGGGGGGGGGGGGGGGGAGGCGCTCACGGCAAATGCAAAAATTACTCAGGGCCATCTGCGCGACAGACCGATTGCGAATGTCAGCGCGAGGGGATGCAATGGCGACACGGCGCTGACGTGTTGGGCGTTGTGCGTGTGTCGAGTTGTGGAGAGCTTGAGGCTGCTGGTGGCGTTGTGTGTTGCGCTCCAAAAAGAAAATTGATCGTGGACGACTGGTTGGAATCGCACGCCGGGTTGCGCATTTCTCATCAAATGACACCGCCGCCGAAATGACTGCAAAAGATGGCTTTTTGGGCACCAACCGCGTCGTCACTCCCGACTCCCGTTCACCGATTAAAAAGAGTAAGAGCATTCGATATGCGATCGTCGGCTTCAATATCGCGAAGCTGAGGCGGGAAATGCGCCACCATCCTTACCCCAGAATGGCGCAATGCTCCGGGTCTATAGCTATCTAAACGAACACGGCCTGCTGTTGACATTGGACAAAAAGAAGGGTCGTAGAAAAGCACACTAGAAGATTGCTGGAAGCTTTGTCCCCCTCCATCATGACGTCCCCATGCAAACCAAAATGCACCTCTGCACCAACTATCCACCCGCCACAACACAAATTTATTCATCTCACTCCTTTTTGATGTACTTGTCGAAAATTTTCGAAATCTCGCGCGCGCTCTTCTTGGGGTGCCGCTGCTGCCCGCCAGCGTAGTCAACGTAGGTGACGCCGAAGCGTGTCGTGTACCCCTCGGCCCACTCAAAGTTGCTGCAGGTACGCCGTTAGCGCTGGCTTTTCATGGAATGTACCAAGTGGACTACGTTTGAAGCTAGAAAGGCGATCAAACTGCCGCATGTGGAAATGTATCCCTTTCCTAACGGAGATTTCGCATCCGATACATCTCCTCGGAGAGGTCGTCATAACGACGTTTGGTTTGAGTTGCGAGGTAAGAAGACTGTGTGAACTTACTCCATGAGACTCCATGCCGAGTAACCCCTGACATCGACGCCATCGAGGGTATGGGCATCAGCCAGAGCACTGATGTATCCCCTGAAGTATTCACAACGGAACTCATCGTCCAAAAGCTGCTCCACTGGCAGCTCGTTCTCGCCCTTCAAGCTTGTTCCGTTCTCTGTGACGTAGAAGGTTGGGCCTCCGTAGCGGTCGCTGAGCCATTTGATCAGCTTCCTGAAGCCCAGGGGCATTGGCCTCAGCCACACAGACTGTGTCTCTGGGCCAATCCACTCTCCCTTCTTGTTCTGGAAGAGGATGTCCAGGTTGCCAACGTGATCTTCTGGCTCTGGCTCGCCCTCTTTGTGTCTGATGTAGTTGGCACAGTAGTGGTTCATGCCGTAGAAGTCATTGCTGCCCTTGACTAACGCAGTCTCCTCGGGTGTAAACTCTGGCAGCCTATCGCCGAGCTGCTTACGCATAGAGTCTGGGTACTTGCCGAAGTATACTGGGTCGCCGAACCAGCAGATTGCGAACTCAATTTTGCGGTCGCAGGCTTCGCGGTCTTGCGGATCTTCCGGGTCCCACGGCTCGGTCCAGTCACCTACGTGATGTCAGCAACGTATTCGCGTTCCGTGCTTGCACCCGAGGTCAGTTTCGTCTTCCCCTGCATGAGGCTGACTACGGCAGGACGCATAGGCTTTTTGTGGAATACGAAGAACCACGTGGTGCTCGCTTACCATTGAGGGTAATCCCAATCTGTCCGCCGTCCTTGGCCTTGAAGTCGTCTCGGTAGGCCTTGACTGCCGCACCATGGGCGATGAGAAGGGAGTGCCCCACAATCCACGGCTCCCTAGAGCTGTCACCCTCTGCGCTCTTGGTCCTGTCACTGCAGCGGCCGGGAGCAAATAGCCCGGTACCGTATCCAAGGATGGAACTGCACCATGGCTCGTTGAAGGTGATCCAGAACTTTACCTTTGCTCCAAAGGCCTTGAAACACACCCTCGCATAGTTCTCAAAATCCTTGACAAACTCATCCTTGTTCAGCATGCCGCCATATCGCTTGTGCAAGTTGTCAGGTAGATCCCAGTGGAACAGCGTGATTAACGGCTCGATGCCGGCTGCACGAAGATCATCGACGAACTTGACGTAGTGCTGGATGCCTTTCTCGTTGACCGGATCATCACGGCCCCCGAGAGGTATGATACGAGACCATGAGAGTGAGAAGCGATAGGATTTTGCACCGAGCTCCTTCAGCAGCGCCACATCTTCAGCAGTGCGGTGGTAGGAGTCGCAGGCGACATCACCAGAGTCTCCACCGGCGATCTTGCCCTCAATGCGGCAAAAGGTGTCCCAAATGGAATCCGCGCGGCCGTCTTCATGCGGTGCGCCTTCAATCTGGTAACTGTGGTCCCAAAGCTCAGTACGTGCGAGAGGGCAGCCTTGCTAAGCATTGTGGCGGGGTATTTTGGGAGTGGAGTAGTCTGGACATGACGAACCTGGCTGTTGCAAACCCCCACAGAAAATCTTTAGGGAGATACGACTGCGACATTGTGGGCTTCTGGTGGACAATGCGAGATCAGGCTGCTATATGGGGACAGCAGTATAATGTGGAAGCAGAGCGCAGCAGAGGGCAACTATACTTCATATACTGGCACGGCTCCATGGATGTGTTGGCTGCGGAGAGCGTCCCGCCGTAACCGTGTTTACGCGTTGACAAGCCTTTGACAGACGCGGAGTAAGACACATGAGGCATTTGGTAAGGCTCAGTTGATCCTGACCGGGCTGCTGTCAATTTCTCCGTGCCCTCAATGGCTCCTTTGTTGATGACCCCGCTCACAGTCACCATCACTCGAGGTTGTCGCTGGAGCGCACCTGACGAAGCTACACTTTTGCGTCGATTCTGCCCCCAGGGTTCACGATGACCGAGGCGGTCAGTGGAGCTGCGGGCCGTCGACTCAGCCTGCCTTTACCCTAGGGGTGGCGCGGAGAGCTTGTTAGGCTTGTGAGCGTTGCAGTTGATGAGATGGCGGGGTAAGGAGCAACTTCAGGCGAGCCGCCTACCTTCCGGTCGCTGTCGTCATGTGTATAAGGACAGTAAAGGCTGTTCCTCCTGCGCTCATTCGTGAGCGTCGGAGCTGGAGACAGCCCACCATGGCCAACGTCGGAAAGGTTGCTTTTGGTGTTTTGGTGGCGGTGGAGAACGAGGGCGGCAACACCTGACAGGCCGCGCTATCCCCTGTTGAGAAGGGCTTCCGGAGTGACAGTATCTGCCCCTCTCCACCAGAGCTTCAATGTTTTGTCGGAACCACCTCTTGCCTGGACACAGCAGCGGCGCACCAGAAAATATATAATGGGGCGGGTGATGGGAGCTGGAAGGCCATGTTGAAGCATCGAGTCGGCACTGAATTCCCCAATTGACCCTCATCCGCCATGCTTTCCGCACTTCGAACCATCCGATCTCCGTCCAGACGGCTGTCGGTGCAATTGCGCACGGCGGCAACACAGGCCCAGAAACGCGCTGGCGACATCTCGGATGCCTTTGCCTCGCTCTCCGGGCAAAAGTTTGAGCCTCTCACCCCAGAGTATGCTGACCTCAAAGGTCGCCTGATCCGCGGTTATGAAGGCGAGGTACGCGAGTCTTGGGAACGGCTACTTCGGCATCTGCGGGAAGAGATCCCGCTCATCGTTGAGCTCGGCAGCAAGGCCATTCCTGAGATCGACTTCAAGGACGTTGACCACGCCCCCGAGGCCTTCAGCGATGAGTTCAGGAAGAGAGGCGTAGCTGTCGTGAGGGGCGTCGTCCCCGAGCACGAGGCGCTGCAATGGAAGGACGAGTTGCGCGAGTACATCCGCCAGAACCCCCAGACCAAAGGCAAGACGTCCGCAGTGCACCAAACATGCCATCACTGACCCATCCTCAGCCTTTCCCGCCGACAACCCACAAGTTTTCGAGCTATACTGGTCCCGAATCCAGCTTCTTGCTCGCGGTAACCCGAATCTGCTCAAGACACACCGCTTCCTGATGTCATACTGGCACAGCACGAACCCACATGCCCCTTTATCCACACAGCACCCCATAAGTTATGCCGATCGCCTGCGGATGCGCTTGCCAGGGGACGCCAAATTCGCGTTGGGACCACATGTTGATGGCGGAAGCGTAGAACGCTGGGACGAGCGCGGCTACGGCCTAGGCAAGGTATATGATTCAATCTGGAAGGGGAAATGGGAGGACTTTGATCCATGGGAGGCCAGCTGCCGACTACCGGTTGTGTCAGACCTCCATCAAGGCGTAGGCGCGTGCAGTGCCTTCCGCATGTTCCAGGGCTGGTTATCACTCTCCACAACGGGTCCATTCGAGGGCACTCTGCTTGTCAATCCGCTTTTAGCAAAGGCAACTGCCTACTATCTCCTGCGGCCTTTCTTCTCGCCCAAACGCGGTGTTGACCCTGGTGCACAAACAGCATCGGAAGCCATCTCCAACTCTGCGGATTTCCTCGCCTCGGACAACTGGGAAATGGACGCAACACCCTCACCCTGGGTCCATGGTGCAACTCCAGGCCACGGACAAGAACTTTCGCATCTGCTGCATCCCCACCTCAACCTGCAAAAGTCCATGATACACATGCCAAAAGTCAGGCCTGGCGATTACGTAGCCTGGCACTGCGACACCATCCACTCCGTAGACAAGACGCACTCTGGAACATCCGACTCTAGCGTCTTGTACATCCCAGCTTGCCCCATGACAGAAGACAACGCAAAGTATCTGGTTCGCCAGCGCGACAACTTCGTCAACGGCACCCCCAGTCCCGACTTTGGCGGCGGCGTTGGCGAGAGCGAACACGTCGGCCGCATCAAAGCCGAAGACATGCCCGAACTGGTCGGCGACGAGGGCTGCAGAGCCATGGGACTGAAAGAGTGGGATAGCGATGCCGCAGGCCTGACTCCTGGCGAAAGAGTTATATTGGATAGAGCCAACAAGATTCTGGGTTTCTATGATTGAAGCAAAAGAAAAAGTTCAAAGCTTGTGCAAATTTTGACGTAGCGAAAAAGCATCATGATGACATTTTAGCGTGTGTTTGTATAGTTTGTCGAATATGTGTATGACATTGTAATGCAAGATGCATTCACTTTTTTCTTCACGGTCTTGTTTATTATTTACGACTCTTGCTTTAAATCAAAATTATTGCAATCGTGCTCCAATTTTAAGAATAGTACTATGCTATCGTCGTCAATAAACATTTTGCTCTCCAAATGCTTCTCTTACAGCATGCTGCTCGGTATCCACGAACGAAGACTATTGGTGACGCAGTCTCCGCAGCTCAAAGTCCTTGTAAAGGCCCCTAACATGCAGTCATGTACTTATCCATCCTGTTGAATTGATTGCGAACCATTGCGTATAAAGGTGCACAGATGGCGCTACTCGAGAGGAAACATCAACGTTGCCCAAGTACTGCCATATAAATACTACGTAGCTTTACCATTTCCGTCGATTTTGATATATAAAATACGGTGCAACCATGTTTTTGAGAATTGTCTCGAGCAAAGCTGTAACATTTCTTCAGAATGCGCTGAGGAGGATAGCATTCTGTGGGATTATTACAATTCCCCCCCCCCCCCTTTCATACTTATAATACACACTCCCATTTTCTGACATGTGTGAATTGGTCAGATGAGATTCATAGCGCTGATGCAAATGTTCTTAAGCGTTGCACGATCAAGCAGAATGCTCAGCATTCCTGAGATTTTTTTTTGATATGTAGAGTACACCAGCCAAACTTGAAAATATTTCAGGCCTGCATAACAAGTGTAATTATAGCTAATCTGAAGAGCTTATTCATGTTCGACATAGAGATTACTACCTCCATCTCGGAATGAATAGAGAAACATGCCAATTGCCTTACAACGGTAGAGGCGTTTGAAGTAATCCTATGCAGAATCGTCCTTCAGACTCAATAGCCGATGATGAATACTTATTGTGCCTCAGGAATATGTATTCTCCCTCCTCAAGTCAAGTACGCTTGCAGCTCAAGACTTCCCCAGTCAGTTATGTTGACAGCACTACTATGTCGCTCTATGTGAAGCTGGTCCTTATCATCGCTCCAAGAACATATTGAATTCTTTTTGGCTGGAAATGACATCATAATTAGCATCCGCCAGGCAGACACGCTGTATTTGTTGTATCAGCCCGATTTGGAACTGACCTTCTAATTCATACCAATAATTTACCTTCCGTCACTTCTCTACATCACGCATTCAGAGTCATAGTCCTTGAAAAATCTCAACTGTTCAAATTCATAACAAGAGCCACAGCTAGAGCTGGGACATCTCTAATTCATTCAATTATATTACATTAATTCGTAGCTAGAGTTATCAGTCTAATTCTCAGGCGGGTAGACAACAATGCGGTCAATATCTGCGCCCTTGAAGTCCTTGTTGTTGTTCAGTCCGCCAATGGTAATGGTGTTGTTTCGGCCCTTGTCAAGGTTCAGTTGCAACGGAGTGCTGAGGATGATACCCTTGTGCGTATCCCTCTGGTAGAGCGTCTGAAGCTCTTCAACTTTGTTGTTGACAATGACGCTTGAAATGCGACGCAGCTGCCATGTTCCGTTGATTCGATCGGGTGTACCTCCCGGCTGATCACCGAAGCCCATGTCATCCGTGTTCTGGTAGTAGAAGGAAACCCACTGTGGTTTGCCGGTACCCTCGATGCCAGAGAAAGTGACCTTGCTGTCGTTGCCGTAGATGCCGGTGACAATGACTCCATGGCTACCAAAGTTGGCTTCCTGCTTGAACGCATTGCCTGTGGTCGTGGCGTCTTTGCCGTAGTAGGTTTTTCCCTTGATGGGTGTCACTTCTCCGGTCTTGACGTTGAGGTCGTAGACGTCATGCCACTTCACTTCCAGAGACTTCTTCTTCTCATCAATCTCAATAGGCAGCCAGATGTATCGAGACTCCCACAATGAGATCGAGTCCCACTGATCACCCAAGTATAGATATGTGGTCTTCTTGGTACCATTGATACGGAGCGAGAAGCCAGACTGGGAGTTGAAAGTACGCCTATTCAAGGGAGCAACGATGAAGGGCTGCGACCAAGGTCCAGCTAGCGAGTCTGCGCGGAAAGCAACAACGTCTTCGAAATATTAGTGTTGTGTTACAATTATGCGCCTAGCTTGTGTACTCACTGTTGGGCCTATAACCAGTCTTGTGGCTCATGAGCGCAAAATAGCTCTTGTCTGTTTGAAGGATAGTGGGTGCCTCAAGATCATACTTGTCGAATCGATGGACAACCTCATCAAGATCGGTGATATTCTCGTTGAAAGAGGTAATATACACATCACGACCTTCCCTGCGATCGCCATTCGAATAGAGCGAGTAGGCGCGCCCATCCTTCTGGTCAACGAAAAGACCAAAGTCCTGGGACCAATTTCCAAGCGGTGCAATAGCATCGATGTAGGTGTATGGTCCAGTGATATTGTCGGACTGAGCAAAGCCTTGGAGGAGCTCACCGTATGTGGAATTGTCGGCGTGCCACCACATCTAGGGCATGGTCAGTACAAGTTCTCATGAACAACCGCCGCGATACGTACGTGATACTTTCCAGTGCCCTTGCTGTACACCACCTTCGGCCTCTGAATAATGTCCTCTTTGGAGATGTGAGGGTGACCTTCAATCGGCTCTAAAGCTTGACCATGGTGCTCCCATGTCACCAGATCGTCGGAACTGTATACACTGACACCGCCACCCTCAACTTGGCCCTGGATCTTGTACTCGCCGAACAAGAAGAACTTGCCCGTCTCGTGGTCAACCGTGACGCCACCAGCATGCGCATTCACGAGATTACCCGCTGTGTCTCTCCAGCGTGCTCCAGGAACAATCCATTTGGCGGAGACAGCCGATGCAGCTAGCAACAGCTTTGAGGAAGTCGAAAGAAAACCCATTGTGTTGGTTTTTGAGGACGAGCTGGATCAACAAACTTTTTTTTTCCCCATGGTTATGGTACTTCATATAGCCTGGATGCAGAAGCATGGATATTTACCAGCCAAGCCGTGCCCGGGGGACATTCGCCCGAATTTCAGGAACAGCTGCCTTGTATATCGTAATGCGGGGCTCCACATCTTCTTCCGGATATGATGAACGTATTTCTCCAGGTTTTCTGGGAACGCTATTGCCGCATTGCGGTCTGGTGGATTCGGTCGTCGGGAAAACCAAGAGATCAAGCCGCTCGCCAGGAAGAGGGGGCGTATAAACAATCACGCGTTGCGCGGAGGCTACTCAAAGAAGTAATCGACCCGGACTTTGATGAAAAAATCGTAATGAAGGCGACATGTGCTAAGCATGTATGATTCTCGACGGTGAGAGCAGGCAGGGTGAAGCTGGCAGGTATCATTCAATGTGGCGTCATTAGTTCCGGAAACCTGGAAGCCACTAGCGCTGTGGTCCATTTACTTTCACTGCACCTGCGACCACGTTCACGTAAGTATAACTAGCCCGCCCTCCAATATTGACGCGACGTTTTTGCGATACATATTTGCTACCTTTCCTGATAATCGGCTGTCTATGTATCTCTCATCGTCTGATTATCCTCTTCAAAGCCACAACCATTCTAGAATCACTCGCGACTGAGAAGTGTGAAGCGGCACGTTCATATTAGCCAAGATACACGCTCCCTGTTCAACACATCGCAATATTACTTCGTTCGACTTCGGAACCGTCACACACCACGGGTAGTTCACAGCGCTCCGATTGGGTCTGCTGGAAATTCCTTGCAGCTTTGTCCCTTAATTTACCTCTCATTTGGTTGCTTACGTCCCACGATAGCAAGCGAAAGAGCAGCAAGAGTGCTTTTGAAGAGACTGTTGCTAATATGCGAATAACCAGCCTCTAGTGAAAAGGTTTTGAGCCATGGCTTTATAGTGAGGCGTGCATGGCCAATAAAATGATTAATATCTCAACAGCTAGATGGTGTATGACGTTGAATTTACTATGAACCTGAACTCATACGTGAAATCTCTATGGGATACTCAGAAGTGCTACGATCAAGTTACACAAAGAAGTACAACTGTATCTAAGCGGAGCCCCGAGTTTCTTTTGGCCTATTCGTGTATCTTATTAGATGTGAAATGATGGAGTCCAGCAACAAGACACATAAAGAGCTAATCTGAGGGACAATCAAAGAGGAGAAGGTGCAACTACCGGGTGCGGCGATCAGACTTCATCAAATTGAAATGATGGCTAGCTTTGGGCTTGTTGCGTAAGTGAACGATGTGAATATCGTCCATCATCTTTCGTCACTCTTTAAACTAAAGACCGAACAGTCTTATATATATCCAGACGGAAAAAAGTCAGGCCCACGTCGTCCAAGCTTGCATGAAGGCCGTATATCCTTCGAATACCACATCACCGCTCCTAGCGACAAATTAGACTTGCACTTATAAGCATCAGGCAGAAGAGCGCGCGTTGGAAGATCGATTGAACCACAATTGGATCAACAATTGATTGCCGGTTAAGTATTTACACTCAAAAATATCTACAATATGAAGTACGTTTTAAACCATTCTAGCTCTATCCCGAATTAAACTCTCAGATGTACATAAGTACATTTAAAGGCACTGGGAGTAGAAATCGTTCTGCTTAGTGCAAGTGGATCCACTGGCGCAAGTAGTCGCACCGGTATAACCGGCTCCACCGCACTGTCCCCACTTCTGAACGGTACCGCTGGAGTTGGTCGCAGTCGGGGCAGCACTGGCCTTGGTGCTGGTCTTGGTGACGAGAGTGGTGGCCTTCGCAGTGCTAGCAGCCTTTGTGCTTGTAGTCTTCGCGATGGAGACAGGGGCAGCAGTAGGAGCAGTACCTCCGCAAGTAGGAAGAACTGAAAGCTTGCCCTGGTCACCTCCGCAGCTGGCATTGGTGTCGAGCTTCTCGGAGGAACCGCTACCCTTGTTCACGCCCTTGTATTCAGCGCACACCTTCTTGGTTGTACCGCACGATCCGCTGATAACCGCAGAGTCGCCGAAGTTGCTGTTGATGCCAACGAGGTCGGAGGTCATACCGAAAGCGCGGACGTTCTCGACAATGACGTGACGAGGGGACTTTTGCTGGTTGTTGGTGCAGTCACCGCATGAGCGGTAGAGCTTGCCGGCGTTGACGACGGTGAAGCCCTTGATGGTGACAGTTCCGGCACCGTTGTGCTGAACGACCTTGTCCTTGGCCTCTTGGGCACCACCTCCGACGATGAGTGCATTACCAGTGCCGAGAACGGAGATGGCGTCCTCGCACACATCCCTGAACCAGACGTTGGTCAAGGTGCAGGAGCCTGGTGAAAGTCAGTATACAGAGCAAATCGACGACACCCCGAAACTTGGCTGCAAGTGGATTGACTTACCCAAGCAGTGAACACCCTCGAGGGCATTAGCACCAATGATGACGTTGGAAATAGAAGCGCCATCCTGAAGGATAAAGACAGCACTGTCGCTACCAGTGTCGGCATCGGTGTCACAAGCCCGTCCACGATCGAACTCCTTGTTGCCAAAGTCCTCACTGCCAGTGATGGAGCTTGGTGCGGGGAGTGAAACAATGGATCCAACACGGGAGGGGATGTTGAGGGTCTGAGCAGAGGCGATGCCGGCGGCAAGCGCGACGAGTGCGACTTTTGAGATCATAGTGAAGATACGCTGGGAGCGAGTTGAAGTATTGAAACACGACGATGAAGAAATGAAGAACTATAGATCTCCTGGATCGAGCTATGAGAATATCAAAGAATGAATGTGAGTGTAGTGGTACTTCAAAACCCTGGAAGTACCCTTTCTCTTATACAAGGTCCAATATAACCTCTTTCCAGCCTGCGCTGGAAGCAAACATCCATACCATGCATCCCGCAGCCACCAGGAAATTGCAACGGGAGAAACGGTCCCCACAAAGTCAACTGACAAGTTACTGGCCAAGACGCGATCTAGTTTTTCCAGCAGTATCGCCCTTGCACGAAACGTGCGGTGGCGGTTTGGGGAATTAGTGGTGGCTAGAATTCATGCTCGCGAAAACGAAAATACCCAACCGAGCAATACAAGAACATATACGAACATCTTAGTGTAAAATCAATAGCGGGAGAGGTATATAAGTGAAGTTCCACGTATCGGGTATTTTATTAGTCGCTCTCTAGCCTAAGAAGTGGCAATGCACTGAGTTGGTTGCAATGTAAGAGTTACTGGATATGGGGTAGACTTATACACAGCCACAGTACGGAGACTAATTTTCCGCAAAGTTCTGTAGGATTTCTGGGCATTGTTTTGACAAAACCTTGGCGTTTCAGAGCGGAGAGGACGTCCAATGGAGAGTTCTGCTACAGAATCGGAGGGCAAGGTCAAAGACATACGATCCATGAGATACTGATCTTGCTTCCCACAAGCAAGTTCAAACAGTGGCGTCCACTGAGGACGCAGCATTTCGGTCGCATTATGTGCGATTATATCAAACAAAATTTTACAAGCGCTGTTGGACCAGGGCCGCCTTGTAGGTGAACACCATGAGCGCAGATGTCTGGAACAGCATGCGGCTCTCTGGCTAGGTTCTTCTGAACTGACAGTCAACTGGAGAGCTAGGTCTATTTTGTCTTCGCCCCCGGCAATCTGCATGTTGAGATTGATGCGGTTCTCTGGCTATACCATACAGCCCGAAGAAGCCCAGACAGTGATGGCTGCTCAATCTATCCTTTTGATTCATTTCGCATCTCGGTCATAATCAATGTCTAGCTTGGAGCGATGGAAGATATGGCATTCCTTCAAATCTCCCTTGGAAAAGATACTGCTTGGGGTCTTCTCGGCCAGTCTCTTGCCTGGACTACCCATCATGAGCATCACCGAATCGAGAGTTGTAGCCATACGCGAAACAAGAGGTAACTTAATGACTTATGCTGGACAGTGTTTCAGAAACAGGTGCTACTAGAAAGTGGCATCTGACCACCCCCAAGATAGATAATACAGGCCTCGAACGTGACTTGTGTAGTTAGCGTTCTTGCCGTCTTGGTGGCTTTCCTCGGATGCCGTTTGGGGTTAATCTTCTCTCCTCTCCAAACGTGAAGGACCGAATAGCTTACCCATACTCATCAATTTAACGAGTCATTGGTTCGACAAGAGAAAAGTCGAGACTGACCCCAATAACGAAAGCTTCGTGGCGAAGCTGCGCTCGAATTTGTGTAAAGACACGGTATGATCGATAAGGTCTACAAAGAAATAAATCAGAGACTAAGGGCACGAGAGGATTTCGATATGAAGGTAATGCTGAAACATGACAGTGGGCTATCCCAACCAAAAGATCAGTAATTCAGATGTCCCGTCTTCATGGAGGCGAATAATCTTGAATCAGACCATATCTTGGGGTCAATCTGGCCGCGGACAGACTGCAATATTGCTGTCAATTGCCTAGAACTGGAAAGCGGGCGCTGGGCGGCTGGCTGATCCTCATCAATGGCTGAGTCTGCATTGGCAAGTTTCATGATGCAACGTTCAGCCGTCCGAAAAAGCCCGAATAGCTATTTGACCATAGAGATCCCCAGATCTTGTTGATCTTTTATATTAGTCAATGTACCTTTATGTTCAAAGCCACTCCCATGAATTTCAAGCCCCAAGGGTTGGAAGGTCCGATACATTTGACCTCCTGGTCAAATCCTTAGGAAGTGAGAGAAGGAGGCTGGCACCATATAGAATCACTCTAAAGAACGAACACGACTTCTTTATTCAAAACGTGGCACCTGGAGGCAGATAAAGGCGGATGGATTGTATACCTTCGGCCGCGTAAGTGTTTGCTGGGGTGCCAGAGTCGGGACACTACTGATGTGTAGATTGACTGTATTAGAAGACAAAACAGATATCCACACTCATTTCGAAGCATTGCTGAGTGCGTCCAGAGATCGTTACCTCAGACATTGCCTCATATCAGTCCGCAGCGATACTGGGTGCTGACGACCCGGCCCTTTTTTGCTTGGCCTAGAGCGTAAGAGTGTGTACTCGTATCATTGGGGACCCCTGTAGCCCGGAGCGACTCATGCATAGCTGGAACCATTGTTCCGTGCATGCTCAGAGCCCTAATCACCGAGTTCGGCAAAAGTAACACATGATAGTCTGCTGATTTCAGCCAGCTGGAGCTATTTTTGATGCTTTTGAAAAACAGGGATCTAAAATAATGATCTAAGACAAGCTGCGATAAAGGCAAACTCATGAATCATGTGTGTAGTGAAATCAAAGCGGCAATGGGTAGGACGAACAAGAGTAGAGGCGCAGTGAGGTCGCTTCGAGCATCATATGCTCGAAGCTTATGTCTGATACGGTTAGCTCAAGCCTTGGCACCCGAGATCTTGGCGCATCGCGCTGCTCCAAAAATTTCCAGCAACTTTTTTGAACTCGACATCTACCAGCTCTATCAGCCTCACAACACTGAAAATGTCGTCCATGCGCAATGCCGTGCAGCGGCGCAACCACAAGGAGCGTGCCCAACCCATTGAACGTCAAAAATGGGGCCTTCTTGAGAAGAGCAAAGACTACAAGCTGCGCGCAGCCGACCATCGTGGAAAGAAAGCCAAACTCAAGATTTTGAGCCAAAAAGCACGCGACAGGAATCCCGATGAGTTCAGTTTCAAGATGATGAGTTCGAGAGTGGACAAACAAGGCAGGAAAGTGGCGGATCGAGGAAATAAGGCACTGAGCGTAGAGGTTGTGAAGCTGCTGAAGACACAAGATGCGGGGTACATTCGCACGATGCTGCAGATGGCACGGAAAGAGAGGGAGGAGCTGGAACAAAGGCTGATACTGGAGGAACAAGGAGAGGTGCGCGCGCTAAGAGACGGGGAGAAGGCAAATAAGGCCAAGCACAGGGTGTTTGTGGAGAATGAGGATGAACAACTGGAGTTTGATCCAGACACGTGGTTTGGGCGTGGGGAACACCTGCCGGGCCGGACGACAACCGTCGAGCATATCCAGCCTGAGTTTTCAGAGGACGAAGTGGACGAAGGCTACACCCGGCCAAAAACGCTGTCCAAGAGGAAGCTCGAGGCGCTAGAGCTGACTGAAAGGGAGGCACGAAAGTTTAGGAAGGACAGGGACCGAGCACAGTCAAGAACAGCCTCTAAATTGGCTTCAACGAAGAAGCGCGAGCAGGAGCTTATGGCTGCAGAGGAGGAGTTGGAGCTGCAACGTGCCAAAATGAATAATACAGTGGGAGGCGTCAACAAACACGGGGTCAAGTTCAAGATTCGGGAGCGCAAGCGTTGAGAGGTTGTCAGCAGCGTATCGTGCAACCTGGCAGCACTCTTATTAGCTTTACAGATGATCCAGGTTCCGCACACGGCACAACAGGACTGTGCATATTCAAGGAAAGGTCGAGATGATAACTAGAGAAGGCTGTGAAAGCATTCAGTCCTATCTATGCGATATTCACAACCTCGCTGGCATCCTCATCGCTCCATCCAACCGTAGAACCGTCCCGTTCAACATCTCATTCCCTACGCATTCCACCACCAGTCTCGCGAATTCTTCAGGCAGCCCAGCTCGCTTAGGAAATTCCATACTGCTCTCCAAGCTTTTCTTGACTTTGTCACTCATCATCCTAGTCATTGCGCTGTCGAACATGCTCGGCGCTATTGTTACGGCTCTAACTCCATATTTCGACAAGTCGCGAGCGAGTGGAAGAGTAAGGCTTGCAACAGCGCCTTTACTCGCCGCATACGCTACTTGGCCCATCTGTCCGTCAAACGCGGCCGAGGAGGCGATCATTATTATCACACCGCGCTCGCCATCGGGCCCTGAAGGTGTTGCTTTTGTCATATAGGGCAGCGTTTGTCTGATCAGGTCGAGAGTGCCTCGAAGGTTGATATTTAGCACGAAATCGATGCTTTCAATGCTCAGCGGTTCGTTCTTCTTGTCAATGATGAGGCCTGGTAAGCCGACACCAGCACCTGCGACGACACCGCCAATCTCCTTGCCAGTCTCTTTCGTCCATGCGACGCTACCCTTTACTGCAGCAGCAATAGATTCTGTGTTTGAGACATCCGTCTCAAAGAACTTGGACCGCGAGCCTAGCTCGGAGACGACTTTGGAGCCATTGTCGGCATTGAGATCGAGAAGGGAAACGTATGCACCTTGTGCATGTAAAGCGCGTGCTGTTGCGAGGCCGAGGCCGGAAACGCCACCGGATATGATAAATGTGCGGTCTGCAGTCTTCATTGTGTCGACTCTTGCTTCGTATGTGTCGCTATAGTCAAAGAGGTAGAAAACAGTGTTGAGAGCTTGAACTAGCGGATTTGTGGGTTATCCGATAAAATGCTGTGGCCAGCTAGTGATAAATACAAAGTAGAGTGGCTTTAACAATGGCTGTGTTCAGTTCCAAACTTGTGTGTGCAAAGTAGAGAGAAAGTCAATGCAATGCAGCATGTGAACTGCACGCGAAGCCCGCACTAAACGTAACAGCCTCGGCTCGTCCATGTCGGCAGCCCTCTTCACTAAACTCCGACTTGCCTGCTCCCAATACGAAACTCATCGTACCCCTGCTCCGAAGAATATCAATCTCGAACCACCACCGAAGCTCCGCAAGCTCCCCGACTATCAGCAACCATTTTGCGATTGACACCCAATCCATACACGCTAGCATACCTGTCAGAATACTGCCAATTGCTTCGTCAGCATTTCCAGACGTTAAGCGCACTTGCGCTTCTGGCCATCGTTGGCCGTACATTTTACAAGCGATGTCAGACCGCATGATAGTCGGCACGAACAAGCTCCCCAGCAATCCAACACCGCTCTCCGCGCCCCAGGAACAGCAAGTGCGTGACTTATATTACAAAAATGTGCGCGCCAAATGTGCAAAGGAGATTGAGAGTACGTTTTGTTTCCAGGCGCCATATTCCCCCCTCAATTTCTCCAATTCTACTCTTTCCACACTGCCATTCGAATGTCCAGTTCGCAGTTGAGATGGGGAAATGTATATGCTAATATGTACCTTGCAGCATTCGCACAGTGCGCGCTCGGCCGCACAATAACCATGATCTACGCTTGCCGCCCGTCCCGCCTCGCGATGAACAGCTGCATGCTGCAGTACCAGAACCAAGATGAGCTCGACAAGGCGCGCCAGGAGTGGTTTGCGCTAGCAGAGGAGCGGAAGAAGCAGCGCGTGGAACACCAGCGGCAGCTCGAGGACGCGCGGAACAAGCACAAGGAGTGGTGGAATCTCGACGATAGCGGGCGCCTGGTCGGCAAGAAGGCTGAGGGGGGCGCTGATTTGAAGAGGAGGGAGGAGAATAGGGTGGATGATCGAGGTGTCACGCGCGGGGGGATATATAGAGGGACGTGAGTGCTTGTGGGACAGAGTGGGGGATGGACGGACGATATGCATTTGCACGGCGTTATTTATATCTGGCGGTAGCATATTTGCAACGCTACCGTCAGTTTGCTGTGTATATACAGCAACATGGGCTGCATGTTATCAGTAACAAGGCAAAAGCCGCAGAAACAGAGGGGAAGCTTGGATGATGTCTGTATGATATACTGTAAATATTCTTGCAACTTTCTTTTCTCCAAAAGCGCGACATGTAGAGCGCGAAACAAGGAAAATTCAGCTCTGGTATACCCCTGGACTCTCTCCCAGAAGAAAAAAGGGGGAAGGGAAGGCCTTCCTAATTGTTAAAACGCCGTGAAATGCTGCAAGTCCTGCACCAACGCCCTTTCCCACTCGACACGCTGTGATCGTACACAGACCATGCTGATAGCTTTGACGAGTATCAAGCATTATTCTCTGGTCTGATTCCCATGGCCTCCTCAAACTCATCGTCATCCTCGTCGCCATCGTCCATGCCCCCCATCGCCGTGTCATCCCCGCCATTAACATCTCCAACAGGCCCCCCAAACCCAGCCCCCTCGGCACCCGCACCAGGCTCGCCTCCCATATCCATTTCGTCATCCTCTACATCTTCATCTGCCTCCCACTCGCCTTTCATGCCCCAGCCCACGCCCGTGAAACAATATCTCTCTGGCGGTAGTCTGAGGCCAAATTCCCTCTCGACGCGCGGCAGCGCAATCCTGTTGCGCTCGCTTGCTACCTCGGCCATGAACTCTTTGCCCAGCTGTCCGCTAAAGGTGCCTGCTGCACGCGCGCCAACCGCTGTTCTGAGCGCATTCAAGCTTACGCCTTCGCCGTCGACATTGTCCTTGTCGGCGCCGCGCGACTTGCCCTTGGTCTGCACAGAGGAGGCAGGAGGTTCGTAACTGATGGCGTCTGAGAGGATTGAGGATGTGTAGCGGTAGGCGAAGTCAAGGAGTTGGAGGGGTACGCGCTCCGTATAGGCGTGTACGCCCATGTTGGCAAGGACTAAATGTATGAGGCGTGCGTCGCGGGGGCGTTTGCTTGCGCCACTGTCTTGTAACGAAGTCGAAGGGAATGATGCGCTCATGCTTGCGGTTGCAGAGCTACCGTTGAGCTGTTGCGACTGTGTGTTTGGTTGTGTGGAAGATTGCGTGGGTGGGCTTGGATTCGGAGGGTTTGCAGTCGCAGGAGGCGTGGAGATGCCATTTGGCATCTGTTCCGCAGCAGGGGAAGCCATGGTGGGTGTTGGGGTAGAGTTGGCTGCTGGTGATCTACGACGTGAAGTGAGGTGAGGAAGGGTCTGAGGGCGCATTCGCGTCTTGGCGTAGGCTTGCGGCTCTGCGGTAGGGCTGAGAATCTGGGGAGTTTGAATATCACAAGACTGACATATAAGTTCTGTCAACAATGATATCACAAGAGACTGACATATAAGTTCTGTCAACAATGAAACTATTAATGAACGTAATAGCTATGGTAACCTATCCAAAGCCCCTCACAAGGGCTGCAACATGCGATTTCACGTCTTTGAGCTTTCTGCAAACACATCATCCTCATCACCAGTTGCCTCACTTGTAACACTTTCATGCAAGCTGGGCGTCTTGTCCTTCTTGCCAATACGCTTGATAGATCCCCAGCTAAGAAGACTGTTCTTGTCCTTGGGTGTTCCAATGTTGGGGCTGTTGCCAACGCTTTCAGTGCTCCTTCCAATACTGAGGAAACCACCCGTCTCGTCCGCCTCGTCGGGTGTATTTGGCACTTCGCTTGACTTGCTCTTCGACAATAACGCATTCTTCTTGCTGAATGTGAGGAATTGATTGGTACTGCCTTTGCGTGTGAGCTTCTGCATAAACGATTCTTTGCCAACGGATCCAGTGTTCTCGGATGCAGCGTGGGAGATAGAGCGCTCAAGTGATTCGCGTGGCGAAGCTTCTGACACATCTGCCGTAGAGATTGATGGAGTGTCGCGTGACATGCGCGAATCGTAGTGAGGTGACGTCGCATCCCTGAAGTCACCAGCATCAGACGCGGTGTGTTTGTCCTTCTCCTTGCGCGCAACTTTCTCCGCTCTCTCAGCCTTGGCTTTCTTCTCCTTTTCCTCTTTCTTCTCTGCTTTTTCTGCCTTCTTAGCTTCCTTTTCGGCAGCCTTCTCGGCCGCTCTCTTGGCTTTCTCCTCTTTGTCTTCCTCCGTCTTTTTGCCAAGCTGGAACATGGTGAAAGCTGCTGCTGCTGGATTCAGTTGTTTAGGCGGTGTAGGAGGAATGGGCGGTAGAGATGATGTCGACGGTTGGGCCGCCATATGTGAGGCCGATGATTGAGGCCTGGTACCAATTGGTGCTTGAGTGGGCGATCGCGTGTTGGAAGGAAAGTCGAGTCGGTCATCATGTAGCATCTCTTCGTTGATCAAATTGACTGTGGACCCATGTTGGATTGAAGGCCGGCGGGAAGGCATCCTTGACCATGAAGTCGTGTTTGTGTTGTTAATGCTCCAATCGACACCGAGCGGGCTACTTCGAGCACCAAAAGCATCCACAGACCAACCAAACCGTGTCTGACTCTCGGTAGAAGGTCGAGGCAAAGGCATTCCTTCTCCCGATTTGGTTGAACCCTGACGCGGAGATCCTGGTCTTTCTAGCCCTAGGACTGATGTCAGCCATGGGTCACCCTTTGTACCAAACATGTTGAACGGCCGCTTACGCGTAGCCACATGTTGGGGACTGCTGGATGATTCCACAGGCTGAGTCTTGGTGCGTATGAATGAATCGTACCACGCGCCTTCAGAGTGACTCCCTCGGCGTCGTGCGCTCCCAATCGCGTCCAGTCCGTGCTCTTGTCGAGGTAGTGACTGGCTCTGGGACGGCTTCAGGGAGCCCAGAGTTGGTCCCTCGTCAGAGAAGGTTTTCCCACGCGCTCTGTTGAGTCCAAAAAGACCGCCAAAGCGACTGGCCGGAGGATTCATCATGAATGAACTCGACGTGGATCGTATGGACCGCTTGTCGCTGTCTATATTATTGTTTTCGGTACTTGGATAGAACTGTAATTCGCCAGCACTCTCTCTAGGACTTGCAAAGGCACTTGGAGAGCGACTTTGCGGTGAGACGGGCGAACTTGGATCTTGGTCGCGGTCTAGAGTACCGATTGCTCCGAGACCTGGTAGAACATTTCTAAGATTGGGTGATGGATCTAGTGACGAAGCCCGAGGTGGGCCTAAATCATCGTCGTCCTCGGCATCTGTCAATCCCAAATCATCACCGAAGAGACCTGCTGGGAGGAGAGCACCAGCCGTTGGACTCATGGGAGCGCCGCCGGTCAAGCTTTCCATATCCGCCTGAGAGAATGTAAAGCTGTGTGTTCGGGGAGGCAATGCCATGCCATTGACCGGGTTGAAATAAGGCGTGACAGAGGCAAACGATGGTGAAGAGGTTGTTGGAATGCTGTTGAATGGAGCGGACGAAGTGTGCACAAAACCACCAGTAGCCGCAGAAAGAAGGCCTTCACGCATGCTGAGAGGGCGTGCACGCTGACTGTTTCTTCTGACAGGGCCCATTTCAGGGACGGATGGCCCAGAAAAGAGTTGTGGCTGGCTCATGCGACGCTGCTGCATAAACTGCAGTCTGTTGGAGACCTCGTGATTCACTCTCTCGGCTTCGGTGAACAGCGTCCATGCCTGGGCATACTGTTGTTGCAGGAGGCCGAGGGTCATCCTCCACCTATTGTCCTCTTCTCTTTCTGCGTTGTCGGTACCATCTGGGGCTTCACCACCCTCTTGGCCTGCTTCCAGCTGCTGCCTCTCCTCCTCAAGAGCCTTGATCTGGACTCCCTTGTCGCGGATTGCTTCCTCCAAGCTCTTGTTCGTCTGGATCTCTTCGGCATATTTGTCTTTCGCAATCTGCATTCTTTTCTCGGAAGCGGCCTGGTACTCGATTTGCTCTTCCTGGATCCTTTCAGCGGCTTCGCGCAGCTCAACGGCCTCGCGTGTCCATTTTGCAACATCGTCTTTCAACTTCTTCCTTTCCGCTTCTTTCTGGCGCAATACCTTCTCTTGTTGTGCGCGCCTCGTTTGCGCTGCTGCGTTTTGTCGTTCAAGATTCGCCACTTCCTTCCTTAGATCTCGACTGGCATCCTCCTTTTCTTTCAAAGCAGCCTTTTTCTCGTCGCGCTTATCCACCAAGACAGCCTTTTGCGTCACAAAATCCTGGTCTTCGTCCTGGATCTGCTTTTCCATGTCGTCCAGCTCGCGCCGAAGACCAGCAAGCTTCTCCGTCAACTGTCTGATAGAATCAGTCTTCTCTACCGCCTCCTGCGCCGAGCGTGCTTGGTCGAGGGTTTGAGATGCTGGCGAGTTTCTCCTTCCCATGTCTGGCCGCATCCTTCGCGAGGTGCTATTGCTGTGCTCTCGGGTCATGATGGGCGCAACGTATGGCGTCGCAACATCGGCAAGGCTTTTGTTCGGGCGAATGATAGGCGTGGGCGTGAACTCGGCATCGTCGGTATTGGGCTGGATGTCTTTGAGGGGAGTGGTGCTATAGTATTGGTCCGAGTCGGCAGGCAGCGTGCGCAGACGAATAGGCACACTTGGGGCCTGGAAGTTGGACGAGTTGAGTGTGACGATTCGCACGGTATAGTGGTGGTCTGGCTGGAGGTTCTCTATAGTGATGGAGGTCTCTTGGGGTGATATGTCGCCAACTATAGCTTGTCAGCACTGGTCGCGTGCTATGCGCTGCACACATACTGTTGATGCCGTTGATGCGGATCACGTATTTCACGACAGAGGCACGCTGATCTGGCGGCTTCCAGTGCAGCAAAATCCCATCTGCCTTTATTCCAGCAAGCGAAACGAGCGGCGCAACGGGGACTTCGAGGCCAAGCACCTGCACCAGCTTCTCGACGGGCTGCGACAGAACCTGGTAGGCGCGGAAGGCGACCCTAAAATTATCGCCCATCAGCAAATGCATTCTGTCACCTGTAGTTCTGCGGGTCCATACCAGAACAGCGCGGACAGAACGCATGCGGTTCTGAGCCATCCCGACGACAGGAACACCAGAGCCTCCATATTGTAGCGAGTGACGTCCGGCGGCCAGTACAGCGACGAAGAGGGCTCGGAGAACATGGCGACAGTATACGCAGGCGTCGGCCTGGCTGTCGTCTCCAAAGCACGTGTCGGTGAGGGTTTGCGTGAAAGGCGGGCGTGTCTGCAGATGGCGGCTGCATCATGTCGAATGGCCGACACGGCCCGGGCAATCAAGCAATTTCGTCCTCTTGGCTCCACCACGCCTGCAGGGCTTCCTCCGCATCCCGCACTCACCACCGCTGGAAATGTTCTAGCGGGGCCTGGTGGCTTCACAGGGCTCTGCAATTGCAGTCATCTTAGTCCTAATGGATGTGCAGGAGCGCGGACATGTGTATATTCGGCAATCGGCATTCCCAGCTAACTACAGCTGTCACCACGCGTCTCCCAAAGCTGCGGTTGAGCCATTGGCAGTCCCAACACATGTGCTGCCCTCACTCTCCGCTCCAATGTGGCTATTGCGTCGCAGCATGTGACAGTGCCGGAGGATTTTTTTCTTTCTTATAAGCGCATGTCTTGTTCGCAGCCCATGATGGTGCTGAGACTTTTTTTTGCCGCTTTGCTCCGGCTCAGCTCCATCCCATGACCTTCGGCCTGACGTCCGTGTTCCTCGGTGACAGCATAGCTCCCTAGGCACGACCAAAAGTAGCCCATCCGTCATTCCTTCCATTCCACGCTCTGCGCCCGAGCCACCGTCTATTGCCCGACTATACGGAGACCCACTGACATGTGAAGAACAAAGACGGTAGCAAAAAACCTGAGAGCACACCCACTACACCATCGTTAACCGCATTCCACACCCCCTGTCACTATTCACTGCTGCATTGCGCCTGCCAGCCTCCACACTGCGCGAGGGCTCCAGGGCCTGTGACGACGAGATATGAACTACGTGCGATCCATAACCGGCAGCGTGTCCAAGGGCTGGAACTCAATCAACCCGGCCACCCTCAGCGGCGCCATCGATGCCATTGTCGTAGAGCGCGAAGATGGCAGCCTCGCCTGCTCGCCCTTCCATGTGCGCTTCGGCAAGTACCAGATCCTGCGACCCTCGGACAAGAAGGTGGAATTCAGGGTAAATGACCAACTGCAAGACTATTCTATGAAGTTGGGCGAGGGCGGCGAAGCCTTCTTCGTCTTTGAAACCTCGGCTGCCATTCCCGCCGAGATGCAGACCTCGCCCATTGCGTCACCCATAGCCAGCCCCGAACAGAAGCCCATTGAGCTGCCCTCAGATCGCGCCTTCGACGACCCAGAACCCCTCGATCTAGATGGCAGCGCTGAAGCAAGGAGGAGGGGGCGCATGTCCATGTCAGTCCCGCCGACAGACAGCATATACCATGGGGCCGAGTTGGAGCGACCAAAGTCGGGCGACTGGTCAGGCTTTCACATGCACAGGGCGAACACCGACGACCTTCTTCCTTCCACGAAAGAGGGTTTTGCAAAGGAATTCGAGGAGACGGCCGAGCATGGGCCGCTCCAGATCAGCAAAGAGGATGCCACAGCATGGAATCGGGTCACTCGATCCACAAGCCCGCCTCCAGTGTCTGCCACCGAGGCCCTCGCTCGAGCCATTAAACTGTCGAAGAAACTCTTCACTTCGAACATTCCAAACAAAGTCACCGACAGTGGAGACCTCGAGCTGGATATGACGGGATACAAGAGCAGCGAGGAGGATGCCTTGCGCGCCGAGGTCATTGCCAGGAAGATTCTTTCCGATGAACTTGCTGGCGATTACGACATTGGTGCATTGATCGGCGCAGACGAGAATGGAAACCTGTGGATTTATAGCAGTGAAGAAGCCAAAGCAGCAGCCATGCAGAAAACATCGCTGAACATCCTGAACGAGGCCGCTCTTCGGTCATCCGATGCTGTATCAGATCCTGGATACCAAAGCGACAGTGGTCGAAGCGACGACTCGGGCGACTTCCCTCACATGCGTAGAGACTCGGATAGCGCCCTGGGACTGTCCGCGCCCCAGTCCCCAGAAGCTCGCAAGAGTGAGACTAGAAATTATGCGAAGACATTGCGCCTGACGAGCGATCAGCTCAAAGCGCTCGATCTGAAGCCTGGTGCGAATACTATGAGCTTCACAGTGAACAGGTCAACATGCACTGCCTACATGTTCTACTGGAAGCATGACGTGCCCATCGTCATTTCTGACATTGACGGCACCATCACCAAGTCGGATGCTCTTGGCCATGTGTTGAACATGATCGGTAGAGACTGGACTCACCAAGGAGTCGCGAAGCTGTATACTGACATTGTCAACAACGGCTACAATATCTTCTACCTCACAAGTCGTTCGGTGGGGCAAGCCGACACAACAAGAGCGTACCTCAACGGCGTCGTACAAGAGGACTACCGTCTGCCCAAAGGTCCTGTCATCATGAGTCCAGATCGCACAATCGCTGCTCTGCGTCGAGAGATCTACCTTAGGAAACCAGAGGTCTTTAAAATGGCTTGTCTTCGCGACATCATGCAACTCTTCGACAAGCCCGCACACCAGACACCCTTTTATGCCGGCTTTGGCAATCGCTTTACAGACGCTCTGTCTTACCGCTCCGTCAACATCCCCTCCACACGCATCTTCACTATCAACTCCAATGCCGAAGTCAGCCTCGACGTGCTTTCGCTCAATTCCTACAAAACCGGGTACGCGAGTATGCGTGAGATTGTAGACCACTTTTTTCCGCCTGTGGGCTTATTAGTGCCTGCTGGGGGTGAAGCATATACAGATTTCAACTACTGGCGCGACCCACCCCTCGATATTGAGGACTTCACCGATAGCGAGGATGACGATGACGACGACGATACAACGGAAGCGGCTAGTATCCGCAGTGAAGACGAAGGGTCAGAAGTCGGCGAGGATCTCGAGGCTAGCTATATGACACAGGACTCGCCCGACGAGACCGGACTGGAGGATTCCATCATCGAGTCTGTAGAAGGAGATGACTACGCAGAGGGCGAGGAATACGCTGACGAAGAGGATACGGAGGATGATGAGGAAGACGACGAGGATGAGGTTGACGAGCGCATCACACCGACAAAGGAACTTGTTGGCATCCATGGAGCCTCAGATGGCGTTGGGGCGTTGAGCGTGAAGGACTCGACACCAACGCCAAGAGCGAGTCCAAGGAGAAGGTAGCTCTCTTCTTGTCTCTGATTACACAATCTTTGCATAGCATGGCATGGCATGGCGTTTGGTAAGAGCGGCATTGCGAATCATTCTTAGATCATTTCCATAGTCACATGGCATATTCTACGCACGTACAGTGCGCTTTAGCAATTAACTGCTCTCAAGTTCTACAGTTTCCGTCTTGCGAGTTCTCCTTGCTGGGGTAGGTGACGTGATACAGCGCTTGGGTCCCCTGCACTTCAATCAGCGCTATTAACCTTAACAATCCACTTGACTGTTTTGAGACATGATCGATGCAAACCTTCAGATACCACCAAATCTCCTCTTCTCCAGAGCTGCAGTGCTGTGGGATTGGGAACGACATGAAGACTTGGCTGCTAAAGCGCTGAGACTGTTCTACCTAAAGATCATCACGAATGATGAAGTAATAGTGACTGCGGCGTATCAAGATTCCCGGTTAGACAGATTCATAGACGGTGTTTGCAGCGTTCCTAAATAGTCACATTAGGTCATCATCCAGGATTGAAGTCATGAATATTCAATGCAATGCCAATTTATTCAACGATACGATGTAGCTTTAGTTACTGTCTTCAGCCTGAACTATATCGTCCGTCTCTACCTCTTCCTCAATAGTGGGCAAAACCTGATATTTCACTTTCTTGCCCATTCTCTTCAAGCACTTATCTGTATGCAACAAATGGCCTCTCTTCTGCCTCACAAAGCCCGCAAAACACGCTGCGCTCGTTGCAATCGCCCCGGCGCTGATGTAGATGGGGATCTTGAAGTCTTCAGGCCGGTAGAAGATCATTGTGGTGGCAAAGGAGAAGAGTTCGAAGAGGTTTTGGAGGGACATCTCGATGGCGGAGAAGGAGCCTCGTGTTGCTGATGGTGCGTCTTCTTGTACGAGATACTGGACGGAGAGGTCGAATCCCCATAGTCCAAGACGACTGAGACATACGCCTAGGACTAGAGCGCCGCCAGCTAACTTCGCCTTCTCCCCGGCCCAGGAGAACAGGCTGACTGCGAGGGCAATGGAGATCAGCTGCTCGTTGATGAACCACAGGCCGGATCGCACGGCACCGATCTTGCTCATAAGCCATGGAGCTACGCAGGTAGCCGAGAGCTCTAGGATAACGGACACAAGGCGCATGATGGAGACATGCGTACTCGTAAAGCCCATTGTGAGGAGGTATGTCGTCATCTGAGATGCGAAGCTGAGGACTGTGAGATAGAGGAGGGATAGCGAGAACGACGCGAGGAATGCCGGGTTTAGGACGTAGTCTTTCCATGGTCGAACGGTAGACGCGATACTAGCTACCAAGGAGGGCGATGAAGGAGCCAGTGCGGTATATTGTCCTTGTTGTTGCTCGGTCATGACCGCACCTCCGAGCTGCCTGCCTTCTCTGAGCTCTGGTACCGCATCATATACCTGTGCAATGGCGTAGTACTCGACCAATACGCTGACTGCATTCTGCGCAAATACGACCCAGATTGCCACTTTCGTGGAATATCCATCGAGCAGACCAATGCCAACCGGAGCGATGAGCTTGCAAATTAGGTCAATCCTTCTCATAGCGCCGTTCAGCTCTTGCCGATCTACACTGAGGCTGTCAGATACGACAATAATCCAGTCTCTTTCTACTGAAACAGTGTTGGCGACGAAGGCGAGTTTCTCGAAACATGCCAGGGTGACGCTAGCGAAGAATAAGACATATGTGACAAACCCCTTCTCTTTACTTCCATTTAACATAGAAACAAGGATTAGGCATGAAGCTGCAACAGAGAGTCTTTGCCATACGATGCTCTGCCTGACAATATACAGCCTATCTTTTCGATCAACTTGGTTACCTATCCATGACCCTAGAATCGCTGCGGCTGCTGAGCGAAACAAAGCATAACAAGAGGCGAAGAACAATGTTCCTGGGAAGATAGCAGCCAGGAAGATAACAGCGCCGAATTCAAATGTGCGGGCATTCCACGTCGACAGCGTGTGCGATAGGTAAAGTTTCCATAGTAGTGGCCTCGCCGATCTTATTTGCACTGAGGTGGGGTAGCCATTTGGTGACGATGGCGGGGTACTGGCTGGTGAGCTTGAAGCCGTTTCGCTCGTCATTGTGGTGGATGATTCATTGGCAATGGAGGTAAAGTCTGGAGACAAAGAGGACACATTGTGACGAATAGAGGGCGCGAGATCATGAGACATGGGATGCGGAAGCCCAGATGTCCGAGGTGGCCTTTGACCTGGACCGTGATCGGCAGTTCGAGCTGCATCCGGCTATTCTTGCTCGGGCAATATACAGCCTGGTCATCGTACTATCGTGTTGTGGAAGTCATCGGTCCTACCCTTGGGCGCTGGAGAATTAAGTTGTCTTCCTAACATGATCCATTGGTGGAACAAGGTGTGGTAGTCGTTTGATTGACCCGTAGCTACGTTGGCGACCTCAAACTCACACTAAAGTGCAGCACTAAACCGAGGGTCTTCGGAAAACCTCCGGACGCCGCGTCGTGCAGGCTAAGCTTTGGACTCCACTTACACAGTTGCACGCTCGTGCACCGGTCTCAAAGATGGGGTTCTGTCTCTTCGTCTCTCAATTGATGACACTCGGAAGTTCGGCACGCTGTCAGACGGCTAGCCAAGTGTGGAGTCCCCGACATTCAAGCATCAGCCTTCGTGGCACATGAAAGCTATTGTCGTTCTATTGTGACTTGCGACACGTAACAACGAATGCCACGTTCTTTTCAAAGTATTCGGCGAGGTGTGTACGCCCAATTGGCTGCTGTAGCTACCGGAAAGCTAACGTTTCGAAGGATGGATCCTGCTGCCTCTCGGCAGACGCCCAGCTCGCGCCCGAGCCTCACCACTACTCTTCCAACAGCCATTGAACAGCAATGGGCTGTCTGACCGTCCCGTGAAAGGCGACCGACCCAACGAAGATAAGCAAGAGAGAGGCAAATTCGCGAGGAGTGTTCTGGAAGGCAGCACGGTAGCCCTTATATCGCTTTTTGGTCTAGGCCTTGGCGGCTATGCATACAGCCTGTTCTACAAAAGGACGGTCAGAAATAAGATTGAAAACGCATTCGCGACGGGTTACAGCTCACAAGAACGCGTTGCATTGGGCCGCATCTCATATGGCACAGAGCCGGACAAAATACAAGAGATCGTGGAGAGGGAGTACTGGGTGCCTAGAGTGGAACAAAATGAAATCAATGATATTGTGAGCGGCAAGACTAGAGGACGGTATCACCTCATCATTGGTGAGAGAGGGACAGGCAAGCGGGCACTGCTCTTGGAGGCAATGAGAAACGTCAATGGTGATGGTATCGCTATGCTGGAAGCGCATAATGATCTGGAAGTCTTCCGAACACGACTGGGCAAGTCAATTGATTATGAATTCCACGAAGACTACATCGGCGGACTTTTCAGCATCAGAGGCCCGCGGGATAGCACACCCTTGTTAGATATCGAAAGAGCATTGAATCAGCTAGAGAAAGTAGCTTTGTCCATGAGGAAGAGGCGCGGCAAACCCCTTCTAATGGTCATCAACAATATTCACCTGTTCAAGGACGACGAAAGCGGCATACACCTCTTGGAGATTCTGCAACAACGAGCAGAGATCTGGGCTGGCAATGAGCTTGTAACCACCGTCTTCACATCTGACGAGTTTTGGACTCTCGAGCGACTGATCCCGCACGCGACCAATATGAACGTCATGAATATCAGAGACGTACGTAAAGATGTGGTCGACAATGCGCTGAGGAAGTACCGTGCCCGATATCATAACGAAGACGTGCCACAAAGCATTCTAGACGAGATCTTCTCTAAAGTTGGCGGCCGCTTAATCTTTTTAAACCAGGTCGCAAAGTCAAAAGATATGTTGGATACATGCAGGCACATCAATCGAAGAGAAAAATCTTGGTTCCTCAACAACTGTTGGATCCTTGGGGATTCTATGGACGACGACGTGGAGGAACAGCAGAAGTTCTGCGCCGCAGCTATAATCCTCGCCCGCGCCCTCGTATTGCGCGAAGACCGCGACCCACTCAAAGACCAATTTACTCTCCCCGAGATTCCCCTCCACGAAGCCCGCCAGATCATAACGCGCGCCGACTTTGTACAACCCTTCGACCACATCAACATCGTCCACATCGATGCCCATGGAATGGTGCGAGCCGACTCTGTCGCCATGCAGAATGCATTCCGGGAGATTATACAGGAGGAGGGCTTTGAGGCCCATTTGAAGGCTACTCTGAACAGGTTGGATGAGTTGGAAAGCTTGGCGAGGACGAGAGAAGTTGCGATGAGGAAGGTGCCTGATAGGAGTGGAGGGATTGTACCTGTACAAACATACTGCGCCAAATTCTAGTAGCACCTCCACTGTGTATATGATGTTGCTGGAACATATATTCGGTGCGACTATTTAAGGTTAAAGGAATCCTTCCATGATTGCAAATGATAGTAAAGTAAGAGATGGAGCTGAACCTCTATATCTAGCTCCTCTCATACTACAACTGGTCATCCCCTCGCACCATCTTTCATTTCGTGTCTAAGCATCTCTCATCTTCCATTACAACACTATATGGTTGTGACACTCACAGTGAGCACTCAACAGAAAGCAGTCCGACTGAAGCTAATAAGGCGCGTCAGAAGTGAGATATATTCTTCACAAAAATCTTTATAATACCGCTTACGATTATCCGCACGCCCTGCTGATATTTACACGCCCTGATGATCCTAACGCTGACTAGATGGATAGCGGGATGAGAACCTCCCGTGCTCGAGAATGGCTTGTAGATGACTTCGAAGTTTTTATTCCTACACTTGTGACTATGTTCAACTAAGCCCAGATTATCTTTTCAAACCAGCGCGTTGCCCCTTTGTGGAATACCTTTCTCACCTCCTTCACTAAATCCTTTATAATGCCTTGTCCACTATTCTATTTCCTCACCATGACATTCCCTCGATCGAAACTGGTGATAGCCAGGTCTATACAAAACGAAAATTATCTACTTTACAATACCAGTAGCTCTACAATTTCGACGCCTCGTCTAAGACGGCATCGATTTTCTTCTCCAAATCAGCACCCACGGCTCTCTCCAGCAAAATGACGAAAGCCCGCCTCCTCTTCTCCTCGTCGTTGTATTCTTCGTTGTCTTGAAAGTTCAACTCTTCCCACTTCACTTCGATCATCTTCACAATGCCTTCTGGTTGCTTTGGTAAACCGAGTTTCTGGAGCGCAGCGTGCGTCCGCGGGTCTACGAATGGATATGCCTCCGACCACAACCATTGGATGCGGCGGTAAAAGATGTCAAGGCCGGACTTGCCTAACCCCTTGATACTGCGACGTAGCAGTTCGCGCTCTGACTCAACAGCACGTCTCGTCTGCCTCCGGATCTTGCCAAGATCATTGTGCCAATTATTGTTCGACACCGCGTCAGCGAGGAGCTCGATTTCCTCGGCCGTTTTATCTTTATGTTGGGTCCGCGCATCCTGCAATGCTTGGAGGACTTTCTTAGAGCCGGCCGTCTTGATCGCGACCGGATTCCGGAATGCGTACGGTGGACTCAGCACAGTGCGGATAGTGCGTAATCCTAGCCGATGCGATATTGGGCGTGAAAGCACAACAGCGCAGAGGAGTTCTTCGAAGGGACTGAGCAGTTGTGAGTAGGTTATGATATCCTTGCCACGCTCCTGAACGTCCTCAATCTCGTCCTCTGGTCTACAAACTTGGAGTGCAGCATCCGATAGAAGAAATTTAAGGACCTGAACCGGCGACGCTTTGAGTGCTATTTCTTCTGGCTCTCCGGTTTTAGATGCTTTATTTGCTTCTTCCGGCGTAATGCTTTTCTTCCGCTTGTCGCCGATTAATAGCTGGCTGCTAACCTTCTCGTCGTCCAGAGTCTTCTTCCGTAAATTCGCACTATCCACGCGCCTTACTTCCTTGGGGACCTCCAGTCCATTCCGTACCCCCTCTTCTTCCTCCCTTCTCTTTGCAACAATTCTGTTTCGTTTCCTTGACGGCATATAGGAGCAAGTCAGTTCCGCATGCCAGAAGATATGCGTGTTACCGCGCGCGATGTATGATGCTGGCATAATGAAAGCTGCATCGAAAGTCGGGTTCCATGACTTCGATCTAGAGTTTGGTTCAATGATGCTATATACCCGCACACACATTAGCTCAGGGGTGGTGACGTTGGGGCGCGGGGCTGACGATTGGGAGCTTGTGGACCTACCTTAGCGCATTGCTTTTACTCAAATTGGCTTAGCTTACAGCCCACAAGGTGAACGTTTGCAGTCATGGACGGTTTCGTCATCCTCCGGAGTTCTGCGTTTCTTATCTGAGGAGATATTGCTTGAAATCCCGAACCTACCCTGCGCACGGGAGGAGCAGACCTATGGAAGCATGGAATTTTTGATATGTAAGGTTGCGAGCGTGACTACAAGCGCTTTGACTTCCGCGTGGCTAAACCTTATCAATCTAGGCGTCGCCCAATTACTTACTTTTTCAGTGTGACGATCCTATCTAAATAATTGGAAGGCAGCTATCCCGGAAAGGAATTATCTGAATACAAAGAGCTTCTGCAATGCATCCAAACTTCTTACGCCACTGTTACGGAGCATGCCGATCAGTATTGGTTCGTCCTCGGATTGATATTGAAATCAAGAACTGAGATTACACCGCCTTCAAATGATGAAGTGACAGTAATTGGGCATTTGGCCTTTTCGTGAAGATCCCGGTAAAGCAGCTTCATGGCCAGATAGGTGAGACAAATTTGAGTGTAAACATACCCCCAACCAAAAGAGAAACTAAAGCGACAGTAAACGACACATGGGAGAAGTTTGGAGTATGAGCGGCGCGAGTCCATTGGCTGGTGAAACATGGCCCACAATCAGCAGTTCTAGACAAATTTAAAGTTCACTGATCCGAATCCGAAAGAATATTCCCTGGAGAAATCGGCACGAGACGCGAAGACGGTGTACCCCAGGCCAAGAGAAAGACAGAATACATTTATGGAGAGTCCGTTAAACACGTCGTTGAAAGTTTCATCCACATCCCCTCCCCTCGCTAGCCTTGTCTATTTAGATTAGACCACTACCTCATCAGCCGGCTAAAAAGAGCAAAAATTGAGTGGGCAGCTATAAGGACAACAGGAGCAATGGCTCTCAGATTACAGAATGCCATGTATGCTGGAACTTTCAGCCAAGTCAGCCTCTCAAGTCGATCGTACTCGCAACGATGATGCTAGGTCATTATTTTTGAAGGAAACAGAACCGAAACCAATACTGTTCTACAATGTGGTATCGGACGCTTATTTTTGCAGCAATAATAAACAGACTTATACAGTGAAACGCACTTGAAGAAGTGGGAGGTACCTTAAGACATATAACTTTCAGGGTAGAAGTTGTCTTGAAGGAGGTAGCTGATTCTGCACGCAATTAGAATATGCGCAACTAAATAGAATTGCAAAAGGACAGGATGTAGAAAAGCAAATTCTTTATCGACGTAAACATCCCCTCTCTGTCTCCTATTCCACGTTTATAATACCTTGGTCAACTGCCCTGATTACATAATTGAACTCCAGGCCTTGATGCGAGACTCACCTCTTTCCTGCAATGTTAAAACTTTCTCATCTTCTATCAAGCTGGAAAATCGGCCAATCAATCAGGCAAATCAATACAGAGTAGACAGTTGAAGGCCAATTTGGCTGAGTTTCCATCATGGGTGGTCAAACATATATTATTGTTCTGACAGACCTTTTATTATTTGCCCTATTTCAGTACTCAAGTCAAAGCCTTTTAGGTACTCTGCTGTATTCTGCTCCTGATATATACCTCGCACTTTGATTTCCCAATGATTTTCAACGTATGAGCAGGCAAGCCATTATCTGAGACCTTTCTCGTAAGCACAGGCCAACTTGATCAGGGTTGTGCTATGTGAGAGGGAGGGAGGCAATCAGGAGCGACAAGCATACCTCGCTGCGACTGTAGACTGTCGGAACCAACTGCAACAGCGCGGGAGTTGTCACGTTTGTGCGGAAATATAATTGAATACGTAAAAGGAATGAGTAAAGAGACAGAGAACGAAGTTTGATGACTATGAAAGGTGTTCCATTAAGATTCAAACAGCATTATTGGATTCTGAAGCAGGCTGTGGAAGACAGCAATGAGAAGCGGGATTGATTCAGTCAAAATTTGAACTTTATGGCCGCTGAGACGTTAACCCTAACAAATTGCACTCGAAAGGAAATTCAGACAAAACCTCTACTCCATTCTCAGTAATTAGAACTTGCTGCTCGAGTTTCACACCTTCCTTTCCACCTTCCTCACCGATGTAGGCTTCCACACAAAGCACCATTCCAGGCTCAATAACGCCGTCATAACCAGCCTCAGGGAAATCCCCACGATGGTAAAGGTATGGGTACTCGCACGCCATGCCGCATCCATGCGCGGAAACGAAATAGCGGTTGGCCCAAAACTTATCAGGGATATCGTATACCTCGTCGGCGTACTCGCGGAACGTCATTCCTGGCCTCAATATACCAATGTTATGTGCAACTTGCTCATACGCAACCTTGTACAGCTCTTTTTGCTCATCGGTAGGGGCATTCGGCCCTGAGTGGAAAGTTCGTGAAAAGTCACAGTAATATCCATGACAGCCAACAACGTCGGTATCAAGCGCAATGAGCTCATTTTCGCGGATTCTGTAGCTTGCTGATTCTTGGAACCATGGATTTGTGCGTGGTCCCGCGCTGAGCAGGCGCGTTTCACAGTAATCGCCATTTTGCTCTACGACAGATTTATGAAGTATTGACCAGAGTTCATTTTCTGTAAGCCCTGGACGGACCGCGTCGCGAATTTTGCCAACAGCGCGCTCGGTGGCTCGTAATGATGCGATGACGCATTTGACCTCTTCGGGCGATTTGATGGCTCGGGCGATCTCTAGGGGTTTCTGTGCATCCACTATGTTGAGACCATACTCCTTCAAACCTATGGCCACATTGGCGTTCATACGTTCCAACCCCAGCGTCGCCCCTTTCCCACACAGCTCAGTGATCATATCGCCCATCTCCGACACCCACTCACGTTCTCGCACCTCTATCTTAGGTCCTGCACTCGTATGGCTAGCCGTTTTGGCAATACGAACCTCGTCAATAGTCTCCAGTCCAGCCGCGAGGTGCGCGCATCCAACGAATTCAAAAAGAATGGAGCGATTTGCAGTAACCACGAGATAACGCGATGCCTGATTTCGCGAAGTATGGATCTGCATGTTACGGGCGCCGGTGGTGTATCGAATGTTGACTGGGTCGGATACTATCATAGCATCAATGTTGAATTTCGCCATCTGGCGTCGTACCCGCTCGAGTCGATACAAACGAACTGCTTTCAGGTCGATACCTACACTTTCAGGGGCTTGATCCAAAAGCGCCACATTGGAAAGATCGCTCCGTTCAGCATGCCAGTCAAAGTGTGCCATGATTTAAGACTGTCTGAAAGAGAAGAATCTAACAAGGAAATTTTTGTTTTAATAGACAAGTTGTAGATGTTAAAATCTCCAACTCCAAAACGGGCAATCAAATGCGACAGAGAGCTTGAAGACTGCGGAGTACGGTATTCGCATGCGAAGGCGAGATCAGATTTGTCACATGCCCTGAAATGACCTAACAGAAGTTCAACCGACCGTATAACTTCGGGTCTCCTTAAACAACTTCCTAAATTTGCCCGCAAACTCAGGTTGCAAACGTATCCTTCCTGTAACAGAGAATTTGGCAGTGACGGGATTGAAAAGATGAAATGTATATATTCATGGCACTGGCGTGTACCAAATATGATACAGATTGTACTATACAATGTCCTGTGAACCATGCGAAGTACTTGGATTCTCATTACATGCTGTACGCCATCCACCTTCGTCCGCACATACTGGGGAAATGGCATATGCCCCTAAAAGTGAGCCAATATGCCATTACTAAAATTATTAGTGGTCATGTAGATTTATTGGCGTACACTTTTCACAGCCCACTAAATGTGGTCGTCGCCTGTTCTACGTTGCGAATCCTTTTTCGTGTCGCAACTGCGCACATATTCACAAAGGATCTTTGAAAAGGATGATGAGGGCTATTCTACGCTGCTTTCCTCATCATCAGTATTTCCCTTTGACGACATGGACTCCGGGGAGAAGTATCATTATGATCCCTAGCTATGCGCTAAGAGATCTGGTCGCTTTGTTTCGCGAATCAGCCAATCGCGTAGCTATTTCGCATCTCGTAGCAAACCAATCGCATTAGTTGTATAAGATAGAGCATGGTCTCTCGCCCTTCTTTTCAGACTTTACTAGACAAAGGATGTGAATAAAATCTATGTTACCCGTTTTAGGAGGGCCTGTCAATTCATTGATTTCCCGCGTTTCTGTGGGTTGGCAAATGCGATTTTGTTGTATAGCCTATTGTGCTCGTGGGACATGCCGTCTCTGCCACCACATAAAACCACCTAAATAGAGTGATACACTGTCTTAGAGGGGCTAAAAAGATGAAAACTGAGATATTTTGCAGAATTTTGGCTGTAACACACCCACAGTTCCATGATCTAATATTCCTGAGCCAGTCCCGAAAGATTCCAGCAAAATTGCGACTAAGGCGGGAAAAATGCCAAGGGTAGGAAACCAGGTCTCTCCATGGCATTCCGGAATATGACGCATTGCACTCGAAGGTTTCTCAGATCCTGCACCACTAGGAGTCGGTGTGTGTGTCATAGACTCAAGAACGTCTGTCGCGAAGGCGAGCCCAGTGGTCGGTCCAGCAGTTTGATATGCAAGACACTGCGTAGCATTCAGAAGTGACTTACTCCATAGATCTTTCGAAAGATCCAGGAGCCCAAGTTCCAGACCCAACCCAGCAGCAATATCGAGGCTATAATCCACATGAGTAAGATTCTGAAATGCATCTTTGAACCTGACATCTGTGTCACTTCCAGCTGTGCAATTCGCACCCACATCATCAGTCGCCGTTTGAGTGACGGTCATGTTTACTTGCGGCAGGGACACATAGGGTCCACCATTGAAACCCACCCCGAGAAATTTTAGGCCTGCTGTAATCTTTGGCTTGAGGCCCCCAACAATGCTGAATTGGAGATTAGAAGCGTTCGCCGAAAGAGGCTTTAGTGTCACTTCCGTTTCATTGAATCCTTTTATGATGGAATCCTGCATTTCGGCGACATCGAGACGTGCTAGGGAGTTTGGCACCTAAAACGCCGTCAGCGTCGAAAGGAATTACTAGACTCTACACAAGTGAGGTTTACCTTAACATCGAATCCGAAGCCTATGTCTACGGCCCCTTTTACCTGGATATCAACAAAGTAAGCCAGTGCAATGATGATGCCGAAATATCCAATTTTGGGAATCTACAGTGAAAATTGGAGGTCTGGTACGCAATCTACATCAGTTTCTCGAGCTTACGTTAAAGCCGACGGGCGTCAATGCCTGTAGGTCGTATTCTTTTTCGAATTTAGTGGCCAGTGTGGCTTTCAAACCAATCGACATTTCAAAGCCATTGAGCTCCAGCTGGGCAAAACCGCTTTTCACAGGGTCATCTTCTCCCTAAGAACCACGCGCCAATATCTAATCGAAATCTTCCAGATGTTGTAATCATTTCGCCTTTTGCGCTACAATTGGCACAACCGAGAAGAATAGGATTGAAAGATGGGGCCGAATCTTCGAAGAAAGTTGTGTTGATATGCTCAAATCCCAAATCCGTTACATTTCTTGTATCCTCGGTCTGTGTGACTACAGACTCCGTTGGGGTTGCGGATACACCAGTCGGTCGGCCGACTGCTGTGCGTGTCGGATCTCGTGTTGAAGTTTTAGTAATTCTGCGGAAGAGACGATTATGTCTATGATGGACATAGCGTTCATTTGTGTGACCAAAATCGATTGTTATAGTTTGAAATTCTTTCTCTAAAACACTTTCTATCAGGCTAAATCCAATCCGAAAGGATTCATCGAAGAAGGAGAGGCTTTCGACTCTGGTACGCTCAGCATTGGTAGTGCAGACGTTGAAGATCCTATACCTATACACTGTGTGTGTACCACTGTCCCCGCAGCTGTGGTGTGAAGAAATGAGCAGCCCACCGACTAACGATGTACATGCGTTTCTAGCCTTATTATAAGTCTCTGCGCTTCGCACAGTGACTGTCATCATCGATCCAATGCATTCGACCTTTTCCAAATGATGATCAAAGTCTTCCAGGAGGAGGGTCGGCCGATCTGCCTCAAGCCGGACATGAGCAGACATGGTGGTTTCGCCCGTACGATGTTCAGCATATGCAAGCTTGACATTCTGCCCAAAGTAAAAGTCATCGCTTCGGGTAAGGATATCACGATGCCTCTTTGCCGCTTTCAGGAAGCTGTGATGTAGTAAAAACGAAGGTGCTTCAAACTCCACCAAGGACAACGAAGCGTATGCGAGGTGGCTGGAAGCCAGTAGGAGTAATGCTAAGTGCATAATTTCCTGAATAGCCTCGAGTGAGAAAACTGATGCAGATACAAAGAGGTCGATGGTTGAGGACAAGACCAAAAACAAGGCCTCCAGATATGAGCCTGAATCGATATAGAATGACCCGACCAGCCTTCTTGTACCCATTTCTTTGTATATCGTTTCATTAAACTTAGAGTTAAGGCTCTCAGACTGCGCCTCAGGTTCTGCCTCGCGGGCTACCGTTGCGGTCCCAACTAGGGAAGCTCCCTGTATTGTGTATGCAGATTACAAGCATCTTCTCCAATTAACACACCGCTTAAGTGAGAGCTTTCTTGGACCTTGATCCATAATCCGTTAAACTTAGGGCTAGGCTGTGAGGCTGCGTTTCAGCCTGCGATGTGCACGTTGTCGGCGCAGCACTACACATGCAGTGTAATATTGGTAGAATCCTCTTAGTTGACCTATTACGAAGGGCTACTGGAGATGAGCGGCGCTGCTGATGTGAACTGGCGGCCCTCCAAGTGGCTATATCGCCACGTTTTCTAGAACTATTGGATTATATTCATTCATAATCTAACATAGGGAACCTTTAATACTTATGGCACGCGTGTTTTGATGCTTTTAAAAACTAAGATCCAATACTTCCGAGCAAATCCATCATCTGCTGTTGTCGCCGCATTCGCGTTCTTGAGGTGGACTCTGTGGGTTCTATTGGCTTGGACATCGGGGCCAAGGTCAGGCCACTTGGTTGTGTAGGTTTTTGTGGGCATTCTCCCATATCACTCTGAAAAGAGCCAGGCTGCCTTGGCGGACAGGTTTCGAGCGCTATAGATGCGGAGAATTGCGAAGGTCGCGCCTGAGTCCATTGAGAATCAGTCGAACTCGAACCCTGTAATTCTGACGGTTGCTTAGAGAATTGTTGCAGCCCGGCAGCTGTAACACCCAGCTGAGCCATGCTTACTACCGATGTTCTCTTAGGGAAGGAATCATGGAGACTTGACGTAGACAGGGAGGCTGGAAGCTGGTGGGATTTATAGAGAGGTTCGCTAAACGCATGCAATGGAGCAGGTCTCCGTTTTGGCATAGCTGGCAGCTCTGGAATAGACCTTCTTTGCTCATATACGTTCACTTTACTTTCCTGGGTGTAGGGTCCGGGGTTATGACTCGATGCCCGGTTTGGTCGAGGAGGATATCCTGGTGGTGGCCCTGGGTCGTTGCATGGCAGTTCAACAGCAAAACTTAAGTCTCCTAGTAATTCAACTACAGCGTTTGTGTCATCTTTCTTTGATAGAGGCATCGTACTCGAAAATTGAGGAGCAGCACAGTACTCATATGGATTGACAGGACCATACGCGTTTGTGGCACTCAAGGATACAGTATCCCCTGGCAACTCTGAAACGGTCATGTTGCTCGGTGTTAGTTGGTAGGCCCAGATGCCCTTAGGCTCGGAACATGCTTCATCTGATCGCTTTATATCTACTTCGGTCTTTGAAAGTTGGCCAGGGTTTTGATCGGGAGAGTTCGCGTGGTAACGCCGCTTATCTTCTGTGTAGAAATAGTTTGCTTGAGTGGTAGACTGGACCGCTGAAGCGTACGTCGGAGGCGGACTGTATGGACACGACACCTCGGAAGATGGAGATTTATAGGGCTCGAGTCGGTTTGTGCAGTGACTAGGGAGGTGACTGGCTCCTTTCTTTTGATATCCATCTGAGGAACTGAGGTGTGTCTCGTTGGAGCTAGTGGCTGTAGTGTCTTCGATGTTCGAGGCTTTCTGAAACTCTTTGGCAGTTGAGTCTCCTGTAAATGAAATTAGCTTTACATGGTCGCAAGATGAGAGTATCAAGGAACAGCTGGTGAACATACTTGTATCCGCCTGCACATTGGCAGGTACTGTCCATACACTCTTCCTCTTGTGTCTGGAGATGATGTCGTCGAAGTATGTTGTGTCTTTATACGTTGGAGGCTCAGCGGTGGCTGGTATGTCTTCTAATCGGATCAAGTAACTAAGAACGTTTGAAAGTTGCTGATGACATGTCATCAGTTCTGTTTTCCGATTCAGTAATTTCTCGTGGTCGTTGAAAACCCAGCGAACGCGGGTGTTGAATTGAATTGACCCAGTTGACTGCTGCTCAGCACGAGCGCGTTCGACCCATTTGCCGATCTCGTTCAAAGCAGACTTAGTGTTGTTGATCGCACTTCTGACCCATGGAAGTTTCCCAGGGGTACTAGCAAGTTTGCTTTGCACTGAAGCAAGTCCTAGCAATCGTTCCACCTCGTTGAGGTCGTCGCGTACGACATGTATCGTGCGCACAAATACTTCGTTTTCGCTGCCCACTTCAGCAATGCGGACAGCCAGATCGGCAAACTTGAATGCGCTGCCAACGCTGGCAAAAATGGCCCCTGCACTAAAGGGTTCACACATGGTAGTATAGTATTTTTGATATCAGCGAATATTTGATAGTAGAGATTCATTCGATTCCAGTTCAATCATTCATCCGGCACTATAGACATAGGCATGAGGGGTATGGGCGTCCGAGCTTGCAGGTGGGCGGCTTTGAAGACCCCCAAATCCTGATCGAAAGCTACGGCTGAGCCGCAAGGCTGAAATTGTGACCGTTCACATTATCCCATCATATGTTCATTGCATCAGCCCACACGTGTTGATGCAGCTGGATTATTCTATCACAGCGTACCCACACCAAGACATCGAGTGGCTTGCCTAGGTGGAGGGAAGCGAGTAGCGAAGAAAGGCAGATCTGTCATTGGACAGATCTTACACAAGGATAGACGAATATGCAATAATGGGCTTGAATGCTGGACTTGGCCCTTCGTACTTGGATCTGAAGCAGCTCAAAGAGTTTGTGGCGGAAATTAACGCTAGAGCCGAAAGAGCATGGTTGGGATCCAGCGACAAACCTCAGCCCCTCAGCCTTGCCACCTCTTCCCGCCCCGTATTGCCAGTCTTGGGTCACAGCAAAAGAATTCTCGTGCCAATTGACTCGATTCGTGCATACACTAATTGACAAAGCCTTTTCGAACAAGACCGCCACTCCAAGTTTCTAAGCCCACCCCTCGTACACTTCACGCGGCAACCTCCTTATCGACCAATACCCTGGAAGGGTTTAGCACCTGCCCCTGATCACCAATTATCTGTACCAAAGCTGGAAATACAATGAAGCCACCATGTGCGTTGGAAAAGTCGAACCGGAACGAGCTCGGCTGAGAGAAAAGAAGAAACGCGAAGTTCGCCGACCGTGTCAATATCATGTCCAGATTCTTGCGGCGCTGACCACCATCGACACTTCCTTGAACGAAAGGTGTCAAGATTGAATCGAGCTCCGTAATAGTATTTGCAAATGCCTGAGCACGGCGGGGGTCTTGCGCATTTTTCCCGAATTGCTGTTGCAGCAGTGCTCCAGTGATCGTTTTCCATTTGCTGAATAATGTCGATTGAGCTGTAGAATCTGCGTCAGCTTTCGACCGATGTGAGTTCAGGTGCTGAGAATACTTACTAGTGTTTCCACTGGCACTATCAGAAATGGACTTGGCAACTTGTGCTACTTCTGCAGGAAGCAAACTAGCGATCCGCTCACCAGTGCACCTCGACAAGATAACCCATCCAATGACGAGCCGAAGAGCCTCATATCTAGTCTGCGGATTCGATAAAGCGCTTGCAAGTATCGAGGTGCTCAAACCTGTTGCGGTCGCAAGTTCTCGCAAGCCGGACTCATCCAACACAGCCGGAGAGATTGGTGTCGTATGATAATAAGTCCGGACGTGGTTTTTGATATTATCCCGAATCTTAGAAGCCTCGTCCGTGATAGTGTCGTCTGCCACAGGCTGAGGTAGCAAGTCATCCACATTGCTCGCAATCGCGGTGGTAACCGCCAGGGGCGCTTTCTCTGGTGTCGCTGTGTAGCCGTTGTGAGGAATATGGTGCGTCTGGTAAGCAGTAATTTGCCTTTTCCTTTGGCGGCGAAATAAGACGAAGAACACAAGGCCTGCGATCAACACTCCCGCAAGCAGCATACCGATCGCCACTCCTGCAACGGCACCGCCAGAGATCCCATTTTTACCTGAAATGCTGGATGATGTTGGTGCAGAACTCGTTGTTACTGGCTCGGGGCCGCTGGTAGTATTTGGGGCAGGTGGTACAACTGGCGCCGTAGGTGAAGATGATGGTATGCTTGGATTTACGCCTGTAGGCACGCTTGTCCCAGGGTTGCTTCCTGCTGTTGACTTTGCGGTTGCAGCCGCGGCCGAAGAAGCCGATGCCAGTAAAGCTTGAGGGCATGCAACTTCAACCCGCTCACCATTGACGTTGTTGGTTCCAATGCATACATTGTTGCCGCCAGGGTTTATTGAAGTCCAGGTAACGTTTTCTAATTGACGTCTTAAGGCCATTGTGAAGGTTAGTAGAAAGAACGAGTGATGATGACAGTGGGTTTACAAGAGTTGTGTGCCCTGCGCCTCTTTCTATAAACACTCCATTTAGCCCTGGGCGAACTAGTAGAAGCACCTAAGTCCACTAAACGCCTCATCTATTCACACTTCCTACGCCATGATGCCAATCCCGGCCGTTCAGCTGCTCGCCGGAAATGGCAGATTCTAACGAAGCGAAGCCACCAGATATCAAAAAGTCTTGTGCGCTTACCAGCATGTGATGAACCGACACTCAGAAGGTTTAGGATTTTGTCAGTGCTCGTGCGGCTGCATCTTCCCTGTCATGCATCCTACGGCTGCCCTTTGCCAAAAGAGGCTCACTCTTACCCATTCCGCCAACGATGCTCTTAATGATGCGCTGCTGGCTTCTTTCCATCTGCCCCCACAGCTGTTTTTGCCGAGCTTCTCGGCCTTTGGGCTGAACTCATCCAGCACAAGGCTGTGATTCTGCCACCTCAGCTCAGGACGCTACCTTTGCGTGCTACTATCACTGATCCAGGGACGCCACTTAAACAGCATGCATGCTCTATTTACCTTTCCAGTCGGTATACAATGTCCTTTGCACCCCCAGCCTTGCGAGCATTGACTGCCTTTCGCTATTCGCTTGTGACAAACCTCACAACTAACGTATATACACTGCCAACCATTTATATTGCTACGGCCTCAACCTTTGAGCAATGACGGAGGCAGGAGCTCGGCCGGATTTGGTAATATCCATTGACTTTGGAATGACATGTGAGTAGCTCTTACAATCAAAATCATCTTACACCCTGTAACACAAGTCTCAGGTACTGGTGTAGCGTACTGTAACGTGGCGACTGGTGCCGATACCGTGAGACATATCCAGAGATGGCCAGGAAGGACCCAAGCAAATGAGAATAAGGTACAAGCATCCCATGGGTCTCGACGACCAGTTACTCAATTCCCTTAGGTTCCAACCCTTCTCGTATACCCAGAAAATTCATCCACGCCCACGTCATGGGGATTTCTAGCAGAGACTGCTCAAGAAACCAGTGGTGCTGGCCATGAAAGTCGTGAATGGTTTAAAATTATGCTTGATGAAGAGCTTCTAGAGCAAATGAGGAAAAACTCCAGCGACCCTTCAAAAGTCCCACACATACAGGAGGTTGAGAAATGGTAATTCAATGTTACTGGGGGGAGTATTTACGGGGCTGACAATAAATCCAGGTATACGCATTACTTCCAATATCTTTACAGAACTATCGAAGCCCGACTGAAGGGCGAACTCGCTAGCACCTGGGAGGCCGCAAGGATTGAGTTCATCTTCTCAGTGCCTACGACTTGGAAACCCATACCGACGGTCGAACGCTTTCGAAAAGTGATCTCGTTGGCAGGCTTCGGATCACATCCAAATCATACGGCTTCAATAGGCTTGACAGAGGCAGAGGCTGCTGCAGTTCACACAGCACGTAGTATGCCAGGCATTTTTCAGGTACATCGGCCATGTGAGATTGATTCCAGAGCATGACTAACCATATCACAAGGAAAATGAGATACTATTCGTCTGCGATGTCGGCGGTGGCACCACGGTCAAGATCTCCATTCATATTAGCAGGAAGAGTATACTTACATAGTTCAGGACTTGTCAGTATTCCGCGTAAAGAACACGGTCGGCGGATCTCTTAATCTGGAGCAAATAGACGTCGTGTTTGGTAAGTCTGCCCCTGCTACTATCGGAAGATTATTCTCACCATTACTGCATAGGCGCAACGATTGGCGCAGCACAACTAGACAGTCTCTATGAAAAGGCAGTTTTGGAGCGATTAGCACATGCAGACCAAGCGATGCACATGGGCCTAGCGGATATCAGTCAAGCAGCATGGGAGATGAGGATAAGCAAGGAGTATCAGAAGTAGGCATTTCTGTTCAGCTGACTTAGTAGCGGTGCTAACAGTTGCTAGTGCCAAGTGTGACTACGGTTCTGAGGAATCAATGGCTGATACAGAAACATTTGCAGTGCGAGTGCCGAAGCTGGACAGAGGTTACATAAATCAACAACATGGGATTAGTGGAGGCGACATGTACTTCCGAAGGTCGGTGCCATGCTCCAGCACCATGACACTACGACGGTGCTAATGACATCATAGAGATGACCTGAAAGGTTTCTTTGACGTACAGGTATGTATTTTTACTGGATTCAATGTATTGAGGATCCGCTGACGAGACCCAGATTTCCAAACTCTTCGACATGATCGACAAACAACTCGTGCGCATCCAAGAAAAACGTCCAAACGAGCAAGTAGTAAGTATATTATGCTTTGACGCATACTGCAACGATTTCTCACAACAGAACAGGCTCATTTAGTCCTCTCTGGAGGCCTAGGAAACTCTGCCTACGTCCAAAATTGCCTCCGTAATCGATATGCTTCTCACAACACATCACACTCGAATGCGCGAAACCTGCAGATACGCATTGCTCCCGATCCACAACTCGTAGTCTGCAAAGGCAACGTAGCAGACCGTGTGCAAAAACTGAAGACCGGCCAATCAGTCCTCGGGTGGCGATGTTGCAGAGCTTCTTACGGAACGCTGTGCAAGATACTACACGATGCGCAGAACCCTGCACATTTTGGCTTGAAGACAGAGGTTGACGCACTGGATGGGAAACTGTATGTTGTGGATTGCGTCGATTGGTTTATCAAGCAGGTACACAAAATCTTATTTCCTTTCATTCGGAAAAGTGCACCTCAGCTAACATTGAGAGCAGGGCGAGGCAGTCTCGAGCGACTACCCAATCGTGAGAAACTTCAATCGAAAATGTCCGCCTGCCTCTGCCACAAACCCCAATCCACCCCGCATCTTCCCGACAGAAGTAATATGCTCTGAGGTCGACAAAAGCCAGCTCCCCATTGTCAAAAATGAGGGTACGTACCACTTTCCGCTCTCCCCTTTCCTTAATACTCCCACCTGCTAAACCGCAAAAGCATGTCGATCCATCTGCAAAGTCGAATCCGACTTCTCGTCTCTCCCCCTCGCGCTCTTCAAGCTGAAGAACCGACACTGGTGGAGCTTCGGCCCAAAATATCACCGCATCAACTACGTCGTCAAGGTGAATCTCGGCCCTGCAGACGTCTCCTTTGAGCTGTGGCACAACGGCGTCAAGCTGTCCAAGGACAACTCCATCAAAGTTGAGTGGCAGGCTGCCGCGCCGCCGGATCCCAACGCTAATGCCGTGGCCCCGGATTTCCCAATGAACAGTCTGCCCGCGGCGGGCGGGCATAGCTTGACGAATCGCATGAGTGCGATGAGTTTTGGTGCCGGTGCGTTTGGCAGGAAACCCGTGCAGAGTCAGGTCGGGTATGGCGGGTATGGGATGCAAGGAGGTGGGGGTTGGGGGAATAAGAATGGTGTGCAGACGCATGTTATGCCATTACAGCCGAATGGGTCAACGGTGTATTGATCTGAATAGTACTTTACAAACAGTAAATATGATGAACAGTACTATTGATTCGCTGTTCAAATTACTCTCATTCATGTGCCTCATTACAATGTTTTGTAGATGACTAAGGGCACAGTGCACGAGGAGGTCTTGGGAGTACTAACAATGAGATGTTTGAATATGGAGTAACATCTGAAAACGCCGCCGCTATGCTTGAAGGGAAAGAAACAAGCCGCAAGGCATACCATCTATCACCTCCTGCTAATATACACACTCCTGGCTTACATTTCGTGCGGCTCGGATTAGGAGAACATGCCTTTGATCCCACTCCCTATCCACACCACACTTCGTGCTACTAAAAGGCTCGGCCCTGCATAACTTGGCGGGGTCAAGCCGCGCAATCCCTTTCCAGCACTCCTTACCATTGCCTCTCCGACATTGGCTTTTCCCTTGGCGCTCAAAATGGCAAATCGCAGCAGCACCTCGAGACATGTAACACAGATACTTATCACAATCAGGACAATGATGATCCATGTGATGCGTGTCATTTTCTTATCACTGATGCTGTCGGATAAGATTTCGCCGAGGTCCAGGAAAACCTGGCAGCGTTCATTGAGAACTTGGATGCGGGGTTTGATTTCGAGGTATTCGCGAACGGCAGTATAGAGTGGATGGAGGGTGGGTTCGGAGTCCCAGAAGAAATTGGGAGTATCGAGCATGTTTGACGCTGCGGTATGTTAGCGTCGAGATGGCGAGGAAGGAGTCAAAGGACTTGGGGAACCCTTACATAAGTTCACATCCACTCTGCTTGTGAAGAGTTGCCCGATCATCTTTACCACATCTGTCCTCCTCATACCCAACTTGCCTGTTAACGCCAATCTCTTGGGGACATACTGCGCCGCCAACATGGTCTTGTTCATTCCCTCCTCGAACAGACTCAATTTGGTACTTTGCGCAATGGCATGGCTCATCGCCAGCTTGATCATATGGTCGCCACTCTTAAGCGTAATCATATCGTTGTACACTCTCGGTCTTTGAATCTCTGGATTGTATTCGAAGTGGAACTCCTCAGTTTCAAAGTCGCTTTCGGTAAGGGGACGCGTGGCGAGGGAGACGCCGGTGGCCGTACTCGAAAAAGTGAGGTCAGCGAGAATGTCCTTTTCTTGTTTTTCGGTGAAGTTCCAGAATACAGCAACACCGTATGAGAAGACGAACATTTCACCAAACGATAGCGCATTTGGTGCAACTCTCGAGTTCTCGGTAGAGTCTCTGCGCGTGCGTCGGCCGTTGTAAGGGGTGTCTAGTTCGTGATCGTCGCGCACGTAGTATGTTTCTTCATCGCCAAAGTAGCCTTCGTGGTGGTCGCGCTGCTCATTGCGCTCAATCTCCTCGTCTAGCACTGTCTTTCCGCCAGGGCTCTTCAGCGCAGGACTGCTGCGCACGCGGTAGCCGTCGCTGCCTGGGAGGAGGGGGAGGTGGTAGACAGTATATAGACAGTCATCGTATAGCTTTGTCCTTGCATTATGCTGGTCCTTTACAAATTCTGCAGTGCTCTTCATTTTGTAGGCTTGCGCTGTACAGTACGCTGTGACGCGCGAGAGCTTATCCGTCCTCCTGGCTTTCGGTAACCGCTCTGCATAGCTCTTGTCCCTTGGCCCGCCCTTCGCTGTCCGTCTTGCCAGGTCTTCGTCTGTAGGCGGCCCTTCATATTCGTCCACATCAAAGTCTCCTTTCTCGTCTTCCACCTGTTCTTCAGTCTCTGGCAGCAGGACAAGCTTCTCGCTAAGTTTACTTGAGCGTGTTGGCATATGCTGGGGTATTAGGCGGCCAGAGAGCTTGGGGTCGAGAGGATGTCGACCGCTGGGCGTGCGCGTATGCATCAAGGGCCGGTTGCCGGGTGGGCCTCGTCGCTGCTGGGAGGGAATGTCGGAAGCGTACTGCAGGATGTTGTCGACCGAGATCAACTTCGCGCCGGGCCGTTGTGAAGTGGAAGGTCGTTGCGGTCCTCGAGGTGGCGCATCCCTCGCATCCGTCATCAAGACGGTAGGCCCTCTTTTGCTCTTGGCTGTTGGTCCGCTCATTTTGCTAGCTGTTGCGCTTCGCCCACGCAGTGGAAACGGTAATCAAGTGGTTGGGCGTCGCGAATACCGCGCTGTGCGGTGGCCAAGAACACCAAACGGACAAGGCGATTAAGTGATGAATTGCAGTATTGCAATGTTAAGCTGCGTATCCCATTGACAGCAGGCACGTTGTGTTAGACTCCCAGTCGAGTAGCAAAGTTCGGCCGCGGTTCACGTCATTGAGAGCTTGGGCCAATCCTCATGCAGCCCAGCTCCACACTTCAACGGCTCGTTTAGATGCTTTCTGGGATGCACAAACCGCCATGAGAGAAGGCTTACCAAACCAGCAGAATGGCATTCCTAGACAAGAAAAAGTTGCATAAGTGCCGATTGTTCGACCTGGATTACAAGGCCGCAATTGAGCAATAGTGACAGCCGATCAACGAAGGCAGTCCTCAGGCCAGTGACTTGAACCTTCAGGTCCTTATAGAAACATATTGATCAGTGCCCATGAAAATACGTATATTGCCGAAGCATCTGATTAAATGCATTGATTCAAGCTTCTTGGCTCGGCTACTTAAAAGTACTATGATTGCCACCCGAACGCCATGCTCTGCATAGAGAACGGCCGTTGATAATCAAGAAGAACCTATTCGAAAGCGCCAATCAAACAAAAGAAAGGTCCTGCCAGGGCCGTAGTACCGACAGAGCGAGGGGGTATCAGATCGGTGGGCTCGCTCGTCTCTATTACTTCCACGCTTCTCCTCTTCACCCTTGCGGACCGCTTGAATGACCCATCCAGATGGATTAAAAACGCCAAAAAGTACAGGTAAAAGAAAACGTTATACATTCATGTCGACTGCGGAAGCTTGCAGCATCTCTCACAGCCGCTTACCTGGGACGAAGATGAAAAGACAGCAGACAGCTGTGGTGAGGACGAGGAACATGACCAGCACAGTTATCGAGCGTCTGTTCAGCGTCTTGCGCACAAAAGGCTCCCTGATCTTGTTGAAGTCGAAGAATGTGTACTCGCTGTATCCTAGAAGAGCGATGATGGGGTCGAGCATGTACTGATGTGTGAAGATAAGGTAGATAGCGAGTGTGAAAGGAAGAATGACCTGCAATGAATATCAGTACTTGTTGGAGATATAAGTGTCAAGAATGTGCATACCCAGCATCGTGTCGCTCTTGACTTGTCCAGGAAGATGAGTATGAACGAAGCCCACATAGCAGTGAAGAAGCTGATCAACCCGATGATAAGTCGCAGCATCATGCTCTGAGGAACGAGATTGCCGAGACCCTTGTTCTGCAGGAACCCGGGGTATGCGTCACGCTCCATGGCCTGGAAGACGTAGTCTTTGGCGGGGTCGAAAAGCTCGGGGTCGGCACGCTGCTCTGATCCCTCAATTGCATCCTGTACCTCGTTCAGGATACTCTGGGGGATGATGATCTCTCTTTCTGAGCCTGGCAGCAGGTATGTGTACAAGATCTTCTCCGCCGACGCACGCAAGTCTTCTCTTCGAGGTTGGGTGTTGTCGGCGGATGAGTTCTGGCCTGGCGAGCTGGAGTCGTTTGGGGTTTCTAGTACGTGGAGGCTTGGCCGCGGGAGCTCGCGGCTTTGATTGCTGCCTTGACTGTTTTGTGGTGAATGGTTGCGGCTTCCACGGTCTGAGCGAAGAAAGGCGGAGAGGCGCTGGTCGGACATGTTGTCGCCTTTCTCGTTGGAAGGGCCTTCTCCAGCATTGTCCACGATGTAGGATGAACGCTTGCTAGTCTTCTCTGGATCTGGCGTCTCCTCTATCATCGACCTGTGTAATCGTCGGACATACAGCCGGCATAGCTGAAGGTGCTGGGATACATCGAGCCTACAGTCCCGTTAGCATCCATCATGATCCACTGTCTGCGGGCGCCTCACCAAAAGTCCAGGTAATCCACCGAGCGTTGCTGGTCTCGCATGTAGATGTAAAAAGAGAAGAGGTCGAGCGGTGCCACCGTCTTACGGCTCAGCACCTCGAACAAGGTTGGGAAGCGATTACGGTTCTGGCCGTCCATGGCATCAGGGCCGGGTGAGTACGACATGTTTGCAGTCTGTTGTGTGTATTATGGTAACGAGAGGCGCGCGACGAGGTCGCTGGCGTGCAAAGAATAGTGATTATCGATAGACGCAGAGTCCGGGGTCGGGCGGAGCCCGCAGCGTTACTTGTCGGTACTGCGGTTGTTGAGCGAGCGACGAAGACCTGGATGATCCGAAAAGGGTGGTGAGGATTAATCGGCGGCGGAGAGGGTCCTTGGTGAGAGTTGCGACGTGTTTGCGCGCTCCAATTGCCGTTGAATCGAGCGTGAAGTTGGGAAATTAGGAGTGAAGTCGAGCTTGGCTTGGCGCAGCGAGTGGTGGAGCGAGCGGCAGTGGCTTGATTCGCGTCGGATCGCGCTCTGCGCGATGATGATGGGAAAGCTTACGAGTCACCCGCGACTGCAACACCAGGGAAGATGCGCGCCGGTATTTTGATGTGGAGCAGAGTCTGGCTGCGAAGTGATGATGCAAACAGCTGGTCGACCTGACAAGACGAAACGCAAGGGCAGCAAGGTTGCAGGTGGGCCTGTCACGTGGTGGTTCCTGCATAGCAACGGCAACGCTAGATCTACACGCAGGATTGTTGAAACACAATCGTACTTTGACTCATGCAATGCAAAAGACCCAGGCGCAGCGAGTCCCTTAATAGGATGCATAAGTGAGGCAATGCCCTGTCAACGCATCACGTTTCCTTCAGGTGGCACAGCCTTCCTCAGGCAACAGCCCCTACGACTCAGCTCTAGGCACATCCTCTAAAGTGCACGGTAAAAGTATTAAACATCACTTAATACCTTCTTTTTTCGTTTTTTTAGTCTATCCAAAATCAAGCACAAAATTTAGCAAACATGCCTTCAACCCAAACATTGCCTGAGAACTTCCTCCAGGGCCCAGCGCCCAACGTGACGAGAACCGATGTCAATTTCAAGAAAAATGGCATGCCAGAACACCAGGACGCCTGGGCAGTCGTGCTAGATGGCGTCATGACTGAAGAAGAGTGCGATCAACTAGTTGCAGCTGCCGAGGCAACAACAAATGGGGGGTGGGAAAGAGCACTAGTCAATATTGGAGGCGGAATGCAGGCAATGTATGAAGATACAAGAAAGTGCGGCCGTATTATATGGGATGACCGTGAGATCATGGCGAAGTTGTGGGCTAGGATAGAAGCATCGGTGCCGGAAATCCATCGTCTGCAGAATTGGGCGGATGTCACTGGCAATGGCCCTGCGAAGCGAAAGGAGACTTGGAAGATGACAAGGCTAAATGAGCGCCAGCGGTTTCTGAAGTACGTTGGCGGTGAATACTTCAAAGGTATGTGATTTTGCTGCCATCTAGAATTTTGAGGGACAAATGCTAACTTCAGCAGCGCACTGCGATGGCACGTACGAGACACCAGATCGTAAGGAGCGATCTTACTTTACCCTGCACTTATATCTCAACGATGCGGTGGGCAAAGACGGTCAGCAGCAACTCAAGGGCGGCGCAACTACATTCTTCTCTTGGGATATGAAGAAGCGTATAGACGTTGTCCCAAAAACTGGACGTGTGCTACTTTTCCAGCACCGCGGCCTTCTTCACTCTGGCGACGATGTTATCAGCGGAACCAAGCTGACAATGAGAACGGACGTCATGTATGCATTGGAAGAGTCGGTAACGGCATAAGTGGATTGCGGATTGGAAAGGTAAAAATAAGCAAATGACATAGGCGTTCGTAGTTTGTGCAATATTCGTCGTTAGCAGCATCCTTTGAACTTGGCGTTGGATTTGGAAAAGGTAGCAAACTTACAGTAGCAAAAAGATGAACGGCCTGCCTCGCCAGAGTAATCAGAATCGAATGATACCCTTCTCTCTTTCGCCGAAGCTACTCAAGGTGAGGTACGCTGCGTATTGTACTACAGTGTCACTCTTCACCCCGAAAGGTTCCAAGCACACGATCTTCGCACCGACTCCCATAGGGACACCAGTCCACATACTCTGCCATCTCGAAAGACAGCAAAGCAGCTTCTTGGGCCCTGAGCTTTCTGATGCCAAGTGCAGACGTGAGTCACGCCAGGCCCTTACGGGCAGTACAGCCATAAAATGGCATGATTTTGTGAAGATTACTCCGAATTTCTCATTTGCAGGGTGAGACAGCTGGATGAGCAGCGTCTGTATGTGTGCAAAGAAACGCAGCGTTGGCGAGGCAGTCGTTGAGAAAAAAGTGAGCGCTGGTGGGGAGCTGTGGGATTTTGTAGCTTCGCGCTAGGAGCGGGGAAACTTCGGCCCTCAAACGCGATTTCAGGCAGCGGCATCTCAAACCAGCCTTGCAGAACGAGAGATAATGGACTGGTTGCCAGCTGAGCTGCATTCAAAAGTCGTTCAAAACTTTAAACATCTCATTGTAGTCGGTACGCTTCTCTACATTTCACAGAAACCTCGACAAATGGTTGGAATGGCTACACCTATCTTAGATCATCACACAAGCTGCCCATCTGTGGATCAAACCTCCACAACAGCTCTTGAGAATGCGCTGGGAATTCTGGTTTAGGCAAGCAGTTGAAACTTGCCAAATTTTTGAAATCTAGAGAGTCACATCGAAACTTACAGTCTCCCCACTAACCATGCTATTAGCTTGTTATCATTCTTAAGTAGCTACATTGATCGACCAGGCAACTGAATAAATAATAATTTAACTTCTAGAAGATAGCACAGATTTTTGTGAATTATCACTCATACAGATGATCAAAGTGACGGTGGTTCGACTATATTGTACACCAGAAAGATATGGCCACTCCGTAAACGTTTGTCAGCCCCGACTTTATGGGAAGGGTTATTATTGCCTGTTACTTCTATAAATCAATGTAAGACTAATGATAGGATCTCTAAAAACAAAATTGTGTTTACTCCACTGCCACAGATCCTGGAGAGTTTCAGTGACAACTCAGCCATGATGCGAGCACCCGCACCGCTATTTACTTTAGGCTCGTACATCTACTCCCGCAAATATCCTGTTATTTTCGGGTCGTCAAACAAACGAACATCTTTTATTGTTTGATTCACATCAATGAAAACGTACATTTGTCTCAAACCTCTATCTCACCAGCAAATTCATAAACGGCGTTGAAATAGCTCCCACCATGCTCCCACAACTGCGCATCTTTGAGGCACAAGATATCCAAATCATCGCATCATCAACTCCTCAGTATAACTAATAGTCCAATCAAAGTATGAGCCATATCAAGAACATGCTTGCCAACTCCCTAGGGATCTCGAAGCAAACCTTTCTCGCGAACAACGTCGTTCCTGCAAATGATAGCGATGTCTTCAACGACAACAGCTGCATCCTTTGCTGCAGCCCGTACGATCAAGAGCATACTAGTGTCCGCATTCTTCCATGTAACCACGTCTTCGGTTATGACTGCCTGCTGGAGATAATCAACGCCCCGAACGGTGATTCCTGTCCCATCTGTCGAATCTCGCTCTTCCGACCGTCCATTTCCGTAGCCATAAAACAGCGCCTGCTGAATGCTTATGAAAGCCTAGAACATATGATGCTTTATGCCTACCTCAACTACTGGTTCACTCTGCCGGGATGGCTGCGGGCCTCGATCTGCCTCTATTGGAACAAATACAAAGTGTACTACTGTGTCGAGCTTTTGGTGAATCATTGCACAAACCTGCGTGCGCGCAACCCACACTTGCATTTTGATGCCGTTATACAGCGGTGCGAAGCCTACACAGGGTTCGCCTTCCGTGCCCTGTCCCGTCTTCAGATCCCCGACCATGCGATGACACACGTAGTCCTCCCCATGGCACTAGTGGTTGTGCTCACGACAGGGGGGCTCCACGGTGAATTCAGCAACTGGAAAGATCTTGTCATGTACTTGTTCATCATGTTTGCAGCCATTCTCGTCAAGCATCTTGTTTTCGTGTTTCTCCCCTCAGCCGACATATTCGAATTGAGGTAAAGCCACGATGACTGGAGAAGAGCCAAGCCTGGTTTTCTGAGAGATCAACTGTGACGTCAAAAGTCCAATTCAGGGTGCATTACACTGGCACATATGACTGGTAGAAAATCTTTGGGGATCCCACACGGAGACATGGTTTATTGAGCCAGTGGCCATTGGATACCCGGATCTTCCATACCAGTACTGCTCTAGATATTGCTAATAACACGCTGACTAGACTATTTCGACCCAATTTTGGTATATTGTTTGCTGTTAGGGTAGTAGAATCCCCAAATTACAAGAGGATATTATGGTTGCCGTGTTGAATAGTACTCTCTTTTGTCCTCACCTACACCTTTTCAGCAAGAATACTTGTTTGGTTTTAATAACAATACATTCAACGGATAGAATTCCAATGTTATAGATTCATCTCGTTCTCAGGAACAATTTGATCAGGCTTTACTATGATTTCCCATCATTATGTGAAAAGTACTCCAAATTTGTGGGCAATAGTCAGAAATTCATCCTTTGACCTTTCTGCATTATATATTTTCACGCTGTGGCACAGCATTAATGCTTAGATTCAAGTTGCATCGTGACGCAAATGAGCTTAGATAGATAAAATACTTTTTCTAATGCGGGAAATCGTGGCGAACGCGGTCGAACTCGATGACCTTGGTAAATTGGTCCAATAGACCCCGTCCTCTATGCTCCAGTCATAACATCCATAGACCTTAAGGAACGCCCCTGGTACCCACAACATCCAATGAAAATTTATTTTTCAGTCCTTCCAGTGAGATCTGATATTTGGTAAGACCACCCCTAGTCGTGTGGCACTGCTGCCTAGAGGTTGCTCAACTATAAATAATCCACAGCCCCAAGACGAAACGAGTGGCAAATAGCGCAAAGCTTCCAAGAACTTATTTTCGATACTCGGAAATAAGGTGCTGCAGCAGTTCAGCGTACGACCATCGCGTGACAGTTTCGGAAGCCCAACGGCTCCTCACAACACATCCGTCGCGGTCGCAGCATACGATACCATGAGTATATCTGAAGGCCAAGCAATGTCTCCTTTGGTATCTGGAGAACAGGCCCGTATCCCGCTCTTCTTCTATGGCACGCTCCAAGACCCAGCGTTCCTTCAAGACCTACTCTCCCTCCCCACAACCCCTGTCATGCGCCAAGCAACCCTAACTGGCTACAAACTAAAGCTCTGGTCGTTCTATCCGATTCTTGTTCCCCAGGATGGCGCTTCAGTACAAGGTATGGTGTGGGATGGTGCGACGAAAGCGCAGTTTGCACGGCTTGAGTATTATGAAGGCGATGCATACACATGGACTGAGGCGACTGCAGAAATGAATGAGGCAGTCAAGGATGGGGGTGAGGATAAAGAGCAGACTTTGAAAGTGGAAGTTAGAGTCTTTGTTGCGAGAGATGTTAACAGTGCGGAGATCACAGAGGGGAAGTGGAAGTTGGAAGCATTCCAGTCAATGATTGGACGTTGACCTACATTGTGAGAGCAAGATGAACAAAAATTGGTAAAACTAGGCTGTTTTCACCTCCCAGTCGCTATGTCATCTCCATCGTCATTCCTTTATTGAGCCTTCCGGAAATTGCAGCTAGAATCGCTTCATTTGCAGGCGTTGAGGATCTCCATGATAAATTGAATCTGGGTTTGAACTTGGCTGAAAATTAGAAGAAGTACTAGCTGCTTGAGCATAAAATATAACTTTACGGGTTCTAAGCCGTGATTCCAATAGACATCTGATGCAAGCTGTTTGTGGATCATCGTACTGGAATCATCGTGCACCACAAATATCATAGTAGAAAGATATGAGTATCAGAACCAGTACACAGCATCCACCATGCCTTGTTAAAGATCAATGCCATGTCTCCTGTCATCCACCTTGCACGTCGTGTACATAAATTGAAGCGGATCCGAGTGAATATAGATGCTACCAAACTCAGACGCAGAAGACAAGCCAGGACCCAGTGTTCACAGCGAAATCAAGACACAGACCATCCTCACCCTAGCGTGCACCAAGTTATCCGACACAGCGACCGTCCAGCATCCAATGCGCTCATCGCCAAACATCCTTTGTTCTCCCAGTTTCAAACCCCTCTGACCCACAACGCCCTCCCAACTCTGCCCCTCCACACTTCTCACCCTCCCCGCTCATCTCACCGTCTTCGCAACGAGCAGGGGCACGCAATCTGGATTCATCGCATCACGCTCACGCTCACGCATTGGGTAGCTCGGTTTCACGATTCGCGAATCCAACGCGCGCCGATTGGCTGTGCGCGATCGGCAAGCGGGCGGGAGGCGCGTGCAGGGACATCCACGCGACTGGTTTCCGGGGCAAAACGCAGGGACCCGTAAACACAACAGCGTGCCGTGCCCTTGCATGTCGGGCGATTTTCCGCCAGAGGGTTCAGAGTACAAAGCACCACCGTTCACCTCGACTAACCTTCTCCCGAGACATTATTTGGCTCTCAGTTTGACGTTTTTGGCTGCACTTGCGCTTCAGTGCATATTTGCGGGTTGAGATTGTGCACACTGTGTTCCGGCTCCCTGGTACAGCTTGGGTGTTGTTTCTACACGGCACGACACGACAGATACGTTTAACGGGTTCACGGCCAGACAACAAGGATACGATGGCTCTTGCAGCAAATGGACGGGCGAACGGTGGCAGCGCGACAGTCGCTCAACGGTACGTCTTTTCTTATTACAACCCGCCAATGCCCTCACTGTACCTTGCCTTGATCATACCACTATGCACCGTCTAACAGTCTCACAGTCTGCAAAAGGAACTTATGGATATAATGATGAAGCCCACGCCTGGCATAACCGCCTTTCCTGATGACGAGAATATGACCGTTTGGACAGCCACGATTGATGGCCCTGCCGACACACCCTATGCCGACCTTGTCTTCAAGCTGTCCATGGAGTTTGCGTCGAATTATCCCTACTCGCCTCCCACAGTCTTGTTCAAGACCCCGATATACCACCCCAACTTCGACTTCTCAGGACGGATATGTTTAGATATCTTGAAGGACAAGTGGAGTGCGATATACAACATCACGACGGTGTTGCTCAGCCTGCAGAGTTTGTTGGGGGAGCCTAATAAGTAAGCATTCCTGTGGAGTTGGGGGTGAGAGTAACAGAGAGGTGCTGACAATGAATAGCTCGAGCCCACTCAACGGCCAGGCCGCTGAGCTCTGGGATAAGGATCCGATCGAGTACAAGCGCCTCGTTCTCGCTCGCCACAAGGCGCCTGAGGAGCTGGACGCTTGAGTGTTAGGGTCAGAATCTCATGATTTCAACTGTGAATTGAGCTTGGTCTACTCTGCTACGGACCGGCACGGTAGCTGGTGGCACAGCTGTTGCCATCCTTAGCGCTGC